>CM063712.1:5596919-6796919 GCA_032441835.1 Slavum lentiscoides | reverse complement strand
ATATAGGTATAAATTTTACATATAAATAAAATCGTTTTTATTCAACCCACGATCCATCAATGAATAGTAAATAATATTCACATCTAATCAGAATTAAATTTTGATACCAGATTTGTAAATCACATTGTGCAATACAGATTACTAAATGGAGAATAAATGTGTCCCATAAAACAAAATAAAGGCTACGAGTATTAGTTTAAAATAATTAAAGATAAAAGAAAAAACAGACCAAAACTCAAACAAACTGTAAATCTTACGTGGATTTTTCCCCCTTGAATATAAACCAACATATAATTCCACGTCTCTTAATATCGAAGTTTCAAGTGTATTGAAGTCGACTTCGATGTCATTTGATGTTCTGACTGATGGTTTGGCAGATTGCAAAATTTTTGCGACTCCAGCGAGTCCATCACCTTTAGAACATAACCATTTTAATATAAAATACATTAACATAAAAATTATAATAAATACCTGGTAACTTTTTTATGTCTAAAATCAAACGACGTTTTTCGTAAAGAGACATTGGTTTAGTATATTGGGTCATTGGTGCACTGTTTCGTTCTTCAGACAAATATCTCTTCTTTTCTAAATGATCCCTGTATTTTTCTTTTTTTCCCTTACGAAAACTTTCTTCGACGAACTCTGTTATCTCATCTTGTAGAGCATTTAACTGAAATAATATTTTATGACTATATAAATATACACAATTTTTAAACACTATTTAATTTAAAATTAAATCTACAAGAAAATATGGTCCAATTTTAAAATTTCATTGTTTTTGCATCGTAGATTTATTTACATACTTAAAATAAATAATACAACAATTAATATGCTTCAATTTCAGAATCTATATAGATTTTTTTTTCTAAAAACACTTATGATATTACTGTAATCCGTTTCACAGAAATAGATATATACGTATGTGATGAGACCTGAATACAATTATCACTCATTCCTACTATATATATATATATGTTAAATGCCCTGCAAATTTAAATATTCTTTTCGCCCTTTAATGATTTCTGTTACGGGTGACCTACTAACACACATTTTAAAAATTGAAACAATTTTACTTTTTTCTCATATTCTTTCAATTTTCTAGAAAGTCCAATATCCTCGGAATCATCACAATCTATTACATTCCGAGCTCTTTTCATTGGTTGACCAGATGGTACTGGTATCCCAGTGGAATCTAATGGACCAGACTCGGCTTTCCTTTTAATTCCAAGTGTATTCATTGTTTTTAAATTCTAGATAATAAATAATTTTTTTATTTGACATTGTTATTTATTTAATTTATATTATGTATAAAAGTGTGTGTTAGTTTTAAATAATGTTCAAATAAAATCCGAACAATTCAATATAGAATTATAAATATCCATGTATTTTGGCCCACTATTGTGGGTACAACGGATCACACCGATATAGTCATTGTGTACTGGACTAGCAACAAACTCTACTAGCATACTTGGCAAAGTGAAAACTTTTGTAAGTCATGTTTTAATAAAAATACAAATATCTACGAAAAAAGTCATCTTTATCCGTTTTTACGAATTATAACGTAAAATCAGCTAAATTCAACAAATTGCCTGACATTTATTATAAATAATTTATTATGATATACCGAACTATTCTCGTCGCACGTTCAGAGTTTGGACTAGGCAGCGGACGATTCAGCGTCGCTCGTCTTCAAAAGTCTGCGCACTGTTATGCGACGCTATTCCATAAACGTCGTACAATAATACGAAATCTAAAGTCGTCAATTACTCGTATACGCTTTAACTAGAATAAATACTTATTGTATTTGAATACTAATTAACACAATGTTATGAAGCGTATTTAAACTGCGAAATTCTATTGAGCATTTGACGTTAATATTCTTGACATGTAAACAACATTAGACTGTAGAAATTATTTCGTGTAAACAATTCGAAAATATATTATACCTAGGTAACGAAAGCTTGTTAATGTTTAAACTAGGTAACTATTTTCTATAATAAAAAAATATGCCTATCTGCCCCCGTACATAAAAACGAGTCTGTGCGAGATCGTTTTTTAAGTCATTGCGGTTGAATTATTCTCCGAGTTGGAGTGCCTTTTCGCTAAAAAAAAAAACCAAAGGAATAACGGATTATATTATTATGTTATCAATCACCAGCGGTCCATATTGTCGGTGTAAAAGTGAAGTTTTTACATGGATTTTATGACCGTAAAACCGGCCCTACGGCAATTCACCGTGTCCTACAAATGGCTCTCGATTAACATTTTTCTTTACCACTCACCTATTGAGTCGTATACACCCATTTTATTATAACGTTCTTGTACCATTTTTTTTTCTCGCAGAGACTTAAAAAAAAACCGTACTTGAATAATGTACACGTTATATAAACGAACATATTTTCCTTTACTCGTATTTTTTTTTCTTTTTTGTACGTCTACATTTCAGTATTTCAGTTTACTTTGTGCCGTCCACATGTCACGCATCATTTAAAAATATTATGTTAATATTTCAAATGTATAAAAACTAATTTCATTAATATTAATAAGATATGTATAATTATTTTATAAATATAAAATTCAAATTTCGCGAACATGTTTTAGAAAATAAACAGATTACTATTCTTAATGTAGATAATAAGTAATGACTTAGAAATTTAAAATACACGACATAATATTTATGTAAATTGTATTTTGAAAGAATTACATATGTATGAAAGTAATTAAACGTAATAAATTTAAAAGTATTTTAATATACACACAGGTATCAAAATAATATTTTATGACAATATATTTATATTAAATAATGTTAATAACGCGCCACAGTTGTTTTTAAACAAATAACTTAATTCAATATAATATACACTATTTCTTTGCTGAATTTAAAAAAAAAAAAATTTTCTAACTTTGTCTTTTTATTAAATTAATAATAGTCAATAATCAAAAAATAAACGATTTTACTGATTTTCCAATACTACTGTTATCTATATAGTAATATAACAATAAATCGGAGAAAACTACTAATAAATATTCGGCGAGTCCGCTGTAGTCGACTATAAATGCCAATTACAGATAACGGTCGTCGTCATTATCAACAAACAAGTCAGGTTTCTTGCAATCGAACGTGAAGGTGGCTGTTTGGTGCGGTTATAAAGCTTTGTGCCGGTAATAGGCGTTGAGTTTTTCATTATTTCATTTGAACGTATGAGTTTATATAGATATAAATGTATACGCAGTATATTTTTTAAGGGATTTTCATTGGTCGATACAAAAATATTTTCTAAAAATAAATAAATATTTATCGTTTCGCATTGTGATTAAAAATAAATCTATTAACGCTCGTAGTAGTTGGTTATAACTAAAAAGTTACGGTACAATTAAAAGCCAAAGGGATTTCGAGAAAAGTATAATAGGTATTGGATTGAAATTGAAATTTTTGCCACACGAAAGCAACGCGTAACTTTCTTTTTACGTTCATCGTACGTTATAGATATATTTTTATTTTATTCTCGTGAGATTTTCACGAAATTTAATGCTCCGTTATTTGGCGGATTTTTTTTCCCGTTTGACATCCTAGACATTTGGATTCGCGTCTGTGAACATGATAAAAAAAGAAAACGAATACGAAACGACAACATAATACCTACGTATAATAGTTGTTATAATAAAAAATATCTAAAGATAAAAGCGAAAAACTGTTTAAAAAATAACCGTCTGTTTTATAATTGGTATAATTATAATAAAATATTTATCGTTGTAAAATATAGGTTAGTAGTTATAAAGGAAAAAAAAAATGAAAATAATAAAAATAATGTGTTATTTTTTAAAAATAAAATCGTAACGTTACATTATTATTATATTTAATACCCGGACATAAATTGTACGAGATTTCGGATTACGTGTTTTTGTAATAAACCGAACTTAAGCTCTACGCTCTTACTACTATAGGAATTCAATTCGATAAAAAGCTTTTGTACCAGTGCAGTATTATATATAATATATATATATATAAAAAAATCATTTGCATATTGACGAGAACGCATTTGAAGTACGTTCACGATGCGTGCGTTTGTACACATTGTATTATTTCTGTGATGATATTAGTCTTCTCGAAAAAGACGTTTGAAATTGAAAGTAATTCCTCGGCCGCACGCGTCGCCTGAATATTAATTGCATTTATTTTTATACGTCTTATATTTAACAATTTTTTCAATTTTTTTTTTTTAAACTCTTCAATTTTCGATCCTTTCCCATATCTAGATGGCATGGATGCATAGACGGTTGCCAGGGATAGCTTATTTCTTGCCCCTCCCCCCCTCTAAATTGCTACCTCGTGACAAATAACATTTAATGCTTCTTGAAGTTAATAAAACATTTTCTAAAAAGTGTAAAAGTATTTAGTGTAAAGTATTTTGAAATAAAACAATTTTACAAGAAATTAAAGAAAAAATTATATAAAAAATCACTGGTGTAAGGACCATCAATCATATTGTTATAGGTTTTTGTATATATTGACGACGAATTACTAAATATAATAATTACCTAAATAAAATATATATTTATTAATTTAAATTGTAAAATGTATTATTTTTATTTACAAAATATTACATTATTATATACCTACTGTTATACATAATATTTTATAGCCCAAAATATAAGATTCCTACTGCATCTGTGTCTTGTTCCGCGTTTCGAAGAATATTTCATAATTATTCTTTAAAATCAATTCTTGCGTGAATTAAACACAGAATTATTATCAATATTCAAAAGGACTTTATCCTTGTTATAAAACATTAAATACGTCTATTGTTATGTGTTTAGTTAGGCACACGAAATTCAATATAATTTAAAAAAAGAAAGATTAAGTCTGGTACGCACAATATAATTTCGTTCCAAGCAGGTTTTTATTAAAAACAAAATTATTAAAATAGCCTTTATCTCTCTCTCTCTCATTAAATCGCCAAATAACAAATCGGATAATAATATTAAAACTTTAAATTCGCCGAGTTGAATTTTGTTTCTCTTCTTATTAATTGTTATTAAAAAAAAATCTCAGAATTTATGTGAAACTCAAGACTTAAGATTTTAAAACCATCGCATATACTTAAATATAAGATATTACACTTAATAATTCTCATAGAGTTTATTTTCATATTTGCAACGATGTTCAAATGTTCCCCATTTTCATACAAACCTAATAATTATAAGTGATTTTACGCAAAATTACATTAAAATCGCAATAGATTTTATTTTTATTTTTCTGCCTAAAATGGTAGAAATTGAGATAGGTACGTTTTACAATTTTTATAATACTTCGTTTCTTGCACTTTTAATTTAAAATTTGAAATTCGATTTAGTCCTTTTGTATATTTGGTATTGTTGCTGATATAATTCATAACTAATAAATATATACATATTTTTTTTTTTCAAAATATCTTAAATTGAAATCAGCAAATATGATGATAACGTAGTCATATATAAATGTAAAATGGACAATAGTAACACTATGTTATTGTTATTTATTTATATTCTCAGCAGTATATTGTTGTATATTTATGACAACATTTATTATTAATAAAAAAAGTAAAATATTATTGTATTTTTTAAATGCCACTATTACACAACTTATACCTTAAAGTTATTCAGTTGTTTTTTTACATTTATATCGTACACAGATTTTCTTAACGATTGATATTTTAAAATTATATTATTATTATTATTATTATTATTATTATTATTATTATTATTATTATTATTATTGTATTATAATAAAATTAACAGTTAATCTAAATTACTGACCAAGTTGAGTAGATTGATGCGTATAATTAAAAAAATATTTTAAAAATGTTTGATTATATTTTTAAAAGAGTTTATTATTTCCGTGTAGGTATGTATGCGAAATCTATAAAAGTAGATTTTCAAAATGTTTTGTGTAATTTAAATTACTTTATAATTTCAATAAAACGCATCTGATAATAAAAGATTTATTCTTTGCATATATATATATATATATATATATATATATATATATTGCATAAAAACGGATTTATAAAAATAATCGTTTTATTCTTAAAATTTTTGGGGAAAGTTTGAAGGTATTAATATAAGGGTCAGAGGAAGAGAAATGTTTTCGGGATATATTTTTTAATATAAGTTTTATTTAAAAAGTTTTTTACATTTTGCTACATTTCTAAGTGGGTATTAGATAGGTACTTACAAAACACAATAATACCATAAATACTGGTAGGAAGGCGGTTTCTATAAATTATAATGCTATATTCTTTTTTAATCGATTTTTGGTAACGTTTCATTAAAATAGAACCAGTGCCATGAAAATTGTGGACATTAAGACGTAGTTGTCTCAGGTGTATTGTTAGTAATGCATACAAATGTTTGTATTAATATTGTTGTTGGGAGTTTTTATAAAAATATTTATAAAAAGAAGCAATTATCTAAAAATTCCATTAATTTTATTTTTAAAAAATTTCACATGTTTTTGCATATAATTGCTAGAAATAAATACATATTTTAAAATCAATTTACTGATTTTTTTTTAAAAAGTGTTATACTTATGTTTTTAACTCAAAATATATGGCCTTCAAGCGGGTTAGTTACGAATTTTATTTCCATTTCTATTTTTTAAAAGGAAAACAAATATAGTAGCCATATGTATGGCGAAGGTTTAGGAATCGATGTTGAAAATGAGATTGTTAACTCCAAAACTATTGTTATATAACTGTTAAATTGTTCAATTTTCAGATAAAGGAAAATTATAGGTTCAGTGTAGACAAGACGAGGCGTTAACTAAATCAAAGGTGAACCGTTCTTTTTCATACTTTGGACTAGCATTATACTTTACTTATACGTTAGGGGAAACACGTTTTTCGATTTTTAATGAGAGTAAAATACTATGTAAGAACATCGATCTTTATCAAATCAACGAAAATATTTATATATTTTTATTTTATTTTTTGCTTTGGTGGCAGAAAACCGTTTAGCAATTCTCAGGCTCGTGTTAGTATGCGATTTTTCATACAAATGCTTGTGTGTTTTAATGACGGAAGGTGTCAAAAGCGAACAGCAGCCTTTCGATTTCTATTACCAAATTATGGTGTACGCGAAGGCCATTTTCGTAACAAATATGACGTCGCGTTATACGACGACAAAGCCTCGTCAAATGTTTTTATTTCTGAACTCGAGTTACTATTATTTTTGATTTTTTGATTTTTTTTTTTTGATATACGCCCATACGGCGCACGAAATTATTAGAAACGGCACCGTATTATACATTGAACGTATAATACCATTTATATTAAAAAAAATATTATACGTATCTCATCTTGATATTACACAAAATCGTTTACTGTCTGACTGTAATACCTTCGCTGTATACTTTCTACCAATTATTTCGGTCTCAAGCCTTGGTTAATTTTAACCGCTTTAACAATTTCACGGCAGATTTATCAATTACTCCACGGAGAATTTCATTCTCGATTTCTCCTCCTGATTGTTTTAAAATTATTTAGGAAAGTATCTAAAGAATTTGTGAGTTTCCACTTTTCAATTTTTTCGGGAACACGTGCAATTTGTACGCGTTTTTTTTTTGCTGACTATATATAGCTGACTGACTCTATTCAAAATCTACGTATAACATAAATTGATATTAAAGTAAGATATTTTTTATACGAATAATAAGAATTTATAATGTTCATCGTGAATTTTGTGTGCTTATTTTTGTATTCTTTGAAATGTGTATACGCCCGTCGTACTTTTAAACTCGCTCGGAATAATATTCGTGTACAATAACAATATAATATAATACTGCAAAGTTGCCGATAAGAACTTTCGTATTAATATACGAGTTTATTTCATATGAAAATCGATTTGGGAATTTATTTTTTGTACATCACACACACACACACATAAATATTGTTGAAATGTTTTTTCAATTTATAATTTAAAAAAAACTCATTTTTACAATAACAGTCCGTGCTTTGGACAAGTAGCTTAACGTTTAATTCGAAAACATTTTCCGAAGTTTCATTTATTTTTATATTATATAATATGGCACAGTAGAATTTCCGTATCATTGTATACAACGTAATATATTAAATATATTTAGGCCGTTAGTATTGTATTACTATAGAAGAACGGTTTATTGCGAAAACGTTTAAAAAAATTTCAATTTAAATATATCGCGAATTTCAGCTTAATGTCGTTTATTTATTTTTATTTTTTCGTAGAACATAACATATCGATTATACTTCAATTCCATTGTGTTATATATAAAATTAATTGTATATTACATCCGGCGGCCAAAGAAAGTCAAACTTTTCCCAGAGTATATACAATAAAAGTATATTATATACACGCACAGTGTGGAAGAGAGAACGCATAAAAACGACGGTGACGAAGGGATAATAAATCGATTTCGCTTTTGAGTACCTAGCGATTTTCTTCTTTCCTATAATTGCAATTTAAACTCGTTTCATTTTTTATGTTTATTAGGAAAATTAATCATTGATTTTAATACACTGTGCCGATACGAAGCGAAAGCTGTTTCGATTTCGTAGTAAACACTACATGGTGACGGTTTGATTATAGAACTATACGTAGAGCATTTGAAGCTACATTATAAAAAAATATTAATTTTTATAGTTAACATTTTTTTAGAATTTGATTCGATTTTGACAGATATAAATTGTTTGTTTAAAATCCCGTTCTGAATATCTGGAATAAAAGTTTTTTTTAGTTTGAACTTTGAAATATATATTCCCTTCGAATTCTTTTTTATTTTTACAGCACATATTGTTTGAATACCTAAGAGGCTTAGAATTATTTCCTTTCTTTGAACTTTATTTTTCGTCAATATTGTTACCATTTTTATATATATTTGTACGGCCTCAATACAATTATTGTTGTTGTATTTTTGGATGAATAATTTCATGTGTATGAAGACTATCTAACAGCAAAATATATAAACGTTAAGAATTATTTCTAATCAAATATGAAATATATTATACATTAAATTTTTTTTAAAATTTTAATATTTTCAATAAAAATATGTAGGTGTTTAAATATATTTTAACTCATCGTATAATACATCATTGAACATTTTTATTTTAAGTTTCTCTACTTTGTATGGAATATTTATAAGTACCTACCTGAATATTTTATACTCCCGTTTCATCTTTCTGTAATTATTATTTTAGTCCAAAATATATAAATAATCTAGAAAGGTTTTGAAATTATATATCCTAG
Organism: Slavum lentiscoides; assembly: GCA_032441835.1. Lineage (NCBI taxonomy): Eukaryota > Metazoa > Arthropoda > Insecta > Hemiptera > Aphididae > Slavum > Slavum lentiscoides. Next base: position 6,787,661 of record CM063712.1, on the reverse strand, counting down.
AAACTCAATGTATATATATATATATTATATACAAATAGGCATAAATCTTGAGCGGCTAAATTATAATATAATACACATATTACACATAACCACTCTAAAAACAGTGGCGTAACTAAAAATGTTGGCACCGGGGCAGTATCACGTTTTGGCAACTTATTTATTGATGCTACCAAAACTCATCAATACATTTTACAAAATTTAAGTTCTATTATATTCACATATCACAATAATAAATGAGAATTATTCAATATTTTCTTATTTATTTATTTTTTATATAAACTTTACTCTCTATAACAAAATGACGTGAATTTCAAAACAAAATTCAAAATGTTTGTGTCATAAAAATTGTATTTACGAGGACCCCTCTTTATGTCCAGCCCTGCATGCAGTTTAAACATAAAAATAATACGTGTTTAAATAAAACATTTAGCCTTACTAGAACAATTTATGTATAATCTCGTTCGGTCTTTTCGATTTCAATTAAGATAAGTCTTCTGTTTTTATTATTATTTATTTTATTTAACATTATAAAGAATCTATACAAAATAATATATGTCAGCAGTAATACAGTACGAGTAAATTAAATATAAATTAAAAATACGAGATAATTCGTAGTCAGTGCGGGAAGGCATTCAGCTTTGCCACTAGAATGTTTTTTATTCGTAATATTTTTTGTTTTTTACTCACGTTCACAATAAGGTTTTTGTTTTTTGGTATAAATATTTAATACGAATTTAAAGACGTCTAAACAATAATACTGCATTTGAAGTTTTTCGGTGTTTTAGCGGACCGTATAAACTGCAGTGCTTATTATACTATACACATATTTTATAACATTATATAAATAATAATAATATATATGTTATAATATTAACACAATATTACTGTGTTCAATATTCCTATGCCGATTTCGACGAAGAAGAAAGAAACGTTGAGTTGGCGTAATTTTAATTATATATAATTATTTATTTCAAATATTCATGTATATTATATATATATATATAACAGTTACAGGTGTTGTATAAACTATGTGTATGCATGAATAAAGAAAAGTGGAAGAAACCACTATTAGAAGAAAAAATAAAACGTAACATATATAATTTCTAATATAGAATCGTATTCGTTAATTAATAATATCTAAGGCGATGCGAAAACTTACACGGTACCACATCAAAATGTTTAAATACACAGGTATTTAAGTCTTAGAATATTGTACATTATAATATGCGTTTATGTTAATGTATTCGTGGTATATTTCAGATAGTCGTATTTTGTGTTTAAACTAAAGCGAATATTTTAGCAACAAGACGAAATTTGTGTTTAATTCACGTTCTCAAACAAAACGCACCCTAAGATTTTAAACTGTGCTCCTAGTGGATGTATAACGAAAAGAAAAACGATATTCTGTAGGCGATCAGATGATCATCAGACTTGAAAACGTTATTCACTGTCGAGAACAGTGGCGTAATTACGAATGTTATATGGGAGGGGATATAAAATTTATCATCGGATAACTCGTAATAATTGTAACAAGCCTTCCAGTGTTAATGTCAAAGTGATTGTTGAAGTATTTTATACTTTTATTGTTTTCTTTAATAAAAACGACACAGTGTACAACAAAATTTTTACTTTTCTTTATTTTTTTTTTTTTAGCTAATTTATCGAGTATTTCATATATTATGTACGTTTTCATTTCAACATCTGATCACGAGTAATCTTTCATTCGGTGACCTAACCTAACCTATCCGCATCGTACCAGTTGGTAGTTACCGGTTAATAAACACCGAGGAATATTATGGGTTCGATAAACAGTAAATACTAACGAATTTTGTTTACAGAAAAAAAAAAATTGTTTTTAATTACAATAATTTCTTGTTATATTTTTCGTAAATAAGTTAATATTATGTTATGTAAAAAAGAAATCCCACGGGAGGTGATGCATGCCCCACATCCCCTCTGACCAGTAATATACGCCCTTGGTATTCATTAATAACCACGATAGACGCAAATGATATTTCATATTATATTTAAAAAAATTTTACAATATCGAATAGAAAACGATTTTCGCGAATAAACGTTTTTACAAAATTTTATAATAATTTAATATAATAATATACAATAACTTTGTACGCGAAAATACGGCGTGATTATTTTGAGCGAAAATCTCGCAATTGCCGTCGTATACAAAGTTGTGAAGAAACGTTTTTCAGTTGTCATTACTTTTTGCAAGACAATTTTAACGGTACAAAATAGAAAAGAAAAAGGACACGAATTTTTCCCGCGTCCTTCCGTTAAAGACAGACGAAATAATTTTCCTCGTCGATGGTGTCGTCGTCCGAATCGAAAAGGCTGCCCTCGTCGAAAGCGTCGAAATCGCTGGCCGAGTCGACGGAATCGGCGGCCGCTGTTTCCGCGCGCAGACCGGCGGCCGCTGTTTCCGCGCGCACACCCGGGGCCATCGAGCGCGCCACGTCCGTCGGACAATCGATCGCCTCGGCGTTCGGAGCGTTGCCGGGCCGCGGCCACGACGGGCCTGCGGCGGACGACGGCCACTGAACCACCGCGGCCGACGCGTGCTCCCAGACGTTCGCGTACGACACCGCGAAATCGTTCGGACACCGGCCGACGTTCGGCGCGCTGCCGGGCGGCCACGACCACCACGGCCACTCGGCACGCGCGACCGCCGGCGGCGTGCAGTCCGACTCGGTGACGTCCATAGGACATTCTCCCGGACACCGGCAGTTCGTCGAGCAAGGCCACGCGCATCGCGGACCGTCGAACGGACACCGCGGATCCGACGCGCCCGTACCCGCGACGTCCATCGGACACCCTCCCGGACACTGGCAGTCCGACGAACAACAGCTGTGCCGCGAGCACCACCGAGGATCGACGCACTGCTGATCCATACATTCGTTACTCCAGATCACCGACGTTCTATTATGGAAATCATAACAGCATAATAGTCGAATAGCAGACGTTTACGACGATCTCTCGTAGCAGTGTCGCAATTTGTGTGCAGTTAAATTGTTTCTCCGTTTAAAACTATGTTTCGTATGGAATTTATTAAGATTCTAAATAGAAAACCGTTCCTGGACACCCGTGAGATAAAAAAAATATTGCAACGTAAATTTAAGAAAAAACGTTTTAAAAATAAAAGGCGAGACGCCGGTGTATGTCGGTTCGGACAGAAATCGCGTTTGAAACCGATACTGAGCCGCGCTTGTAGGTTATTTTAATTTGACACGGATTATTAATATTGCTTGACTCGGATTTTATCATATCGATTTTATTCACCACTACGAAAATCAAAAAGCGCGTCGAATAAAGTCTGTATAGGTACCTATTGTATTTTGTAATACGATTCGCTAAAGAAAGACGTGATAATTTCCCGTGCGTTTTACTTTAAAGTTTAAAATTGTAATTACGACCGTTTCGAATATAAAAAAAAATAAAATGAAATGTCTCGCTGATCATCGGCAAAAAACGTTTTGAATTTTACACGCGTCACAATATCTTATATCTCTCTATCATCATATTTTATCAGCCCAGAGATCCAGACGGTTAGCAAAACGTAAAGTGTTATTATACATTGGTATCGTATTGTGCGCCACAAAATTTAAGACGTTATAATTCCGGTCGCTTCCGGGACCGTAAAATTTGTTCGCGGCACCGTCGATTACGATTTACCGTGACTTACTCGAACATATTTTTCTGTTGTTTTGTTCTTCGACAATACGTTCGGCCGCAATTGGTGTACAACTTATCAGAAAACGATAGTTGATACGCTTTGACAAGCTTCAGTCGGCGTCGCAATATCGTTTTCGCTTTCATAATTCAAACGGTAAATGAATATTCAAATTCGACGAAAATTATTTTAACGTCAATCTATTTGATTTCACGTCTAATCAGTTTTCATCTCGAAGTGTTCCTTCCACGTTCGTATATCTCGCGTTATAAATAAAAGTTTCTACGGTAACACGCTACGCATTGTGCCCAGGATATACGTTTTTTTTTTTTTTCAAATAAACATTAAACGTTTTTATATCAGTTGTAAACAATAAAATACAAAAAGTTATTTAATTTAAACAAAAGAAAGTTTATCGAATGCTCTATAGTGGTTTTTATAGTGACCACACTTTATGATAGCCACCAGTGGCGTATACATGATTTTTTAATGGGATAGGAGGGTTCAATAACGCAAATCATAATTGTCTTAAAAATGTGCTCCACTCAAATATACTCTTTGACTTAATAACCCTTGAAACCTATTTTATACAGTACCTACTCAAAATTATTAAATTAGTACGTTCCTACTATGTACACTTTATGTTTACACCTTTATAATTAATACAATCTACCAATATGTAATTATAACAAATTAATTGTAATTTAATTCTAATTTTAGTCAACAATAACAAGTTTACTAGTCATAGGAGTATTTTTTTGGGGGGCTTGGAGGGCTTAGCCCCTCCAACATTGAAATTAGCTCCTCCAAAAAATTGTAGCTAATTTAAATTATAAAATGCTCTGTTTAACACGGTTATAACGATTACCGTATTTAAAATTTTAAAAGTTCAAAAGAAAAATGTTCATGTCTAACAAATTATGTAACAAACAGTTTGACTCGTGCGCAATACACTAATATACTTTGGTAGGTGCAAATCAATTTATCTCTTTATGCTAGTGGTATATAATTTATTGATTTATAAATATTGAAAAAAATATATATATATGTTTTCATTACGAAAAATAGTGTGGGAAAATAATATTGCACTTCTAGGGCGAATGAAATCTGTAGTGAGCAATGGCCAAACATATTCCACTTTGCAAGTATACCAAGTAATTAAGTATATTATACACAAAACTATTTTGAAAATTTCACAATTCGAAACATAACTTATCCATTGAACTAATTCTAAAAATGTAAAAATCAAACACATCAATACTTTTAACACATGTAAAAAAAAAAAACTTTTATTTCAAAAACTATTTAAAAAAAAATGGTTTCACTAGAACATTGTTTGAAATTAATCAACAACAAAATATTATAGCCTCTCCTAAATTGAAAATACGCATATGTCACTAGTAATAGGTACGACCACAGATTATACGAATTATATTTTATTTTATCATAATATTATATTCATATAATATAATCTGTGGTGCAACTATAAATAGAATACTTACGATTTACCTAAGATACAAATGTTATCATAAAGCAGGTTTTCTAAAAGGTATAAACCTTAATCACATGGTGGTACCGAATACACCTAACTTCTGATCAAGCTGTTTAATGTTTACTAAGAAGAAAAAACATTTATTGACATAAAATAATCGGCAAAACAATTTTTAGTAAACCGTAGATATATTTTATATATTTTTCTGTGTTTAATATTATAAAAAAAAGAGATCGTAGGGGGGCGGGTATCTGACCCCCACATCCACTCCTTGTATACGCCCTTGGTCGAGACTATATATTTTTTTCAGACGCTAATAATCCCGTTCGTTGTAATCAATCAAAACCTTTTTTTTTTTTTTTGCATGCACGTGTTACGCGTTATATTATTGTGAATAATCATAAAATATGTAACGCAATACCTGCTCGAAATACCATCTCCAAACTAATACAAAAAAAAAAAAAACAACAATCATTTATTGCGTTTATATATAAGAATGCAGTGACGTAAAATATGATTGATTATAAACGGTGAGTGAGAATACATGCGTATTGTCTTATTAATTTTTTTCTTTTTGTGTTTATATGATATTATATAGATTTTTTTTCTATAAAATATCCTTTTTTAATATTTACTAAATGACTCGTGTATTTAAAAAAAAAATTTAACAGTATGCACACGCGCGATGGGTACAGACATTTCACGTGTGCAACACGCGGTAAAAACGTTACAACGAGTTTAATAGCTAACGCAATTAAACGAGTGATTAAAATTGGAGTTTTGTTTTTTTCGCGTTCGGTTTCGCGTCCGTTAGTGGGCGCAACACGAAACCGTTTTTAGCTAAATACGCGACAGGTGTTCGCGTTGACGCGCGCAACGTTAACGAGCGCAAAAGTCATAAATAAGCGCAGTAATGGCTTGCAAAATAATTCCGTCCGAAGGAGAAAAAAAAAACCGATTCAGCGGATATTGTATTGACGGAGGAAAAAAAATAAAGCCAGGATAAATACACATTTATATACGAGTATATATATATATATATATAACTATGTATACCGTTTCCAGATTATTATCTATTGGTGATGGAGGGGCGAGTTTTTTTTATTTTTTTGTTCTTTTTCTCGTCGTGCGTCGTCATAAAAGTCGGCTAGAGACTATTGCAAAAAAAAATTATATATATATATATATATATATACGAGTATATCCTTTTTTTATGCACTAGCCGTGTAACGAAACCGGTAAACGCGTGTTATAATATACCTAATTATTATTGGTAGGTTATACGCGTATTATAACGACACGCGGTAGAAGACTACTATTTTTTTTTTTTTTTTTTCTTTGTATTTCGAATGAACAAAAAGTTTTTTTTCGAATTTTAGTAGAACCATAGATATATTCTACAATATTTGAATATCACGTGACTCTCTGTAGTTTACTATATACTATCTTATAAAAAATGAAGTGGATTATTATCGGTTATTTCACGTGAATTTCGGTAAGTTCGCAAATTATTGAAAACAATTTTCTTAACCTGCACTACAGAGAACTGTCTTCGGATCAATTGTGTTCATTACGTACACGAACGAGTCGCTCAATATTAATATGCATGCTAAAATTATTTGTTTTGCTACTGATACCGTTATCGCGCTAAAAGGAAAACCTATTATATATTCCAGAGCAAATAAAGCCTTTACGTCTGTGAAATCATTGTTCAGTAATTGTTTTCACGAATTAAATTTACCTAAATCATAACATGTTATATTGTTTTCAGTATTCAAAATCCTTATGAAATTTATAATCATAACATATTATGTGCTCAATGCCGCAATGTGTTCATAAAATAATTGTTTCTGATATACGAATATTGAATGAGTGAACTCTATTGAATATCCAGCATTGTAAATTGATTTCCAATTAAAATGGAAATGTCAAATAGATTATATTGTGCAATGATGTCGTAGATTATTTTATGTTTTTAGTAATTTAAGAGGTATGTGTATTGGAAAAAAACTACAACTAAGAATTATATATATATTATTTTATTGATACCATTTTATTGGTTAATAATTAAGTATTAACCTACAGTGATATGGGGAGGGAGGCGCATATAAATATATAATACGTATTCATTTAAACAAAGTGAAATCAACCATGAGGCATGAATAAGATTAATTTAAAAATTACATTTAAATTTATTCAAGTCTGATAAACTACTTACTAAATTTACTCTTCTATCAACACTTAAATATAAAAAAAATCTACTAATATGTAAAAAATAGTTATAAAACTAAGCTTAGGAAAAATATTAACATTATAGTACCAAATAATAATAAGCACTTTGGTGGTAAAAGTTCCATAAATCGTACAAAAATACGCTTTGTATAATATTAAAAATAAATATGTTTTACTAGTTATGGCCAATTTGAACGTCTCATTTCAAATATAATTTAGACTTTAATACTTTATCTCAATGTTGATGTTTTAGGCGGAGAAATCTTATTCATATCCATTATTAGATTGAATTTGATGATTTTATATTATTTATAATATTTTAATACCATCCTTTATTATCACTATGAATTATATTAATTAATCTCTAATTTACGAATTACAAGCGCAGACGAAGGTGTGTAAACTATGTTAAATTCCTAAATTGAAATTGTTGAGGTTTGTTTGCAAAATATCAATATACCTACCTTATATTAAATTACAGTTATACATTTGTATTTCGAACAGTAGAAAAAAATAAGCTTCCTAAAACCTCTGTAGACTAAGAGAGCTAAACAACTGGTCCTAAACTATGTCACTATGACATAACAAGCTACTAGGAGGAATAATAGAAGGATCTATAGAAAGAAAGAACAACCGAGGAAGGCCACCACGCGAATTCATGAGTCAAGTAGTTAGGGATATGAGATGCAAAACATATTATGATTTAAAAAGTGGTGAGAATGGAGAGATATTGCTTATCGATCTTGGGACTGTTAACGGAAGAAGAAACTTGTATAAAGTATTTTTTAACCTTATCAAATTATTCGTCGCATAGACGCAATTTTTTTTTCATAATTATCAAAAACATAAAGAGTTTTGTTTAACACTGCTTTTTTTGTCGTAATCATAATATGACTTTGGAAATTTTAAAATTAAACAAATTCGTTTTGTAAAAATATTGTTTATGTTGTGTATTATTAGGAAAATAAAATAAACAAACAAACATGAAAGAACTATTCTAAGTAACTATAATGAAAATATTTGCCATGTTTTTTTAAAGTTGAAATTAAAAACACCGAAATGAATGAACAATACCTTATTTTAATCAGAAACTCTTTTATATATTACTTGAGGCGTACAAAAGGAACGAAGGAGCAGAAGTAAAATACTATACAATCCAGGTGACTATTCATCAACCATTTTATTAAAAAAAAAATCTCGATTAAATGTTATGACAATAAATGCCCCTGAAAGAATCACGAGTGAGTGAAGAGTCGAGACAGAGCGAAGGAAAATGATTTGTTTTTTTAAACTATCATAAAATAATTTAAGACATTTTTCAAGATATTTTAGACACGGTAAATTTTTAAATACGCAAATTTATAATTATATTTTAAGTATAAATTCTTTTATGTATTTACTACAATATAATAAATTTCTTTTTAATATTTCTTTTTGTATTTGTAGAGGAATTGTAATAGAATTTGAATAATTGTATTATAAATTTTAATTTATTTTCTTTTAATCTAATATAATGATTTGGTAAATATGAATTAAAAAAAATATTGGTATGTAAAATTTCTAATTACGTTGTTTTTATATTTTAAAATTAGTTTAAATTAAATATTTTTTAAATAAATTGATGTTCTTCAATAGCGGCTATCTGCCAATTATGAAAAAAAACTGACATTTTCGTAAATTAAAAAAAATTATAGGAAATCAATATCTAATCTTTTTAAAAATGTCCAACACCAATTGTAAAACAATTCTGAAATAAAATTTCAATTTATTTATTTTTTTTTAGTAACCTAACCTGACCCAGCGTTTGTCCGGGTCTTAATAGGTTATTTAATCAAATAATTCAATACTATGAAGTGTAGTGTTCGGTAGAATGTACATTTTGTATCGTAATTAAAAAATAAAAATAGAAATTACTCGTAATTTGTTTATGGAAAAAAGTGATACTCGTTGTTGGTAAGATATCCTTGGTCTTACTCGGAAACATGTATTATATATAAAGTTTTCCATGAGATTATGATGATTGCTGCCATCTAATAAATATAAATTTATTTAAATAAACAAAATAAATTTGAAAAGTACTAAAATATAATGCAGAAAAAGATTACTTATTATTGATCCAAAATAAGCTACAATTTAAACTATTCCTGAAGAAAATTGTCAAAAATCAAAAAATGAATCCTTTGTTATATCGAATAGTTATTATTTGCGGACATTACCAAGTGCGTTCAAAAACAAATTTAAGAAATTAAAAATCAATAATGTACATATATTTTATTGTGAAAACTTAGAACCTTAATATTTTCCATAATGGTCCCTTTTGGTCTTAAAATGATAAAAACTTGACTATAACTTTACCCGGATCACGTTACGACTCCGTTTAAAATTTGGTGGATTTAGGTCAGGATTTCTATAGATAACAAACAAACGTATTCACTTTAGGATTTATGTACAATTGAATACATTATTAATATTATAACTAAAGTCACGCAACTTAAAATATCATTATTAACTATAAACAAAAATATTTATATTAATAAATTTACTAATTATTTGTTTTTAATATTTTAGTGTAAATAAAATTTAAATGCCTAATTCCGTCAATTTTTCTGAATTTTATTTAAAAAATATAATTATATTAATAAATATATAATAATTGTATTATATATAAGGAACACGTAATTTTTTAAATTTAACTGAATAGTTAAAAAAGAAATTCAAATATTATTAAGGTTAAAATTTAACTCTCCGTGTACTTTGTGCATAGGGAGTAAAGCTTATTAATAACGATGTGACAAAATAGATTTTCATTAATATATCTGATATTTTAATATAAACTGTTCAAGTTAAATTTTTTAAAAATACCGAAAGTTTATTATTTTGTATTTACGTATGTACCAAGAGAATCGTGTGTGCAAATGAGTGCGTCATCGAACCAGATTTATATTATAAATCTTTAATAAATAACAATAAAAAAAAATTAGTGTTTTTTTGGTTAATTTGTAGCATAAAACTTAAGTATACAAATTTAACCTTGTTCTTCTGAAAATATATATATGTTCATGTTTACATTAATAATATACGTCACGTATTTACTATAGATTAATATTGAATTTAGAATTGATTAATTTGTGTATACGGATATTTAATTCTAATTTTCGATTGGTTTTATGAATAAACGTCTTTTCGGTCGAAAATTCTACAATATTTTAAATTGAGGAAATACAATTGAATGGAATTACAATTATCGTTTTATTAATGTATTGTGTGATCATTACAAAAACGGATGTCGAACTGTCGAGGAAATTGCTTCTCGCGTATTTATATAAAAAGCGTATACCTATATACTAACAACAACGCATCTACACATAAATAAAAAACGTTTAATGTGTTATTTTTTGGAATAATCTTGTTTAACGCCAGATACGTATAATCAGTGGCGAAAAAGTATGTACGGAGGTGACGTTGTAGAGAGGACTTTTGGGGATTAATTAATATGTAATGGCGAATAAAATTTATATCTTGAAACTTATTCAGCCGGTGAAATTATAAATGTACCGTGTGACACGCCGACAAGTTAAGTCAATGTTTTTTTCGTTTTTTTTTTGTTAGAAAAATAGAGGATTGTAACGATAAACTCAATAAAGAAAAGTTTTTACGATCGCCGGTTTCGCTGTTTCGCATACAAATCAAGTTCAACACCCTTCAACGTTATATACTCCGGCGTGCCAATGTTTTAAGTTTGTTCAAAATTGTATTTTTTTTTTTTTATCTTTTTTAAACTCGTTTTATTTAAACCGTTTCACGTTGTGCAAGTAGATCGGGAGATAATATTTTTATTATCGTGTTAGACACGTTTGATCATCGGCAGTAAATCAGTAAAAACCAATTTTCATTAATCGAAATTATATTTCCATGGACAGAAGTAACGACTCAGGGATGTGTGTCAATTCATCGCGGCTAAATTAATCGCACGTCAATTTATCGTCAAATTTTATCAAATATTTATTAATAATAATTATTTAAATAATTATATGAAACATTAATACAATAAATATTGTTTGTCGTTTACATAATATACAGTATTTATAAAATTTACAATTGCAATTGAAAATTATGAGCTATTCCTTGTAAATAGTCGTCGATAGGTCTATTTTCAAAATCATTACATATTTGCTTCAGACGTTGAGCTTTAACTTGGTACTTTTTTTTTTGTTGCTGGACATTCTCTAGCTACATATTTTTCGATTTTTATGTTGTTCGTGTTTTCTTCTTTTTTCAATGTTAATATAAATTTCCATATACTTGGATGACATTGCTTTAAAATCGTTGTAAAACGGTTTTGCCATCTTTCGACAGCATTATTTGTTCTTGGTAAATCATCAGAAACCAACGAATAGCAGTTCTAAATCGAGTTCAGAAATCATATAATACGACAACACGTGATGAATTGACACGCGATTAATTTATAACGCGATGAATTCACGCACAATGAAATTACCCACGATGAATAAATTGACGTGACACCAATATCAGGTGCAAGAAACACTCTGTCAAGCCTAGGAAAATACCTAATTGTCAAAATATAAAAAATAAATATAAATATTAAACTTGAACGTTATTTTAATTTAACATTAAGAATTATATTCCTTTTCAATATATATATAAAAAGAATATTTATATTGTTGTAAAATTAATAAAATTATACGAAATTTTTCTTAGATAATCTAAATTTGCTCTTATTTTTTTGCTAAATTTTTTTTTATATTTTTTTCATTGCCCTTGTATTTTTCTTCCGTCATCTTGGACAAATTTCCAACTTAAGGGGCCTGCACCGGACCTGTATGGCTGTATTTCTAGCTGAAATACATACGTTAATGGAAAAATTCTCACGCCTTGTAGAATGATCCGATTTCGATATATTTTTTTTTTTTTTTGTTGGATAGACGAAAACATTTTGCAGGGCGCATTGGACTTCGAATCTCAAAATTTTATTTTGCATATGTCAACAACATTGACAGACAGAAAATGAAAAGCTCGGTTTTACATGCTTTACAGGAAAAACTCACATGCCTCCCAGAGTTGTCCGATTCCGATAATTTTGCTGTTGTTGGATAAAGGAAGACTTTCTTTGGCGTGAGAGTTTTTCCAGTAACGTATGCATTTCAGCTAGAAATACAGCCATACAGGTCCGGTGCAGGCCCATTATCCCATATAAATTTTTCAAAATATTTACATTTAATACAAAGTAATGTAATATTTTAATGAGTAACCCATGTCTTTTATTTTAGAAACTTTTAAAACTTCATAAATCAAAGCGTGATTTGTATTCAATATTGCGTTAAGAATATAAAGTTATGTTAACAAATCAGTTGTTTGTACCTGAAAGATTTTTTAATTTTTGAATCATAACAATTCCATATTTTCATACAAAATTTTGTCAGATGTCGATCATTTCGGTCATTGGTACTAGGATACGATCAATCTACGTTTTCTCGAATATTCCATTAATGGGGACAAATTGCTTTATTTTCAGCATAATTGATTGATTCAATCAGCTTATAAAATGTGTTTCATGTGTAACGCTAATTATTTTTGTTTATAACGTTTTTATCACCATTATGGTGATTATTATTTTTTAATCGAGTTAAAATCTGCACGGAAATTTCCATTAATGACATTAATTTTTAAATCTGAAGTTCTTAAAATCTAAATTCAAATTTTTTTTAATTATATTTATATTGTTTTGACTCAAACAGTTCAACAAAATAAAAACACATAGGTATCAATCGCTAAAAAAATGTATAAATTTCTTTACAAAAAAAGCTTATGACAAAAATTTAGTTTGAAATTTGGAATGTTTGGATAATAATATGCATTTCAATTTACGTATACCAAATACTTTAATTAAAATTAAAGTTAAAAAGCATAATAAATAACACTAATTATTATTAAATTGTTTTGTGTTTAATATAATCAAAATTACTACGAATATTACTATTGCCGTAATTCATGTCATAAAATACTATAGGGATGCTACTAACGTGTAATATAAATAATTATACATTTAACGACTATTCTAAAAAATGTGTACACTTCTCGTTCGTTAATAGCATTTGATTTATTATGTTGTCCATTTTAATATCAACGTGTTTTCTCTTTTTATTTCTAATAAAATATTACATACAATTATTCAGGAATATCGAATGACGGAGTGCAGATGACATAAAAGCTGTTCCACGTGTAATGTCGTAAAAACAATATACTTAAACATGATAATTTTATAAATATTTAACACGCCGTTTTAGATTATTTCTTGGGTGCATACTGTTGGCACGGTCGAGCGAAATTCGCTTCTTCGCGATTTTCTTTGTACTTAAACGAGGTCGAGATGAGAACGATCGTGTTCATTTTAATTAAATTAATAATATTATATGTATATATATATATATATATATATATGTGTGTGTGTGTGTGTGTGTGTGTGTGTGTGTGTGTACTTTCGTTGTGTAGTTGTTAGATAGTACTGAAGTATTATACTGAGTAGTATGTATGTATTACATTATGTGCGTATTACTTACTGCAGCACCGCTGAAGTTACACAAATTCAAAAGTCACGGGCTAGTTGGCACTCGTCGCTCCGCAAATGAAAAGTGAACTGTGATTTGTCATGGAAAAAAACTACCTGAATAGGTAATGAGGAATATGGAAAATTGTATGCATAATCAGGCTGTTAAAAGAGTTGTCCAGTAAAGGCTGTAATATTACTTTAATTAATTATTTAGTTATTTATGCGTATAAAATTGCGAACGTGAAGTACTTAAACTACTGTAAAGAGACCAGCATTAATTAGGACGCCGTAAAAATGAAACAAATTTAACCTTAAAAAATATAACTGGGAAATTTTGGAATTGCAAAGTTTGGAACAACAAAACGTGGCTATGTTTAAAATGCAATTTTTAAGCATTCATTACACAAAGTAACAATTTTTACATTAAAATTCGTTCAGTTACAGTGGCGCACACTGAATCGCACATTGATGGATCCAACAATATTTTGCACTACGAGCCACCACCCAATAGACACCCATTGACAACTTTGCATGCCCTATAGACTATAGTACTAATTATAATTAAAAATATATAATTAAAATTTTTAGCTCCATAACACCACCACCCCAAATACCCTTTTGATTAGGGAGGGTCGATCGACCCAATTGATCCTTAAAGTGTGCGTCACTGGTCAGTTATTTCATCAACGACTAAAAGAAAATTCGGTCTGACATTTCGGGGAGATAACTCTTTAACCTTTCCACTCTCTTTTCACCCGCCTACCCTACTGGATATGTATTTAGTCATTTCTTTGAAATGCGAAAAGAAAAGAATATACAGAAACACGTATTACCTACACGGCTACGCTTATAGCACATACGTAGGTAGTCATTTTGTACTTCAAGTCATCTGATGTAATCGAAAAAGGATTATTCTGCTCGTAAAAAATTCACGGAATGCCAACAAGAGAATTCTGGATGAACTATGCATTGTTTCTCAAAGGTTACTGTGCAATACACGTATTGTCACAAATTCGTTTTATGTACTTCTGAATGAGAATAAGAAAATTTATTTTGCATTTTTTTGTCAATTTTCGGTTTTTCAGTTGTTTTCTTTATTTTTAAAAATGTTGGAGTTTTTAATACAAAATTTCAATTTGAAATTTTATTTTAAGGTTTTTACACACCAACATGATTTCTATATAAATACAACAAATTATAAATTTTATAATACTCGTATTACATTACTGGACATCGAATTTTTGAGGTATGAAAGCATTTATTTAAGAGCATTTTTCAGGGTTTTATTGAGCATTGCATTCCCAGCCCTAATTATTACACATATTATTATAGATTTTGTTTTTTTAACGTTATTAAAATATAAAAAAATACACATTTTTATTCAATATATTTCAAACATTAATAAAATACTTACCTTTTTAATGTTTTCAATTCCCTTTTATTGTATTTTTAATATATTTAAAGTGATTTTTAAAAAAAATTTTAAACGTTTTTGCAGGGCATTTTATTCACAGTTAGGTTATAATAATTATTTCTATTGATATAATACATTGATGTGTTGAGAGTTGCATATATTGAGTGATGACAGTAGTTTATTGAATATTTTTAACGTATAAAATCTTAAACGTAATCGAAAATATTCTATTCCCTCATTGTTGTGAGACATTTCAATAAAGATAGCGTTTTAAATTTTCGAATTTTCAATTGCAATACCAAGAATAAATATATAGACGGATACCGTGAATAAATATGAATAGACTTTTTTCGACCATTTTACATTGTTCAAAAATTTCATCGAAATTTATGAATGCATTTCATTTGTTCGATACGATTGTATTACAAAATGTTATTAAAGTTAATTTTTCAAATTTAAATAATTATTTTTTTATGCTGAAGCGTATGGATTTCAAGATCTTAGTGAGTTATTTCTTTTCATATTGAGAAATTTTATATTTTTTAAAATTTTCAAATTATAAAAGAAAGACAAATTTCCTGCGAAGTAAGTTTTGTGATATTGGAAGTTGTGAACTACGAAATCTCTGGGGATCGAACTAATACGATAACGACACGTGATTGTGTTCTGAACCGTTGTTGTGTGGTACACAAATGGACGCGTCATACATTGATAGTGGGTCGTTAGGAATGTAAACAAAATCCCGTCAAATACGCTCGAGATTTAAAAAAGGCCCCACATAATTAAATTTAAAATCAAAAAACTTAATAACGCGTTTACTATGTTTGTATTTTTTATATTCTATAACACCAGTTTACGTATTATTTAAATACAAACTTAAACTGGATTTCGTGCGTATTGTTTAAAGGGACCTTATAAGACATTTGTCAATATGCTTTTGTTCTCGAAAAGATTTCAATATTATTGTTTGTGAAATTCCTCAATACTGATTATCAGTTAGTTTAATAGTATTTTAATTAACGTGTTGTACATAACAAATAAAATATAATCGTGTTATAATGTTTATAAATTGGAATTAATGAATCGTAGGCGTCTTATATTAAAATGTACTCAATACCTTTTGGTTTGACCGATTCGAAATTACTTGAAATCTATTAGGAACGGTCCAAAAACAAAGTAGGTATCTGACATTCTAATATAAAATATATCATTTACCTGAATCGACACTTTTGGGTGTAACTATAAAAATGTACATTGGAAATTAAATAATGTTAAAAAAATATCGTATTATTTTTTGTATACCAAAATCATATCGTTTTGAAAACGTAAATTAAAATTGACGCTTATAATCGTTTATAAAATATTACGACAGGTAAATCCTAATTCAGGGTTATAAACCTCAAACTAATTGACGTTCATAGTTTTTTTTTTTTAGTAGCATTTAATATTACGCGAGATTAGCCTTTTTTGTTTAATGCTAATTTATGTAGATTTTCACAAGTTTTCGAAAACTGTGTAATTTCACAGTAATTGTTAACAGAACAAGAGTGGTATACAATTAGTTAAAAAAAAAAAAGAAATTGAATTAACTTATTATGCAATTAAAAGAGTTTTATTTTTCAAAAATCAAAGTTCTTCTGACACTTTTAACATCGCGTAATAAGTTGGAAATTTGTGGGATAAATAACACTGGTTTTCCGTACTTGTTCTTTTTCGGCGTGTCGATTGCATTTTTCATCGAATAATCCGAACGTAGATTATTATTATCAGCTGTTGTGTCTGTTTGTCGATGAATGCTTTTTTCTCTGTACAAAAAAGGGATCCGAATGTATTTTCTCCTGGTGATAAATGACGCGGTATTGGTTGTTAACTCTGGGTAAATGCCGCGCGTCTCGGCGTTTTTCTCTTGTGAATCATCGATTCTCACGGGCGATCGATCATGAACGATGGTACATAACGTATGGTATCCGTCAAACCACCGTTTCTGGTTCGAGGACTTGAGCTCAGGCGACAATTCTAATCTTTGAGACGCGTTATTTTATTTAAAAGATCCATGATCCATCGGAATGTAGACAACGGTGCATTTTACTGGTCGGCATTAACAAGTAAAACGTAATCGGCCAACGCGGCAAGGCCGCGATAATCGGAAGAACGAGAATTACGGAGACAGACGTTTTTTGAAGAACGACATATACATTTTTCTTTTAAATGTAAAAATAGATTGGAAAGAACAATATAGATTTATGAATAACAATAACGATTAAAAAAAAAATCAATAGAAACATTATTTAATATTGCCATAACGTGTCACGCGAAGTTATTAAGTAAATTTGATTTTATCAGTTCCACGATTTACTATTTGGCTTTAATCGTTGGTTAACTATGAATTACGACTAAACATGGTCGATTCTGTATATTTTATTTCAAAACAAACAAAATACAAAGTATTTCGCGTTAAAGGAGTAATAGAAATAATTGAATTTCTTAGAATATAGTACAAAATGATAATTTTTATTTATTTATTTTTTGTCAAAACGAAGTTATATCGTTTAGTCATATATGCAGTTTAAAGAAAAAAATAGACGTGGACATTTTCACAAAAGTTTTTTTAAAAAAAAAGAGTAAAATGGAGATGTATTTCCATCTTTCAGACCTTAAAGTTTTAGGTTTTAATTCATTTATTTTTATACCAAAATACTCGTACGTTGTCTGTGAAGAAAATACGCACAAACTTGTGTTTTGTATTTCATATACAAATTACTTTCATGAGTTTCACTCAAATATATTTTGCTACCTACTAAATTATAACCATTACATAATTCAATTCCGAATATTTTTTTTTTTATATTGTATTATATTATAATTTTTAATGTAATACAATGATATTAATGTTATTGTATAGGTATTATATTGTATAAATTTTATTATATTATTTATATATATATGCAATATATACTACACTTGTACATTCTGAACAAAATAATGGCCAAATAGTTTCAGAATATTATATCATAACCTATTTTATCAGATATATTAATAAACAATGTTTAGATATAGTGTTCGAAGTTTACCTTAGGAGTGAACGAAATATAACTTAACTAAAAAGTAATACAAATATTACCTAATATATGATAAAATTAAATAAAATTATACCTTTAATTCGAAGTTTTCCTAAACAGTTTTAATAACTATGATTATACAACAATTAAAATACTGAAATTAAAATGAAGAGAAAAAATTTACTTTGAATACAAACAAAATATACCCATATAATGTATTTTCGAAATTTTATACATATTATAAATTTTTTAAAGTTTTAATTATTCTTAATGAATCAGGACGTGGTGATACGAAAAAACATATTGATGAATGTTGGAAAACTTTTGTAAATCGTTAAAATACTAATATATATCGACTACAGTTAAAATGAATTGAAGGAGTAAAACAATTAATTTAAATTATTATAATGTGTGAGTGAAAAATGTAAAAAATATTTGTATCAAAATTTAATACAATATAAGTACATATTTTAAGTGGTACAACCAAATTTAATGTAACTATGTAAAGAAATAGTGTTACTGATTAAAACTAGATTCGTTATATTATTAAATACAAAGTTAATTTAATGAAGAAATTGATACGAGAATTTTAATTTAATTAATATTAACTTGACTAAGGATTTAACTTGATAAATTGACTATGAAAATGTACCACAAATGTATGTAATCTTAAAGTTTCGCATTTTTGGACAAATATTTTTTTTTACTTTCCAACGAATCCTATTATATTTTTTTATTTTTTACGTCATATTTTTTATGTTATATTGAAAATATCATGCGATATTCAAAACTAGAAATATTTCATACTACATCGTAACGCGTATTGGACCGTAGTCCTGTATGGAAATGATAATACTGAGAACATAATGGTAAGAAGTATATTGAATTTGTGTACTGAGGCGTTAATAAATGTATATGAATACATAATAATAAAATATAAATAAAAATATAACAGAATAACAGTTCTTCTATAACGTAAACATTATTGACACAAATTTGGATAATTGCGTATAAACTCATACATATATGATACTGGATAGTTTATACATTATTCACATTATTCTATATAACATATATATATATATATATATATAAAAAATCCGTCACCCGTTATTACCTTTACATGTTTATTACAATAATATATAAATATATATATTTATATTCGACAAATATTTGATAGTATGTTTGTACGAGTAGTCCAATAACTTTTGCTAGTGTAAAAAATGTAATAACTTAATCAAATTTAATTCACTTTATATTTTTAGAATAGTATGTAGACTTACACAACGTTTCGTTGTAATGATAAAAAAATAATAACGGACATTTGGCCATATCTTGACAGCAGCAACTCTACCAACTCAGACTTGATCAATTTCGACTATTGCACGTTGAAGTTCTCTTCTCAGTCTTGAAATTGTTGCAGGTTTATTAACGTAAACCTTTAACTTTATTTCCTTTTATAAAAAAGAAGAGAAATCCATGATAATGCAGGTCGTTTTTGCAGGTCATTGCCACGAATCGAGATGAAGTAAGGTGATGGATTCACAAGATATATGGAAAGTTGCTTCGTCTTGTTGCAACCACGAATTTCCCTAAAGTCTAGTGTTTACGTTAATAAACCTACGAAAAATCCTGAATCTGAAAAGAGAAATTCGACGAGTGATAGCCGAGATTTACAGGGGGCGTGATTTATAAGGGACGAACGAGTGTCATAATATCTTTACAAAATTTGGTACCATCAAATTTAGTATTTGTTGGTACCGAACATGTAAAAACTAGTACAACACCGACACGTCTTGTGTTTTGGTTGATCGTTGACACTTGTTTGCAAATGGTGCCATTTGTTTTTCGTCTATTACGATTTAAAATTTAAAACTATTGATTTTAAAAATATCGTTTATTTGAATATCAGTGAAAACGTATTTATTGCATTCCATGTTCTTGATTATAATAACGAATTGTGTCAAAATCTCCCTTCTTGCGTACTGTAGTAATCTTAGGTATATATTTTACTCAAGGAGGAAGATACTTTGGACAACATTTCATAATAATATCAAATGCATGATAAATTTACGTATTCACTGATTTTAAAATAAACCTATTCCTAAAATTAATTGAATTTTAAATTCAAATCATTGTAAAAGAAAACAAATGGTACCGCACAAAATGTTCGTACGATTTAACCCTAGAATCATGAATGATTCAAGTATCCATGTAAGACCAAAAAGACTAAAACAAAATAATATATGAATTTTTTATAAATCTTAACGGACTTATAACTTACTTTTCGCGTACCCGTATTGTATTGTTTATGGACTTACTTAAAATTCAAATGAGCAACCTACTTTATTACTTTCGCCAAGGTTTCGCAAATTGGTTTGAAAGCAAAATCCTAACTTCATTGCTGAAACAAAATGAGATTGATTAATTTAATCGTTTACTTAATTTAAATTCTACACTATTACATTTTTCTATCAACAACAATCCTGCTGATACAGTCCCGCCGAGATCACTTTTTAAATTGCACCATACACTATCCGAATGTTTATATTTCACGCCTAACTCATGGTCGCTACCTATCCATTCGGGGTTTCTCCAATTCGCCTTCAACGATGTAGCGGCTTCAATTTTATCGTTTACTTTCCAATACGTGTCCAATACGCATATATCGTCATTAGGTTTTCTGTAAAATACAATATTCGTATTCGTATATGAATAATATATACAAAGCTTGAGATTTGTTTCTAAAAATGTTTATGTGTTCGTCATTGATTTCGAGTAGATCGACGTGTGTATATTTATCGGTTTTACAGCGATATTGGGTGTATTTTTTTACTACACATAGGTGAACTCGAACCGTTTTCGAACAAATGCGTGTGTAATAATTAATAAATATATTGTAAATACTCGCGGAAATCACTTACACCGTGAGCTGGCCCGCGGCCACCGGAAACACCAGTCCAAACGTAACAGCCCGACACATTTTGCGCCACTCGAAATCTTCCGAATTATTTAATTTTAATTCTAAACCGGCCAAGACGCCAAAATTATTAAATTTGTGAGAGAAAACGTTTGATAATCCCACATCAAACACTCTATCTTCTGGCTGGTTAAATTGTAAAAATTTACACTTCGCGTCCACGGTCAAAACAGGGTGTTTAAATTTTGCGCTAGTATATAACGCGGTCTCTTTGGTGTCTTCGGCATATCTAAACGATTATAAATGAAAAAAAAAATCAAAATACCGTTTCCGTTTATCAAACCTAAATATTTACTTTTGACGAATTCCTACGTCACCCGAAAACATCTCGTTTTCGGTTACAAATTTGGTACCAAACATTTGCTTATCGCCTATTTGTATGTACGGTTTAAACATATCTGAAAATACACGCGCGATTATAACACTGTTCAATGGAATTAATGTTTTGGTTATAACACAAAACTCTCAATTTATGTACTAAAAATATTGGAGACATAAGTAAGTACGAGACCGCGCGATCATTTTTAAACGGAAATTCGATTGAAACAAATATATATTGTAATCGGTTTTAATTTACTACGTGATATTTTGCTAGAGATGGATTAGAAAAAAAAAATTAAATTGAAAATCTTTATATGTATACGCAGACATATAACTGTTATGAGGTAAAACTTACTTGACATTTTAGTATCAACCCTTAACGTCGTCGAATGTTTGTCATTTTCAGTTTTGTTGGACACTTTAAAGTTTATCTTCAAATCACCGTCTTCGTCTTCGTAACGTTTTGTAAACGTAAGGTTATCAATAATATTTGTGTGCGGGTTTAAGATACCGTCGAGTAGTTTCCTGGTTTTAGAGTGCGGATTTGGCCCGCGAATGATCTAAATGATTATACGAATGTCAATAAAATATGTCGGCACACATAATTATTAAGTAGATATTTAAAAAAAAATTGTTTACCATGTTTTCCCAACGGTTCGAGCCGTAATTATTTTCAATATTATTTTTCGCATTTACTTTCGGCATCATCTTATCGATTCCGCAAAAGCTCTTCAGTCCATTCCACACTCCAGTCATCGATCCGAAAACCATTTTTATTCCGAATTAATACGGTTGTTAATAATACAAAGATAATTATTATTATTATTTTTGTACTAAATATTTAGAAAAAATGTCCGTAATATATTGAACGAAATGAACGTTTAAAATTATTTTCGTTACTATCAAACAACTCCAAAATATTCAGTTATTTTCGTATCTTAGCAATATAAAGTTGAGTATACAAATATTTATTTTCGGCCAGACTTGCGTTTTTGATGGCATTGAATAAATTATGTAAAATATATATATATATATATATTCTTTTTTAAAACACTAATATTTTAAAATAAAATAATATTTATCGCTATTGTTAAACGTGACGAAAAGTAATGGGAATTTGATCCGATGGTGCCGAAGTTGTAAAGTTGGTAAATGATTATTTAATATGACTCTATCTAATAATTTCTAATATTGTCATGAAATAATAGTATTTATAGTTCTTAAATCACTATATATTTACTATAGTTTATTACATTAAAACTACATACTATATATATATATATATCTCTACCAGACAAATTAAATTTATTGTTTGTACTTATTTTTATACGATTATTTTGTTTCAGACAATATAAAAAAAAATTTTAATTCTGAGCCGAACAAGGAACGTATTGGATTATCAACGATGTGTTTCTTATGTTTATAACAAAAAATTCTACCAAAAATAATAAATTGCTCCGATTTTTAAGTGCCTAATCATTTTCCGATGGAAAATTTTATCTAATCAGCACTTTAGATAGGTCATTTTTTTATTTTAAAGAAAAATAATTCAAAAACCGAAATATTACATACAATTTCGATTTTGTAGAAATATTTCTCCGTGATTCCGAAAATATTTACCCTAGAGTCTTGAAATTTTCAAAGAATATATAATTTTGTGCTACACTATACTACTCGTATAAAAATAAAATAAATATAATATAATATAATTATATTATATTATTATTTATAATATTATATATAATATAATATTATAAATAATATTACATCAAAGCAACATTCAAAATCGTTTTTATCAACTGCAATGATTGCTTTCAAATTTATAATAATATCAATACTCTAAAATCTTTATCTAAGTAATTCACTTAAATGACATACACAACACTCGGGGCACGCTGCCTTTTTAAACTCAGTAGGTAATATTAATTAAAATTAAAAAACATTCTTTATACCAAACTTTTTTTATATTTAATTTGTACATAACAAATTCATTTTAAATATTATATTTATTATTTTAAATATTTTAAATATATTCTATGATCTAAAAAACCATAAAATATGTATTAGACGTTTTAATAATATTTGCTAATGTTTTTGTTAGGTATATAGTGGATTATTATGTATTTTATTTTATACAGTGTTGTAAAGTATTTACGTAATTATATATTGTTTTTGTACACGAGTATTAAAGTATTAAAATGCTTTCGTTTCGATTTTTTTTTTAAATTTTTCTAATGAACGGCAATTTTTATTTCATTTGAAATATTTTTTTTAAATGTTCGATTTCCTTGTATTCAAATATGCTTTTCTTATTGAAGTTTAAGGTCGCATTTATAGGGAGAGAAGTAGATAACCACCCACTTATCATTTTTTTTCTTACTATATACTACCTATTGTGCACATCAGTCCCAAAAAAAATTTCAACAAAATTACCGCCTGAATGTAAAAAATTCTAAAATATCTAATAACACAATTGACCATACAGTATTGGAAATATATTATATATATATTTATAATACGAGTATACTTTATAATTCTTAAACTCGACGTTAAAAACAGATTTAATAAAAAAAAAAAAGGTAGCGAACCGCCAGTGGTGTGGACGCCGTCGGTCATTTAGACAGAGATGTTCGAGTTAAATTATTATAATAATTCAATTTGAAAACAACGATATAAATCATTGTATTCGAATTGAAAATGAATTTTAAACGACGCGAGTATGGTCTGTAATAAATTAACAAATGTTGTTAAAATATTATATTCGTATAATATGTCTAAACTCTTAAAAATTACAAATACAACAATTTATCATGTCCAAAACGAATACGTCGACAGTTTTACCGGATTCTCTTCTTATTTTATATTTTTTTCCCCTTACAAACACTAGGACGGGAAAATCGAAAAAAGTATGAAATATATAACGTACAGAGTAGATAAAATTTGCTACTGGAAAGTAACGTGTGTCAAAATCATTCGAAGCAACTCTTTCTACACACAAAAAAGCGTATTTTGAACATAACAGACAAAATAAAACATTCTATTGTAAAATCGACACATTCTTTACTTCTACCGCGGAATGTAAACATTTTAAAGATTATTCGCATAGGCGTGCGCACTGGGCACTCCCTGCAAAAAATTCTAAACCCGCTTTAAATTGTTTACTTATTTACAAATATTATTAAAATAGTTAATTCCATAATTTAAAACATATATATTTCTTCTCCTTTTTTTTGTACTTTTTTTTCTTAAATAACTCATCAATCGTTATATTGTATAACGTTAGATATAACTTTAAAAAAATGCAATTTAAATTTAAATTATTGTATACAAATTACTACTAATATTCTCTTTTTCATTATCAACGTGAATCGTAATAATGTTTGAACATTATACTAAATTTTAGTTATAATGCATATAATAATGCTTATTACCTCACTCGATTGTATAATTCAAGAAAGCATTACTCCAACTAAAATTGTTCTACATATATGTTCTGAGAAAATATCCTGTCCCCTAACCGCGCATAATGTAACCTAAAACGAAATATAGTCATCACAAATACTATAATTATATCTATATATATATACGGATAGTAATTCTTTTTCACAATCCAGCGATTATCTGCCAAGTTTTTTAATACATTTTATTTCGGCGTTTTTTCAAACGAAAACCTACAATTTGATCTTTAAGTACTTAACAGTTAATATGACGAATTAATACTATATATATTAAATATCTTGATTCCAATTTAGGTATATGGCTGAAAACTAGAAAAATTCAAATCTTGCTAAGTTTTTACCCGCACAAAAAATTCCTTTTTTCAGTTTTTCATGTATTGAATACTCATTCAAATACTTTTTACATAGTTTTTACGCGGAATTATTTTTTTTTATCGAGTACTCGAAATTAATTAAGCGTTTGACGTTAAATGAATTATATGACGCGATATTATTTTACGCAATTTTAGACACAAATTTTAAAAATTAAAATTTTATTTAAAAAAAAAATTCCCATTTTAAATGCATATGTTTATAGGTAACTTATTGTAATTCAATCATAATCTGGAATATTTAATAATTATGTGTCTACTGAATTGCAGATCAATAAACCGTGTTTTGTATGAAATGGATAGAACCAATTGAACGCATTTGCCAGCGTAGGAAATGGGATGACTAGACCATTCGGAATTCCGTGTTTAGCTTTAAGTAAAGTGGAAATCAGATCGGTGAAAAGGCAAGTTGGCGGCGCTAGGAAAACACAACGTTTTTTGTGGAGTTTGCTAAAAAAAAAATCAACCCCCTCCTTACTTTGAATGCTTATTATGACCAAGGGCTCATATTTTGGCTTTTAATTTATAAATTAAAAATTAAAAATGAATGTAAAGATTTGACGTAGGTATTTTTAAATTATAAATCCAAATTATTATTATTATTATTATTATTATTATTTACTTGTTTTTTTTTTGTTGTAAATGTAAAAGACTTGAAATTCGAATATAAAAAATAGTTTTATTTATATTATAATTTATAACAGTTAGATGTATTTGCTTTCACTTGTGTATAGCAACGCCGGCGCCAGGTAATGTGTAACTGTTAATAACAAAATATAAAACTAGGCGTTTGACGAACAAATTGTGATACAGTACTGTATAATTTCGTGTAATATTGCAATCGTTACAGTAGATACTATACTTCATTTCGGTACCTGCCTAATTTGGAATTTCTGATCATTCGCGCAGTGTACCGTGCAGTATAACCGGAGCAGCGTATCGAAGCGATACAAAAAGCCGAGCGGGACGCGGATTAGTGTAAAACAGTGTCGCTCGGTATTAATTAATCAATATTAATTAATCGTGTGGACGTACGTGTTTTCGCGCTATGGCGAGTGGTAACGGCGATGTGATCGGACCACTGTCCGAACGTGTGCGACGTGCGTTACAGTGTCCGGTGTGCATGGAACTGTGTTCATCCGTATCGACGTGTTGTGAGAACGGTCACGGCATTTGCGACCACTGTTATTACAGAATGTTGGAGTCGGACGAGTACTGCGAGCCCAATTGTCCCGTGTGCCGGTCCGAATTCGTCCTGCCCGAAACGGGCCAACAGCTGCCGTCGCCCGGCGTCCGGAAATTGTACGAGCTGATGTCCGTGACAAAAGTGGCGTGCGCTTTCCGGCCGAACGGCTGCCAGAAGTTGGTGTACGTGTCGATGGCGTCCCAACACGAGAGTGTGTGCCGGCACTCGGCTCAGGTGCGGTGCTTGGTCTCCGGGTGCCGTTGGACGGGCGACTACGACGAGGTGTTCCAACACGTGTCCGAGGAACACCGGTTTTCCGCCTACGACGTATCGGTAACGTCGATTATATTAACGTTTTTCTCGTATACTCTCGGGGTTAGCGAAGCGACCGAGCGCGGTAAGAGGACGGCGACAGGTTAGGTTTGGTATGCGGTCTGGGTTTATGCCAGAAGTCGTCGTAATTTTGTACGAGGCGCAGATTGTGTGGGCAAGTACAGAGAGCAGAAACGAGAAGTGTTCGTATGGTATTTATATAGATTAAGAAAAGGCAAACCACAGAGGTTTTCAGGCGAACGGTAAAGAATAAAACGAGCGTGTAGAAAAACGGAAGGTTTTTTTTTTATCGTGCTCGTACTCTTTAGTGTAATGGACGAGATTGTCGAAATGTCACGTTTCAAGGTATTTCGTTACGACGCACTGGGATGATAAAAACCTTTTCGACGAGAAAAATCAATGTTTATTGGTATCCGCTGTGTAAATTTTCATTTGTCTCCGGTTAATGGATAATACGCGCTATGTCTGGTCGCAGGGCAATCGATTTTTCACGCCCGACTTAACGTTCGGTCTGCGGGGCACAACACGTCGTATGTATTTGTTGCGGAACAAACGCGATGAAAACCGTCTTTATTGGATCGGCGTGGCCAGGCCGTCCGAGTCGTCGTCGACGCGAGTGACGGTGCTGGAAGTGGTCGATCCGTCCGCGGTCGAACGGTCCCTCGACGTGTCCCCGGGCACGGAGTTCCGGGTGAAGACGGCCGACTCGAACGGACGGTACCGGTTTAGAGGCCGGCCACGGCCAGTGTCTTGGGACCGATCGGTGCTGGCCCGGTTAGCGGAAGAGATGGACGATGGCGTGGGCAGGAGTGCGAACGAATCCGCGCTGCACTTGCCCGAATCGCAAGTCACTTACGTGCACACCGACGAAGGACACGACGCGATCATCACGTGGGGATAGTGCGCAGTAAACCGGGGCCGAGTTTTCGCCACTGTAACGCAAAGCGAACGGATTATTGTTTAATATTTGTATTCACCCACCTGTGAATCAATTCCGTGGCAATTATGTTCATTTACTGTTGTTTACAATCATTTACTTAAAAAAAAAAATTCAGGAGTGTAGAATTAATTATTTATCTTTTTTTTTTTTTTTTAGAATTTCGCTCACATAAATCTTATTGTGTTTTGTAAATAAGTGTAATCAGTGTTGTATATTATCTAGATAATTTTTGTTTTAACTTTTATCTTACGTAAATGAATTCAAAATGAGCTGTCTGAATCATTATCTTAGATTAATTATTATATGTATGCCATCTAGATGAAATAAATTTAATAAGTTCTTATTATATTTATCCAATATTCCAATACATACAAACATTTTTACAATTTAAAGTTTTGGCAATGGCTGGATAGTCTTGCCAAACGTTTATCATCCAGAACGGGGCAAAACGTTTATCAAGAAAAAAAAAAAACGATTTTAGAATCTGGTCACACGATAGTTCAATCAACGAACCGTCTTCACTTGATGAACCGTGGGGTTATTATTGATTAAATATTAGCTTATTTCAATCCGATATATAAAAATCTCGTTGTTGATGGGAATTCTGAAGAGCTGAAGTTTGCCGACCCACGGCTTACATCCTCGACCATCGTCCACGGCCCAGTACCATGCTGCCCGTGACCCACAAGTGGGTCCGCGGCCCAAGGGTTGGGAACTGATGTATTAGCGTACATAGATAACAAAAACATTAATTTGAATTCAAAATAAATTTCTTACGTTAATTTAAAAATTATAGGTCATAGTCTTTTGTCCACCGAAAAAAGTTATATATATATGTATACTAGCTGCCCCCGTGTACTTCGTTGCCGGTAAAAAATGCCACGTTTTACATCGTTCAAATTTTTATTCAATTCGTTATTCAATATTAATTTCCTATTTTTAATTCCCAATTCCCACATTTATAGGTCAGACAAAGATTTCCATATCACATTTATAATATATATAGATATATTATGTGTTCGATATTGGCGGAGGTAATCCGTAATCAAATGCGATAACGACCGACGGCGGCGGTCGCGATCGATTCGCCCACCCCGGCACCCCGCACCGCGCATAACGCGACGAGCGGCCGACGCGCGACGACCGGTGTGTCGGTCGGCGTTTTTTCCCTCGCGCGCACCGAGTATTGTTGGTGCGTTTGGACGCGCTTATTTGTGTCTGTGGGACCCGGCTGTTGGTCCTGTTCGCGGTTCGCCGTTTTTTTTTATACGCGGCGGCCGTTACACGAGCCGGTCGCGACCGTTGGTGTCCGAGTGCGCCGTATTGTCGAGTCGCGCGTGCCGCATTTGGGTTCTCGTTGGCCGGCCATTTTGTGTGCGTCTCTATCGGACGCCGCGTGTGTCACCGTGACCGGTGTCTTTTGGCCGTGTCAGCGCGAGTCGCTGCCCTTTTTTTTTGCTTCATTGACACGCGCGATGGTATTTACTGCGTTACTCGCGTGTTACTCATCTGACCGTGGTGTCGTAACCGTTGGCCCGAGTCAATCCGTGCGGTGTACCGGTTGTGTACTCGCGCAGTTCAATCGTCGTCCGTGCAGTCCGAGCAACGTTTTGCTCGATCGCCGTGTGCGAGTGCGTCCAACGACTATAGGGATGTGTAGTTCATGAGCTAGTCGACTCTTTAAAATGAACTGGACGAGTCGAATCAGTGTTTCAAGATTCAGCGACTCGGTTCAACCAGTATTTTCAATTCACTACACTGAAACTGAACTGCAATTTTGTATTGTGTAATCAGTGATTACTAATCGCGACTCTCGAATCTGTTATAGTCGAGTAATTGTTGATAATAAATTCCAAATCCAAACAACGGTACAGAAGATTTTCTATACCGTGTCCAAACGTAAACACGTTTTGCTATGTTTCGTGTGTGTGTGTGTAAGACGAAGAGAGAAAATGCCCGCTTTCAATCCCCTGTTATATAATAAGCTGTTTACGATTCTGCCGATAAGCGAACAATCAACAATGAAATATAATATTTTTCTATCATATTATGGACTATGGACATGCGGGTCGAGCCGAGACTCGAGAATTCGAGAGTCGAATATTCGGATTCAAACAAGAGTTGAAGAGTTGAGAGTCGACTCATTGAACTGAGCAGAGTTGAAAGATTCAGTTCAACAAAATTAGTTGAAATTCCCTTCCCTACCAACGACGACGATTAAATATAAATTATAATTCGTCCGCGTGAACGATATAGTAGTACCGTTTTGGGTATTTCCCCGGATTTTGGTGAAGCTGCGGGCGGCATCCGTTTGTCGCGGGACGAAGCAGGTGTACACGGTCACACCGGATTCTTAAGCCTGGTCCTCGGCTCGTCGTGTGTCGTGTCGTTTCGTGTGAAATACTCTTTTCTGATTGGCTCACATTGTTATGGTAGATATATTTTGATCGTGTCTACCAACACGTTACCGCGGTTACCTCAGAGTTGAATGGATTCAACTTTTGGCGAGCATGTGCCAGTTGTCCCGGAATGATAAGAAACACGAATTTACATTCCGGAAAACTAAAATTCATGTATGCCAACTTAGAAATATAAAAATCTTTTAAAACAAAATTTATTTAATTATGTATTCATTTTTATGTATTCACATTCGCTGCGCCTGTTGGCTTTAACACACCTGCATTTTAACGGCGCGCTTGGATTCAATTACGCGTTTACCGTTTTGACGAGTGTTTGTGAAGAGGTATGTTACTTTTATTTTAGTTTTGTTTACCGATATTACTTTTGAGGCGAGAGTAATTGATATTTGGAAATGTGTTTTGTTTCAGGACACAGGGCTTTCAGCGAGATAATTTCACCATTCATGTAACCGTCTGTCCGGGTGCGTTTTTTTCGACGGTTGATTCATAATTTTTCTCCGTACATTAACGCATAGTATTCTTGCGCTTATGGTGGACCGAGTATGACGGTTGAGTGTCTTGGATTTTGTTTTATTTGTTCGTTTTATGATACCTCTTACGTTTTGAGGAAGGATACGAATTACGAATGAAAGAGAGTAGCCGTAATCAGACAAGACCGTAGGTGTAAAGAAAAACCAACAGATTGAAAAAATTTTGTTCCTGTCGGGTATGTTTACGTATCTATACGTGTTAGAGAGTCCGTATGTAAGCTCGAGTCCTGTCCGACTGTAAAAGTTCTTTACATGAAACGTGTTATGCCAGCAATGTACTGTGCGACTCATTTAGTTTTTTAATGATTTTTATGACATATCTATTACCTTTCCTCAGGAAGAAAACCGTATGTTTAGTTCTTATTTTCTGTTCAATTGGTTTGGATGCGTACAGTACCCACTATTGCGATTGTTATGAGAGGGAACAGTTATGGGGAATACTATTGATTTGTCGACATTGAACGATTTAGTTTTCTTCTTGCACGCGAAGATCTTCAACGTCCGTAGTAAGTATACTTATATATTACGTTTAAGGCAAGATATTTTTGATAATTTTGGAAATGTATTTCTTACAACAACAAATTTTCTTTTCTTTACAGACAACAGTAAAAGAACGCTGTGGACTGTTCTCTTGGATCACACGCTCGATGCGTTACTGTGACAATGGTTACTATCAACCGAAAACGATTGATGGCGGATATATAAACCTATAAAACCTAACTATATTTTTCAATTGTAGTATTCTCTGTGTAATTTGTTAACTTTCTTTCTCCTCTGTTGTTATATTCTTCTTTTTACATAATACAAAACACAACATAATATTCATATCTCTTCTGTTTTGGAAGGATTATACATTTTTTTATTATTAAGAAAATTTTAAACACAATATATGTAAAAAAAATTTAATATACAGATTTTAAAAACAACATTTCATATCAATGTATCATGGATAATATTAATGACCTGCCATAGCTGTTTTCATTATGTACACAATTTATCAATTTATTAGCCGTTTTAAATTTTTTAATTACATATGTCACTATTTTTTTTTTTTTTTAATCCCATGTTTTTCAGTTGCAGTATACTTTATGTAATTTATTTTTATTCTAATTAAAAGTACAAATTGACAGGCTGAACGTATGATTTCAATTTCTTATGGTAAAATTTGCTTATTTTAATTCTATTTTATATAGACTCGAGCGTATTCCTTTAAATAAATCTAACTATAACAATGAATTCTATATTGAATTATATAATTATATTATTTGTGTATATCAAAAGAAAGAGGATGAAATTTCCTATAGAGTATAGATTAACTAATTGAAAGATTGCCTGTGTATTGTTAACATAATACAAATTCATATTTAAAGTCAAGCAATGTATACTACAAAATAATGTGAGGGTACTTCGATGTTCATAGTATATCTATTGAGTGTTATGTACTGCAACGCAGTATTATTATTATTAAAAGACTAGATGTTTCTGCTAGCTCTGTCAGACTATGTTAGTGTATATGACAAATAATTATTTATAATCATAAATACAAAATTACATATAATATATAATCAGATTATAAAAATAATATAAACACATTTCATAATTGAATGTTGTAATTTATTTATAATCATTACTAAGATATATTTGTAAAAACAATTTAACACAAAAATAATTTTATAAAAAGTACATAGATTTCTTTTGCAGCTTCTTTTGCCTCTATATTCCTGGTTAGCCTATGGATAAATATGTCCCTGCCTATGGATATGGTTCTATTTGCCGTTGTACATAACCATCATTATAGTGTCCCATCCTCCTTAGAAAACCTATTACGTTGCGGTCTATGTTGAGCTGTTGAATGTTTTCTCGAATTATTCTTGTCCTATCTTCACGGTCGACTCTTGACCTCATATCTCTGATCTAGGAAATTAAATAAAATAGTATAATTAAATTATATTAGATCTTTTTCTACTAATCATGAATAATACAATTACCATTAGGTCTCTTCGACGTTGATCAAATTCAATATAAAATTGATTTTCAATAATAACTAGTCTTTCTGCAAACAAAACATAATTAATTAAATATTATATTAAACACAGAATTAAAATACATCATAATACTAGAAAAATTATTAATAGCAAATTTACAAGCCCAATATTAAACAATTAAAATACAAAAAGTAATATACTTGGCCATATATAGTGGCATTTATTATAAATACTATAGTATTTATAATCAATGACAGATTAGGTTAAAAATGATTCTTTTATATTATACTAATAGAATAATAATTATTAATTAGGTAATAAAAACAATCTATTGACAAAATTGATAATAAAAATAATAAGACCAAGTATATATTTAAATACTTTCTACATAGGCAAATTATAAATATTAGCACACAATATCTACAGTAAAAAAAAAAAAAAAAAAAAGCCAACTTCTTAATATCCTTAAATTGTATACAATGATATTATATACTTACTAGTTCATATAAACGTTGATTCAATTACACGTAGAACACAACATAGAAAGCACAATTTTAGGAACAAAATTGCAACATATAGACCACATTACCACATTTTTTCAATCACTCACGAAGAAAATCCCAAATGTTAGGGTGTGTACCCATTTGTTTCAAAAATGTTGAATGGAACGATTCAGATAATTATTAGTACGGTGATCTTCACTAAACACACTAAATTTTTCTGGCGTTACTTGTTCGATCCAAAATCTAAAAATATAATTGCTCAAAAATCCGTCAACAACCATTTGTATCTCGGGAAATTGTAGAGCGTATTGTACAATAGCTTGATATCCATCTAAGACACAAAAATCTGGACACAATGGATTATTCCTTGCTGCAGGCAAGTGTGGTAGGCTAAAACCTGAAAATTTTTTTATACTAATATCTAATGTTGCTTTTATTCAAATACAAGACAAATTACCATTCTGAAAATACGAGCTGCTTCTTGATGTGTCTTGATTAAATTAAGAACATTGTTCATTTTCGATGACAGTAGCGAACGATAGACTAAAATATAAATGACGTTAATTTATAAATTTTATGTAATAAGCATTATAGGCGTTTTATTAAAATATAACCTGAGTGTAATGAAACCAACAGCATACCAATCTGCTGGTTGGAAACACAAGTGTTCCTGCATTCATCAGTGCTTTTCATAGTCGGTAACAAACCGGACCTGATCATAATTTATTGGCAAGATTTGTTTAATAATGGTGAACAAAGCACAATATGTTTGTTCTGTCATACTTCCCAAAAGGACATACACCATTGGAAATGTCTATAATATATATAATATATACATATACGTATATAAAAAAAAATTGTATTATATACATACCAACGAAAATTATAATAGTCACTTACAATATTCTTAAACACTACTTGAAAAGTCAATAAGCATTTCAAATCTATTGGGTGCCTTGGGATAGTTTTAAATGTACCATCAATGCCAATCATAGTTGCAGTATTCAATTCTGCTTGGTATGTTGCTATTGCATCTCTATTTGCGAAGATAAGACCAACACTTCTTCCATTAACAATTAATTCTTGTTGGAAAAATCTCGAAGAAGGATTTTGAAAAGTTTGTGAATAATTGGGATATTCAGGATTGTTCAATATAATAGCGAGTTCGTGGATGTCTTGTGGTATATTGGGACGTCTTAAACTTCTCATCCTGAACACTCGTCTCGCAGCTTGCATATACGTATAATTGCGAGCGCCTTCTCGATACCTTAACAAAACAAAGTAACTCAAGTAAATCATATATTTCAAGGATTGGAAAAATAAACAAAATAAATTATTTAGAATTATTGTCCCTAAGGTAATACAAAGATAAAGTAAAATAATTATAATTTAAACTTACTCGATTATTTGATTATTATAGATGGTCCGCACACCAGCCGATGTATTTGTGCGATCAAGACCTCGTTCACTAATTGCGTGTCTTAGTAAGGGCATTTGCAAATCTATCATTTCAGGCTGATGATTGTGTGGGTTGCGAAGGGTTATTTGATTATTATTCACATCAATACTTATTGATGCTGTGCCAAAACATCTGGGATACCTACGATTTGTTTTCCTCTCGCACACTAATGATATAGTGTTTATCAGCGCCTCACGTTTGTAGTATCTGTATCCTACGTTGTCTACAAAAATTGTAGAGTTTCGACGAACACCAGGAACCCTTTGGTACGTTTCTGGATGTTCTTCAATATCTCTGACATAATCATGATCAAGAAGAGCATCCATGATGATTATAAATGTGACTAAAAGAAAATATAAATTTTGAAACGGCAAGTTATAAAAAATAAAAACTGATTGGGCCATTTACGTACACAATCGACGGGCGAGCGAGCGAGCTTGTTTGTGAGACAGAAACAGAAAGGAACAAAACACACGTGTTCGAACGAGAGATATCGACAGAGCGGTCGAGTAGTCGTAACTTAAAAGAAAATCAACTAGATTTTAAATAAATTATTTATTTTGGTGAGTCCAGTGTTGTCAATTCTTTGAAATTAAATTCGTACAGAAAATATATTAAGTTTTTATCAGTTGGTATTTTCATTTTACAATTCATTTTTTTGTCTTTTAGGTTATGTTTTCTTATCACTCCGGGCCAACTGGTATGGTCCCACTTTTGGCCGTGCTGGTCATGGCTGGTTACATTAGGTTAAAATTTACACAGTTCACCACATCAGGGGCGTAATTACGGGGGGGATATGGGGATGGATCCCCTCCCATGGGCTTTCTTTTTTTACATAACATATCGTCTAATGTACAAAAAAATGTAATAATTAAAAATAATACTTTTTTTGCGTTAACAAAATTTGTTAGTATTTATCATAATTCATAGGATTCCTCAGTTTATTGACTAGTTACTGGTATGATACGGTTAGGTTAAGTCACTGAAGAAAGGTCTATCCATATTCAGATTTTTAAATAAAATTGGATGAAATACTCAATAAATTAGCTAAAAAAAAAAAAAAAAACGAAGAAAATTAGAAATTTTATTATAAAATATGTCATTTTTATTAAAGAAAATAATAAAAATACGAGTATCGCAATTACTTTATTAATTTCGATTGATTAACGTTTAAAGGGTCGTTAGTCGTTACAGTTATTATGGATTATCCAATAATGCTAAATTGTCTATCCCCTCCCATATAACATTCGTAATTACGCCACTGGTTCACATTGGCTAAAATTAAGGCCATAAAATATGTTGATGAAACAAGGAACATTTGTGGCATTCTTTATAAAATTTTCCGTTTCTCGGACAGTCGAGTTTTCGTTGACGTAAAATTAAAAATGAATTTAATTGCATTGACATAACAGCCATTTTCGATTTCGCCGTTAAATTTCAGAAACAAATTAAAGCGATACGATGGAAAGAAATGGAAAAAATTTAATGAAAATGTTTTGCGACGTGTGTAAGTAATGGTCGGATGAGTTATTCGAAATGGAAACGTATTCAATCCTCCAGATATACGTTATGAACTTTTACAGTTAGTGTAGCTGTTAGATAAGTTTAATACAAAAAAAATACCGGAGTTTTGTGACGATCGGTTGGTAATTGAATTGAGACGATTGTGTGCTCGTATATTCATACACATATATTTATTAATTCTACCGTTGCCACTTCGTTAACACAGATCCACACAATATATTGCCAATGCAGCAGTGCATATTTTAACTTTAAAAAAAATTGTAATCGTCTAGTAAAATATGGTATTAATTAATTAATTGGCCACAGATTTTTAACAAAAATTACTATATTTGTAATTATTTTATTATTTTATATAATAGCTGCAGTTTATAAAAGTTTAATTTTTGAAATTATTTATTAATCATTCCGTATGATATATATATATATATAGTTTTAACCGTAAATTAAAAATATACTTTTTTAAATATTACATACGAGTACTTATATTGATTATATATTGTTCAGAAGTAAAATATGTCTAAAGAAGTAATTACACGTGACACGCAATGTCCGACCAGTTATGTGTATACATTAAAACTAATCTATTTTTAATCTGTTTTAGTGTTTGTGCCTAAAAATTTAGTCTATTAATATATGCCTAATACACATACACATATGTGTATGTATATATTATTTATTTATTTAAATGTGTAATTAAACGTTTTATTTGACCACGTACTTAATTGTACCATTCACACTCAAACAATATATTTATGAATTTGCGTAAGTGCTGGTATGTTCAGTTAATCGTTCTTCTCACATTGAAGATCTTAACCGTGTCGTAAATTGAAAAACAAGCAAATACAAATTATTTAAAATGTATAAATATTATCGATATAGTATTATTATGTGTTATATAGATACTCACATTCCCAGCTTCATTATAATGGAATAATATATTTTCGACTACTTAGCCGAATATTTAGAATAAATATATGTAAACACAAAAAAAGAACAACCTAAAGGATCCTATCGTCTCCTCCACAAATCCGCCACTGATCTCGATAAAACTGTGTCTACAGTCTACCCATAAGAACGATGTTTTATGTTCACTGCCATTTGTTACGAACGCAAATGGTTTTCGTTCGCTTTCGATTATCGCATAGAAAATCGCGCGACTTCTTTAGAGTTTCAAAACACTACTTCTATAAAATAAAGGAGTTGTCATTATTTAGTGAGTTCGCTTTGTGCTTTATGTACGTGTTGTTATTCTCGCGGACAACACGATGTGTTGATCGCGGTGCGTCTATATTTTATTTTTAATAATAAAAAAGGACGGAAGACCATCAAACGGAATTAATCCGCGGACGTCCATTATCAAGTGCATCATAAATTTTCGTGGCGAGCGCGAGCGGGAAAAAGTAATCACACGAAACACGTTTATTTCGCAGCGCCGGTTGGGAAATTAACCAGCTGGGGTTCATCTCTCTTAAACCATATAAGAACAATACCGCGACGACGCTACAGTTTCGATTTCAGTTTTTCTTTTTACAATACCGACGTTTTTGCTGTTAATGGTTCAAGGTTTTTAGAACCATTAAAATACAAATAAAAAATATAATAATAATAATAATAATAATAATAAAAAAAAAATAATAATAATAATAATTAATAATAAACCTCTTTCGTCGCCTGTTGTCACTGGGATTATTTCCAACCTCTTTGTATGTTTGGTTATTAGTTTACTTTGGATTTTTTCTTTATCACTACCTTCCATCAAGTCACCTCCCGTTTTTATAGTCTGTGTGATAGCATACGAAATGACGGAAATGTACGCAATATTTCGGTTCTCTCGTTGCTGACGGCTGCGGTTTAATTGCATTAATGTGCCTTAGGTTATTATTATTATATACTTTTTTTGTCCTTTTAGATAAACGACTATAACCGTATAAGTCTCACTCGTACAAAAGCAACATTGGTAACTGTAAAAGTTTTAATGGTTAAAATGATGTAAAACGAAATATTTTAGTATATTATGTACTGCATACATATTAATTCGATATAAATATACTTTCGCGTTTTTTTTTCTTTTAGTTTTAACAAAATAAGATTAGCAAGGTTGATTTTTTTTTTTGGAGTCATGTACATATTGTACTGGAACCAGAGGCGTGATTATTAAAGGAAAAAATAAAGGCGTCTTATCTCCACATAGCCTTTTTTTCTTTTTGTAGATTCTCGATCAAAATTTCCCAGATTAAACAAATTTTCTTAAGGAACTTAAAACAAAAATATGTAACTAATAATTTAATCGATATTATCCGAATCATAAACATTAGATAATACTATTATTTTATTTTGATTTATTATATTTATTTATCTCTCTCCTCTCCACTTGGAAATTCTGAGTACGCTGAAATGATTGTCTTACGTCTTGAAATATTAATACGAGTATTTTTATTAAATTTCTTTTTTTAAGAAAAAATTCAATAAATGGTAAACGTATTTGTTTTTTTTTTAACAATTCATATGACAGAGAGAAATGGAGATGTTTCGTGATGACAGAAATGGCCATTAATGGGCTGACAAGATGAGGAAAAATAAGAAGTATTTGTCTTCTAATGTTAAATGAACATTGTCAATTTCAGATAAACGTATATCTCCATATACATAATACGTCTTTATAAACGGTGTAGGTATCGTTCTTTTCACTTATTAACTGATGATTTATTTTTGTATTATTTATATTTTAATTTAAATACTCGAAAGCAGAGTACCTACTTCAAACAAAGACGAAATCCAATAAACCTTATAACGTTGATTTTAATTAATTAATAACAGACGTATTCAACAAAGGTAACTTCGGTGTATACTTATTTTTCGCTTTGACGGTGTATGTGAGTATAATAAAACGATGTGCTCAATAAGTGAATATAATCAATATTGTATCACAGCACAGTGTTTAATTAATTAAAAATAATATTTATACGTAGGTAGGTACTTATAATTTCGTCATTACTTATTATAGTTTTCAACGTAATTATTGAATCTAATTTTGCTAGGGATAGAAGGAGAATGGAGACGTTTATAAATTGAAATTATTAAATTAAGCATCTACTCAGAATTAATCTTTACGTACGTAACACCAATAAAAGAAAATAAAAATTGAATGAGCTATGAATATTGTATTAGTTTTTTTAGTTGCGCATATTTTTGTGTCAAGCGAAGTATTGAATTTTCTTACTGAGAAATTTGGATTTTACTGCCCGTTAGAATAAGGCCAGCAAAGTTAGTAACTATGTGTTTATAACATTTTACAATTGTTTCGTTGAGTACCTACATATACCTACTTATATACTTATCATTTGAAATCAAGTCATTATATAATTTCTGATGATCACTATTACTACTGGATGCATCATAATCTATAACAACATATTTCTCTGTTATTTTAATAATTGTATACTTGAACAATTCTTAAAAGTGCATTAAGATTTTCTCGAAAATTAAAAAGATTTAGTTATTATTGAAAACTATACAAAACTGACATGTTATTTTACTTATATTCACTATGAAAAACTTAAAAGAAATTTACATTAATATATCAAACTATTCAATTTACAGAGTATAATATCATAAATTAATATAATATATTTTAGTCTATTATAGTTTTAACACTATAATTAAAAAAACGATAGTAAATGGTAATACAATAAAGAAATGTATTACTTGCATATGCGAAAGAAAAGCGAGAATAATAATTATTATTAAAATTAGTTTCGTAGCAGCAATTTTCATTTTATAAATTGACATAATTCGTTTGACGCTATTGAGCATATTTGAACTATAATGGCAAACGTTAAAATTAACTTTAAATTATTTTTATGTTTTTTTTTTTTAGCTGATTTAACTAATAATAGAAATAAAATTAAAAATGAAATATTAAAGGGAAAAGACGCCTAAAAAAGAAAATACTAGAATATAAACCTAGTTGAAAACCCCATGAATAAATTATTTTATGTAAAATTAAAATCTTTTTATATAAAAATAATTTTTTAGAAATATTTATATTATTATAAATAAATTTATATTAAATAAATGCTCTCAGTGTATAATATTTGGGAATTCAATGAAATAAATTAATAACACAATTTATTGTATAAATTATGTAAAATGACCACAAATTAATAAAAAGATATTTATAAATTAATTACAGTTCTTGCAGAGATCACTGAATAAGTTAAAAAATTGAATTATTAATTTTTTATAATTATTAACTATTAATTTAAACATACAACTATAACAATTATATGAATTATTAAGAATAAAATCTTTAAAAAACAATCCATAATACTTTAGTTTAATAGATGTTATGTTAAATAACGAATTTTACTAACATGTGCAAAAGTAAAACAAATATTTTGGTATTTCATTGTATTAAATTATAGGTCCATTATTATTGTTGTTGTTTTTGTAGTTTTATATTATTATTATTATTATTGTTATTATAATTATAATTATAATTATAATTATAATTATAATTATAATTATATTATTATTATTATTATTATTATTATTATTATTATTATTATTATTATTATTATTATTATTATTATTATTATTATTATTATTATTATTATTATTATTATTATTATTATTATTATTATTATTATTATTATTATTATTATTATTATTATTTATTATTATTATTATTATTATTATTATTATTATTATTATTATTATTATTATTATTATTATTATTATTATTATTATTATTATTATTATTATTATTATTATTATTATTATTATTATTATTATTATTATTAGAAGAAGAAGAAGAAGAAGAAGAAGAAGAAGAAATAGAAAAATACATATATTTTTGTTTAGGTTAACGAAATACGACACCTATCGTATGTTTTATAGTGGGTAGGATAATATTTTATATATTATGGATTGATATTCGTTACGTAATTTTATATCCAATACACGTGCTATATCTAATATACAACGAAATCAAAATCACGTTTCATTTTATAATGGTTTCAATAATATATAGGTTACTGCGGGTTGTATTAGAAATGAAATAACATAGATAGGCAATTTGAAATAAATAAAATTTTTAACAACATATTTTATTGGGTTAGAAAAAAAAGAGTATTCCCATGAAATAATATAAAATATGATAAAAATAACATAAAGAAGAAAATTTTATGTTATTATATAAAATATGAAATATAAATGAATATGCATTTTATGAATAATTGACAAAAAAGAATTGTTTTATTTAAATCACACAAAATATTTAGAGTTACTACAAATTTTCCCGTAAGATTAATTCGTGGGTAAATGTTATTTTTCTAAAAATCTTAAATTACTATATTAAAAAATGTATATATATATATATATATATATTTATATATAGTAATTGGTTCAAAATGACGAGTTTTTTAAATTTACGCCAATACACAGTTATCGTATTGCTAAACATAAACAACTCTAGACGCTACATTAGATTTTTTCAAAGACGGAAAGTATTTTTTGAATAAAATATAATATTGTGATTAGGACTGTCAATTTCAGTTTCAAATCCCATTATTTGCCTTAATATCAAGTACATAAATTAAAGTCCAATTCCGTAAATTATGAATTTATTACAATAATTTTTTTTTC
The DNA here is from genome assembly GCA_032441835.1 of Slavum lentiscoides. NCBI lineage: Eukaryota > Metazoa > Arthropoda > Insecta > Hemiptera > Aphididae > Slavum > Slavum lentiscoides. The sequence continues at coordinate 6,745,555 of CM063712.1, read as the reverse complement.
TCTCGTATATTTTTCGGAACATGTTAAAGAAAACTTTATTTTTTGTAAATTCCATTAAAAATCAAATTATTTACTTTTTAATTTAAATATTTAAAAGAAATCGATAGTAATTGATATTGACCAGACTGATTATTTTAGTTTAGATGGTTTTACTAATCTTGTTTTTTAACCTTGTCTTTATTAACCTTATAGAATTTATGAAAGATAGCTTCAATTGTAAGTTTTAATACTAGTGTATCTAATATTATAAGCTAAATGTATTAATTTATCAAAGTTACTCGGGGCTACGTTGTGAAAATGTACGTATTATGTTGGCGATTATAAATATTTTGAAGAGTACATAAAAATGTGATTGAGAACATTTTTGTCCGTTGACGTTCGAAATCAGTAGTAAATTACAGTATCAATTACCCTATCAATTTTTTATTTATTTATAATTAGTAAATTATTTTTATTTATCGATTAATATTTGTAGTAATTTACAGAAATCATCGTAGTTTTTGTTTAAGGAAAAATCGTTTTCGTACAGCCGATCGACGATCACGAAAATATTTTTCATAATAATACACGAAAAATGGAATTATTTCTGTAGAGAATGCGAGGATAAAATAGCGAAAACGATAAAAAGTTTAAGCAAAGTCCGTCGAGCCTATAACGTTTGTGCTGAAATTCTATAAAATGTATATTTATATTTTTTACGTATACACATATTGTGTATGATTGGAATTTGATGCGGAGCGAAAGGAGAATATATAGCGTATTATGTGACAAATGGATCGAACACGTATGACGTATACCGGTAGTCTTTGTTCGGAGAGAGTGGATATTAAACAGTTGTCATGTAGATAGAATAGTGGTCCAAGAATTTAGGAAAACAAAATCCTTTCGACAACAAACCGATATTACGGATTGAAAAAAAGGGTATGGAAAGAATTTCTAGAAGAATATAAGGACGATTTTTCTGTACTTTTTCCCCCCGAAGTGTATACGGGTCATTTGTATACAAAGGAATACCCCGTCTATCCTCATTCCGGCACTTGTGACTACCGATACACACACACACACACACAATATACATAGTCCTTTTCCCGTAGCACGTGAATAGCGGGTGATTGATGAGCCTTTTAGGGTTATAGGTAGCGTCACGTCTTACCGAGCTACCATAAGCGTATAAAAAGACACGCGGACGAGTATCGAATCGGAAGAGGTATCCTGTAGAAACGTATAGAAGAGCAACGACGGGATGCAATAGCTGACGGTGGGGAAGACGAGAGAAATGGACATCATATAAAGTCTTGTATAGCTCACGGGATGCGTATTAATGAAATGAATATACTATGATGTACGGCCGCGTCTTGCCGACCCCTGCCCTAGATTATTACACTATCGTCCAGTACCTATACCCCTTCATCGACGATGCCACGAACGAACGCAGTTATTATAAACGATTAACTATAAAAATATGTAAAATATCATCACCGTCGATGATATCTTTTCGTGAATACCGATTTCCACCACCTTCGAACGCGAATAACAAAATACGCGAAATATCGACGTGGCGCTCCAGGAATGAACATGGCCTGATAATTCGAAATAGATGGCAATTATCCTCCACGCGAGGAGACCCGTTGAAAACTTATTCGAGCACGTTATATTCATTCTTTGTAATTGAAGGCGTACGAATTATATTTTGCTACTATACAAGTTGTCTCAGCATTGATTGACATTAATTAATTATTTTAGGTTTCAAGAGCGTATTCTTTTAAATTTGTTTAATTAACATATATATATAATACACGAGAGATCCGCTGGCTATTTCTACGTATAATATAATAAAGTAGTTATTAGTTTAACGGCCGAATTTACCATTACCGTAGACTTTTCATGAAATATTATATTATATTACAAGACGTATAATCGTGTTACAAATAGGCGCCTGTAGACTATATTTTATACATATTATCACAAAATCAACTGACATTTTTTATTATTTTTCATTATTGTTGATTATATTACTGTGTTTACAAAGGTGTATACGCATAATATTTATATACCGATGTCAAAATGAGTATCGAAGATAATGCATGTACAGGTATATGTGTATGGTTTTATACTTATTACAATAAGTTTTGTTTCTGAGATTTCTTGTATTACAAATATTTTGATTCTATACACTTAACATTCTAAACCAATTTCGATCACAGCATTAATATACTTTATTGGTAAGCTTAAAATGTATTGTATATTAAATTAATTTATTGGCATAAAATTAAAAATAATCATTTAAAAAATAATGTAAACTTTAAATTATATTATATCGTCGATCCATTATTGATTTATAGACCGTAGTCTAAATATACCAGTTTTGATTGTAGTATTCATCCTTGCAGTACTGTCATTGCATATTATTTTCAGATTCAACATGCAGAAAGAAAATTATTATTTATTTATAGTATGTGTGCTAATTATAGCTCAGTCTACAGTCACTGGTGAGTTTTTTTTCTTGTAACAAATTGCAGCATGAGTAAACAAATAACTAAAATTAAAAATCATTCCACTATATGTATAAACAACGGATAAGGATATTATTATATGTTTGTTAACATATGGCCAAGTTTTCATATTTTACACGCTTATTTGAAAAGCATAGAGATATTTTATAATGAAAGTATTATTTTTTTGTAAATCATATTTGAAACAATATTTCTACTATGAACAACAAATTAGGAAAATTGAAAATGAAAATAACTATGTTTTAAAAATATCTATTGTATAAAACGAATACTTTAAAAAAAACTGAACTTAAAAATTAAGGTGTCTCACTATTGTGTAATAAGACAAATTTAATAATACCGTAGGTAATCAATTAAATTCAGTATTCTTTATATATAATTTAACGTCACGAATTATATTTAAAGATTTAAATAACACTATGAAAATACGATATTTGAATTCGAATACCTTTATATTTCTTCTATGTACAATGTACATAAACATAAATATCTGTCTGTTTATATATCCCGTATGCGTTCCTAAACTGTTGATCCGATTGTAATGAAACTTTGGTGAATTGATGTGCATACCCTCGCGAAAGTTTTTGTAATATAAAATTTTAAATACGACTATGGAGGGTGGTAGCAATTATGGGAAATTTTGGGATTTTAGGTGTTAAAATAGTTACCATAGCGAATATTTAAATTATTATTGAGTTAAAAATAAAAAAATTTACCAATCTTATTGATCGTCGTTTGCGACGAGAAAAACAATTTGATGTCGACGAATTGCGCATATTTGTTCAAACTAATCTTTCTAAATTAATGTCAGATCAACGCATAGCGTATGACAGAATTTTGCATGAAATTACGAGCCAAAGTGGTGGATTGTATTTTCTTGATGCACCTGAAGGAACTGGTAAACGTTTCTTCATTTCACCTATGTTAATAACCATTCGATCACTAAATAATATTACACTTGAAATCGCATCATTTGGAATTGCAGCAATTTTTTTCGATGGTTGCCTACATCGCAATGCAGCACTGAAATTACCGTTGAATATGCACATTTCCTAAACTCCAATAGGTATGTAATATATATATATATATATATATATATATACATATTGGAATATGTTGCGGGCTGAATTCGATGATAATAAATTTCCATGACCACTTGCTCGTAAAATTGCAGTATTTGTAAAATCATATTATACCTGTTCAAAAGGTTAAGAAGAATGAGGTTCAGTTAAATACAAATCATCTTGTAAAGAAATATAATTATGAGTTATATTGTTACGAATAATAATAATTAAGGACTAACCGACTGATACATAATATCTACAATAATATAATATATACAATAATATGAACTTCTGTTACTCCCATAATTGGAATGTGTCACATTATTATCTTATATTTGTATTATACAAAATATATTACCATGTTCACAATGTAGCATTAAAATTATAATTTAATATTTCAATAATACCTAAATACATCAATGTGAATTTGCTTGTGGGTCTAAGTACAATTAATAATTTAAGAAAGTAGTTTTAAATTTAAAAAAAAGTTGGCCTGTACTTCCTATTACTCAAGAAAACTTATAATATTATTATGAATTCATAATTATTTGAATTCCTTTTATCGGCAAAAAACTATTGAAAAATATAATATATTATAGTATGTACCTCCAACGATCCATAAGTTCTTTTTTCACTTAAAAAGTTATTCGATCGAAAGTAAACACGCGCTTAACAACATGCAATAAATAAAAATTATATTGACCTAATGATGTCGAGAAATGTGTTAATTCACTAGTCGAAGAAAACAGAAGTCGGTATTTACATTGATTTTAATACTAAATGTTAAACACCGCGTAATCAATGAATTGCTCTACTTTTCATTTTCTAACAGATATCATGTGTGTTGTAACGTTTTTATTATACGAAAACTCTTCAAAACTGAACTAAGTTGAATAATCAAAAACTACTTATTTTTGCGCTGATTTATGGATTCGGCACCATTATAGTTTAAATACCAAGTTCGATGAAGTGGTTTTCAATTCGGTGTTGAAGACAATAGTGTGTAGATCATTGGATTTGATAGCTTTGATTGATTCCAGAACTTTTGTTAATATTACTTGTTGGAGTTTCGGCAATTTGCATATTCAACGGTAATTTCAGCGCTAAATACGCTGTTCTGCAATCATCCAAAAGAATTGCCGTAATTCCAGATGATGCGATTGCAAATGCAATATTATTTCGTAATCGAGTGGTTGCTAATAAAATAAGTGAAATAAGAAAAGTTTTGCCAGTTCCTCTAGGCACATAAAAAAATACAATCCATCAATTAGGCTCCTAATTTAATGCATAATTCTGTCATACGCTATGCGTTGATCTGCAACTAATTTAGGAAGATTCGTTTGAACAAATGTACGCAATTCGTCGACATAAAATTGTTTTTACCGTCGCAAATCACGAACAAAAAGATTGTTAACATTTTTTTATTTTTAAACTTAATAACAATTTAAATGGTTACCATGGTAATTGTTTAACGCCTAGAATCCCAAAATTTTCCATATTAGCTACCACTTTCGTTGGCCGTATTTCAAACTTTACATTACAGAAACCTTTGCGAAGGTATACACTACAATATATCAAAGTTTCATTACAATCGGTTTAACAGTTTAAGAACGCAGCCAGATAGACATTCATTTTCATATACTCTTTTTATTTTAACAATTAAGACCTGTGCCCTTTCTAAGGTGGTTTTTCATAAGGAACTGAGGGATATTTTTAATTAAAGTTCTGTTACGAACTCAGAAATATTCATATGTAGCCTGCGTTCTGTGACCATATGGTCATTATGGTAGAAAAACATTACTACCCTCGACTTAATAATACTGCCAAAATGTATTACCTCGTTGGTTGTTTGAAGGGCATCGCGTGCCATGTAATTTTATGGTATACATCTCTTCGGTGATACGTACGGGTTGGCGTAGACAACTCTCGAAGTAAAGTGTGACAAAACCCGAATAGTCTCGTGTTTTGCTGGGGAGACATTATTAATCGCTTCAACGTCAACTACCGACTCGAGTCGCTATCAAGTCCCAACACGTCTATGACGGCCTTCAGTAAGAGTGCCTCTAGTCTCGAGTCCTTCCGAATACTTGTTATTGATGACTTCATTGTTTTTTCGCCAAGTTCGTCCTGTCTCTTGTTATCACGCCAAAGCTCTTCCAGCCTCAGTTCATTAATGACTGCCCGTCGATTTATAAATTATTCGCTTTTGTCAAATCACAAATTGCTATTCTCCAACGCATCTAAGACGTTATTGCATAGAAGTCGATGTACTCATCTCGTCCGTGTGAGAGATCCCGTGTAATGTTGCAAGTTTTGCGCAAGGCACAAAAATCTTTTCTAACTGCGGACGCATTGTAATCAAACAAGACTGCGTGTAAATATTATACTCCCTCGTGTCATCTTCTAGCAGTTATTTCATTCCGTATCATGCAATCTACCGTCTAACAGTTACTGATCCCAAAATACGTGTGGTGTTTGATGCGTCTGCTCGATCATTCAGCGTTATGTCTTTGAACAATTTTCCACTTTCGGGTCCTAAGTTGCAACGAGACGTTGTCGATGTGTTAATGCTACTTCATCTACATTCACCGTAAATTGTACAAGCAGATTCTGGCAGCACCTGTGCATCCGTAGTATCAACAGATATTTTGGTGTCCTTCTCTCTATGATCAGTTATTTGAGTATGAGATGAACACTGTCATCTTCGGAGTTACGTTCGAAGCATATCTAGTGATATGGATTACATTTTAGTATTTAAATTGTGCCATATCTAGGGATATGGTACAATTTTAATCGGCTCAACTTATCGCCGATCAGTTTCCTTTGGTGCACTATGCGCAACTATACCACACATAATAAGTAGACGACACATACTTGGGTGGAAAAATCGAAAATGAGATACTGGATCTACAACCGGCCTTGATTACTGTTCTATTCTAACGTTTTCTTAAATATCAGATGGAGGCAATGATGTAATTCATCGCGAGAATCTTCAACTCTCTGGATCTCCTGTCTTCTGTAAAATACCTTTACGAAGCATTTTATGTAAGAAGTATAGAAAGTCGGGGTGTCATTCGAAGAAAAATTATTCCCTGAAAGTATTGAAGGCTAGCGCTAATTTGTATCTGATTTAACCATTTTGCAGCAATATCCCTAAGTTTATCGGAACTCAATGCGGTGACTATTTCTTACTTTAAATGTTTCGAACATCTTTGATGGTCTGACTATCCGTGCGCTACGTACTGTATGCGTGAAAATGCGTATATCCATAAGTTTTGTACAAAAATGTTTAAACGAAATTCAATAATAATAATTATTCTGGTCACGTTTTTCATGTTTAAATGTTATCATTCAATGATGGTATTACGTGATTATATAATATATACGTACTATTTTAATAAATATTGCAATACATATTATTACTTGTAATTATTTTATTATTACTATTCTTTTTCTTCCTCTCCTCCTTCTCCCTTTCCTCCTCTTTCTTCTTTTTCTTCTTTTATTATTATTATTATTATTATTATTATTATTATTATTATTATTATTATTATTATTACTACTACTACTACTACTACTACTACTACTACTACTACTACTACTATTATTATTATTTACTAATACCGTTATTTTTCTAGAAAATGATTGCGAGGTAAGATATATGGATATATCAATATATCATGATATAATTTTAAACAAATTGTAACATTTATTATTATTTATTTTGAACTGAAGTAATTATTTTTTATATCGTATTTATATTATAAATAATATACAAATATATAAATAGTTATTTTGAAAAACTATGGATATTCGAGTAAGAAATCAATAATAATTTAAATAATATTGACCACGATTAGTCCAAAAATCATGGTATAAAAGTTATTTTATACTGATAACTCAATAATTTTGGTAGATGATGCTACTAAAAATTACAATAAGGCAATTTCAGAGAAAGAGAGTAAGTTAAATAAAAATTATTTTCGTTTGTTTAAACAGATAAAGTTTGAGAGTTTTGTTATTACATTATATTCATTTGAAAGCAATTATAAGTCATTACATTCGATAAAACGATGCTAAGAGGAGTTTCGCTGTAATATTATTTATTATAAATAATATGTAACAATATAGTGTGTATAATATAGAGTATATAATTTATGATTAACTCTACAGTACATTATTATAATATGATTTCTTACAATAAACATAGGTAGATAAAAATGTTTATTTTCAATTGTCATTAAATTTAATAATTTGTTTTCTTTAATATAGTTGGTACAAAGTTATATATTTGTAAAAATTTCAAGACTCTGGACCATTAGTTTTAAAATAACGTAATTTTCCACAAAATATAAAACACACTTTATCGAAAAACTTGAAATGTTTATAAAAGCAAATTTCGCCAACGATTTTCAAAATATTTTTGAATATAGTTGAAGTAACCTACGTCTGATATTGTATTAAATTTTTTATTCTGAGCCGAGCGAGGATTGGTTTTACAATTATGTGTTTTTTTTTATATCTTCACTCAAAAATTCTACCAGAAAGAATGCTCCAATCTTTACAGTCATATTTTGTTTCCTGTAGCAAATTGCATCTAATTGGTAATTTAGTCAGGTAATTTTTCAAGTATCTAAATACTTTTTGCAAGCGTCAGGGAAACCACTGAAAATTACGTAAAAACGCAATTTTGTCGAAATCGTTTATTGTTATTTTTTCGTAATTTTTAGACTAATGGATATAGAATCTTGAAGTATTCACCAAATGTATAACTTTGTATTATATAAGGAAAAAAATAGTTAGAAATGTCAAAAGGATTTAAGGATAGTAGTGATAGAGTAGGTTTTCCACACAACGGGAAAGACTCATTGACTGAGAAAACACCGAGTAAGGAGATAGAGATGATAAACCAAAGAATTACGACAATTATAATGGGGTGATGCAAAAATGTTATTGACACCATTAAAGTGGGTATTTATTAATGATTTACGAGTAGAAAAAGAGCAATTAGATTGAAGGTCGTAAGGATAATTTTTTCTGGTTTGTCTATGGCGTGAAAGGTAAGTAGTAGATTGAAAACAGAGTAAAAGGATATTGAAAAGAGATTAGTATAATTATAAAGTATATTATAATAACACTTAATGGAATTAATAATAAATGTTCATAAATACACATTAAGTACAAATTTAAACACACAATATAAATACATATTAATATTGTATTCATTTTTTTTCTAGGTCTTAATTATCATATTATTCATTGTACGTTATTGTGTGTTTTATTTCTATATTTGCATACAAATAATAGTTTTATTTCTATATAATAAACCTTTCACTAACTGCATAATATGCACTTTTTGTAACTGGTTCAATGGCGGCAACCTTCATAATTTAAGTGCTTGTAACAAATATTTACTTTATTATAAATTATTATTATAAATTAATTTTTTTCTATTTCTATTGCTGTCACAACACGAAATTCTGAAAAATGTCGATTTATCTAGTTGTTGCTCCAAACCCTTCAATTTTGGTTTGATGGCTGTGTCAATTGACGTGTGTCACGTGAAGATGAATGGATTTAATAAGGTGTTAATTGATCAATTATCAAATGTAAAATGAGGTTAATGAGGTGTTATTTACCTAATTACGTCGGGTTAAGTATGGTTAGTTTAATGGGTGGCGAGGTTATGTTGTGTTAACCTCTGTCGAGATAGAGGATCTGCGGGGATCCAGAATCGCACCTTTTAACCTACTTATTCCATTTATGAAAATTAGTATTTTAATCACAAAATAAGTTGTGAATCAATATTTTGATAACCGTATTAAACATTATTTCCTAACTACAATTATTACAAAAATAATTGTTTTTGTGCTATAGTAATCCATATAATTATAAGAATACTGAAATACTTTTACACGTCTCTGTTAATCCATATGCTGGGAGTAAATTTTTTAAAAATATAGGTAATTATAAGAAACGAATGGGCGGTTTTAATATGTTATTTCATAATTGTTAATCATCAGTTAATAAGAAGGATGTTTTCGTTGAATATTTTCTCTAACGTTGTGCTACTGCATATTACTTATACAACACGTGTATTGGTGGTTGGATAATATGTGTACTGTGTAAGAACTTAATTTTAACAATTTTTGTCAATTTGAACTTTTCAGATGTTATCAAAAACTTTATCAGTACAATGTTAAAAATCAGTATGTTTTATTTATTTAAACAGAATAAAGAACAAGAACTACTTAAAAATATGCGTATAATATAATTTATAAAAATATATCATAATACATAAATTTATTTCAATTATTAACATAAGATATAACAATTTTCTTTGAAGCAATAATCTTTGTTTTTAAGTGTAATTATTGTATGTTCAATAATAGATATACGACACAACTAACATATTATAATTTATAAGGATTTCATAATTAAATGATACTTAAAAAATACGAAAAAATGATTATAATTGTCTCCTTTATGTAAACAGACCAAGGGATGACCATATCCAAATTTTGCCAGACAAACCCATTTGAATATCATGAAGAAGATTATGGTGAACAGAATAATCAAATCGTAGGCAAACGCAAAGCTGGAAAAAACAATCTAACAGAAAAGCATCCTAAACCACAAAAAATAAACTATTATTATTATTATTGATATTATCAGGGCACTGATTCCATAACTCTTGTTAATTTTTATTTTTTATTGAATATAGAAAATAATTACAAAGTAAGCTGTAAATTTATTTACTCGTCAAAGTTTCCAAGTATACAATTATATTATATTGCATATTTTAAGCGTTTTAATTTTTAGTGCTCTTTTTCCAATTTCGGTAATATTTATTTAATTTTTTTTAATCTAAAATGCTTTAAATTGTATTTATTTTGTCTTTAAACCTCATAATCTAAAGGGAGGAAAAAAATCTACTTTTTCATTTCATTATATATTTTATATTATAATCTATTTTTAGTTATTAAATATTTGTGATATCGTAGCAGTGTGCGCGGACCTTCACTTGAAATGTATAAATAAAACAATTTTCGTTTAGTTTTTTATTATTTTTAGAGCATATTTTAGATTTCTTCAATTCTATTATTTTAGCACATATTTTATTATACAATATAATTTCATACACTGTTGTAAGATGTTCAAGTGCTTGGCATCATATATCAATTCCGGACTTTGGTTTTCGTCGCATTTTTTGCCATCAGGGCATAACCTCGATTTTATTATCACGATCGGTGTATTATATATACTTATATCAAATTAATATTTTATTGAAGGGTGATATACGTATTATATGGAGAATATTCCACACAATTTACGTATTTAAAATGTATACAATGTTCTTTGGCATACTATTATATTCGCCCGTTCATGTTTCGGATAACACATCAACCATTCACGATATTAAATGGCTAATAGGTATGTACAGGTGAAAACCACATAAAAATCTGTTCTGTAGTTATTAGATTATCGATGGCAAATACAAAATAAACGTTGTCTCTTTATATTAAATTGTACGAATTACGAGTATATACACATATATGACGTATTTTGTACTTATCGCAAATAATGAATTTCAAAAAATTGCGTTGTCCTTTATTTGAGGAACAACGTTTTGAGACGGTCCCACACAACTGTTTTGTACGGAAAACTGGTGATGTATGGCCAACATTGTCTTCGATCTTACAATACTGTTGCAAAATAATAATAATAATAATTTTTTTTTACGTTACGCCGAATAGAACCAGAAAAGAATAAAAAATAACAACCGCGTGTTAGCGTTTAAATGAAATAATAATTGTTTATAATTTTTATAAATATTGATTTGACTGGGAAGTACCTTTATAGAATGTGATACTATATACACGGTGTCCCGCGTGAAAAACTCCATAGAACACTTCTTTTTTTACTGTGAACGGTCGTCGATAGCGAGTGCCACACGCTACAGAGTTCCGAAGAAACGGAAACGCGGTGATTAGTACTTTGACGCGAGATAATCCGTCAAATACTAGTGATGTATGGTCGACATTGTTTTGATCCTACCATACTGGTGCAAATATGCAAGTACCTATTTTAATTGCCCATTATTAGTATACCCTTGCCATGCTCCTTATTAGAAATGCTTCCCCACAAACTGTATATGAGTCCAGCATTTACTACATCAGGAGTCACAAAACTACGGCTCGGGGGCCGCATGCGGCCAACGAACAAGATTTATCCACCCGCCCCCCCCCCACTTTTTCACCGAAAAAGAAGAGTAAGTTTAGATATTTGATTTATTAATGGATATTAAAAAACACTTGGATCAGTTCAATCTCATATTACTATAGATTCCTCCTCAATCGCGATACGTATACTTTTGAAAAAGCATTTAGGAAAAACTTAATTCATTTGATACACAAATTTCAAAGAATGGTTTTAATCATTTATTTATTTATTTTTTTTTTTGCGATACGTTTAATAAACAATCTAAAACACAATGTCCATTTGAAGTTCGTCGTTGCTGCCGGTTATTTTGCTCTGAACTGTGTTCATTTATAAATGAAAAAATTTTAATTTCATTAATTTCTGAATTTTTTAATATATATTATACATTAATGTATTTTTACGTCATTCAAGTTTTTATACTTGATGTGCCTTGAATCTATTAGGGAACAACTGAGATTTTTTTTACATTGAGTTTTTTTTATAATTTGCACTTATAATATCATTATAAAAGTTAATAAATTAAAAGGAAACAAAAATTCGGATTTATTTACCAGTGTATCTGAAATCAAATAGAACAACTCACTATTATTGATTTTAGACAAGTATAACGTTAATTTACATAGTTGTGCTCAGGGGTGAAACCAGTCATTTTTTTCAGGGAGGGGTGCAGGATTATGGCAATTTTTTTCAATGGGACAAATATATACTTGTATATTATTGCCCCTTTATTTGGATTTTTCATAATAATCATATTTATTTCTTGGGATTGATATTTTAGTATACCCATATCTGCTGAAAGCCTTCAGTTAAATCATTTAAATTAGATAGGTAAGCAAAAATGGAAGTTTTAAATAATAATAATACATATTTATATATATGTATATTTATTGTTTATATATATACATATACAGATTTTTAATAATAATAATAATAATAAAATTGCATAATACACTCATAAAAACTTTAAATTATAGTTTTGAAAATAATACATAGTATGTAATAATAATAATAATAATAATATAGGTATAATAATATAATAATATACATAATATATAGGTTTTAACATTTTATAATAAATTAATATCATGTATATTCAATTTAATAATTATTACGTATATGATTTTGATTCATAATAATTAAAACAATTTTAATGAATACTTGTTTTTACTATTCACCCAAGACATTATAGTAAAATTAGCATTTAGTTCACATATAACTGTAGCAAAACTTCCACTTTTGACTCTTTTCCTAAGCTTAAAACTAAATGTCTAAAGTGGTTACAATTGTATATATTATATCGTAATATTACCTATCCAATAAAGTAAAATATATATTTTGATTACCTACATTTTATTATTATTATAAAAAATTCTATAAAATATTGCATTATTTATTATAATAAAAAGTTTATACCTACGAATATAAATATTATAATAAAGAAATGAAAAAATATAATATAAATTCATATTATTTGATAAGTTATTAGTTTAATTATTAAAAAATAGTTGGTCTATTATTAAGTAAGGACTAAGAAGGCAAATTTATCAACAACTATATCTAAATTCAAACTTTTGGATGTTAATTTTTCATTGGACATATTGTTTTTTCGTACCTCGAGTGTCATGGTGACTAATTCTTATGTCGCACGTGTAAATAATACAGGTACACGGAAAACGTAACATTATATAATTTTAAATAATTGTTTCCACAGCTACTACGTTTAATTATTACGAAATCCGAGTTTAAAATTTAGGTATAGTGTTTTTAATTATTTTAGGTAAACAATTGATTATGAATTATAGTATCAATGGTAAAACCTAAAACAAAAATAATACACTTATATCAAAGATTAGATGAATTTAAATATTCATCTAATCAGTAAACGTATCATAAGTATACCACAAATGTAGTGTTATACTGTCAAGTGTACATCTACAGGTGCCGTGTAAAATTATTGAAAAACATAGAAAATGTTATATTATTATTATTATATAATGTTTTTAATTATTTATTATTGGTGTGTAATCGATAAGAAAATAAAAGGATAATGATCCACATTTCGATAAGATATATTGCGTAGAATGAATTAATATTATTAATATTTTGAATTATTGAATATTGGGTAAATAATTGAATATCATGTCCAACAGCGCAGGAACTATTGTTCACCTGCCGAGGGGCAAACATTTAAGATTTTTATATTGTGTGTATATTTAGTGTGAAATGCATAAAAACTCACCAATATGTTAAAATATAAAAGTATAATATTATAAAGTCTCAAATTACAAATAATTGAATAACACAATGAATACCATATTTGAAATCGAATATTCTATTAAACAAATATTACTGTATACGCATTTGATTAATTGCAATTACAAAAAATATGTTTTTATTGGAAAAAAACAAGAGATTGATTGATAATTTTTTTTTCGACTTAAAGTTTTCCGGCAAGAGTCGCTCACGACCAAACCGATAAACGGGTTACTGCAGTATACGGCGGCCGTGTTGTAATATAGCACTCATAGTGTAGGCAGTATAGCACCTTAAGAAATACACGATAAGTGCTATGATCCAGAACCTTCCGTTTTATATTACTTATATACATACATGTTTTATTGTGTATTGTGTCTAAAATAATGTTAACATTGTTATAATGAACGTTTTAAAAAATACAATATAAATATTGTACTGTCACAACGCGATCCTGTTGTTTTAAACGTAAAAATGAGCTGAGAATACGCTAATTTAGTAAAAATTCTAACAAAATATTTCAAGTGTTTCTGTAAAATTTAGAAAAAGAAGACACTTTTTGGGGCATTTCAGTAGTGAAGTCGTTTAGGAAAAGAATACCATAGTTATTTGTCTATGTATTCAAAGTATATCATTTTACTATGTTCTCGGAGCCTGAGATTTTTTTAATTTGTCAATGTAAGTTATCCGTCGTGTGTACCTTTTTTTCTAATTAACGTGAAGCTGATTTTAATTGAAAAATAATAATTGTATTTTTTTATAACTATTATTATTATTTTTTAACTAATCAAAAAATTAGATAAGATTAATAAAATTCGAAAATTATTAATCGATTTCTCGGTTTTTTCGCGAAACCCCATATTTTTTGTAATTGCAATTGATCGTATGCGTATACAACAATATTTGTATAATAAAATATTTGATTTCAAATATGATATTCATTGTTTTATTCAATTCTTTGTAATTTTTCGAAGACGCTATTTACCAAGTCCAAAACACGTAATCTTCACATCTGTGTATATGAACATTATACTTGTCTAAAGTCAATAACAATGAGTTGTTCTATTTGATTTCAGATATCTTGGTAAATTAATTCGAATTTCAATTTCTTTTAATTTATTAACATTTATAATGATATTATTTAAAATGTAAATTACAAAAATGACGTGATTTTACAATAAAATCTCTGTGATTCCCTAATAGATTCTAGGCACATCAAGTATTAAAACTTGAACTCATGTTATAAAAATATACAACATATATTCTATTCAAAAATTTAGAAATTAATAAAATTAATATTTTTTCTCTAATAAATAAACACAGTTTAGAACAACATAACCGGCAGCAACAACGAACTTCTGCTCTCAATCCATTTTGAACTATCTGAAAATTTAACTTGTTTTTGGGAACAGGAATACCTATAGATCTAGTTAAAAGATCTAGATTATTCTAGATCTAGAATAAATTAAATTTTTTAGGCAAAATCAACTGGAAATTTTATTTTAGATTCTTTATTTAATATATATATATATATCGCAATAAAAAAAAAATAGCGAGCCGCGGGGTGTTGTGAATATCGCTTAAATGAATTACTTGGATAAAGAGTCTAGAGTTTTGTTTTTATTATAAATTTGAAAGCAATAATAAATCATTTGCATTGGATAAAACAATTCTGAGCGGAGCTTTGGTGTAATAAATAAACGAAGAAATAAACGACAATCGATTAAGGCGAAATTGCATTTTTAGCGTTTTTATGTACTTTTTGATAATTTTTTTTGACTTTTGAAAAAAGTATTGAGAAAATCGAAAAATGACGTCTTTAACGAACGAACTTGATGCAATTTGCAATCAGAAAAGGTTATATAGGGTATTTCAATAAGGACGCTCGATCTTTAAATGTAAATAAAAGAATCACATGATTTCGGTGGCCAGTTTACGTCGCTACTGCGCGATATCACCGTGCCCTCAAATCGCTCACGCAGAATGTCCATCGTGGCATGCGCTGTGTGGCACGTAGCGCCGTCCTGTTGGAACCACATGTCTTCGGTATCCATATCATCCAGTTTAGGTCGCAAGAAGTTGTTTATCATTGATCTGTAGCACTCGCCGTTGACAGTTATGGCAATGCCAGTTTCGTTTTGGAAGAAGTAGGACCGATGATTCCGCCGGACCAAAATCTCGGGATGCATTTGGTTCTAGTGTATATCGTGTGGATTGGTATCGTCCCAAATTCGACAATTTTGTTTATTAACATAGCCACCCATCCAAAAATGCGCCTCGTCGGTAAATATTATTTTTTTGGCGAAATTTGGGTCAATTTCCAACTGCTCTAGAGCTTAATCAGCGAATACACGGGGTTGTCTATGGTCGTTTACCTTAAGTTCCTGAGTCAGTTGGATTTTATGCGAGTGCAATCCTAAGTCCCAACGCAAAATTCGCCAAGTTGAAGTTGCAGAAAGGCCAAGTTCTTGTGATCGACGAGAAATTGACTGTCTCTTGTTTTCCCGTACACTTTCACGCATAGCAGCGATATTCTCCGTAGACCTTACGTTTCGGTGACGTAATGGTGATTTTTGATTATTTATTAAACCAGTAGATTCGAATTTGGGTACCAAACGTCGAAGTCATTGACTTAGCAGGACGGTTATGGTAAGGATAAAAATCACAAAATGCGCGAAACGTTTCTCGGACAGAGCACTGCTTTTGATAGTACAATTTTATAATAAGCACACGTTGCTCAACGCTATAACCGTACATGGTTATTTGCCATACACTACTGAACAACTCGCAACAAATTTTACAGATAACAATTTAACGACATAATTGCTATAACCGAACAAAGTTCGAGCGTCTCTATTGAAAGACCCTGTACAAGAAAATATCAGAGCACTCCTTCTGACAGAATTTTTGGGTACAGCCGTAAAACAAATGCATCATTGTAAAACCAATACATTCCTCGCTCCACTCAGATTCTAAAATAAATAAAACGAAAATTTAAAAATTTGTGTTTCAATAAATTAAGTTTTTACCTAAATGCTATTCAAAAATGTAAGTATCGCGAATGAGAACATCTCTAGTAATTTGAGATTGAACTGATTAATGCGTTTTGTAACATTCACTAAAAAATCAAATATCTAAACCCACCCTTCGTTCTTTGGTAGTGGGGAAGAGGGTGTGGGGCCTATAAAACTTATTCGCGGGCCGGAAGCAGCCCGCGTGTTATACATTGATGACCCTTGATCTAGTACGTGCTGGACAAATACTGTTTTGTGTGGAAGCATTTATAATAAGGAGCATGGCAAGTGTATAGTTATAATAATAAGCAATAAAAATACACGCTTATTTGCACCAGTATTGCAGGATCGAAACAATGTTAGCCATACATCACCAGTATTTGACGGATTTTCTCGCATCAAAGTATTCATCACCGCGTTCCAGTTTCTTTGGAACTTTGCAGCGTGTCGCATTTGCCATCGTCGTCCATACATTGTAAAAAAGAAGTATTCTACGGAGCTTACCACGCGGGACACCAAAGATCACGGTATCGTATCCTGAAGGTATTTTTTTATCAGGGCTCTCATTTGAAAAAATAATAATGTTTAACGTTTTAACGTTTTTTATCGTTATTTATCTTTTGCGTTTATCGTTATGGTATATTTTAACGTTATGGATTATTTATGTTTAACGTTAAAGAAAGTTTTATCGTTATATAATATTTACGTTTTACGTTTATGGATATTTTAACGTTATTTGGTTTAATATCGATTTTTTTTCCAAATTAATAAATCCATTTATATTTCATAGACTATAGCACGTTTTCAAATCTCATAAACGTAATGTACTTCATTAAACTTCATTGATTATAAAAGTCCTAATTTTTTATCCGTAATTTTTTGATTTTATACACTTTTTCAGTGAGAACCTTGGTTTATTTTTGACTTTATATTCCAATGCAGAATATTTTTCTTAAAATGTTGATTATATTACCAATAGAAACTTTTCTGACTAGCTGACATCTTCTCAGACACGTGTCTTTGAATAATTTTTACTATCGAGTAAACAAAAATAATCTGAAAGGTCCATTAACAATAAACAGTATTTCAATTCGCGATATCACACCGCAGAAAGAGAATTTCCGCGAAAGACATATCGGAAACCGTACCTATATCTCAATACACGTGTCTAGCTGACACGCGCGTGCGCGTCCATGTGAACCCAGCCTTATTATAGACCTATAACAAACCTACAACATAGGCTTATATTTTCCATAGTAAATTGGAAAAAAAATATTAGAATAACGGTAGTTCTATTTTTTGTTTTTTGATATTTTGATATATAACGTTAATACATTATTTCTTTTAATGATATGTTTTAATTTGTGATAGTTTAAAATTTGTGTTTATTGTTTTCCGTTACGTTTTTTGATATTCGTTTCAAACGATATTTTGCAATTATAACGTTATAATCAAAACGTTATTATAACGTTTACGATTTTCGGAATGTTGCGCGTTTTGATATGTACAGTAAATTCACATGCGCCTTGTTATCTATATAAAATGCATACGCATCACCGCGGTGCATCTGTTCTATACGACGTTTAAATCTCATACGAAATATAATGTTTTCAATTAGTTATTATTGGTGTGTAATTGATAAGAAAATAAAAGGATAATAATCCATATTTGGATTAAAATATATACTACGTAGAATGAATTAATATTATTAATATTTTGAATTATTGAATAGAATATGTATTGGGTAATGGGTATGTTTTATATTGGGTATAATTTGTTATCATGTGTTCAAGTCTTTATATTAGGTGTGCCTAGAATCTATCAGGAAATTACAGAGATCTTTTGTTAAAAACAAGTCATTTTATAATTTACGTTTTAAATAATATCATTCTTAATGTCAATGAAATAAAAGAAACAAAGGTTAGATATTATTTACCAAGGAATAAGAAATCGAATTGAATCCCTCACTATTATTTATTTTATAAATTATAATGTTAATGTACACAATTGTATAGATCTCGTATTTTGCACTTGGTAAATAGCGTCATCAAAAATTACAAAGTATTGAATAACACAATGAATACCATATTTAAAATCAAATATTCTATTATACAAATATTGGTGTATACATGTATATACATATACAAGTTACAAAAAATATGTTTTATTAAAATTAAGGTCTAAATAAAAAAAATTAATAATAATAAATATTAGTAATTATTAATTTATTAATTAAAAATTAGCGTTTAGTTACTGGTTACTAGTTATATAATGTTTTCGAATACTATAGTAAACTCGTCACAAAATCTACCAAATGTTTTCAATATATTATGTTTATATAGGTGTGTATACATAAATTGCGTACACAATAGTGTTTTTCTACGTAATACAGTATAATTTATTTCTTATATATCTTGTGTTAATAATACATTTGTTTCATTCCATTCAAAGTTCTCAACCAAGTTCAATCATTCAAGTACATAATATTTTCAGTTGGTGAGTTTTATATTAACAGTTTATTTTAGAAAATAGTATCTGATACATTTATACTTAATTAAAATATATTGTAATTAGTTATAATAATATTTACGATAGTAATTAATGATATATAATGCGTATCAAACATAAATTATTAATATGTTGTTGTAAGACACTATACTTAAATATAAAGTTTTCTACATTTCATGAAAAGGATATGATAATCTGTCATTAATGATAATTAAGAACATTTAATATTTACGTGGTGTACCCATAAACTTTATAATAAAAACAGGTTACTTGGTTGTGATGAGTGTGGTTGTTGCAGTTTTTTTAATTAGTAGAGCAGTAAAGTCGATTCATTGGTACAAATTGTTCTTCCAAAAATATTAGAAGATAAGAATACTTATTAAACGAACACTGAATTAAATACAATTATAGTATAATAACAATAATATTTTCTCTAATTAGGTAATTAAAATTGCACATTATATTAAATTATAGCTGTATTTTCCATTTTATTTATTTCGATGTAAAATAATTTTAGTAAAATTTTCTCAATAGAATTACTAATACAATACTTAAATATATAAGTATAGCCAGGATTATTATTTAATCACGATGTGTTCTAAATAATTCTTAGATTATGCAATGTCATCGAAATTTTAAAAATATTTAGTTATTGGTTAACTTTGCTTTGAATTTCATTAAACATTTTTGATAATTTAATTTTTAGTTATATTTAATACTTAGTAAAATATATCATTAGATCGAAATATTCTTAAGTATTTACTTATTATTTTGTCATAAGTCACATAACATTAAAAATAATAAAATTTAAATAGGAATAAACAATAGAAGAATTGTATATTTGTATAGGAATATTGCACAACTTGCTTTGTCATTTGCATATGTGCTTAGATGTGTGGAACTACGTTTACTAGTATTAATTCTATGTACCTTATCATTAAAAATAATATTGCTATTTATAAAGGATATTGTATTTCAGTTGGACTCAGATGCATAAGCTAGATTTGCATCATAAAATCGATTTTCATATCACAGATGCATAAGCTATTCACACAACCGGTAGTTCAAAATGAATCCCCACAAACGTTAAAGGCACTAATTGACACAACAAATAAACATGTTCGTGCATTGAAAAATATGAACTGATCCACAGAGTATTGGGATGATGTTCTGTTGTATCTGGTGTCAACAATATTACCTATTATATGCGTATATCATGGGAAATTGACTCTGCAATTATATGTAATTTCCAATATGGCAAGCACTGAGTGATTTTGTAGAAATTTGAATACATGCATTGGAAGTTATGCAATTCCGACTGAATGGTAACACCAACAAGTATAAACCACAAAAAATTATTGTTATTGTTGAGGCAACCGCTCAAGGTGGCCGGTGTAAAGGAAATTGAACATTATCACTTATGTGTTATCATCTGTTATCATCTGTTATCATATTATACAGTTCACCGCTCTTATACATAACCTAACTTTCTACGTTTTAATGAATTGAAAGAAAACGTTTTGCGTTTGTTTGAAACGCCAACAGCCAGTTTCAACCACCACATTAGATGTCTCACATTAAGAAGTTTTAGTAATTAAGGTTATCTAATATTTAATATTATAAAAAGTAAATAGCGGAAAATTGTTGAACAATTTAGAATAATAATTGAGATTGGAGTTTTAAATGTGTAATGAAAAATAAAAAATTAAACTTTTTTCTAACTGAGTTAATTAAATTTTGTTGTGTATACTAACTATTAACATAATAATAAATTTTGTCATTTTAGTTAAACTTTTAACTTTTGAATGAAACTTATATTTACTATGTTAATTTTATTAATTCATTTGCCCACATTTGTATTATAAACACACACACATATATATATATATATATATATATATATATATATGAATATATATATACACATACATTTCCTTATGTTTTCAGTTTCAACATGCAGACAGGCACTTTTTTTATATTTGTAGCAATTATGACGATTGTAACTCTATCTACTGCAGATCCTGGTGAGTTTTTGGCTATTAACCGCAAAACGAGCATATAAATAAAAAAACTAAAATAGGTTTTCATTTTACTATACTGTGAATGAGGATATAATTTTATATCATGTGGCCAAGTCTTTATATTTTATGAGCTTAGAATCCATCAAAAAACCACAGAGATTTTATAGTAAAAATATGGTTTTTATAATTTTAATTTTAATTAATATCACTCTTAAGGACAACGAATGAAGATAAATTGAAATTTAAAATAATTTACCCTTAAATATTTTTTGTGTGTAAAAAAAAACATTTAATAATAAGAAATCTGAAATCGAAATTAACATTTCACCATTATTATTATCAGACAAGTTTAATGTTCATGTACATGTGTAAATGTACATAATTATTCAAATTTCGTGTTTTGCATATGGAATATAACGTCTTCGACAATTTATAAAGAATTAAATAACACCATGAATTTCTTATTTGAATTCGAATATTCTATTATACAAATATTGTTGTATACGCATACGATTAATCGCTATTGCAAATAAACGTTTGTTTTTAATCAAATATTTTTAAAACTAAAATGATTTTATTTAAATTAGAACTACGTTATAATAGTAATAATAATAATAATAATAATAATAATAATAATAATAATAATAATAATAATAATAATAATAATAATAATAATAATAATAATAATTAGGGTTAGGGTATTATAGGAGTTGGCATGTTTTTTAATATTCGTTCAGAACATAGCTTAGTGATATAGAAATTTGTTTCATAAAGCTAGGGACTTATAGAAAAAAATCTTTCTTGCATATTTTGCATATTTAGCTCTTTTTCACTCGTTATTGCATATTTTGTTATTTTTGAATTTTAAAACTATATTTCACCTAATTATTTACAAATTTCTAAAAAATTAGTATTTAAATTAACTTTTAAATTTGTAAAAAATAAATATTCGATGAAATAAGTAAGCCGTGTAGTTTGTATATTCCCTCTTCGCTCGACAGTCGATATTTGAAATTATGAACCACCGAGATTATTTCATCTTCACGCGCATTTCATATGAAACCTTTATTAGTACATAAGGACCCAATTTCAAATTTTGGTTATATTCTTATAAAATTATGATTCTAAGTGTTTTTTTTTTATGATAACTTCAAGATTTCCCCTTATTTATAAGTTTATAACCATTTAATGAGTTGATTTAATTCATGAAATATTAATTTTCAATTAAAATTTTGCTTCAAAAATTTTTTAAAAGTTGTAAAATTGTAAATAAAAATAAATGAATAAATAAATATCTTGCGTTAATGTGCAAGTGACTTTTTTACAATATGTCTGTTAGACAATAATAAAGAAAAATATTCATTTTAGAAATATATTTATTGGATTTATGATTTAACGCCAACTTTGAATGCTCGTTGCCCCACTGTGCGACTTCACAACGGTATATTTATAATAAAATAATTGTGCGTGTGCGAACGCGATATCGCCTCCTGTACGCGGCGTCTTCTTTCGTCTGTCGCGCGCACCGAAACCGTTCGGGTCGTATTCAAGTGCGTAAATCGTTGCCGTTTCGTTTACAGCAATTTTTTCCGTCAAAATTTTTGTTGACGTGATTATTGATGTAACAATGCGGTTGAGCTAACCTGTGTCATCAACATGTAAACCGTGTGCATTGCCGAATAAAAAACAATCGTAACGTAATTATATTTTAATAAAATATAATTTAAGAGATGAGATGGGTAGTTCGTGAGTGAGTCGACTCAAAGAGTCGAATCTTTCTAGTGAATTGAATGAATTGAATCAGTGAGCCACAAATCGGCGACTCGGTAATTCAATACAATACTATCAAGCTAGTAGCTTGTAGTATCTTGATCTGTACTGTCAAGTACCAACACAATTCGGAATATTTATGTTCAAAGAGAGTGAGTTGACTTGATATGAATTGAACGATTTGAAAGATTCGACTAAACAGTAATAGTGCAACACTGTAGTACACGTCTTATCAAATAATTACAATGTAATTTAACTTGATTGAAGATATAGTGGCGTACCTCCAAATGCAATAACAATAAGTAATATTACCATTGATTTTATAATACTATTATTATAAATCAATGATGTTACTAAACTTTTTAATAAGTAATAGCACTTATTGTACCTATTCATTGTATTTGATTTAGAGTTGAATAAACACTAAACTCATTACATATTGATTTAATTTATTCGTCACAAATTCGTCACATTTGATTGAGGTCGGGAATATGATAAGATACGAGTTAAAAAATGGAACATATACACTATACATTTAAATCATTAATGATTTGATTCGATTTACAATAATGATCCGTGATTTAGGTTCTGAGTGATTTGATGTGGGTATTATTTGGAAATGAATTGGTGAATTGAGAATTGACTTGATGAATTGACTCATTAGAATGAATTGAATTGAGTGAATTGATTCATCTAAATGAGTCGGAATTCCCATCTCTATATTTTATAGTGCGTTACGTCGCGTGTCTCATACACTTATTCGTTGTGTTGCCGTGTCCAACGTCTTGCGTCATCATACCCGTCTTGGTTGTAGTGACATTTTAATTTTTATACGTGTTCTTTGTCGCCGTATCATATAATATCAACATCCAAATATTCCTCTGTCACCGCCGTCATGGTTCTGGTAATTACTGCCTACCTACAACCAGTGGCGCCGAAGTCCAAAATAATTGGTATGGCAAAGTGGAAATAAGGACTACCCACCCACTCACCCCTCAGCCAGTTGCTACTATACTGCGTGACCCCAAATAAATACGCTATACACCGAGTTGCAGTGTATTGTGCTATGTAAGATGTTATCAATATAAAATAAGATATGATATAAAATACTTCATTCAATGTTATTTATTAACTAATAACAATATGCAGATCTAATGACACCCACCCCTTAAATAAGGTCTGGCAGCTGCCAGACCTTGACCACGTGATAGGCGCCACTGCCTACAACTACCGATCATCAAAGTGCCGCGTAATCCGGGTGATGTGCTAGTCAACCTTGTGAGATTTTTTTATTAAACGTTTTTTGTATATTTTATTGCTAGTGTTTGTCAATTTGTCGTTACCATTTTATAATTATAAATATTAACTATAGTTTTAAGTTATAACCATCGTATTAGTCTTTAAAATATTTTGCGAATCCATTTATCGTATTTACTGTTATTCTTCTTTTATCTCTCTTAATATTATATTCGTCAACTTTTTTTCCTCTCCTCATTCTGTATTTTTTATTCTCGCGTCGTGCAGACGCTCTAGCGATTTTGTTTCAATAGAATCTGTCGCGCGAACAATTATTATATTATTATATTTAAGATAGAACGTAAAAACAGAAGAACATTTCAATATTACAACACAAGTAATCGGAACATTAAATGTTGTGCTAACAAACAAACATATGGTTGATAGCAAATTGTTCTTTTGGTAGAAAAAAAGTCCCAACATCATTGATTAATTCATATTTTTAACAATATAAAGTAATAATTTTTTTCATTTTGGTTTATTAATTATTAATTAATTTATCTAGTAGATACTGTCATTTAAATGTTTTGATTTTTATAATGCATATTTTAAGAGCTTATTTAGTGATTTTTTTTAAGCCGTAAATGCATGCATATTGCATATATTATAGTTTTTTAGGACATGAAGTCCCTAACCCTAATAATTTAATAAATCTAATTAATCTAATAAAATAGATATAAATAAAGATAACCGAATAAAACAAATTGAGGCGTTCATTACGAAAATAGTTATTGTCCCGACAATCCTGATGGTAGAGACGGGTCACAATAGTAGGAAGGAAAACCATTTTTGGACAAGTACTATTTTTGCTATAAACTCCTCAATTGTAAATAATAGGAAAAGTAAATATTTATAACTAAAGACCGGATTTTTGTGCAGTTAAAATCTAAAAAACGTGCAATGAGGCCAAACACATAAATTAACTATATACGAGAAACAGAGTTTAAAAAAATTAAAAGAATAAGGGAAAATAAAACGCATATAAATCATCATAAAACGAATATCACGGTCCGATAGTAATATAAAAAAACATACGGAAAATAAGACACGTGTGTGAATATGTGTGGAAAACAGACCCACCATGGACAATCACGCCGCGTCACCGCCGAAATGTAATATAGGATCAAAGGCCACACATTGTCACGTCGATACCGACTTGACCATTGGTCGATCGGACCACTACCACTAGCGTCTTGACATAATTAAAGTTAAATAACTAAAATTTTATTCATTAAATAACCCTTATATTGTTTCAAAATCTATCATTTGTTCCCTTTAATTATCAATATTTTTTAATCTATGCGCACGATTAATGTAAATTATAAAATATCATAAATTTACAAATGAATTTTATAGTTCAGCTTAGTTTTAGTTTTCTTCAATATATTGTCTAATATTTTCTAACACAGTTGGATTATAACAAATACAAAGTGGCATATTTTATACAACACCTTATTAATACGCCGAGGCCTGTGTTATATAATTTTTTTCGAAAAGTTAAGTGTACCTATTCGTTGCAAATTTAACCAACTGTTATTTAATCTATTTTGTTTGTATGTGCGTATGTGTACTGTGTACATTAATTACGTACATAATATAATTATGTTTTTCTACGTAATACAATAATATTTATTTCTTATATATCTGTTGTAATCGTATTGTTTTCCATTCAACGTTCTTAACCAAGTTCAAGTATTCAAGTGTACCATATTTTCAACTGGTAAGTTTTCTACGAATAGTATATTTTAAAAAATAGTCTCTGATAATTTTATATTTAATTCAAATATATTATAATTTAATATAATGTTATTTAATTCGTATTAAATGTAAATCATTAATATATTGTTATGTGACTGTGCCACTATATTAATACATTATATAGTTTTTATACATCGTAAGAAAAGGAGATGATAATGCGTCAGTAATGATAATATGAACGTAACTTTAAATATTTTTGTGGTGTACTTATAAACCTTATATGTACTAATAGACAGATCAAATGGTAGTTGGTTGTGATGACTAATAAGTGTGGATGGTGCGGTTTTTTTTGTAACTAGTAGTGTAGTGATGTCGATTCATTGGTACAAATTTTTGTTCCAATAAAAATAAATGCTACGAGTGTGCCTTGTTATCAGATTAATATTGCCATTTATATAAAAATAATAATTTAATAGATAATGTAAATTTTACATTACAATAATGTTTCGTTTTATCCATAATTATTATTTAGAATTAATTAATTATATATAAACAGTGGCGCAACTCCTTGAAAGGCTAGGAGAGCAGTTGCCCCCACTTTAAATTTAGGTGGGTGGTAGGTTAGGTCAGATCTGTTTTGGTGCCTAGAGTGAATTTTCAATTAAATATTCAAAATAATAAAATAGTTTTATAATATCGACATGGCGTGTTATTTACTGTGTTAATATTGTATGTATATTATCTAGGTATACGAAAAATCTTAATTTATATAATACGATGCACGCATGTTATAGCATGAGCCCGCAATTTGTATATTTCAAAGAATATAATTTCTTTTAAATAAAAATCGCAAAAAAACAATTGACAACATTTTACAAAGATCCTACCTCATTAATACTTTGTTAAAAGTATATAATATACCACCTTCAAGCTTCTATCTATCGGATGCTATCCTCGATCCCATTACAAGCTAATACCTACCTGAAATTTGTTTTACGCTTTTGCGGTAATATAGTTTTGTGTTATGTTGCTTTATAACTTTATAAATACACGCTATAATTATTTTGCTTTTGGTTTTGGTTTTTAGTGTTTTTACATTTTTATTAGAATGTCCAACACCGTGTATGTACTTGCAGCAAGAAAGGAAGTAGTAATCTTAATTCGACTAACTGGTCTTGCCATATAGCCATGTAAATTAATAAAGTCAAAACTTCTACAAACAATCAACATTGATATCTCTGATCCAAGTACAAATATAAACAAGATTTATAAGTTTTTAAAATAGGCCCTTCATAAAATGTTGGCTACATGATTAAACTTAAATATATATTAAATAATAGGTTGGTGGTTGGGTGGATGAGTAAATATCAAAATTTTATTTGCGCCTACTTTATTCAAAACGTCTTGGGCTACAGTATATAAACGAGTTTATACATATATAAATATATATATATATATTATGTATATTATTGTATATTAATTTTATACATTATATTTTTTATATTTTAATATGATCGTGGTTTTCCTTTTATAATATAATACATTATGATTTCAGATTCAACATGCAGAAAGACATTTTCTTTATATTTGTAACAATGATGGCAGTATTTTCTCTATCTAATGCAGACGATGGTAAGTTTTGTTGTTATAAATCTCAAAATGAGCACTTACATAAAAATATATCCAAAACAAGATATTATTTTACTATATTATTATGCATGGGGATATATTTTTATATCAGTATTTATATTTTACAAGCTTGCATGACAGACGTTCTTCTGTCGACATTTCAAAAACATATTTTTATCGTTCTATTATTATTTAATGTAAATATTCTATTTCTATTACACATGGATGCAAAATATCATCAGACATGTAATCTTTCTATTTGTTCCACAAATCAATTGGTTTCGATGAAAAGCTTGATGATTATTCAATGCAACATTTATTTGTCTTCTAGCACGATTATTTAAATTCATAGTCATATGCTTGGTTTCTGCTGACCTATGGTGGCTCATCCGATGCATATGATCTTTGTTTGCATTTTCTGTTTCTTCTTGTTTGCGTGTTGAACGTGTTTGTGAAAATCGATTTCGTTCAATTTTATCTTGCCTTTCGATTGCTCTGCAGTTCCATAAGCCCGAAAATTCGTTGTGTATTGACTTGGAAACAATCAGATGATGTGGGTGTGTTAACTGAACTTGGCCACCATAGTTTAAAATAATCGTATAAAATAAAATAATGATTTGCTAACTTTGGGAATGAATTTGCTATTATTTGTTAACTATTTGCTGACATTAAGCATTGGTTTAGAGTCAATCGGATAAGGTGGGTGGGTTACTTGAACTTGGCCCACCCAAATGAAAAATATTTGTAAAAAATAAAATAAAGATTTGCTAACTTTTAGAATAAATTTCCTATTATTTGCTAACATTTGGCAACAATTTTATAAAAAAAAAATTGACTGGGTGGGCCAAGTTCATGGACGTTGACAAATAGTTTAGTTTTGTTCTGCTTAGTTCGCCATAAACACGAGATATCATTAAAAAGTTCACGGAAACATCCTTCTATATTTTAAACTGCATTTTCATTACATTAACTAAAAAAATAATTTATCTATGTTTATAAGAAATTCGAAAAGAAGTTACTGCATAAAAAAAAATTAAATGATATTTGTTGTAGTCCTAAATTAGCATGGAACTTAATTAACGATGTTGTAAACATAAAAAACGTGGCGAAATTAAATCAATAATAATAAATAATGAAACAATTAATCCGTCTGAAAATCTACACAGTTTCAAACTTGTTTAATACGATTTTTACTATGATAGGTTGTAACATATTTCGACTTCGTCCCCCGTAGCTGCGAAAATTATACTGATAAACTGTCATAATCTTCCTTACTCGGTCCATATCACTATCAATAAATAAATAAGAATACAATAAAAAGGATCGATATCCAATTTTCTCAACAGTCATGTGTCATGACTCATGAGTATCGTATTTCTATACTGACAGTACATCAATACTCATATTACACGACAATATTGAGCCTATGGGCGTTTACAATAATAAATAAAAATAAATAATACAGTCAGTATCTGAAATACTGTCAATAATATTGATCGTGTGAGGGCCGCTTCATAATTATCAAATAGACTATCGACGATATTATACTGAATAATATTACTTTATTTAATGTTTACAATAGGAATTTTTATTTGGAATAGAAACAAAATTACAAAAAAAACTTTGCTCTTTTTTGCTATTGCATAAACGCATTATTTGATAAATTAAATTTATAGGAACCTATGTAATCTCTAACCGCTACCAATGACAGGAAATATCTTTATTTACTTGCTAAGGATTAAGTCAATATTTACATCGATCTCATATTTTTCATTTTTCCATTCTACAAGATAATTTGCACGTAACAATGAACCATATTGTTCTATTATTATTATTATTATTATTATTATTATTATTATTATTATTATTATTATTATTATTATTATTATTATTATTATTATTATTATTATTATTATTATTATTATTATTATTATTATTATTATTATTATTATTATTATTATTATTATTATTATTATTATTATTATTATTATTATTATTATTATTATTATTATTATTATTATTATTATTGTTGTTGTTATTATTATTTTTATAAATCTTATTATTATATAAAAATTATTTTCCTAGTTATGAAATGCGTGGGTAAGATCTACTAATACATATATTATTATTATAAAATTTAAAAGCAAATTTTATTTAAAATTTATCATCTTACATTTTAATTAATTTTGTTTTAAAATGTAATTAATTTGTTATGACAGTATATATTATAATGAATAATATAAAATATTAACAGAATTACTGGTGCAAAACGGATATAATGGTATTATAAATAGTATTTTTTTAAAAAGTTTGATTAGATTAGTTTTTAAATTTTAATACAAATAAGTTATTCCATCCTGAACACCTTATTCTTTTTGTAGGCAATGCTCAACAAAATTTCCAAATGGCATCAGTATACAAAGAAAGTAAATTAAATAGAAAATATTTTCTTTTTTAAAATCATTCACGAAATGAAAGTAATGATGTATTTCACGTTAAATATTTGAAGATTGATATTGTTTTTCTATACATAAATACTACATAAATTATACATATTACATTATTCCGTAGACACTAGACATAATATGTATTTAATTTACGTAAAATTTCAATGATCCATAAAATTTATATTTAAAAAATTTAATTTAAAATTCTGAAATAAAACTTACACACATATAAATATAATATATACAATTTAATTTTTCTTATATTTTTAAAATAAATTGTTGGTTTTATATTCCTACTTTTTTTTTGATGAAAATAAAAGGTTTGGAAATCAACAGGAGAATAATATTTTAGACCTCTATTCTCTTTTGTTATTTAAATATTAATTGTTCGTACGTTTGTGAGGTATTGATTATAAATTAATAATTCTATAAAAAAATGAATACAAAATTACCAAAAATAAAAATAAATAAATAAAATGTATTTTTTATATTAGCGAAAAACTAAAAATTTAATAAGTACAATAATAATTTTATTAAACTGAATTTTCAAAATATGTATAGGTACACAAATGCCATGTGGCTAAATAATGTATTTTGAGTAGAATATATTACAGTGTATATTAATACACATTAAAAATTAATTTTAATTATTTCTAGATCCTCATTACAATCGTACGTAATTATGTGTTTTAATTCAAAATTATCATAAATTATGTAATCTTCTTCTTTTAATGAATATTAAGGATTATATATTTTAATGTACTTGTCCTAAACATAAAAACATGTTCTTATATAGTATAATTGCATTACATATGATAACATTCGTATAAAAAACGTTCTATCTCAAATCCGTTTTTAAAGTTAATAATAGATTATATTCGACATTTTCTGTTGTGACGTGACCTGCAAACAATTTTAGGTAGAGTTTTACATATATTAGGTTAGGTTTTAATTATTTAATGTACCATTTTAATACATCATTTTCTTGAGCACTACCATCTGATATGATCAGCTTTAAAATAATATAAATAATGTGATCCGGAAGCGTCAGGGGATGAAAATATATTTTAAGTTTTTCAAGTAATTGAATTGTTTTGGAATAAATGAAATTGCAAAAATTATTTATAAGTCACACCATTATTGAATAACTACTAATTAATGAACCAGACTAGTGCTGGGTTGCATGAAAACAGTTCTGTAAACTATTGACACGATAAAGTTATCGGTTCTTGTATATTAAATCATGTAATTTACATGTTACAGAACAATTTGCGTTTCATTATTATCTATTAATGAGGTTATACCCACTTACTTGGTAAATTCTGTACATATATATTTTAATGTTATTGTAAGATATTAAACATTATTCTGATTTAAATTTTAATGTTTGTTATAATTGAAATTCATAATTTTAATTACTTATTACAAATATGCGAGTATAAAAAGAAAACGGGCAACAAATAAAGTAAATAAAATAAATATAAAAATTATGAATTAATGGTTTTCGTGATAACAAAATGACAAGGAAAAACGCATAGATTATTTAAAATAAAACAGGGCTATACATTTTACAGTGCCGAAACCAGATCTACAACATATCGATTCGATAATCGTATATTTTATGTAATCTATTAATTTTACAGAACGGTTTTTAATTTTGCAGAACTGATAATAAGTTATCTGTTCTGTAAATTTTCACGCAATCCAGCATAGGTGTGTATAATGTATAAGCCTTATAGTTATAAAATAAAATATAAGTTTGAATTTTAAGTAAGTATCGAGCCGCGGGTTGTTGTGGATATCGTTTAAGTGAATTACTTGGATAAAGGTTTTAGAGTTTTGTTTTTCTTTTAAATTTGAAAGCAATGATATCACAAATAATATCTGACAAGAAGAGACGCTATTGCGTGTTTATTTAAAAACGTGTACGCGTAGAGTGTATTGTGTTTTGATTATAATTTAAATAATTTACTCACTTTAAACTTTTTAGAATTTACAAAGTTGTACGTCAATACAATGATATCGAATAGTATGTATTTTTTTTTTTTAAAGTAAATAGGAACAAAGATCACTTTGAAAATATTAGTTAATTTTTTAATACTAATTAAAACCATCATTATACATATGTATGTCTACTGAAACAATATCGGGAAACATAAAGTATCACGATATTACTTTAGAGAAATAATTTTTATAATTATTACTTATAAATCAAATGTGCACAAATTATAAGGGACAAATATATTACAATAATTGTTAGGAAGTTCATAAATTTAAAATAATATGCAGAAATGGTTTTTATTACCTTTTCCTTCTTGAAAAGAAAGAATAGTGATATCCGTAGAGGAAATTTGCAGAATAAAATCATTTGCATTAATTGAAACGCTAAAAACGTAAATGAAATTGCCATATTGGGAAATGCAGACCTGAATAAGGAAAATGAAGGAACAGACACATAAGCACAAAAACGTTATTTTCATTAAAAATCCCTTATACTCTTTCAAAATATATCATTTGTTCTCTTTAATTATCATTAATATCAAAATTGAAACTGTTTGTAAAATGTTTATTTAAATATCTGCGTACAATTAATATAAATTAAAAAATGTCATAAATGTACAAAAGAATGTTATATTTTAACATAATTTTAGTTCTATCAGTACATTTTCTTAACCAAATGAAATAAATTATATAGAAAAAGATAAAATAAAAATATATGTTGATATTAATGTCATACTCACTTTTCTCATCTTTCATCGTTTCTAACCATGAAATGTATAAATTACTATAAATTGTATTAAATCACGTCAAATACATTTGCCTTGTTCAAACATTACCAATATATATATTTAAACATACAATGGAAACTAAATCCAGATAGCCTTACAATAATTAATAGTTTGTATGTTTTCAATGAATGAACTTTCTCGTGTAAATCAGAAACTTCAATTTTTAAATTACTGTACTGGGTGGTTAAAGTAAATAAAATATATCTAAAACAAATACGTATGTTTATATTAATGTCATACAAACTTTTCAACTTTTAGCATTTTTTGTCGTTTTTTACCACGCTTCACTACATCATGATTATTTAAAAACGTGTACGTGTAGGTTGTTGTGTGTTTTGATGGTATTTTTAACAATTTTACCATTTTGAAATTATATCGAAGAAAATAAGAAATTAGTATTAGGTGCGCAATCAGTATTATTATTGTTATTTTCTTTTTGTAAACAGACACAGCAATAACCGTGTATGACTTTTGCATAAGATTACTTAAATCACAAAGAAATGTCAATAATTTTAAGCACTCCAAATTGTAAGAATGAAGTTTCAGGAACAATAAAATATGACATAATATAAGCACAAAAATGTTACATACTATCCACAGAGAGAAACCTTATATTTTTCAAAATGTATAATTTATTCTTTTTAACTATCATAAGCCATAAGTGTCATAATAAAAAATTGTAGGTTAAATTATTTTTATTTTAAATACTCGTATGTCTTAATTGATTCAAATTTTAAAATATCATATATTTAAAAAATTATTTTTATTTTACCTTATTTTAGTTTTCTTTTTTCAGTTGTTGTTCATCCTATGAATATTATCCTATTATATAAATAAAATAAAATATATATTTAGTTATATTAATGTCATCAGAATATTTAACATTTTTACCTTTTAGAAAAATATACTCTATAATAACATTTTCATAACTTATAAACATTCTGATAATATTTTATAATTTTAGTATCATAAAATAAAACATATAATTGTTAAAGATAAAATTATCTTTTATTTATAAATAAACCTATAGCTAAAACATGGAAAGTTCATCCATTCATTAATTACGGTTGATAAGGTATGATAATCTAACATCATTTAGATATGACAATTGACAATAAGTAACATATAATGAAAGATAAACTGTATATGTTATCCCACACGATCAATAACTCCCCTAACAATAAAGGATATAACCAAAAGTTCCTACTAAATACTACTTAAATACAAGGAAAAAGTATTTGAATACTAATATTCAAATAATTTTACTCAAATACTTTACAACCATGCTTAAAGTTAATTTTTAATTAGTTTCGTTGTAAAAACGGTAGCCTTCAAATACTTTATCATTTTTGTTATCACTTATTATTGATAACATGTTGCGTCCAAAAGATGCTGGCGCTAACGTTTCGTATATATAATAACATGAACTAAGATAATATTATCTTATTTCATGATAATAGTATATATTAATAAGAATAATTATTTTGCAATGGCCGGCAAATCGTGATAATAGATCATACTATATTCAAACTTTCATATTATTTCGTACTTACACAAATAATTTTTGTTGAAAAAAAAATACTTATAAAAATATGTATTAAAATACACCCAATGGCCTGTACAAAAATTGGCTCAAATAGGGGAGGCCGTGGTCCCCTCCAGCCCCCCTGCGGGCGTCCATGGCCACTCTGCTGACCCGATCTGACGCCCTCGTTTCTTCCTATAGTGGTATCTAAAGTCAAAGGTTTATGTCAACAGGCCACGAACCCTTCTAGATTAAAGGATGCAATTATAAGTTAAATTGCATTAATCTCAGTGGAAACGTTGGAGAAAGTAATGAGAAATTTTGACGAGCGCCTTTAAGAATGTATCTCTGTGCACAGATGCCATCTATCGGACATTCTGTTCTACACATTTTTTTCATATTAAATAAAATTTTCCTAAATTTGCAACAACTTGCTATTTTTCACCACACTTACCTCAAAAATTAAAATTGTGGCAAAAACGTGGTCTTTCGGTTTCCGCTACCCATTATAAAAAATTTTAATTGTTATTAGACAATAATTATAAAAAAATCTCAAGACTTTTGTTATAATATTATATGAAATTAAGTACTAACTTGATGCAATTTGCTACCGGAAACAATGCATGATTCTAATGATCGGAGCACTTCTTCTTGTAGAATTTTTAAGTGTCGACATAAGAAAAAAAAAGCACAGATCATTGTGAAACCAATGCATTCCTCACTCCGCTCAGAATTTAAAATATTTATTTTGTTTATTAATCTATAACTAGTTATCAAATCTAACAATATGACTTTTGTCGATTACATGTAAACTTAATTAGTACCTAGGTACCTACACTATAAGTACACTTAGTTTTATAACAGTGATCCGTGTATATTTGTATACATTTTTAATATTTTTTATTTATTCCAAATATTTACGTCAGGCTAGAAATATTAAAAGAAATAGTTATTTAACGTAATAATCTTTTTAATATTCAAAAATAATATTAAATTTTTTCAAACATTAAATGTAAAATAATTTATGTTTAACAAAATAATATTGTCTGTCAATAAATTAGTTTTTTTTTAAATCTGTGCAACAAAATATAATACTGGACCCTACATTCTACAAAAAGTATCACCGTTAAATAGTTACACTGAAATCATTCCTACTAAATATTATCGTCAATTGTGTAAACAAAAAATTATTTATTTAATATAAGTTTACTTAAGTTATTGTTAACATCCATTTTTCACCCCGAAAAATTCTAAATATAGTATATACAAATTATTAAATATAAAGACTAATAAAATAACTCATTTCCGTCGTCGCTTACGTTAAGTCTAACTAGGAAACCTATTTATATATACTAAAAACCCTCAAAATATTTTTTTTTAAATATTACAATATGCTATAAAATATACATTTATAATTTAATAAAATTGGAAAAAAAATTAGATTACGTTAGAAAAAAAAGGTATTCAAATTAAATAAAATTATCAATCTATTTCGTCGCCTTCACTATTAACATTCTCACTCTAAAAAAAATTAGCAATCACTTAAATATTAAAGAGTAATATATTTATCATAAATTTCATATTTAACTTATTGCACTGGATAATCAGGAATTGCTTAATATGGTCGAATCTTAACTTTCTGCGATTATCTGTGAGTAAGTTTTTATATAACTATAGAAAAACTTCGTTCGATATCAGCAGTATTTATTAGAGCGTACTTTATATATCAATATCACTTGCATTTAAATCTTCTGGTAAAACATTATTTTTAACGTTCTCTTATCTTCCTAAAATTTTTGAAGTTGTCCTCTTTATTTTATTTTATTTTATTTAGTAACCTTGTAAGTTTACGATTTTTATAATACTACCAATATGGTTTTGTGAATATATAATTGTGGTTTTTACGTTTTAAATTTTTTACACTGATCAATTTATTATCTCCGACCGATAAAGACCGATCGTAATTTTATCTATATTAGTTGTAGAACGTAGATAGTCTACTTTATAATACGTTGGAAAATAAAAAGTTGTGAAACTCGTGATTTAAAAATAATTTGTATTCGTAAACGTAATTTGACAACTTTTTATTGCTAGAAATAGGAATACAAGGAAATTATAAGTTAAAAACAATAATATGCACTAAAAAATTACAGATATTCATTAAATAAGCAAAAAAAAAATTAAAAATTTGAAAATATGCAAATTAAAGTTGGTGTTATTTTTATAAAAAATGATGTAAATCGTATGAATCTTATAAGGTTTCAAATAGCTTATTCTAATCAGTATATAAATTAACATGTAAATACGTTCCATAGATATGACTATTATTATTATTATTATTATATAATAGTATTAATATTTTGATTATTATTATTATTGATTATTACAATTACAATTTACGAAACAAAAAACATAATAACAATATGATAATTTATAAAGCTGTAGGTAATGTTTTAGTGTGAATGTTTAATCTTTCAAAGTGTTTACTTCAACGTTTTCAAGAATGATTGAACGTAGACTTGAGTGAAACCAACAAACTAATTATATTTCAAATAATGTGATTTATATTTTATGCTTATAATATTTTACTTAAAAGTTGTTTTTCAAAAAATCATGTATTGATGTACGTGATTAATAATATTAATGGAAATCTATTGCAACTGTTTATACAGTTCGAAATATTAAATAAAACCACATGATATAACTTGAAGAAAACAACGATTTATGTGCGTAAATATGTAGTTTTCTAAGGAGTACTTCATAAAATATGTTATTTCATAGTTAGCCGATGTTTATGTACGTATTACGTATTGTTGTACGTATTACATTTTAGTTATTTTATGTTTATTTTTAATTCCATTTTTTTCCTTGTTTTACAATCAAATAAATAATGATTACAATACAAATTTAATTAAAGTTTTTTTTTTTTTTTTTAATATTATACTTTTCAAATAAATTATGAAAATATTTCTTTATGTTAACGACTATATATATATATATATAATGTAAATTGAATTTTATTACCATGCATTTTCAATTAGTTATAATGAAATGTTCAAAGAAATATTATTTTGTTTATGACGTACGTATTTTAGACGTTGTTTATAATATTGTACTTGTACCTACATATTATAACGTTGTATGAAATAAATTGTAAAACTTCGCAGAATGTCGAATGCACATAAAATGATAACTCATCATTACGCGTGTTTAATGTACGTGCGAACTGGCATTTGACGGTCTGGCTTTATACAATTTACGATAGGAATCATTCACTTGAATTACAACCTCTTAGAAGAATATTAGAGAGTCAAAAGATCAGTAAACTGTCCGGGCAAAGAGGCGAAAGAATTTATGGCAAAAGGACGAATACGTAAAGAGAATTTTTGTAGACAATTCTCGACACAACACCCTAAAATCCAAATATCTACACTGCCAATGATTTACGTGACATTTTTGTGAAACCCGCCCCCCCCCTCCCCAATGTATTTGATCACCACTGCAACGTGCTATTTTCATCGAAACGGAATAGTGTCAAACGCAGTAGAATTGGGGGAGAGAAAAAACAATATCATCATTGATCACGAATTTCTATCCCACTGTACTATAATGATGTATACGCGCAGGGAACTTTTATTTCGTTCCTAGTATTCGATTTGTAGTGCAAATTATTATTTATACATGCATCTAAGCCAATCGTCTGCTTCGATAAATTCGGAGTCGTCTGATCACGACGTTGTTAAAATATGTAAGTTATTGCTTAGTGGAAATATGATATTATGGTTCTCGATTCATTGCATGTCATTATTTATTGGAGTGATCCTCCGGAATATTCCGACTTCTGCAGTTATAACATAAGAATTCATAAAAATAAGATGTTTAACCTTTGATCGCGCGCGCGTTTTCTAAATACGTAACCACGCGCGCGGGGTAAATTTTTATCCCAGTACGTAAATAATGTATAATTTGGCAATTATTTCAATGTTTTAGGAGTTTATACCTTAAAAATGACGTAAAACACATAATTACTTAATTTACTTTTTATTAGTAATTTGGATGATTAATATTATGAAAATAAATTAACATTTCTTTAATGAAAATTAATAATTTGTTGTATAGATTTAATGAAAAAGAACAACACAAGTTTTTAAATTCTACAATATTATTAATTGGTTTAGTAAACAAACCAATTAACAAATTAAATACACCAATTAACAAAAAAGATTTATGATTTTACTTTAACGGAAAAAAAAAATTAAGAAGTAAATTAAAATATCATACAGATGGCATAAAACAATCTGGACATGTTTCTATTAGATGGTCACGACATATTAACTTGGCACAATTTATACAAACGTTTGTGGTTTTGCGATCTTTGGAACTTTCACAAAAAGCACACCTTCCTTTAGCTGTAACTCGTTGGTCAATACCAGAAGTTTCACCATCTTTTGTATTATAATATTGCCTAATTTTAAATTTAATTGTCTTCGGCAGCATATCTAAAGATATAATTCCATAATTCCAAATATAATTTAATCCGACGTCTTTCTAAGCCGTCCATGTCACTACACTACACCGAAAAATACTGTTTCATAAACACGCACGGGGCGTAAAAATTTTCCAAACTCACGAGACAAACGATTCAAACGATTGCCAAGCGCAAATAATTAAGAAAAAAAAATGTGAAAATACTAATAAAATGTTGATAAACCACATTTAGAAAGGTATACAATGTCACACAACTTGTTTTAGACGAACAAAAATCTATGATTTTAATTATAAATAGAACAAATTATTGTGTTCAAACCAACGAGTGGAATATGGTTGTACGCATACTCGTCATACACGTTTCCATTATTATTATTATTATTATTATTATTATTATTATTATTATTATTATTATTATTATTATTATTATTATTATTATTATTATTATTATTATTATTATTATTATTAGAAACGCGTGTTAAGAAATGCAAAATAAGTAACTTAGTTTTCAATATGTATTTCTCTTTAACTGTTAAAGAGAAATATATATTTTTCGCATCTATGTAACATTTATTTCTTTTCAGACGATCACTTTAAGCAACCCTCTAAGCATTGCAAATTGACACAATATGATGTATGGCCCCGGGTTATTTTGAATCGATAAAATACGTTATACGTTACAGGAGCGTAAATTAAAATCGAGCAAACACCAAAAAGTTTTGTATTATTATACGTAATATATATATATATAAACGTGAAATATAACGTGAATATTTATGTATGAAACGTGTATTGTTATACTATTCCCGCGATAGTACTAATACAAGAGATAATTTGTTTCCCCAAAATCCCAACAATTTAACAAAACGAATTACATACCTAATAATTTATAATAGCATTCGTATTATTATAATTCTCGTTTAAACAATATTATAATACATCAATGGATGCGATAATTGCGGTGTTATTAACAACGACAAAGCATCGTCGTCCTTTATACTGAAAATATTAATAATTATTTGGTGATTGTTGATCATATTACAATAAATCCCGTATTATTATTATTATTCTTGTTTCAGTAATGAAAACTATTTATGTAAAAAGATAGAAACTCGTCTTTGGTATCGTAAAAAATAATTTTGTGGATATCATAAAAAGTTACCTACTTGTATAGTTGAAATTTCATATCCTCGTATACTCGTAAATTCACGTACAAATAAAAAACTATATTTACCCGTTCTATACGTATTATATTTTATGAATAACGGTAATCGGTAAGAACAACAATATTTAAAAAAAAAAAAATGTAACAATGATAAACGTACAGTAAAAATACAATGATAAAAATGATAAAGCTATTGTAGACTCACCTAGATTTTATTTGTCTATGGCTTTTAGAATATAATTGAATTAATAACTGGAAATTACTTCACTTTCATACTTCTGAGTAGTTTTGTAGTGTTAAGAACCTAGAATATTTTATTAGTAATATTATTTGTTCACATATAGGCTAAACTTATTAGGAATTATAAAAATAACCAAAAATACATAATTTGTTTAATATATTAAAAATGTCATTAAATATAAAATATTTAATATGACTTTTCGCATTTGGAAAAAGACTCATCGTTTGATATTGATATTTTAATATATTCGATAATTTGTTTATATTGACTAGTTGTTTTGAATAAAGATTATACTATCTTTATTAGTGTTTTCTAATCACATTAAGTGAATTGACTGGATGTTTAAAAATGAGAGCACATACTCTAATATAATGAAAGTTTATTCAATGTAATTGGTAACTATATAACTATCACTTGGAAAAAAACATTACAGATCATTGGTAAACTACTTAATTGCAGTAGTAAATGCTATAGCATTTTGATAGCTTCAGTGTAATATTGTTATTAGTTGACCATTAAATTGGCAGTAGTATACAACGAACATTTCAAAACAAAGTACACTGAACCATGAAACTACAATAATATTCGAACGTAGCCATTCATTTTTGTTCTAATTTCTAGATTATAATATTATCATAATACAATGTAACTTCATATTGATGTAAATATGGTGATATAAATTATAATTATTTGAACGCATTGTGCAAGACATACAAAATTATAAATTTATAAAGCTAACGTGTGAAATATATTATTAAATTAATATTTTAATTGCTAAATACGTAAAAATCGTGAGTTTTATATAATTGTTAAAACTTTATTGATGATGAATATATTGTTCTCTGAGTTTTTAAGCCATATTTAGAAATTCGATCGATAAAAAAATACATGTTACAGACGCAAGTAAATTTAACATGCCATCGATATTTACATAGTTTATAATAAATTATATTTCCAATTATATTAATTCATCGTACGTAATTAAATTGAATAATACATTTTAAAAATTTTTCATTTGATCAAATATATGTCGGCCTAATTTATTTATTTATTTATATTATAATTTAATATTTATTTCGACGTAGAAAAGTGATGTAGGACTTTTTATTTTAGTCTTTGTCGTTGTTAAAATTTCCAATTATTTCTATCTGCTTTCCGAAACAATTTAACTTTGGCGAAATAACAAGAAAGTTTTAAATTAGAAACTTACCATATATCCCAGATCAATGAGATCGTATGACGGGAAAAGTTAACGATTTAAACACGCTTGTCGACCTCTGCATGTATAAATGTACCAACATTTCGCTATGCTAACAAATATAATGCAAGGGATGAATTAATTGAATAAATATTACCGATGAACGCTTGTATGACCACGTAACTGATGTATTCGTAAACCACTCAAACCATACAATATTTGCTTACTATACGAATATAAACGTTAAAAATAAAACATTAAAACATTTTTATATTGGTAATTTCAATGTAATTCGAATTTATCAAAATACTAACTAAAATGTATAATGGTGATATAAATAAATACATGCTTTATTCACATTCATAAGGGGCTTACACAGTATGAAAGCAAATTAAAATCAAAGAGTAATATCAAAATGATTCATTGATTAATGACTGGAAACTTAAAATAATTATTAATATATTTAAATAAATACTTTTCCTCCATATCATGAAAAATTAAAATTTCAAAGGCTCAAACATAAAATTTTTTTTACCTATTATGATTTTTAAAATCGTTTAATATTATATTATTATTATATCAAACGATTAATGTAATAAATTTTCAAGCTTTTGGTATCAAGTCATAAAATTGTATATTCGTTTTTTAATCGAAGAAACGAAAACGGTCCAAAATGCTCTATTTAGTATAAAATTGAACTAATTCTTTGTAAAAGAATTATAATCGACATAACTGAATTTAATAAAAAGCATGGATTTCTAATTGTTTGCATAATTTCTTTTAAAATTATAAAAAAGTAAAAAATAGATAATTTTGTGAAAATTAAATGTGTCAATAACGTTACACATGTACTGAAATTTATTTGCCGGAAAATAATTTAATATTACTATATGTACACTGAGAGTTGTTCAAAAGGGTTTACTGATAAAATTTAAATAAAAAAAACATTTAACAGTTTATGTTAAACCAATAATAAATAGCAAATAATAATAGCATAATAATAACATTTTTATTAGCTCAATATTAATATTATATACATATAAATAAATATTTATCAATAAAAATTGATATTTTTTAACATAATTATTTTCAATTCAAAACATCAAAAAAAAAAAAATATTCAAAACATCAAGTAACTAAACACAACAATAATAAATTAAAAAAAAAAGACCCGTATAAATAGTTAATTTAAATTGACATAGTTGCTGAATGGCGTATCCTCTCATAGAAATTGTCTTAAACATGTTTTAGAACAAAAGTAGATATATAAATATACAGTGGATCATTCCAGGCGTGGATTCAGAAATCACAAATACGATGGGCTGCTCCGCCAAGTTGGCACTGGCATGTTGTCCTATGAAGTTTAAAGTAGCATTAAAAATTTGCTAGGAATTTGCAAGATTTTGCTAGGCTATTTTTAGAATCTGCTAGAGTCTCGAAAGTTTACAAATGAAGAAACAAACATGTCGGCGCTAATTTGACGCTGCACCGGCACATTGGAAAAACTGCAAAAAAAATATTGAATCACGTTAATAAGCATAGGTACTCCTGATTTTGCCAGGTGGTTTTTGGAATTTGTTAAAGCTTCAAAAATCGTCAGGAATTTTTCAAAAAAAAAACTTAGCACCGGCACATTCTTCGTATCAAAAAAAAAA
Source organism: Slavum lentiscoides (assembly GCA_032441835.1). Taxonomy (NCBI): domain Eukaryota; kingdom Metazoa; phylum Arthropoda; class Insecta; order Hemiptera; family Aphididae; genus Slavum; species Slavum lentiscoides. Next base: position 6,702,058 of record CM063712.1, on the reverse strand, counting down.
AAAAAAAAATACATCAAATTATAGATACGAAATTACTTTATTTTGCTATGCAATTTTTAGCTTTTTTAAATCACTTCTTTCGTTTCTGTGGGGGTGCAGAATTGGGGTATAAAACCGAATATTACTCCGAATCAAATAAAAATCATACCGAATTAAACATATGATTTTGATGGATTATGCTAGGCAATTTTTAGATTTTGCAAATCATTCCTTTTGCTGTAGGGGGTACACAAACATTTGGTAACCACCACATAACAAGGTATCAAAATGTAATCACAAACGAAATGTTTTTACTAAATTATACAGTTTAATTTGCTAGATTTTGCTAGACAATTTTTAGATTTTTAAAATCACCCTTTCGTCGCTGTGGTGGTTGCAGTATAATGGTGTCATACCGAAACTTATTCCGAATCGTAAAAAAATCATATCAAATTAAACATATAAATTTGTTAGATTTTGCTAGTCAATTTTTAGATTTTGGAAAACATCCCTTTCGCTGTAGTGGAGGCACAAACATTTGGTAACCACCACATAACAACTCAAAATTCTTGATATGCTATCTTCAGTTGGTTTTATATATTTTTTCATTTATGTCTTTTAATTTCGTACCCAACTTCGTCGTCGATTAAATTATTAGTAGCGGTAGTGGATGTTTATCCATCGTCCCTTTGGTATTCGGACAGGATAGTGTATTATTATATACCAACTTCCACCACTGCGGACCGGCCCGCTTTTTTATTAATGATATTGATAAATCGCTGCTTTCAAATTTAATATTTCCATCACCAGTATCCTACCCATAGGCGTGCGCACAGGGTGTGCCGGGTGTGTCGTGGCACACCCCGTGGCCCGTGGCTTTTTGTACAACATTCATTCATTCGGGGACTTTGTTTAAATTTTAAGCTATAAATAATAAAAATTAGAGAAAATAAATTAGGCGCTCTAGCAAATTTTTTTAATATTCTAATGTAGGTTACTAACCACTAGGTATATAGGTATATACTATATTGTAAAAATATATCTAAATGTTGTGAAGCACAACATTTAATCAATAAGTTTTTATGAATTGATATTTTGCATTAAATTTATCCTTTTTTAGGTTGAGAGTTAGGTTAGATTTGCTTAGGCTCATATAAGGGAAAGCGGCCCAATTTTCTTCATGGCACACCCCATACAAAATTCCTGCGCACGCCTATGATCCTACCTGTCAAGCGAAGTTCTTTTCTATTTATTTATTTGTCATTTCTTTGACAAATTAAATTTTTTAAGTATGTTTATGTGACATTGTATTAAAACTTAAAAATTTACCTTTTTTTATTGATCACTTTTAAAATCATATTCAAATTTATTTTTGCATCATAATTTTTTATTAATACTAGGTTCATTTTATATAAAAAAAAGTCATATGTACACACATTCTATTGAAGTATATGAATGAGTAAATGTCGTGTAATTTTTGTTTGTGACGATATATATGTTATTTTTTCTCGGAGATCGTCATGAAGTTCCCAACGATTTGACCTTAAAATATATGCTGTATAATGAACCATATTTTTATTTACTTCATTAATGCTACTTCCAATATAATTCACAATTGATGATAAATTGATACCTAGAAATTATGAATTAAATGTATTATTATATTATATGTTCGTTATTTTATTTAAGAATATAAAAAATGTGTTCACAATGTACTTTTATTAAGTATATTATTATAATAACTTTAAAATTTTAGGTAGCTTACTTTTTATCATTTATCACAAGATTCTTCGGAATAGATGATAAGCTACAACTTTCTTCGCCATAGTAACCCAAAAGATTTACTTCAATTATTAACATCAAATTTGTTGAAATATATGTTGTTGTTGAATAATCTGAACATTTATTACAATAATCTCTCTTTTCTTTTATAATAGTTTCAATTTCAGTTTGTAACGTACTATGGAATCCTCCAAATGCAATGTTTTTCATATTGGGACATAACATTTCTATTGAATCGTTTGTTTCGAAGTTGCATTTACAACAAACACTAATTTTCTCTCCAGTTACTAATTTTTAATTTTTGATTAGTTGTCGAATATTAAAATTTACATCATAACATTCATAACATTGAAAATTAGCTATTGAGGATAACGGGTTTTCCAATATATTTTATTTTTTTGAAAACTCTAATCTCTTAATATAATCTTTTTTTTAATGCACCATATATTGCTACAGACTCACAAAACAGTAAAAATGCGTTATTTGTAATTGATACAAAGTATAATAATAACTAGCAAACAAAATATAAACATTAAGAAATCATGTTATGTTTTTAATAAGATTCAGAAAAAATAAATAAAATAAATATAAAGAAATATTTATAGATGAAAACAGCGTAAAATTAATTTTGTACATTTTATTTTAATATCTTAATAATATATTTTTGTCGGTGTTCATATAAACTCTATCAGTTCGTCGACATTGAAATAAAAAAATAAAAAAGTTACATTAAAAAATGTGCTCAAATGAGTGGAGCAAACCGATTTTCAATCACATTTTCAGGCTTTGTTAATAAGTACACGGTATAGGTACCTCTAAATAAATTATTTTGTGATAAATATTTTAAGTTTTTATTAAAAACAGTTTAATTAAAAAAGTCAGTTAATTTAAATGTAGTATTTATTATGATTATTATTCACTTTTCTTTTCTTTTTTGATTTTACACAATGAGAATGTTTTTTGGAAGGTATTTGTGTAATAACTAAAAACGAAATTAATGAACCAACCAACAGGTTTTTATTTATGAAGGGAGTTATATTTAAGTGAAAATATATATTAAAACTATTTTAAATCCATAATAATACATTTGCAGTTATTCGTAATAAATAATAATGATCAAAAACAAATTTCTTAAAAGTTTATTGATTATAGTTAACTTCATTATTTGTTGACTATAATGTACCCTAACTACTGAACTATGTTGTAAGATATTAATTATCTTAATTAAATATATTATACAGATTCGTTTGAACTCTTCTACGTCATTATCAAAATAAGTTATTTTTGGTTTGGGTATCATTCCGTACACGTCCGTAAGTGTACTATAAATTATACCAGTAAATAAGTAAAAATAATTGTAAATTAAAGACATCGAAATATGGTTGGTACTTAATATAAAATAATTAAGCATTTAATATATTATTAAAGTATAATGATCATATATGATTAGCGTATTTATTTAGTAAAATTTACGTAGTAATTACTGTTTTCACTTTACTTATCACGGTAACCGGGTAACGATTGCGATAACGGTTAGTAACCATATAACATGTACACGGTTCATGTTATCTACATTCTACAACCATACTCGGTTTTATCCACGGACTGTGATGTACAGTAATATTATTATTATATTTTGCAAGTTATAACAAGGAAAAAATTACGTGTACGTGGTTGGTGTGTGGCGGCGGCACGCCGTGACGAGACACCAAACCGTGAGAGCGGTGGTGGACGCGCTTTTGCAGATAGGTAGGAAATACCTATACCTATAGACTATACTATAACCGCTGTTCTGTGACCAATACAAAAAAAACAAATTGATTGGGTGGGCGATCGCCCCCATCGCCCCCCCCCCTCAAATACGCCACTGTAGGTATCTTATATTAACAATTCTCGTTGGAATTTTATATTGACGTATATTTTTGTGTTATATTAGTGTAAAAAAAAAAACGTTTAGCTTAAATTTCATTTTTTTTTTTGGATAATTTTTTACTGTTTTATTTCTTTTTCAATATGACTCGACTTGAATTTTCGTAATAAGTTTGTTCATATACATCTTATGTAATGAGTTTGTTTGAAAACCATTATCGACGTCAAAAGTTTTCTCCTCGGAAACCGTGTTTTGTGCCACAAGATGTCGAAACTATGTTCTGTAAATCGAATCAATCTAGATTAAATTCTATTCCACATCCATTGCCTACTCGTATTTTGATTGTATTGCAGAAAATACAAATACCCGAAATGTATGGGAAGCATAAGAAATATTCAGTTTTGTTGATGAAATAATGGCGTTATTTCCACTAATAGAAGTATTGAAATCACGCATCGTTAATCTTCATTATTCGAACGCATTCGTTAAAACGCGCAAAGAAACCATTGTAAACGAGACGCCGATAACATAGTGTCTATAACAAAAATCGGCGTTATCAGATTATGCAAACAGAAAACTATAGAAGAACAAATTCTAGAGTACCTACAAATAACAATACCACGTTCAGTGATTGGTAATACAAATGGTATCTATGCTTATTGCAATATAACGATCAGTTTAAGGCGGAAAAAAATCAATACCCTTTTTTTAGTACGCACATCTCGTATAATGTATAAATATTTTTTTTTATCGAAATTTATGATGTAGGTTTACGTGTTTGGAATTACTTAGTAAAAAGCTGGTATAGTGGTTATAGCTTATTTTCCAATGAATGAACAAATGTATTATCCACGTAGATTCAAACGTGTCACGAAATATGTTGAAAATATATAAAAATAATTTGTGCGAAAAACGAATATACTTACACTGAAATACGGTAAAATTAAAAATTTGTCCTTTTTTTATGTAGAAAATATAAAAAAATTCAGCAAAATTAAAACGTATTTTATTATACGTTTTAAAATACGAAATATTATTTTTATGTGGCGGAAATAAAATTAGAGCACCAATACGTAATTATTAAGTAAAAAAAAAACGTAATTGATTACCATCAGCAAACAATTGGTTTATTGTAAAATACGTACCAAATGTAAAATAACAATCAACACGATTTTAGTGAAAATCCAAATACTTGAATTGATAGAATACTGTAATTAGGGTCATAGGCGTGCGCAGGAATTTTGTATGGGGTGTGCCATGAAGAAAATTGGGCCGCTTTCCCTTATATGAGCCTAAGCAAATCTAACCTAACTCTCAACCTAAAAAAAGGATAAATTTAATGCAAAATATCAATTCATAAAAACTTATTGATTAAATGTTGTGCTTCACAACATTTAGATATATTTTTACAATATAGTATATACCTATATACCTAGTGGTTAGTAACCTACATTAGAATATTAAAAAAATTTGCTAGAGCGCCTAATTTATTTTCTCTAATTTTTATTATTTATAGCTTAAAATTCAAACAAAGTCCCCGAATGAATGAAATTTGTACAAAAAGCACACCCTGTGCGCACGCCTATGATTAGGGTACTAAATAAACGCTAGTGTTTTGGCGAGCACTCAACGTGTGGGAAATGTGAACTATATAGTGCAGTGTACTACAGAAAAATCTTTACTATTTAGAAAGAATTAAAATGAAAAAATGTAAATAGTGTTTATTCAAAACGAAAACGATTGAAATTATATACAAAATAATTGCCGTTCTTATTTATTTACAATTTTCAATATTTCAACTCGTTATAATTTTAAAATCAGTAGAAAATAATACTGTTATTTTCGTAGTTCTCTAGAGACTGCGACGGTGTTTTGAGTTCCATTGAATTTAATATTCCCTTCTAAATTAATTGGAACGCCGTCGAATTTAAACAATATATAATATATATAGTTTTATACGACGTTATGGTTTTTTCGTATAGACAACAAGAATAGTTAAACAACGGCATCGGTTTCCTATACACAGTGTTGAATTTAAATATTTAAGTAAAAAGATTTAGATACTTTTTTAAATACAGTTTGTTGGTATTAAATACAACGGATATTAAGTATTTCTATTTTTTAAATTTCATTTAGAACTAGGTAATATTGTTGCATAAATAAGCTGTACCTATGTCTATCAACAAAAAATGTAATAAATTCTAATTTACTCATTTTTACATGTTCACGTACTATTTACATCATATATGAAGTTAAAATATCTTCCGTAATTACAAGTATATTAAATTACTTTATCAATTAACAACAACTCTGATCGTGCTGGTTTAGAAAAGTATTCGAGAAATATTTCAAATACAATTTTTTTTTTAAACGTTTTCTTTTATAAAATTACTATTAAAAACCCGTACGTTCGTAGTTTCGAACTAAAACGCAAATATGATCTCCATCGAATTGATCCCGCATAATTATTTTAATTTTAATTTCAAACAACTTGTTTGAAAAATTAAACAATTTTTACTTTCCAACCCGAACTATAAACACCGAATTTTTGTTTACTGAACAACTTAATGCGTCTCGAATTCATATTTATTATTTATTATAATATTCTTATGAAAATTATATATCTAGAGTAGTTATATATGTATAATATACATTGTGTATATATATTTATTTATAAAAATATTATTATAAAATATAAATTGATGTCAACATTTAGAGAAATCGTTTTTTCCAAAAGGGCTAAAAAGTTGATTTTAACGATTCAAAAATAGTTCAATAATGGACATTTTTTTATTTTTTGGTAGTTCGTATATTAACCTATATTTCTTATATTTTTCATTTATTTAAATATTTTTTTTATGGAAACTTTCGTATCTCATTTATTTATAGCTTTCTGTGCTGACATTTTCCGTGTTTGAAGTACCAATTTCCCATTTGTAATAAATACAATGTAATTATAAAAATTCTATAAATAATTAATAAACAATTAAATTTCAAAAGAAAATTTTGTTTTCTCCTGGTATTAAAATCGCGAAAACATCAGGTTATTACATATTTCACCGTCACCTTTTGCATTTTAACGATAAATTATTAAACGTGGAAGTTCGAAGTTTCGGTCGATCACAAATGAACACTATACAAGTGTAGTGTACGTGCGTTTGTGTGTAAAAAAAATATATTTATCATTTGAATGATATCGCAAAATATGACGTATGCGACACCTATATAGCACAGTAGTACTGAAATCAATTTCAAGTTGTGCGATGAAAATATTAATATATGAAGCGAAAAACGTATACTGCAAGGACCTGTAACAGTGCTGTATGTATATGATATAGTATCACGTGTTATAATATTATATGTTGGTACAAACCAATTTCCCGAAGAATAAAATATACCGCCTAAATAAACGTCGTAAACCTATTGGATATAAGACAAACAAATACCATTCGCGGAATGTGCAAATAATAATATGTATTATCTAGTAAAATTAAATCGCATATACAGTGTTGTTAATCATACATAAACAACTTGTTATGAGAAAACTGCCGTGAATGCCTATAATCTTTAAGAATTTAATAAGAATTTTAGTAAGAATAATAAGGATAATTATGCGAAGCTTTGACCAAAAAAAAAAACCCGTCAAAACCTATAAGAAAATACGCGAAAAATAAAATTCTAAACGACACGAGTAGAGCACTCGATTACGTAACGTTACATTTGTTTAGATTGTGAGTGAAACGAGAAAGCTATTAATTGTTGTTATTGGTGTTATTTGGTGTTGTAATATTGGTGTTTATTTTTATTAGTTTTTCTGTGTACGAATATTTAAACTAGAAAAACATTTTCGGATGATCTCGTCATGCGGACGTTCCAGTAGCAAATTATTATTATTTAGTACTTAATTTGAAACGTTTTTCGATTTTCTAAATACTTTCTTTATACGTTATTTAAAACAACCCAAAAATTTAAAAAAAAAAAAAACTATTTTTTCAATTGTATTTAAACATGACATAAAAACGTTCCCGAAATTACACCGAATATGTAACTTTGCACTATACGAGTCATGGGTCTTCTCACGGGGGATGGATCTCCGCAAGCTTTTTTATTATTGCGTATTGGTAATACACGTTTTGTCTATTTTTGACACATTTGTTTACAATACTGACTAGTTACAATTTTTATTATTTGTTATCTTCTTTGTCATGATTTTTGATTCTACCCTCAGTGTAACAATAATATTATTTGATTCAACCGCTGTTAATTCATGGTTGTAGATAACCATCACGATGCTCAGATTAGAATAATGAATGATGGATCACTCACGATGTAATCAAAAAATATTTCGTCATTCGTCAAGTCTCAAATCAGTGTTTTTTTTTTTTTGTTTTTTGTTCCACGGAAGTCTCAACCATATTTTTTTTTTATCATCAATATATAAATGTGCGCAATATTTATATTCGTATTTCTTCCTCGTTTGATAGTGCAGTACTTACTTTTGAATTTTTCGGAAATAAATCGTTTAATTGTCTTGAAACGTATTTCGTCACCTATGTTTTTCAACGAGTCGTCATGTAAGGTAAAAACTTGTAATCCTTTATTCATTTTATATTATGCATGTATTTTTTTATTTAGTTTATATTATATTTTAATCCACGTATATTGTGTATTTATAATAAATGTAAGGGTTCCCGGACGCGACAGTTTTTCCCGTTTGCTTATTTAGTATTATAATTATTTACAACACATTATACACAAATTATTATTTTTTTTTTACTTATATTATTATTATTGTTATTTTATTATATTATACAGTCCATTAATTACTAATTATTATTTCTGAATTGTAAATTATTCTTCCAGACAGTCTTTCGTATTATTTAGTTTTTATTGTATTTTCATAAAAGAAAGGTAATTGTAACACCGCATTTGTGAAAATTGTATAGTTTAGATAGATTTGGTAATTAAAATTCACTATATATGCTTCAAAATCTATTAATATAAATATATTAGTACTTATTGTATACATATATACGTATACACGAGTATTATGTATGTTAAAGTAAATAACGAAAAATCCATTGAGTTAAAAATTTAATTTATTTCACTAAATTATATGGCGTGACTAAATTACGATGGTGTTGCAAAGTTATAATTGAATGACAAAAACTATAAAAAAAAAAACAGAAAACCATCTCCGCGCACTTAAAAAATTACGGGTGATAATAGAAATCGTAGAGATGATTTGAGTACGCGTATTACCGTGCCTATTTATACTGCTTACGGTGTTTTCTTTTTCATTCCAAAAAAAAAAAAAAAATCATTATATGAATAAGGAGTGAATTTAATTCTATCTTTTATAAAGGCCGATTTAATGTTTTTTTTTCTTTATTCGAATACAAAAATAAGAAAATAATATTTTAAAAGGTAGCGACTGCTATTGCTGTGGATGTCTGCTTATGTTAATTACTTTGACCAAGTTTTTAGAATTTAATTGTTAGGTACCTTAAATTTGCAAAAAACAATGATAAAACATAAATTTGCATATAATATATATATATATTTATGTATAATGTATATGTAATTAAGTTAAAGAATATATTGAAATAAAGAAATATATAAAAGTTATTGTATTAATTTTATTTATTTATTACCGGTTTCAACAAAAAGTCATCATTATTTTGGTATTAAGCGAAAAGAAATTTACAATACACAATGAAAAGTTATAGTGAATAAACTATATAGATATGATATGATATTGTATAATAAATATTACAATAAAATACATAGATTTTAAACAAATAAATTAACAAGAAAATTAATTTTATACATAGCGAATCAAACTGTTAAAAAGAAACTATGAAACGTGATTGGTATTATTTAATATATATAATGGTAAAAAATTATTTTTAAAATCTGTTTGTTTAATTTAATAAAATGTATTACGTTTAATTTCTTTATATGTACTTTTTCCAAAACTAAATTTATATAAATATTATATTTCATATTTAAAATTTCCATGCCATTATCTGTATTTAAATTAATATTAATATTATTTTCTAAAACACGTTTTTCAAAATTTGTATTTGGATTAGCTTTGTTAATTTTATTTCATGTAAATTGTCGATTCCGCCGACATTTCTGATTTAAAAAAAAGCGTATATATCAGTATGGCGATTCGGATTAAATGTAAAAAATATTTTTACCGTATATTCATAGATTTCCACGTGAAATCAAATGAATAGAAAAAAAATGGTTAAAAATCGAAACGAAAACATTTTTAATGATCGGTTTTAATTAGTAATTTTTTCAATTGTTCTTCGGTAAAATATTCATACGACTCATGTGATATGCGCTCGTGAGTCAATGTCAGAATCTTCACTAATGCGCTGCACAGCCGTTTGGCTGCCGTGCAGTCGTGTACGTTCTAATGGTTGCCGCAGTCAGGACTTCTTGGCTGCCTAGTGTGCGAGCTCCAATAAGCCGTCATCTGGCGGTTTGGCTGCCTAGTGGGCTACAGACGTCTCGGTGAAATAATTAAAAAGAAATATGAAGGATTTTTTTGAAAAAAAAAAAAGAATTATAGAATAAACATAATAATATATTCTATACATTCCTATAACATATACTTTTTTTACGGAATCAAATATTAAATATTTTTTTAACGAAACCGTTTAAAAAACATTTTTATCGTTTTTAATACTTATAAAACTGTCATACGATTGTCGTTTCGCTTATATTTTATTAATGTATCACTACTGGTTAGAGCCGAGCATAATCCAATTTTAAATCTTCGTTATTGTAAATTCCACCACATCCTTCAAAACTATTTGATTTTTATTAAAAGTTTTAATAAAATACAGCATTCTACGACCGTTTATATCGGAATAGTTCCGATGGTGCAGTAATTTTATTTATTTCTTCCTCGATTAAAAATGTATTTAAGTGTTAAGCATATTGCTCATATCCACATATTACCCATTATATCGTATTTAATATAGTCATATTAAACGAGTATAGGAATGAGTAAGTGATCGTCTAGACATAAATAATTACTATGTCCCTCGTACAATGGTTTTATAAAATATTCGAGTTATTGAAAAGTTAGAAAAGTAAAATATTTCAAATTATAATTATTTATTATAAATTATTATGAACACTTGGCCTACTAAAGGTAAATATTGCGTCTGCATTCCAATCACTAATTATTGACTTTTTCACAAATAGTAATGGAAATCGCGGTGACACGACAGTAGTAATATTTACCTTAGTTGTTTATATAAATTACTTAGTTATATTGATTCTTAAATCACCACTTTTATTGAATATGAAATCGTTATTATTGCAGAAAAATATAGTAGGGAAATGTATTTATCAATTATTTACTATAGTGATTATTAAATCAATTTAGATACTAGAAAAATGTGTTTCTACCAGAAGGAATGCTCCGATCTCTTCAGTCACAGTTTTTTCCCGGCAGCAAATCGTATCTAGTTAATACTTTAGAGAGGTCATTTTTTTATATTAATTTTTGTAATTAATTAAGCTTTTCATTTTATTCATAACACTCACATATAATACAAGTAAATAAGTTTATAATAATTAATGATAATGACAGTGTTAATAAGTGTACACTTTGAGATATCTAAGTTAATTGTAAGAAATTATATTAAAAATTACTATTGTTAATTATATGCTCTATATATATTCTATTATTATACAGTAATATTGATAAATAATATATATCAAAGCTCCGCTCAGAATCGTTTTATCGAATGCAATGCTTTATCATTGCTTTCAAATTTAGAGTGATAACAATACACTCTAAAATCTTACCCCAAGTAATTCACTTGAAAAACATTCACAACACCCCGCGGCTCGTTACCTTTTTTAATCTTATCTGTATCATTGAATTTTAGACGTACTACACTACCTACCTACTAGTTTACTGCGCACGTGCGAAATAATAGTCACAGTCTTGATTCACTAAAACTGAAAACGGATAACTTTTGGCCAGTTTTCGTTCGATGTAATTTCAGTATTTGGCTGCAATCTTTAATATCTTTGTCATTTTGTCCTTGGTACAAGGTTAAGAGATTTCGTGAACATTTACCTGTGATATTTCATTACAAGTTTACAATGACTGAATTATTCTAAGTTTATGTCGTAGAAAAGGTTTTGAGTTTTTAAATAAATTATTATATTATATAAGCGTGTTATTGATTTTAATGAATTCGATATATTTAATGAATTTAACACTATATAATTATTATATGTGGATCACCGCTAAAAAAGAGGTATATTCATTTAAATGAAATTTTAATATGTACCTACATTGTATAAATTATTGAGCAGTGTGAAAATTTTACTCTTTTATTACCAAATTTACTAGATATTATTTTAATAATTTTATAATTATAACATTTTCTTGAGTATTAAATCGTTTGCGATTTTTTGGTTGAAAATTATATCTAGTACAAATGATACAACTTTTAATTAAAGAATTGAATATAGTTCATTTCACCAACTATTTTTTAAAATTTATCATCAAAATATGATTTTATACATATAATATAGTTCTACGAGTATAAAATCACATAATAATTAATTAATTACATAGATAATATGTGTTTAACATTGTATACATATATGAATATTATCTTATTAAATTAATTAAATGCAATCAATAGCAAATTGTAGCTGATGAATTTTATGTCGTAAAAAGAAACACACCAGATATTTAACCACACATTATACAATGTTCTCTATTTTTATCAAATGACCGAAGATCTTCAATAACAAGTATATTCGTTTTTTAATCCGGCTTAAATGTGAAAACTAAACTTTCGTGTTTATGTTTATGATACTTTGGAGTTGAGTTTCATACTTTGAAAAACTAATTAAATTAAACGTGCATAAATCCTATACTCCATAGTGTATTACACAATTTTATATTACATGCGCGTTTTCTAAGACAACAGATTCTCAAAAAGTTTTTTATTCTATCAATATTATACGCACGTGTAATTCAAGTCTCCTTTTTATTGAATTCAGAATTAAAGCGACCAAAGACGTACTCAAAAGATGTGTGTCGTTTACAAATTTGTGTATGAATACACTATTTGTACGTATTTTACGGTGCGACATATGATGGACCCCATGTATGTTACATGTAGAGGATCGCCCACCTATGGCTGAGGTCCAAAAACCGGACTTTGTGGGGCTTTTATGTACAATTATAAAATAATAATAATAATAATTATATGTCAATTATAGTACATAATTTCAATATAATCCCTTAAATTATATGGTTACATTATCCTAGGTATCTAAAAATTTTCAAAATTTTTTTTGGTTAATATAGTACAAAGTTACATATTTGGTAAAAATTTTAAGACTCTTGGGACCATTAATTTTGAATTAACGTAATTTTCACAAAAAATAAAATACACTTAGGTCGTAAAAATTAAAATGTTTAAAAAAAATTGTGACTTTTTCGAGATTTTTTTGAATATACGAGTAATTAAAGGAACGTTGAATTTCGAGATTGAAAGAAATTTTTTGAAATTTTTTTTTGCTCTAATATAATATAAAAATTATATATTCGGTGAATATTTCAAGTTTTTGTAACCATTAATTTTAAAATGTTGAAGAAATAACTATAATATATTTCTATGAAACCTTTTTTTTAACGTTTTTATGTGATTTTTCGGTACCTACCTAGTTTTTGAATTTTTTTTCAGGCGTTTTTGAAAAAATCGAAAAATGACCTGTCTAAAGCACAAATTAGATGCAATTTGCTACCGGAAACTAACTATGACTGTAAAGATCGGAGCAATTCTTCTGGTAGAATTTTTGGATACAGACATAAAAAAAATCATGATAAAACCAATACATTCCAAACTCCGCTCAGTATCAAAAAAAAAAAATTAAAATTAAAGGAAACCAGGATATTGAGCACCAGCCAAGAATAAGAAAATAAATAACTATATACACGTATGTTACCCAATACCGTATTTTAAACAAAAAAAAAATATATATATATAATATACAATATACATACGAGTATATGACGTAAGAAAAAGAAAAACTTCCGTATTGAACGTACGTTAAAAATGGAGTGAGAACAAAATGATTATCAGTTCCATAACAAACTCGTCGACCTGGTTGCTACCGAAAATTTGGCAGATACTCATTTTAATTTTATTTTACACGATACGTAACCCCACCACCAAGATACTATGGTAAGGAGAGTTCCCCTTCCCGCCAACCCGTCGAGACTTTCGTCGACGACAGTTTGTTGCCGTGGAAAAGGTACCACACGTGTCGTTTAAAATACAATTTCTATAAAATGATAAATAATATGACACACTTCTTTTACGAAGGTACTAAAAAGTTAAAATGCATGTGTATACGATGGCCCAATTAAATTTATTTACAATATTTTATAAATCATATTCATTATAAATTTATGAATTATAGATAACAAGTATATTTTTATTTATTTTTGACAAAAATATTGTAATTGTCTATTATTAGTTAGTAATAATTAATAAGTAATAAAACTAATTAATGTGAATAATGAAATTGATTTGTTCGAAAAGCTTTTTGGTTCCACATATCAGATAATATGCTTAATATAATAGTATAGACGAACAAAGCGGTTTTCATATGATAATTTCTCGCGTTGTGTACCTTTGCGTGATTTTATAGTACAGAATGCATGCTCGCATAAGTAATGAAGAGCCAATGATTGATAGGATTTGTTGAGCGTTTAAAATTAAATTTGGAAAATCGGCTATCGGCCGGATAGTGACTTGTAAAACTCCAAGGTATTTTGAAAAAGCATCTTCCCCAATATTGTTAATCACAATGCGGCTCAAGTTGAAATGGGAACGACACTATAGAAATATCTACATTAAATCATCGTTCGGAGCGCACACTGAGAGCAATCTCGGGTCAAAATTTGCCCGTGGGTCGTAATTTGCTCATTCCTTGTATAATGACCTTTATAAAGTAGTCTTATACGCATGAATGTTTGTAATTAAAATGTATATACGTATGTATTATCACTTAACTTTAAGTCACGGAGTAAACTGATAACGAAAAAAAAAGAAATAAATTTACTTCTATCATCCATCGTTGTAAGATATTTTGGAACGATTGTTGCGGTTAGCGAACCAGTGTGTTTTGACGGTATGGAAGGTCGTGAGAATCAATTCGACGGGTGTACGTTTTGACGTTGACTTATGAGGCGGAAACGGACGAGACGTCTCGCGCTTGTGATTTCATTGTGTTTGCACGACCGAAGTAACATGACATCCGACCATCAACCTGAAGAACCGCTTCACTTCCGAAGAAAACCCTCGGAGACCAATGTGCTGTGGCAGGGGAAGGTGTAAACGAGTGGCATTTTCCCCGCGGCGAACCGCCACAGACAAATCGTCGCGTCATCGCATTAATCTTCGTTTTTTTTCTCAGCCCCTCCCCCACCGTGTTTATGTGTGTACAATATATTAGAAGTTATTATAGTTATATGTAGGTGCAGTGTATTGTAAACGAGTTTCCGTCGACGTCAATGGTGTTCCGTATACGCGTATTTGCAGCCGACTTATAATAATCGTAAAACGAACAGGCGCGAGAACCAGCGGCGGATTAAGCAGTTTGCCGCCCACAAGCAGAAGGAAATTTGCCGCCCCTTCATTTTCATAAGTGTTTTTCTAACCAGCAAAATGCATTATTTAGCGAAATATATTATTAATTAAATTATTATTTATTATTTAAAAATATGTAGAACAGTTAGACATCAAAACATAAATATGAATATATTATTAAAAAAGTTTTCTTTGCCGCCCCTAAAATTTCGCCGCTCCAATCACCTGCTTGTTCTGCTTGTAGGGAAACCTGACGCTGGCGAGAACATCGTCTATATATATATATATATATATATATATATATATAGTATGTACTATGTATGTAAGTATATGTAAATATAAAACCGAGACAAAGAGTAATATGAAAAATAACGTAATAATATATAAGAGTTGTTGTATTAAATTTGTTAGATTCTGGTATATAGTCAAATTCTTCACTAACTACAACAATCGCCACTCCGTTGTCGGTACAATATATTGTCAATAATAATTTAAATACTCACCATGGTTAATATTTAACATCTAGAATCCCAAAATATCCCGTGTTAACTACCAACCTCGTTGGACCTACCTGGTCCATTTGTAAATCTAAACCATCCAGGGATCCACTCAAATGCACACAAAAAATTGTTTACAAAATCGGTCCCGCCTTTTAGGAGGAGATCAGTGACAAACACACTTACAAAAGAATTATATATATAAAGATATTACAATATATTATTTTTTTGGCACGTGAGCATATTTCAAAAAAATTAATTGCAAAATATTTGTCACTTGACCCGAAAAAACTTCACTACCCTCGTAGTATAATATAATTTATTTAAATATTATTTTAAATAACGTACCCAGAACAATGAGAGATTCAATACTTCTTGCTTAAACGTTAGTTATGGGGTGGGAGACGACATAACTTATTTAATATAAAATATAAGATAATAATAATAATGATTGGATTTATATTATTGTTTAATATTTGTATATATATTATATATATATATATAAATTCGTATGGTAGTGTTTGATTAAATAACTTACACATTTTCAGGGTGAATTTTATTTTGTGTAATGACTAATAGCTATCCAACGCGCCATGTATTGTGAATTTAGGTGTATGAATATTCTGAATGTTTACTACTGAGAGTCGCCGGTGGATATTTAAAAACTAATCATATTGATAGAAAACTAAAGTTATATCTTATATAAGATCTATTGTCTATATTGAATTTTACTTTAATTAAGGATACTTCAGTGTTCTCCCGTAGCCAATAGGGTAAGCAGGAGTGATAAGGAATCTTATGAATTATAAAATCCTATCCCTTATACACTTATACACTTTTTTATAATTAAATCACCACTTCATATTAAATAAAATAGAATTTATGACAACGTAGAAAAACAGCAAAATGTAAAAAGAAAAATCCATAGCTCTTTTCCAAATATAATAAACTACGAAAGTAGTTGTACACTTATTTAACAAATAATACTAATTTGCTAATATGCAAGCTTACAAATGACGGTAATCCCGGGTATAAGTATCCGTGAACAATTGCCTAAGATTAATGGGTAAATGTCTGCACCTAAAAAATCAATAGGCGCTGGTATACCAAAATTCAGTGTTCTATTTTGTGTAATGTAGCCAATAGGGTAAGCAGGAGTGATAAGGAATCTTATGAATTATAAAATCCTATCCCTTATACACTTATACACTTTTTTATAATTAAATCACCACTTCATATTAAATAAAATAGAATTTATGACAACGTAGAAAAACAGCAAAATGTAAAAAGAAAAATCCATAGCTCTTTTCCAAATATAATAAACTACGAAAGTAGTTGTACACTTATTTAACAAATAATACTAATTTGCTAATATGCAAGCTTACAAATACTGCTGGTTTATACATAATATTCATTAAATTAATAAAATAATAATACATAAAATTTTATGTAATAATAAATATTATACATGATAATATCAAGTTATATTGACGGTAAACAATAATATATACAATATACATATATATATATATATATATATATATATATATTTCTTTATAAATTATATTTAAAGTATTTAGCTACATAATACAAATTTAAAACCGCGTGTCGAAATGTATGCATTAAATTCCATAAATCGCTATAAAATTTTTAAAGCTATTTAACTGTAATTTTGTTAAGAGTCAATAAAATAATTACAATTTTCAACGTTTTATAGTATACAGTTGATTTAATTGAAAACCCAACTTATGTTATCTATGTTGAATGCTGATATATGTAAATATCAAATATCTTACGACATATTTTTCATTAATACTACAAACAAAAGAATATCCATTCTTGAAATAAAATACGGACCGTTTAAAGGTTAGAAAATTAAAAGCAAGAAGATGAAAAAAAATTCAAACGAGTATATGTAGGTTCAAAATATATGACAGAGGAATTGAGCATTACAACGTAGAAGTGAAAAAAAACAAGAACTTGAGGTAAACAAACAAATCGTGAGAATCATGATGTGAATAATTATGAAAATTGTTATGGTGTCTCAATGTACATGGTACAGGTCAAAAAGTTTTGGAACATTGGATAGCATTTAATTACGTTTACTGCTTCTAAAAAGTGTAAAGAAATTAAAATGAACCAAAATCACGTATCTCACCAAATATTTGCGAGGACGATTTGGTGACCTTTTGAAAGATAATAAAAAATTACAGCAACTCAGACTCGAGGGAGAAATGAATCACTGAAAAGTTTATTAAAAACAAAAAACAACAATATAACATTACACTACCAACCAGTGCGTCGGGAACTCTAGAGATTCTTTTTCAGCGATCAGTCTTCTAAAAAAAAGGCTTGGCGTTATAACATATTCATCATGTTATCGAAGAGAACCACGAAGGGATTATCAAAAAATTCGCAAGGTCTAGATCGTATTGAATGAGTTAATTAACTATATTTTCGGTATTCTATTAATATATTACTATTAATAAACTTCTTAATTTATTCATCTATGAATAATACATTACGAGATATCTCGTAATTCGTGGCAAATAGTAATACTATATTAAGATTACCAAAAATATTATTTTTAAATTTAAATTTTTTTAAACTGACACTCCTAGATCCGCCACTGATATTTAACAGTTTTTTAATTAAGTCATTGAAATATTATTCAGTTATAATCGTGTCGACGTAAATATCAATAACATATAATTCATGTTAAATATTACTTTCTAAAGAATTATTGTATTTCTAACTCGTTATTAGTTGCAAATAAATTGTTTCTAATTTTCTAGAATACAAATAAATATAAAATAGTATAATTTTTTTATATAATTTCAGATTTAAATTTTGAAAAAGAAACATTGTTTACCTAAATAAATGTATTTTTCATAAGAAAAATATCCATTTTCGTGTGTATATATATATATATATATATATATATATATATATATATATATATATGTACATACATACATATTAGTACATATTAAAAATGTTGAATTGTAAAAATAAGACAAATACAGAATAAAAGCATTATATAGTCATTGATAATGTATAAGTCCATTTCACTTGTGTCGCCAAACTGGGAAATTTAAAATTTTCTTTTTTCATTCATTTTTGATACGTAAATGTTGCTTATTTTATCTGGTTCCGCGTTTGTGTTACGATCCTAAGACGGGAAAATTAAAATTTATTATTTGCAAAGCGGAAAGTTAAATATAATGTATTTCACGTTTTATTAAAAACTTGAATTTTTAATAATCTAGCGTTTGTATTTCATGATTTAATCCCTAATAATTGTAAAACTCATTCCAAAAGAACGTGTATAGTATGATGAACATTTACAAATTATACAAAGTTTTATGTTTTTATTATAAGCATATAATACAAATAAAAAAACAAATCACATTTAAATTCTTGAATGTTTAAAATCAGTATACGTTATTAAATATACATAGTAGACGATAGTTTATACTTTATATCAATAATTGTACGATATTTAATAGTGAAAATACTTAAAATTTAAAATTATGTTTTTTAACGCTATTGCTATCCATTTATTAGGTAATAATGTTTGAAAATATTTTATTTTATTGGTTTTTTTTTTTTGAAAACTACTAATTATGACAAAAATTGGCCCAAATTATAATTTATATCCTTTAAAAAAATTATATACACAATTTACAAAAGTTTCAAAGTAAAACAGGTTGAAAGCTCGATTTTTAATATATATATATTTTTTTTGTGAAATTATACATTGTATAAATGTCCAATTTTCAGAAATTTTAAAACGAAAATTTAGAAATTTTCTAAGTAATAATATTTTATTAATATTTAGTCGTCTGCCGTAATACGTTATTGGAATAAACACAGGGGTTGTTTTAAATAACACGTAGAAGCAATTTGAAAAACAAAGATAAATATTTCATTTTAAAAATATGTTTTTATATGTAAAAAACGTGCATTTTATTATAATATTATTGTTAATATTGATAATTCAGCTAGTTCTTATTTTAAAAAATTAAAATTTGTAATGGTCAAAATTTTAGTAACCTTACACAAGTTTTTTCGAAAAAGGAATTATAATTATTTAAAATGAAATCATGAAGTACAAATACGAGAGTGTTATTTTAACACTTTTAAACCTATTAAGGTTTTCAATAATTCAACGTCGAGTTAAGCTCAAAAGCAGGCCTGGATAAAACAAACAGTATTAACGTAGCATAAACAAATAAAAATAAAGAAATTAAAAATTTTCCAATAAGGCGGGGCTGATGGAATTGATCTGCTATATATCATAAGCATATATAACCTAGTCTTTTTTAGGATTGGAAATAATAACATAATTCGATGTCGTTTTAACGACCATGTCATAGGATAATATTAGGTTCAATTGAAAAAAATAAATGCTAAAACGTTGTCATTTTTGAAATAATATAGAATCAATGATGCCAATTTATCCAATAATCCATAAAAAGTTGAGTTGATCAGTGATAAGCACATTTCACATTTCATTACCAGAATTTTACTCATGATTATTAAATATGTCATACAAATTATCTCAGACATTCCAAACGGTATTTCGAGTAACAACTTTAACCACCCCAATGAACATTTTTTTTGCTACTACTACTACTACTACTACTACTACTACTTCTTCTTCTTCTTCTTCTTCTTCTTCTTCTTCTTCTTCTTCTTCTTCTTATTATTATTATTATTATTATTATTATTATTATTATTATTATTATTATTATTATTATTATTATTATTATTACCACCGGTACTTCTTTTAAAAGACAACGTAGTATTTTTAAATATATTTTTTAGAACTTATTCATTTAAAACTTTTATAAATAGTAAGACTATAACAAAAAACAAATATTCAAGATTAAAAAAGAAATCATATGAGCATTTTCTACAGCATCCAGAATCAGCGGCGCCATCATTTTTGTCGTAAAATAGAGTACGGTTTGCGATTATTATATTCTTGAAGGATTTGGCAAACACTTTGGCATCCCTAGCCAAAAAAAAAAAATTTTTTTCGTGATATTATTGCTTTAATAATACGTGTGTGTTGTTGACTTTTTTGAAGGAGAACATTTTGTACTGCATATTTTTAATACACTCTTGAGTTTATATTGATTTCTTGTGCATTGAGAGATACAAAAATATTTACGTTAAATATTTTGAAAAATGTTGAAAATTTTTAATATTTTAAGAGAAATATTATGGAGATTTATTCAGACGAGATTTTTAATACACAGTTATACAATATTTTATTCTTATGAATAAATATCTTTTGTATTCACACTCCCGAATTCCCCATAAAATATGGCATTTAATTGAACTTTGATGTTTTCACATTCGAAAACATATTCGAAACCATTTACTCGTAACTTAGCGGGAAAAGCAAAAACATATGGATAAAACACCGTGCATTTAATTTTCATAAATAACTTTGGATGTATCGCATATAGGCACTAAACATCATATAAAATTAATTCTGTAGATCCATGATCACGGATTACAATACTTTATTATAATAATTCATTCGAAAATCAATAATAAGTTGTATTATTTTAATAAAAATATTATGACTACCGGATGTATGTAAACTTGAAGGGCTATTCAATAACAAATTTTTACAATTTTTTCACGTTTTTTTTTTTCTCCAATATTTTTCAGTTATAAACTATTTTATTTAGATTACGAAATACGAATTTTCCTTTATAATAATATAATCCTCAGTACAAGAAATACATTCGTAACGATTTTATTTCTAATATTTAAATTAAAAGTTGCGTGTTTGGCGTTATATAACATTTTAAATACATTACGTATTTAAAGCAATTATTTACGATAATATGTACATTATACAGTCAGTGTTGTTCTATATTAGGTACCATGTGCATCAGACAATTTACGCGTGTGACGACCGTGGGAAATTTGTTTGAGTATTAACATAATATGGGATTTTACCTTACCAAAATCCATAGTTGTAGGACGTTTAGCTGAGTGCGAACCAGATTATTTGTCTTGTTTTCCATTAAACGCCTACACATGTAATCGTTCTAATCGTTCTACTTGTATAATATTGTAGTTGTGCACACGTTATATTTGATCGAGCAGCAAACTCTTATTAAAGCAAGCAAACTCTTATATTTTTTGCGGATAATTGCGAATTTTAAGACTTGCAGACACAATAATGATATTTTGAATTATACGTAAACGCTTGCAGACGATTTATTTTGGACACCCGTCGATCGGCCATGTGCTATTAATTGAAAGTAAATAATAATTTTATCAAATCTAATTTCGGTTTAGATTAAAATAAATGATTTTTTTAGGTACTGCAGGTACTTAAAAATAGAAAGCTCTAACCTGTTTCAACTAGTATTAACTGTAACGAAAAGCTTTCAACGAATATTACGTATTAATAAATAATAATTTATGATGAAAAATATTAAATCGCGATAAATTCGGTGAAAAATCTAAACATTTGGAAATATGCAATGGTCAAAAAACCAACTATCTAACCAGACATTAGTATTATATATTATAATATTATTATACTTTTTAAGTAATATACTTATGATATTATAATTATATAAAATATTTTGAATATTTCAAAATACACGTATGAAAATATTCCGTCAACATTGTGGTTTCAACATTATGTTTTAACTTTTATATTATTAATTTAATATAGAAATAAGTAATAACGTTAATGTAACTTATAAGCATATTATATTCCATATATTATTGTATAACAATTATTACCAGAAAATAATTAAAAAACATATAATACTATAGTTAATACATTTATATGAGTGTAATGTTTTAATATCTACAGGTGTACAATATAATATAAATATAGCTGCATTAATGTTTTAGAAATATAAACAAAAATTATACTATGTGTGCCTAATTTTAATACGGAACTAATATAAATAATGGTTAAAGGAATCGATACATGATACTAAAAAGTAATAATCAATACTAATGTATGTATGAGATGAATGAATGAGATTTTTTTAAATCTTATAATATTTGATTATTTATATCTTCAATAGTCAATACCTCCTTATTTTAACACAAAGTTATTTTGTGAATGAGTTTAATATTATGAAGTTAAAAAGTTATGGAATTTCGTTACAAATTACAATTACGTTGAAATTTATTTGCAGCTACCTACTATTGATAATCATATTTAATTTGAAAATATTTTTATTATTAGTCCATGTACATAATATGTATCTTTATTCAATATTATATTATTATTATTATTATAAAATATTATAATGTTTTAATTAGAATTGTGCATTAAGAGATAATTTTTTTTAAAATAATAATTTAAATGGTCACCATGGTAACTGTTTAACGCCTAGAATCCTAAAATGTCCCGTATTAGCCACCACTCTTGTTGGGGGCAGGAGGGTGAAAAATACTTTGAAATCTATTCTCATACCTACCAAATATACAAACAAAATTTCATTGAAATCGGTCGAGCCGTTTCGGAGGGGAGTGGCGACAAACACTGTGACACGAGATTTTTATATATTAGATATAAATGCTCAGAATTCAGTGTACTTCATTTAGACGGGAATCTATATTCAAAAAATCTGTTTTATAAAACATCAAACAATATTCACACAGTTAACAACATGTAAAACAACTTTTTTTTTGCTTGTACAATAAAATTATAAACATATAGGAGTAGAAATGAGTCCTTGACCAGCGTTCTGTTCAGAAAATATAAAAAGTAAAAAGATGGACGTTTAAATATTAAAAAAATATGTAAGAAATAAATTGTCTCACTGCGTCCCTCTCCAATTTAATCACTGTTTGTCTTGTTTTTATAAAGGAAAATAAACATTCTAACACACCACTCATATGATTAACACAAAAACATTGTTTTATATATTAACAAATTAAATTAACTGTATATATATATATATATATATATATATATACAATTTAATTAATTTAGTACACATTTGTGTAATATATGATTCATTATTTAAATATAAAATAATTTTTACGATTATAGTAAAAAGCGGATAGGTAGAATAACATAAAGAACATATTATATTTGAAGAGAGTATAACAATTTTACCGCGTTTAAAACGCTATATTTATTTTAAAAAGATAATAATATAAACACAAAAGTATTATGAAATTTAATAGTGTATTTTAAGTAATATTATAAAACAACATTTATAGAAATGTATAAAAGTAAAAATCATGTTTACCTTTAAATATATATACTACGCACGCCGTGAATAAATATTAGATACTATATTTGTATAATATTTAATCCGCATTAAGAAGACCGATATAAGCAAATTCAACTTATGATGAATAAAGTAAAAACTGCTTTATATCAAATGGTTAATATATCGATCTCGCACGAGTTAAATAAAACGTAAGGAGCCGAGATTTTAACTTAGTTTAATTTTATAATTGTTAATATATAAGTCGAAATAAGTTAAATTGTTGTAAAATAATATGATGTAGTCAGTGGCGGGTTGGAGAAAAAAAAATCTACCAGCGAAAAATCACAATTTCAACGGCCTTTCACTGTTTTCGCACTTTTAATTTAGAAAAAAAATGGATAAGAACGCTTATGAAATAAATAAAAGAAATTGCACGGATTTCATTAATCTGTTTCAAAATTACGAAAAGATTTAACACGTTTTCACGTGTATAATCGAATGACAAATGTTTCGGTTACATTTTTTACATAAACTAATCAAAAAAATGTTATGTACAAAAAGAATACTGATTTTTCTTACACTTTTTTTTTATTAATATTTAGTTTACTTTTGAATTTTAAAGTTTTAAATAGCAGAAACAATGGTTTCGTGAGGTAAAGTGATTTGAAAATGAGTAAATTTACAGAAATGCTGTCAAGCGTGAGGTCGGCGATGTGTAAAGTAAAATGTATAAATAGTGACTATAATGCAGCTTTGACGCAGTTCTATAACAATACTGTACACTTTTTCGCAGTGACGCAAGTTACCGTGGTAACACGTGATCTCACGTGATGTGATAATAATAGTCTGCTTTTCCCTTCATAATGGTGTTTAGGTCTAAAATAATATAATATTCCTTTTAAAACCCCTCTTCAAATAGAAATTTAAGGATTTAAATTTAGAATTATACCAAGGTATTTTGAAAATAACACACAGAGTACATGTCTATATGAGTACGGGAAGCAGCCAGCATTGGGCCATCGAGAAATTTCTTAGTTTTCTATCAGCCTAGTCCATCACTAGCTGTTACATTTTATGTAATATTACTTTATTTTATTTTTATCATTGAGCTGTATTTATTTTTGGATGATATAAAATTATAAAAAGGTTTTATTTCACATAGTATCGTATTATTTACATAAATAATACGATTTAGTATTATATAATAATAATAAGGTAGCACGTTTCTTAACACCATGTTAAATACAATTTTATTTTTTTGATATAATTATAATGCAAAATGGATTATAAAAATCATATATTATTTAAATGTTAAACTTTATGTAATATTTCGCATACATTTAGCCAGAGATTAAAGAAAATATTAATTAAGTATTTGGTTTATTTCTATACAATTTACCTTATTCCGTATAATACATCTTAATGATAAATTTAAAAGAACGTAAAATTAAAAAAATGATTTGTGGAGTTAACTTCTTGTACAATAATTATAATAAAATTATATATATATATATATATACATTTATTTAAAATGAAAATTATTTATATATTTTTTAGATTCTTCATACACATAGAATGCCTAGCAACTTAATTTTAGCCATATTATATCAATATTATTAATAACACAAACAGATTACATTATAAATAGTATCAAATAGGTATATACCTATGGCAAATAATTTTTTTTTTCAAAAATGTTTTTAATAAAACGTTACTGGTTTAGAGAAGATTAGTTTTTTAATTGTTGATCTATTTCGAATAAGTAATAGGTTCTCCTTTTAAAATATTGTAGTTGGTGGTATTCCAAAACTTTTCCCTTGTGAGACGATTTCTTGTTTTGATCGATAAATATAATAGGTTTGGTGAGGAATTCTCTCAATAGGAAATCATTTTTACTTTGATTTTCTATAGAATATAATTTTAAGGTCCGATAAAAAGTTGATTTTGTAATATAATGAATTTGTTTAAAGAATTATATAGACATTTTGTAAATATAAAAGATTGTATGTTTGTTTTGAAATAATTTTTTTCTTTACAAACCTATTTATATATACATTTACTGAATACTGATTGATTATGTTTTCGAATCCCAAAGGTACCATATCCGAATTCAACCCTACGACGTGGTCGTTGCGCAATGGTGTTTTACTTTGAAATACCATATTAGTTGGCGTCCGATTTAAAAATTATATTTTCTTCAGTAATACAGTAAATAATAAATAAAAAAAAATTGTAGAATTTGTATATATGAATGATTCACACTGATATTAATCTAGAACATATATCTAATATATTATAAGAATGAAAATATATTTATTTTAGACGAAAAATATAAATCGGTACAAATATATTCTTTAAAATTCTATAAAATGTTCAATGTTGGCTCAAATATTATTTAACTGTACAATTTATCATGTTTCATAAAAATGTCCAGTAAATATTTTCTTGTACGCAATTCTACAAAACGATGCCTTCTTAAAAGTGAATTTGTAAAGTTATCAGATTAACTTTAACTTTTCCATTAAATATTCCATGTGAACTATAATATGCACAACAATTCATCGCAGCAGACAAGTACACTTATCTTTTCTTTTGTTTTATTAGGTTCATGCAGCAGAAAACTGGGGTACTAACAAAGTTTTAAAGTGAAATCGGGTGTGATGTTTTTTTTTTTCCATAAATTATATTTTTTAATTATGAATAGTGCATAAACAACGGTTAACTTGCATCCTTAAATTTTACTTAGATCTATGTACTAACGTGATTTATAATAGCATTCTTTAAAATACAAATATTAAATTTAATATAACCAATTTAGGACTCCAATAATTTTAAAAAATATGTTTTTAATAATAAAAATGTTTATTTAATTCATTTTGGATATTGTATTATAAATTGAATATACATATCGATATATAAATTAAAGAAGTATCTTTCTACCTTAAAAGTCAAAGGTTTTTAATTTTTAATTCTATTCAGTTAAATTATTCAAATTAAAAACTAAATAATTGCTATTATTATTAAAGCACTATACATCTTTCATAATTTTGTGATAATTCGAATTTTTACTGTCTCCACTCAACAAAATCAAAAAAAAAACAATAAAATCGCATATTTCATACTCCAGTGATGTTTAAAAATTATTAAACGTATGAATATCGGTTATGCAAAACACATCATTATACAGTTAAGCAAAATAATTAATATATACTCAAAAAAAAAATTATTATTTAAACATAGCGACAGGAAACGTGGCCACTGAAATAGAATTATGTCGAACCAATTATGCATGTTCAAAGTAAAAAATGTAAAGTCTTTAATATTTCACATGTGTTTATTTAAAATTGAATTATATACATTTACTTTTAATGTACAATAAGATCGGAGAATATGTAAATGCCTGCGTAATTTGTTGGCATTTAATTGTTTATAACACTTTTATATAATATTAATATTTACATTTTAATTTGTTTTATAAATTAAAAATGTAAAATTGGCTTTAAAAAGAGCGTTTTAATATAAAATTAATTGAAAATTAAATGAAATATAATATGCTTTTAAAATGACTCGTAAAAATGAAGTAATGAAAAGAATAATATAATAATATCACGAATCAAAGAATAGTTTCCGCGTTGATTGTATGACAAAATACTTTATGATAAAACAATATTTATTAATAATTGTGTAGTTTTTTCAAATTAATATTTAGCTTTATTTATTTGTACTTGCCGAAAAATCAAACATAAAATATAATTAAATGTATATAAGTATAATATTGAAAAGCTACAGAATTAGTTACTTCTTTATTATTATCATATTAAATATGTTATGTATAATAAAATGTATAAAATAAATCAATAATTGTGTTATTTTCAAACTATAATTTAATATAAATATATATATTTTTTAATGTTTGTTTTAATAATTATATAAAATTATTGCTATTATTCTAATTTTTACGAAATTTCTTTATGTAGGAAATAATAATATTAAGGTTGGAAACAAATTTTTAAAACAATAAGAAATTATATTATTCTTGATTAGTTCATAAAACCATGCAACTTGTTCTGTTGCATTCCATGAAAAGTGTAATGTCAAAATTGGTACATGACAGATCGAATATAATATTTATAGTAGATGGACATTTGAATGCTGTTGGCAAGCTTATCATGTTACATCAAAAAATGATAGAATGATGGTATTTTATACAAATAAATTACGATTAAGAAAAAATGTAACAATAAATTGGTTATTGAACAACGAGTAAGGGAATTATATATATATATAATGTGAAGAAATGTATAATGATTTTTTATGAATTAGTTTGTTAAAAATAGATAGGTGAACTACACAATTAGTAACCATTTAATTCTCTGTCACTATATCTTTAAGCCGGTCGGAATTATTCAAAACCTATTTTTAAATATAAACGAAATTTAATCCATCCAGAAACATAATAGGTGTATGGTTTGATTCTGAGACAAACACTCAATCATAGAGGAAATTATATTGTTGCGGAATGCTCCTTTAAGTGGTCCAAGCTACGATAAATTTGACACGAGGGAATACTATTGAAACTAAATGATTAGCTACAGCACACATGGTGCAAATTTATTGAATCCTACCAAAATAAACCGCGGTCACACGTTACAAATGATGGATTATTAACGAGCAAGAAATACGTTGTCGAAGTACTGAATGGTAAAGTGGTTTTAAAAGACCTATGACCTATGTCTTATAATATTCACTATACACCACAGCTATTAAAAAAAAAAGAAACAACAATTCGGAAACACAAATGTTTGCTAACATTGACAACTATCAAGTATCTGCAGTCAGTAGACAATAATCTACTACTAGTGATAGTTAAAATTTGTACTATAGACATATTATTCATCTTGAAAACAATTTGAAAAATCAAGATCAATTAGGAAAATTTAGTGTAGATTTATAGGCGTTTTTACATACCATTCACTCTTTTATGAATAAATTGTTTTGTTAATGAATTATAAATATTCAATAATTTACAAAAAAACAAAAGTTTGCAAACATTGGATACGTACGGACGTATCTGGTTCTGGCAACGGGGAAAAATTGATTATTTAAAGATGTACATTTATAAAATATATCCGGTTATTGCGCTGAACAGAAATTTAAAAAAATATTTTTTCTTCATTAAAAATTCATTGAACATATTTGATTTTTGTACTTAACGATAGAAAATAATATTTTTAACATTTGCACCAATGCCTATAATTAAATATTAATTATATAAATATTTATAATTAAATATTTTATTATGTGCGATTTAAACGATATAGTTTTATTATTAAAATCTTAAAATTTTTAAATCCGCGAGTCAGTTACTCAAATGTAGAATAACGTTCATTTTATAATATTGACGCATTTCTACGGAAACTAATTATTACAGCGTTATTTAAATTAGGTTAGATAATCAGAGATATTCGTCAAGAAGGATTAGTTATTTATAAATTACAATACGCTATATAATGTAGAATAATATTATGCACGGGTGGTTTGAACTTTACAAAATCTCGACAGGAACTGACACTGATTCGCCTAACCCGTATGGACCGCTTTTGTGTAAATATATAAATATTCTGAAATAATCTCTAATTGCCATTCTATTATATTTCCCCAATATTAGATCTTTCAGGTTTAATACGATAAATCTTCAATAACCTTAAGATCAATATACACATTTTGTTACCGTTTCGCTGTTAGCTGATTTTCAACAATATTTCATTATATATAGTTCGTACATTATTTAATAAGTATACCTTTGTTATTTTCGTTTTTTTTTACTGTAGAAAATTCGAAAATAGAATTAGCATTTTTCAGTTAGAACGGATTTGTATCCAGTTTTGTTGTTACCTTTAAGTTTAATTATAAATTAAAACAGAATATAATTTATTACGGTTACAATAATTTGTATGGCACGGTTATAACCGAATTAATTTCGATTAATCTATATAATACCTAATATAAAAATTATCATAAGTAAATTGAACTATCAATGGAAACAAAATTCATTCTATGTTATTATTTAAAAATATAAAATTTTATAAAATTATATATCTTAGACATACTGATCGACATAAATTTACGAATAAAAATAAAATATTATTGTAACTTATTATTAGAATTAAACGTAGTGTTATAATATGGTGTTCTTTGTAATATAATAAAAGTAGATAAAAATTTTGATTTGAAAGTATTTTTAGCCATGGATTTGCTTATGATAAAATAAAATGTTTAAGTAATGATTTACATGGCATTGTATATGATAAGAAATAAATTATGCTTATTAATTCTTTACAAGAGTTACTACAAAAAAAAAAAAAATGATCGCATTATATAGATGGCTCAAATTATAATTTTGTGAATGAACTAGTAGCTATGAAATTGTATGATAGCCTAATCTTTTTACTGGTTGTAATTTCTTTTTTTCAAGCGTAACTACTCGTATGTCATTTTAAGATTGTTTAAAAACTAAAAGTTATTTTTAAACATTCCTTTGAGGCAAAATAAAATCATTTTATTTTAAGTTTATAACCAATGAAATACATAATAATATTTAATTTCCAAATTTGTTTTAAATATTATCATATTAGGTGACAAATCAACTTATATATTATATACAAGATAATATAAAAAAATAATTAAAAATATTATATCCGTAGGTAACAAAAAAATCCACAAAGCAGAAAAAATTGATAAAATCAAAAATGAATGTTTAATCGTAAATAATTTGCAGATTAGTTTTCAAATAAAATTAACGATAGATTAAGTAACTTTATTTTGAAAATGTCAACATTAAATGCCGATTAAGTATAGTCTGCAAGTCAAATACAATTTTGTAAAGGTTCCCTATAATTTATTAAAATCATTATATATTAAATTTTCAGTTAAAATATAGTTTCTATACATTTAGAATTTATATACATAATATATATATATATATATATATAGGTATTTACAGTGTAGAAAATTCTGAAATTCTATAGAATACCTAAGGTATAACAATATTAAGGCAATTTGATATGTGTTATATATTATAAGTATATATCTATGAGACTATTTTTGTTTTTTATTATCACAAGTACTATTTGAATAACATTTGACGTGCATAATCTTTTCACTAATTAGCATTTGCAATTGCGCGTTTTGCATTTTTGCATAAAAGTACACCGGCCGTTTGTAGCCTTGACCATCCAAATTAGAATATTTGCGAGCAGTCTCTCTTATTGAAATAATTATCTTTTAGGGTACGTATGCAATATTTATAAAGGACTCTTTACTAATTACAAATTGGTTATGACTATATAAATTTGAAAATCAGCCATCCGTTTTGTTGTTAAATTGTAATTAAAGTTTTTATAATTAATTTAATTATAAAAATTTACTGTCAACATTTTCGATTTCATCACTTTTCATAGTATTAGAAATAGAATGAAAAAGAATTAAGAGCAGTTCGAGGTCTTCAATTTTTATACTCGCATTTTGGTAGTTGCGTACTTTCAAGTCCAGTTTTAGTTTGTGTACCAAACATCACTTCCAGTACCGTAAAAATCGGGTGTTCAGAGTGTGCATTGCACATGGGCCCGGGGCTCAAATTATATTATGGGCCCACCTGCGAGTTATTATTAGTAAAAATAAAAGGACCCAAATTTAAGTTTTGCGCACGGGCTCCATCTGATTTAGTTTTGGCGCTGATCACTTCATATGATGAACATTATGTTCTGTGATGTATTGAAATGTTTTTTTGTTTTTTTCTATAATATTTAATTTATTAAATATTTTTAGAGAAAGTAATATAGTAATAGATTTTTTATAGGTGATTTTACGTACCAGTATTACGGTAACAGGTTAATTTTAGGGGAGTTTATTCCTTAAGAGAGTTTACAATATTAATATTAGGACAATTTAAAATCTTACATTTCTTTATTGGGGAATGTGATAGTGACTTTAATAACACATTTCAAGCTACTCGTTTTCAGATTAACGATGGAATACAATAACAGGCCTTTCATTTTCTTTAACACTTTATTGAATGTCTTTCTTCACTGAAATTGAACCAATGCATTGAAAACAAATTTTATAACAAAAAAAATTAATTTAAATTATATTTATAAATTAATCAGAAAACGATAACATGAATAACAATTAGTGTATATAAATAAGTAATCTCTCATTTCACTTTATCAATACCTAATTATTTCTGTTTCATTAACACCGTTAAACAATAAACATACGTATAGCGCGGTGTAAGAGAATGATCATGCATAAATGATATTGAGAAGCTAATGACGTAATAATAATGATTATTGAAACAATTCAATATTCATAAACTACGCATTGAATGACATCCTATAGCATAAAAGTTCTTCTGAATATTGTATTTTATATAATGATATGGCTTCTACTTACAACGATATTCTATGTGCATGTATTATTTTTATAACTCTACTAGTAACTGTGGCAAATGCGGAACGTACATTTTCTAAATTAAAAATTATTAAAAACTATTTAAGAAATTCTATGCAACAAGATCGCCTGACAATATAAATGTTCTAAATATTGAACCAGAACGAACGAAGGAATTATAGATAAAATAATTGATGTTTTTGAAAAGCAAGAAAAATAATATTTTTAAATAAATATTTTTAAATTTGTATATATATATATAATCTATTATTTACGAGCATTATTTTTTTTTTCATGCCCTTTTTATTTATTTATTTACTTTTCTGTATTTATTTTCATTACTTTATTAAATACTTAAGTTATGTTTATCTATTTTTATTATTAGATTTAATAATCAAGTAATAATTGTTCTTAAAGCTTAATTTTTAAGCTTATTTATATCAAAGTTAAATTGACCTTTTTCTTTCTTTCTTTAACACTCAACAAAAAGCTAATAATAAGTGAACACATTTTTTTTATATTAATTTTTCATTAATTTTCCGATTGTGTATCAGTGGCGGCTTTGAGGGTGAGGCAAGTGAGGCGGCGCCTCACCTAAAATTTTGTCGTAAATAATACTCAAAAAGTACACTGCTTGGCTGGCCGATAACACACATTTCGCTAATAATAATTTTTAACGTATTTTGATTTTATTTGAGAAAAAAATTCTCTACCAAGTTTAATAATATGAATTATCATTTATTATATTGTATAACATTCCGTGTTTATTACCAAAAATTGCGATAAACCGATAAGCAATAATGCACGAAATAATTATTACGTAAACAAACTCTGGTATTTCAGCCGGCGGCAATGTTCCTATGACGTCAGAGAGGCACCGTCTAAAGGTACGCGTTCCAAGACGCGGCCGTAGTCGCACGGCTAACTTCAGCCGCTGCGACTCGCGGCCGTACTGGTTTCGGAGCAGTGTTGCGGTTTGCAACTGTATATTGTTTATGTGTGATAATGTGATAATAATTATTTGTTTTATCAATTAATTTTATCAATATTTATTTTCGTTAATCGTATAATCGTTGTCTATAAATCCGGAATTCATACAATCATTAAAATTATTATCTATAAATTGTCTTTCGTATAAGATGTAAGATCCACAGAATTTATGTAAATAAATCTATGTTTATGAATCATAATGTACAAAATTGGTATATCTTTATTTTCAGTTGCCGTTTCGCGACGGCCGGGCCGCAACGCGTTGCGGCTCCAGCCGTGTCTAGGAAAACAAACAGGTCGCAGCGGTTGGCGGCTCAACCTAGCTGGCCGCAACCGCAAGCCACTGCGGCTAGCCGCGTCTTGGAACCACAGACATATTAACATACGGACTGCGTATTCCTACCCCCCTGCCTATATAACTGTGTCCGCATGATAAACTATTCCCTTTGGAAGAAAAAATTTGATAAATTTCAATTTTTCCATGGAATTTCATGAAGCGCTTTATTGCCAAATATTACCGAATTTCCTATCAGTAATGAAGACAGTTCACATTTAGAAACTTTGTGAATGTTAAGTGTTCTTAATGACTGATTATCACTAATATCATGGATGAAACATTTTTACACTTGTTTTATTTTCCATAGGGAATAGTTTTCGTCATCACGTGATGAGGACGCCAATTCCTAACGAAGCGCAGTCCATATGTCTATGCTTGGAACGCGTACCTTAAAGTCACCTCTGGATTTGTACTTGTGTACAATAAATTACACACACACACACGCGTATGTATGCGAAGCGCGCGACTGTAAAATAAGTAGAATTGCGCATGCGCAATAATCATCGTGAGGCTCGTTTTTCATCGCCTCTGTGTACTAAAAATAGATGTGGTATTATGGTAATCCCGCAGCCGCGGCACTTTCAACAACAAAACACAGCGCCTAATACAAGATATCGGTACAAAGGTCGCAGAGTGGTGGAATATTGATTCAAACGGAAATCGTTATAAATTTGCAATATTAATTAATAGTTCTGTCACATTCGAATCGTCGCTTCGGTTTGTTCGTTTAAATTTGTTTACTCGTGCTGCCGTGCTTTTTATTCGAAATTTACACTAGGTAGTTAGTGGTTACCGATATATGTATATGTATGATATATTAATTATAATTATTTTTATGCTTTTAAATTCCATTATTGTGAAGTTTAATTTTTGTTTATGAAGAGAGGGGGGAGTGATACATAAGTCGCCTCACCAAAAAAATACAATCAAAATCGCTACTGCTGTGTATACTGATTGTCCTTTGTAAATAGAAATACACAATAATCTAAATTAGAAAGCAAGGTTAGGTTAGGTTTTATGGATGAATTTAATTATTAAATAAATTGTAATAGGAGTTCCGGAGTTAAGAATGAGATATGGGTCTGAAAAATGTTAACCTAAAAAGGATAAACGTGAAAAAAGACGGTGTCTGTCACAAAGTAGAGAAATATTATGTTTTTAAGGTCAGAGAATGCCTTCTCTTGGTATAGGGGACGTAGAGGGGATGAATTAAAATAAATATGGATGGAGTGATGGGGAAACGAGCTGTGTAGGGATATCGATACTAAGGGAACACGGATGTAAAAGGATGGCAGGACAAATTTTTTTATACCAACTTTTTTTTTTAATAACTAAATTTTAATTTATATACAAATTTGACGATATTTTTAATTTGTTTACACATTTTTCGAGTGGTTCACATACTCCTGCGCACCATAGCACGAGTTGCTACTGATAGATCTATTTTCCATATAATATTCATATAATACGAAAATATGAACTTGAATTGAAATATATAGTTATAAAAATAAATATAATTTATTAATATTAGAGAAATTATCTGTTTAAAATCCTTATTTTTATACGAGTAATACATTTATAAAATAAATAAATATATAGGTACATAAGTAATTGTTGAATACAGATGTAGATTTTTATGTTACAATGAATATTTAATTTGATTTTAGACTCTGAGTGTAAGTGTAGCGTAGAAGCTATTGGTTTTACAACGATGTTTATATTTTTCTCTGTGTACACGTTTTCGACTAGAAAGAATATTCGGATGATCTCATTATGTAAATTGGTAGCAAATTGTATCTAGCTTGTGGTACTTTATTCGAAACGTTTATTGATTTTCTCAGTAGTTTCCTTATGCGTAATTCAAAACAACACAAAAATTGAAAAAAAAAAAAACGTATTTTCTAAATAGTATTTTCTAAACTCGATACAAAGAACTACCAAAATAGTGTATCTGAAGTCTTCAAATTTACATCGATGATGTAACTTTGTATATTTATATACACGTAAAATTGTTTACAAAAAAAAAAGCCATTTAATTTTGGGCTCTGTGTATCAACTGTGTTGATCGAGCTAATTAAGTCATAAAATTGGTACGTTTTGGTTATACTACTAAGGTCCTATTTTACTTTGATAATCTTAAACAAAAATCATGAAAATCATAATTTTTTTTTTTTCAGTAGCACTTTAAATTTTTCGACAAATTTTATTACACCGAAGTTCGGTTCAGAGACGTTTTTTTTAATGCAATGATTTATCGCATTACTTTCATATTTATAGTAGTAACAAAACTCAAACATTTATCGAAGTCATTCACTTAAGCGGCATCTACAACACCCACGGCTCGTTACTCTTTTTTATTTTTTGGTTTGTAATTCACTTAATCCATGTACGAGTACGATAAAAATCAGTATATCTCAGACGACAAAGAAAATGTATTGATTAAATATTGAACGACTTTACCAGAATATATTTTTAAGCTCGAGCAATACAACAGGAATAATAAAAGTAATTACTCGTATATATGATATATATCCCAAAGCTAGGCAAGTTAACGATTTTCTTAAACTCGTTGTTAATTAAAAATAATTAACGTAAATTAAGTTAAAAGATCACCAATTATTATTTTTGTTAACTTTACAAGTTCAAAGTTAATTTTGAAATAAAGTAACTTTACTTATTTAAAATTTTCTGATTATCAACAAAAAAATTAGATATCTGCCAAGATACGTACCTACAGGGCCTAAAATATTTCCCATTTCAGTATGCACACAATAAATTCTCTTGATATCTTGATAGTTAAATGTTCATAGCTCAAGAAAGCCGTGGAGAGTTTTACTCTTCTCCACACCTTCTTTTTACATCGCTTACCTTATGTATGTACAGTGTATATTATACACATATTACAAAAATATCATGAAAAATGTAGACTAGAAATTAAAATATATTTATAAAACAGCATACGAGTATTTTGTGTACCACCTTGCATATTATGTTGTTGATCAGTGCAAACGTTACATTTTATACTCAGTATAATTACCATTATTTTATTCAATGATTATTATTATACCTTGGAAAACATTATAAAGACAAATCATAATTGGAATTACAATACGATAACGGTTTAAGCGCAGATAGTAGTGGAAGTGTATATTTTATTATCTATATTAATGTTACTTTTCATCGCAAACGGTATATCACGTAACGTGTTTGCGTCCATATCGGGGATATAAATCTACACTTAAGAATTATAATTATAATATTTAGGCCTGCGGTTCCCAAACTTTTTAGACTCGCGGCGCCCTTTTGAAACTGAGGTTTTCTCACGGCGCCCTAGATAAAATTGATGACTTTTAAAATTTTTTTTTTGATAAAAATAAATAAAACTACAAAAAACTGTGGAATAATATGTGAATATTTATATTATTATAATTATATATGAGTGTATACTTTATGAATTCTTATAATTATTAAGATTTATAAATATATTTTTTATTAACGGTCAGCGGCGCGGCGCCAGATCTTTGTAAGTTCCTGAGTGCGATAAGAAATTTGAAAACAGATTTGAATTCGTCGTGAAGTCTACTTGAGATCGACTTACCCGCATTTATAATTTTTTTTTTATAAATCCTTAAACAATTAATTGAACCGATTAAAAAAAAAAAAAAAGATGCTAATAATCAATTTTTAAAAGACTTGAGATAAAAAAAAAATGGGCGAAATAGTAAAATTAGTGTAGTTAAGTACAAGTATAGGTTTAAGTAAGTATAAGTGTAGTAAAATTCACGAGGAATTCAAATCCGTTTTCAAAATCCTTATCGAACGATCGGTACGTTCGGTGTAGAAAACGTTTATTTTGCTACACGTTTCGTGTGTGTAAGACGAAGATAGAAAATGCCCGCTTTCAATCTCCTTGAATCCCGTTCGTTTTATTTATTTTTTCATTTTGTTTAAATGGCAAAACCCAATGTCGGACACGCCACGTGCGTACAATTTCGGCTGAATGACGCGCACGGTTTCCCGGTGGTGAAATTAACATTCCCGGAATGTTTACTCGCCCGCCGCTCCGTGCGAAAAATTTTCGCGCGCGTCTCACAAACGAAAATACAAATCTACTGCCGACTCGCTGCGCCGAATGAAAACTGCAGGACGGGAACAAATTACGAAGAATTATTATTGTAATTACTTATACACGTCGCGTGCCGCGGCCACCGGGTCGACCGAACGGTAGCGTCCGGTTCCTGTGTCGGTCCCGCGGTCGTATCCTTCGCGGTAACGAGCGGTGGTGAACATTGGCCCTTCCCCTACCACAAGGGTTTGACACGATTTGTGGCTTCAATTAGTTTTCAAAATTGTCCATCCGTTTATAAACAATGCGTTCCGTTCGCGTATTCGAGTCGGTCGAAGAACACTCCGCCCCCCACCCCCCGCAGCTGTATTAATACCGTCGTCGCTGACGGCACAATAATATTATTATGTCAGTGCGACGTGGAAGAATT
Source organism: Slavum lentiscoides (assembly GCA_032441835.1). Lineage (NCBI taxonomy): Eukaryota > Metazoa > Arthropoda > Insecta > Hemiptera > Aphididae > Slavum > Slavum lentiscoides. The sequence continues at coordinate 6,663,786 of CM063712.1, read as the reverse complement.
GCTCATAACGTAGCGATACACAGAGCGAGTCGAGAGAGTCCAATTAAAATTTAGTTTGTGTCGTAAAACGACGAGACGGTATTGAGCTTAATGTGTGGAGATTAGCTCAGGAAGGAAAGGGATTAAGGATTAATAGAAGTAAGCCAGAGTATATGTAGAGTACGAGTTTGGTGAAAGAGAACAAGTGGATAGAACGAAGAGTACAATGACAATAAGCGGGGCGAGGTAAGTGAGGTTGAAAGTTTTAAGTATTTAGGGTCATTTGTACAAAAGAACGGGGGTTTTGATGAGGATGTGAAACATAGGATTAAGTGCGGGTGGATCAATTGGAGAGAAACGTCTGGTGTTCTGTGCGGTAAGAGATTTTCAATAAGACCAACTATGTTGTATGGTTCAGAGTGTTGGGCAGTGGACAAGAAAATAGAGCGGAAAAGAGTGTAGCAGAGATGAGAATGCTTAGATGGATGAGTGGGGTAAAAAGAGAGGATAGGATAAGAAATGAATATGTGAGAGGAAGTATAGGAGTAGCGTGGATCGTGGAGAATAGACTTGGGCGGTTTGGTCATGTTAAGAGAAGAGAATATTTGGATGCGGTAAGAACGATTATGGAAATGAATGTTGAAGGAAGATGAGGAAGAGGAAGACCGAAGGAGAAGTGGTTGAATGCGATTAAGTGTGATATGAGGACTGATGGTGTGTGCGTGGAAGATGTGGGAGATCGGGTCAAATGGAGGTTAAGGACAAAGGTGGCCGACCCCAAATAGTTGTGATAAAAGCGAGGAAAAAGAAGAAATATGATTCTTCTGTTTGTTACTGAATTCCTAAACGGCTGGACCGATTCTGATGAAATTTATTTGTTTGCGTTTGAGTGGTTCCCTGGATGGTTTAGATTCACCATTGAACCCGCGATAGGTCTAACCAGGGTGGTAAAAGACACGGTACATTTTGGGATTATAGGCGTTAAATTGCAGTTATCATGGGGATTATTTAAATTTTTTTTGAGTTTAAAACGTAAAACATAAACATTGTTACAAAAAAATCGTATTTAAATGTTACGGTTTTTCGGCGAGGCATTTCAAATAATTTTATAATTTTTTTTCCTAAATATTTTTTAAAAAATTTTTTTCGTTCAGAACTGCGCACGGGCGAATCCGGGTAATTTAGCTAGCGAAGCCGGGTAATTAGCTTTTTGTTTTGATTGCTTACTTGAACGTCGAAATAAAAATGTAATTAAAACATATTGAGAGTCATTGTGAATTATAATTTAAATCACAATTCCAATAGTTTTCACAAATTCACAAAACGATAAAAAAAGTGTATTGAAATTTGGACAGGACAACGTCTGTTGGGACATGATAGGGATCACAAAGTTGATTTAACATTAAAAATATTTAAATAATAACAAATAATCGTTTAGAAAAATGTCAAAAACTTAACTTTTAACATCATAAATGGAAAAAGACAATAACTAAAAACTTTCAAATATTAATCTTCTTCTAATTAATTTTAATACACTTATTAATTCTTATATCAGTTATAATAAAAAGTCCTATAATCCTGTATCCCTTTTCTTAAAAAGATTTATATAAAAAAAAAAAAAAAATTGAGTAGTATAATTTGTTTTTAAACTTATAATATGAAAATTATAAAAGCTCAACATTTAATCAAAATTATTGTATTTGCCATTTCTATTAAGTTATTTTACATATAAAATACTACCCACCGACTTTGTACATTGAATCAGTAGATGACAGGAAAATGAGAATACCTAACAGATGAAGTTTGTTTTTAAATGTACCTACATATGTTTCGACGAAGAAAAAGTGAGTTGTTTTTTTAAAAATATTATATTTATCACAGTGATGTTTTAGGCAAAAAGAATAAAATATTAAATCTGTATATCTATATACAAATTTATTATATTTACAAATATTAATTTATATGTATATATTTTTTATTGTTCTTTATTTATTTATTTTTTCACTACGGTATTAATAAAATCATCATTATTTTTAAATTCTTAAGTAAAATGAACAAAATTATAAATAAAAAAATAAAACTTAAAAATGTCGATAAAATGAACTAAAAGTAGAAAAAGAAAAGCCAGAAAATGTAAACAAATGCAAGTTATATATAAAAATTGGTTATTTAGATTTGCTTAGTAATGAAACATATTTATATATTTAAGACAGCATTGGATAAGATGAACGAAAAAAAATATCCAAGCCCTAGTGATAACAATATGATGTCAAAATATTGATAGATAAAATTTAATATCATTGTCTTTTCGTCAATTTCCACGTGTGATTACATAATAACATGACAACAGTAAATATTATTGTATTTTATCGATCTTTCAATTGACAAGATACAGATAAGTACCTACTTTAAATGCTATTATAATAATGTTTGTAATATATATTATCTTTTTATTCCATTAATACAATCGCCAGCACAAAAAAATATGTTGTTTTTAGTTTTTTTTTTTTTGTCAAGTACTATAATTTTATTTTGATCAAAATTTCTTTGTTTATTGTGTACCGATACAGTCTGAGCCGATTTTTGGATGTACCTGGCCGAGTTGCCCTATCCTATAATTTGATGTTAAAAATACTTTTTTTATTCGATTTTTGATCCCAATATTACTATTACATATAGTCTTACTTCGTTAAAAATGCCACACAGTTCAAATATTGTGTTTAGTATAGTTTTAATAACTATCACAGCATGATAATTTTAGTAATGAAAGAATACATACGATACACGTTTTTATATTAATGTATACAAGAATGAACAGTTTTTATTTTAATTTTACACAATACCGCAGTACAAAAAAAAAAAAAAAAATTAAATGAAATCAATATTTATAAAATTCGTGTCTTTGAATTATTTATCAAATAAATTGTTATTATAAATAATTTTTAAAAAAGAGTAAAAAAAATCGAATACAATTAATTTTCTCGTATTTTCATTCGAAAATCTTACAGTTAAATCATCCGTAATCCAGATGGCCAAAAATTTCGTTTTCATTTGATATTTTATTATAATATAACGAGGTCAGGAATTCTTTCTCGAACCACCGTAGTCCGCAAATAATTTATGACGTTCAAGTTAATTATGGTCTCTTCGTTTATCATCATTTTTTATTATTATGTATTATCTTGTTTCTCGGTCACAACGCATTTCGCATCAGTCCTGCGGTCCCCGTCAACGATGCCGCAGAACGTTTTATGGTGGACCGTTTTATTCATCCACTGCACTGCGACCGCAATCAAATTTAAATATATCAATCGTAAAAATCCGGAAAATTTCGCAATAAATGAAAAATTTACTTGCGATACTGTTTTGAAAATTTTTATTTTCTTCCGCTATTTTCGTTTTAAAACAATTTTTACAAGAATCGTATTGTAATAAATCAATTTTTAGTCTTTAAACGAAGTGGAGAAGCAATTGGATTATAAAATGTTTATTTTATTTCACGTGCACAACTTTTCAACTATTAGGAGTGCTCCGAACATTACACGCATACCCTGTAGCAAATTTTGCAGGGATGCATTTTATGGAGGTTTATTTTCGACTTTCTCAATAATTTTTAAACGTGACCGTGTAATCATCTGTAAGCTGATTCTCGGTAGTGTCCTTGTCGGTGTTTAACATAATATAATATAATAAAATAGTAACCCATTTTATAAAACAAACTCAAGTTTTCTTTTTTTTAGAAATAATTCGTCTATGACTTCGTCCGATGTAATTTTGGTTTCTGTATGACATGCTAATAAAGCTAGTCCATTCAGTCTAGTCTATAATAAAAAAAAAAATCACATTTATCGTGATTTCACGTCTATGACATTTACGAATAATTTGAGCTTGGAAATTGAGGTTATAAAATGTAATAGGTAACTAATAACGTGAAGCTTATCGAACAATAATAATATACAATTATAGGTAATTTTATTTATAGGCCGATAGTCATGTTGTGGAGTGACAAATGGTGGGAAAACTCGGCCTGTACTCGATAACAATATTTGAAAGTCTATACTCTATTCAGAATAACCTTTGCCCACTCGACCGACGAAAACTCGTCCGGTTCGCGCATGTCTGTTGCCGCGGTGAGCGCTGATGTTTGCCGTGTTGCTGCCGCCGACGCGACGCAGATGTATACGTAGCAGGGGGTGGACACTTCTGGGCGGCGGGCCGATAACAGAGAATCAGTCGCCATTTTATTTCAGGTAGTTTTATCAAATTTATATTGTGATTAGGTACACATATCGTTTCATTCTGTATTCCTGACTTCTGTGATATTTACTGTGCACTGTACTGCTGTATAAAATACCTATTTTAATCAATAACGTATTTAATTTTTACAAGGTGGGTCACACTGCGTTACCTGAAACAAAATGGCCGACTGATTTTTGCCGCCGTCCTATACTACTCGTGTTATTTCTTATCAGTGTCCATTCTGATTGTTTTATTCTGTGTACGTAGTGAATAATAATATCGCACGTTTTCCCGCTAAAATTACATGTATTGATGTTTGGTTTGGTTTTAATAATAATTTTGTATACGACGTAAACATCGTGTTTAGTGCAGAACAATAAGGTAAAAGTACAAGAAACAGTAAAGAAAAAAAATATAGATTATAACATTATAGGTATAATTATTATGATCGTGTATACATTTGATACATTATGTATACACGGCGGCAGCTGCCGATAGCGACACGTAACGATACTGCTCGACAACTAACGACCAATCACAGTGCACCTGAATCACGCTGGGGGGTCGGGCAGCTGCCGGCGGCTCAGTTGCATGCGCGAAAGTGGGCAAGGTTATTCTGAATAGAGTATAGTAACAAATTTATTCTGCGCTCACAAAGACGTATCCAACTAGTTTTGTATATTGATAATGACATAATGTACCAAAGTTCATTATCGTTGAACACACACATCATCTTACGTTAAATATAACGGGCGTTCAAACGAACGTTCAATTCTTACTTTTTATTAACGTATTTCCTATATTAGATTATCCACACCTATTGGCTATTGTAAGTAAGAAAAATAGTCAAAAATAAAATAAAATATCAAAAACTAAAAAGAAAAGCTCAAAGAGAGATCTATTCCCCATATCCCCCGTAAATACGCCACTGATACAGGCTGATTGGTGATGAAGTGTACGAAATCGGGTAATGGTGGGTAATTTAACATCTAAACGGAAACAAAAATGTTCCTCTTGAACATAGTCCGATTCTCAAGTATTAGGTAGAAATTTCAGTTTTTGTGTTTTTTTCCCAAAAAATAGTGATTTTCCTCTTTGAAGTAGTCGTATCTCTTGAATTATTAGTCCTACAGAAAATTTCAAAACCCTGTTGGAAAAGCGCATTCAATTTTCTCGAAGATAACGTACCAAGCCAGGTTCCAATATTATTTCTATTAGCATAGGCACAATCTTAAAATCTGAAAATTCAGAAATTTCTAAATTTAAAAAAAAAATTACTTCTATCTAGCAATTTTTTTTTTCATCACTAGTCACCTTGTATAATATTAATCGAAAAAGTATGATAAACAATTAATCCTGAAACAATAAATGGTATATAGCTGCCTGCGTAGTTCAATATCAGATATAATTTTACAAACGGCAGAAGGAGGGATTTAAAATTTTGTTTAGTTTATAGAGAGTTATAAATCCGGTCGCCCTCTCTAACTGGGTTCCACTGCGTTTGTTGGGTTTTTTGTCCGTCTGTCATCGATCTTCTGAGTATGACAGTAAAAAAACCGCGTTTTTTTAGTACGTTGTTCCAGTGTCAGACGTGTAGGTTATCGACCATCTTACTTATGTCTTTACGGTCGCTTATTTATAGGCTGGTAGCCTGGGGCACTCTGCTATCGTCAATCCGACTTGCTCCGTTACACTGTTTTCAGATATTTTCAATACGGCCTTGCCACGTGCAACAATAAAAAGTTAACGAGTCGCGTGGTCTTGTGGACGTCGTTTAAGTGAATTACTTGGATATAGATTTCTGAGATTTTTTTTATAACTATGAAACGAAAAGCAATGATAAATCATTGCATTCGATAAAACGATCCTGAGCTTCAGGGTAATATTATTTATTAATTCATAATTATAATTAATAATGTATAATAAAAGGTGATATATATATAACTATATGATTTACGATCAACCTTATAGTACATCATTTTAATACAATTCCTTAAAAAAACTCAGGTACTTAAAAAATTTTAATTTCATTTGTCATTTTTCATCAAAATAATACACTTTGTCGAAAAACTTGAAAAACTTAGGTTATGAAACCAAAACTAACACTTTTACGAATTTAATCTTCAAAAATTATAACTGCTATAAATAGCCCGAAATTGGAAAAAAATGTTTGAAAATTATTTTCCCGTAATATAATACGTTATAAAGTTACATATTTGTTGAATATTCCATGTTTCTATAACTATTTGTTTCAAAATTACAAAGAAATAAAAATAATCGATTTCGACGGAATTTTTACGTAATATTTCGGTAGTTTTTGAATTTGTTTTTAAACGTTTTTGAGAAAATCGAAAAAATTACATCTCTGTAATACTAACTAGATGCAATTTGCTACCCGAAACAAACTACGACTGTAAAGATCGGATATAAAAAAAAACCACATCATTGTAAAACCAATAGAATCCTCGCTCCACTCTTAGAGTCTAAAATGTGCGATATCGGCTTATATAATATATAAAGTATACACATTACATTTTATATTTTTCATGTTATTATAGAGTAGTGTGATAAAAATTGATACGTTTCATGTGCTGACTATTTTCATGTGGTGATCAATGGATTTGTTAGGCCGATAAGAATATACGAAAATACGTATCGTATAGAAGCTTCCAGGTCAACAAAAATCTAGATGTTGTACCGATGTGAATTTTCTACGGACCTCGAAAAAGTAGAAATATAAAGTTTCTGAGACGCTAGGCACGTTCGAATTAGACGATAAGAGCCACGGTTTTTCGCGTTCTTAGAAATTATTTGCTGTCAAAAATTCTAGGAATTTATTTTGGAAGAACATTTTGAATTCTCGATATAAAATCGGTTTTAGTAATCTTCGAGAGACGTCAGAATAGGCTTGAAAATCTTTTTCGACATTTGGCACGTTCGATAACTAATACATGTTCTATTGTACAACTATAACTATTGTTATACTGCAGAAATTTATAGAAGCGTGCTATACACATATATAAGTTTTAAAATTACAAAGCAGCGTATAAGAGAGTCAAATCAAAGTCAATCAAAAATCAAGATTTAACTTATTCACAAAATAAAATTTGCCTAATAATAATATTGGCTAAAATAAATAATGGAATATACATATATATAATTATATTTTCACAAATATATGTAACAAGTATTGAACTAACTTATGGTGTGATGATATTCTATTAGTATATGTAATAATTTACAATCCACTGCGTATTTGAAAATTGATATATAAAAAATATTCAAAAATATTGGATAATATTATATAAAAAATATATATTGAATTGATTTTATTAAAACAATCTGCGTTTTAAAGTAAATAACAAACAATTTTTTCCTTCACGGCCAAATTTCTGAAAAACCAAAAAAATAATTACTTAAAAAATACGAATTATTTAAACGAATCTTGTATTGTTGTCCTTTTTTAAATTAATAATTCGCATCAACTGAAATTGTGTTTAATTTCGCGTTAAATATTAATGAATAGTATATTTAGATCGTATAAATTACGGAACAGCTAAAATAGCATTGACTTGTATGCATGTAACATGTATCTAATGTGAATATGTTCGAATAGACGTGCACAAAGACGCACTCTATAATATAATTACAAATATAATTATTATATTTGGATTTTTCAAATTATTATTATTAAATTATAATGATGGTTTATGTTTCAATCTGATTTTAGCCATGAATATCAAATTAAAGAAGGAAAATTCGACCACAAATTGTGAATTTACATTTTTACTACAAAAACCAATGCATAAATTATAAATATAATATTTAGACATTATTCATAATTTTATTTATTTTTTTAAATATAAAATTATAGATATATTTTCTAAAATACAATTATTAATAAGTTTGAAAATATTTATTTACCTCTTTAATTTCTAAGTTGAATTCAACATATTTTTCGTAAAATACAGATATTTTGGAAAATAAATATATTTAAATTATTACTTTCTTCGTACTATAATAATATCCAAAATTAATTACTGGTTACCATTTTAAAATCAAAAGTTATTAGAATTATCCCGAAAAAAATGATGAGAAATTTTTTGATCAGAATTTAAAAATATTAATTAGAAGTCGATAAGAACTAAACAATTTTGAACCCTCTGCATATAATATATATATATATATATATATATATGTACTCGTATTTTTAGACTTTTTTTTTGGTGTTCATCGTAATTTCTATGGCAATAAATATCTTGCTTCTTATCAATACCTTTAATACCTTGTGCTCTATTGTAAAGTATGTATAACTATTTAAAATTAAAATAATTTAAATTACCAAGCCAATATAAAAAAAAAATCACTATTTTAACATCGTTTTATATATCCGTAGGTATTTATTTATTTATTTGTTTTACACGTCAATTAATCCCTTTAAGTTTTTACTATTAAGCAAAGTGTAGGGCCGTAAAAATTGAACGTGACACAGTGTTTTGTCTATTTTATTAGAAATAAACTATTAGAAATAACTATTCTGAATAACGGAATTTAAAGTACTGGTAAATTACATTTATTAAGATTTATAGACGTTAAAGTTCTAATCTGAAGAGTAAAGTTTAGATTACTTTTTAAATATCACGTTTCATGACAACGACAAAAATATAACAAAACAACTTAACACCTTTAAACTGAGAATTAAAAGTTTGTGTGCTATGAAATATTTTTAAGTTGATTCAAATATATTATTTTTAAATGTACAAACGTGTTATTTTAAATATTACACTAATGTGTTTTTTAAATAAATCAAATAACAATATTAATCTGTTTCGATTGTTCTTTTATCGATAATAGCAAGGTTACCGTTTTAAAAAAACTATATATGGTGTTAATATATTGTTAAACCAAGAATTGCTTCATATCAAACTAAGCATTGCAAAGTTTTATGTTTTAACCCATAGTATAAATGATTACTATCGAATTGCTATTTACATACCATACCTAGATACATTCATAAATCATATTCACGGTCGTTTTCTTAAACACCGAAACATTTTATCATATTTTGTGGGCCTTATGACAGACTTTAGACGAATTGTCTTTCATTAAATTATTTAAAATTTATCGTACAGTTTTAAACGATAGTTCATTTGAAATATGGATTAATGAAGTGAAAAACTACTTACTTGTAGTATGTTATTGGTAATAAATTATTAGTTTTAAATTATCACAATTTATTCCTTTTTTAAGATACGTATAAGGTTATTAACATGACAGCGTGAAAATCTATTAACACACAGTGTTAATAATAGATAGTTCCCAACAGTGGCGCCGAACCTGTACACGAACTGAAGCGATCGCTTCATATAATAAAAAGGGTGGGTAGTCTTATTGGTACGTGTGTTTTTCTTTATACTTTACATAATGTACCAAATGATAAATAAGTTTGTTATAATAATTAATAAAAGTTCAGTTTACAACGATTGGGTAGGTGAGTATGTAAATAATTCGTTTTCGCTTCACTTAAATTTGTGTTTCGGCGCTACTGGACCCCAAAGATTTTTGACGACATTAAAATGTAATCATAATTCTAAAAAATGTTCAATAACTATTTAATAAGTAGGAGTAAAAAATATTAGAAAGTTTTAAAGAACAAAACAAAAATTATACTAGAAAATAATCATTATTTAATTCTCGTGCCAGGCTGGTCGGATTATATACGTGGTATTATTTGTACGTAAACGAATGTGTATCATAACATTAAATTTTGCGAGGGTCGATCCATATTGGGATTCAGAAGAGGTCAGAACGAAGGATAGAATTATTAATATTCTATTGATGTTTAAACGAAATTTACGTTACCCATGCATGTGGAATACAGAGTATTAATAGAACCCACTTTTACTGTATTTAATATGGAAATTACAAAATACGAACACAGGATGGCTCACATTAGGTAGTTTTAGATTATTTTCCGTTTTTATAATGAAAATATTTAAATAGATTCATATGGTGATATGAAGGATAGATTCCCCAGGCTTTTTTTTTTATTGCATATTAGTAATACACGTTTTGTCTGTTTTTGATAAATGTGTTTTCAATATTGACTAGTTATAATTTTTGTTATCTGTTACCTTTCTTTGTCATGATTTTTGATTCCACCACTGTTATTTTATGGTAGACTACGATGCGCAGATTAGAATAATATGAGCAGATGAATACAAATGGATCACTTGCCACGTAAACAAAAAATATTTCGTCATTCGTCAAGTCTCATATTAATGTTTTTTTGTTTTTATGAAAATCTCCATCATATTTTTTTTCTTAACAATCAACATATAAATGTGCGCAATATTTATATTTGTATTTTGTCCTCGTTGGGCAGCACAGTAAAGTGTTTACTTTTAAATTTTTTGTAAATAAATCGTTTAATTGTTGTGAAATGTATTTCGTCACCTATGTTTTTCAATGAGTCGTTGTGTAAGGTAAAGACTTGTAATCGTTAATTCATTTTATATTATGTACATATTTTATATTTATTTCATATTTCAATCTACGTATTTTGTGTATTTATCATAATTGTAGGGGTTCCCAAGCGCGGCCGTTTTTCCTGTTTTCGTATTTACTATTATAATTTTTATATTATACATTATACTCAAATTATATTATTACTATTATTATTATTATTTTTTTTTTTACTTAAATTATTATTATTATCTTGTTGTAATACAGTCCACTATAATTACAAATTATTATTAATTCTAAATTATTAATTAATCTTCCAGATAATCTTCCTTTCTTCTTCATAAATTTTAGTTTTTATTGTATTTTCATAAAAAATGTTAATCGTAACATCGCTTGGAGTGGCAACAGTTATTGTAAAAAAGAATTGTTTTTCAGTTCAAATGAAAAAGACAATAAAAAAGACTTGAATTGATGATATATTACAAAATTATCATTATTTTAATATTTATTATTATAATATGAGAGTTGTGAGGCAAAACCATTGCGGCTTACTTTGAAACCACTTTTTCATCCCCCTCCATTGAAATATCATGAGAATGCTACTGGTTAGATTTTGTTTAGGTTTTATTATAAAATTCGTTTTAGATGTTAAGAATTTAAGGCCGAACTATTTGTAAATATTTTCAAAATAACATTGAATTTTACTTTTTTCTTACACATTCTTGCCTATAAGCATTTATAAATTACTAATTAAATTATTATTATAATATGTTATACACATTTTTTAAATTTTTGTAATATAAATTTTATAATTATTGAAAAAGTTACCATGGAAATCGGTAATTAGGCAATGTATACATCTAGAATCCTATTTATGTTCTTACTGTATTGTATTTATTAAAAAATACAGTACGGTAAAAGGAGGGAAAAAATTGAATTTTCTTTGGTTAAGAAATAATTTTAAACAAAATTGTGTTTTTAGCAGAATAAAATCGTATTTATTTGAAAAAAGAAAAAGATAACATTGATGTAATAAACATTTTTGATAAAGGGTATGTATTTACGTTGGTAAAATTTAAATTTTTTAATAAGAAATCGAATTTACACGATTCAATTATACGGTTTTCAAATAATGTTATATCGGTAAACGAATCATTACGACAACTGTTTGAATTCTAAGAACGTTAATATGAAACGCTTTCGAACCTTCGACGTTTTCGATACTACACATCCGGAGTGAAGTGAGTTTCGTATCCGGACAGCAGATACTCCACAATTGATTTTGACACTCAGAACCGGATACAAAACTTGAAGACAACTATTCGCGGTACAAATGTCAAATCGACGTGGCCAAAAGGCGTTGGTCCATACTACAGGCGGACCTTTGGCTTTCCGAAACGTCGAACAACATCCGCGGTTTTAGGACTCGAATTTCGTTGGACACAAATGTATTTATAAGTAATCTACGTGCATAATCTAAAAATCTTTAATTCTTAAACTTTTTTTGCCTTGACACACAATATATTATATATTAATATTAAACGATTATTTTTAGATTTTCTTTATTCTTTGTACAAAACATAGATTTCTTGTATTTCGAAAATATGACATCATGATTACTTTAAGCTTTACATTTAATAATTAATTACAAAAAAAAAATAATAATAAGATATATACATGTATAAAGATTAGAAATTAATTATAATAAATCTGAAATTGCAGCCATCTATTTTTCATGTTTCCAAAACTTGTTTAGAGCAGGAGTTGGGTCTTTTAACAGTTTTTCAGAGTTCTCTTTATATAAAGATAATAAAACGAGATTACTTCACATTGGACTTTGCATTACAGCTCTCCACGGGTAAATGTTATAATTGTGCCTTATGGTAAAGAAACTACGTTCGAGCTCTAGCTGTAGATAGAGAAATTATCATTGACAAATGTCATGATATATACATATATTTATAAAAACAAAATATGTTTGCGTATTAAATGATTAGAAAGCTAAAGAAATATCTTAAATATAAATCAGTGTTTACTTATCAAAACCACATGAAATCGAACTTTTTAACAGGTTAACACCAATAAATTTGGTACGGGCAACTGCTCACACTGCCAGTATGCTTGAACCGCCACTGCAAGTTGCAACATAATAACGTGTACTACGATTGTACGATTGTATTGCAATTTACAAATAACAAATATAAGTAAAGCAAATATCGATAAAATAAATAATTAATAAAAGAACACATAACAATATAATTATTGTTAATTATACGTGAAAAATAAAACGGTAGACGTTATATTGTCAAGTACGGTCGATACGAAAACTGCGAAAAATTAATGACGCGAAAATCCAATTAAAATACTGTTTGGTATCGGGGTAGGATTTCGAAATAGTTCCGGTAAACGAAAATATGTACGTCCTTTAAATTTCCAACCACATAATTCACTTAGAATTGATCGATTTTGTTTTAAAAACTTTTTACTCAAAACGTAAACGTTGCGTCAAGTTAGGTTAGGTTAGGTTAGGTTAGGAAACTAATAATTGATAACGCACAAATCCAGCGGGCTCCTGTAAATCGACAAACGCGCGGCGTTCCGTGTAGGCAATTCTGCTACAACCATGGGTGCAACATGTGGAAACGGCTGTTGTTTTATATTCATATCGCCGGAGTTCAAGATTAGTTCAGTTTTATACACTTTTGTTATTTTTCATTAATAATAAATTTACAGATATTCTTAATGTTAAACTTCTAATGGTAGGCCTCGCTCGTTGGGGGTAAACTGGTGAGAGGCAGTTGGACTGAATTATATACGTTTTAATAAGCAGTTTCAAAAATTATCCACTTCCTACTAATTACTAACAAATATTTGCAATTATTTAACAACATTAATTTCAGCTGTTAAATATGTCATAATACTTAATATTTTCAATAAAAATACACATTGAAGTTTAACTTTTACAGACCGTTTCGTAACGGAAGTGTTTATTTTTGACAATACACTTATATTACAAAACAACAGTAAAATAATAATAATGTCTATACAATTTATTGTAATATATATTTAAATATTCTGATCTGATTTAATTTTTTTTTTTAAATCTTAAGGTACGGTTATCATTTATTTTTATTTTTATTTTATTTATATTTAATTTTTCGTGACAAAATCGTGCACACTTTACAATGCGGTTTATTTATATTCAAATTATTAGGTATACGATATTTATTTTGTAATAATTACGAAGTACGACATATAAGATAAATGTAGTATTTAATTAATAATTGATTATTTGTTGTACAGGTATTACTAATTGAAATGGCAAATGGCGATTACCGAGTCTGATCGGTTAAGTGTTCCCCTATAATATTAATGTACATAATATGGTAATCGTAATGGTCACTTATGGTTTTTCTCATACTGTAGCACGATCACAGAGGAAGTATACGAGCAGCATCCATCGAACACCAGAACATATAACGTAGCATACAAACTACAATAATGCGTGTCTTTCCGAATTATCACGTTCGCCCGGTCAAATTTAATTCTACCCACTTGAACAAAAACGCTCACGAATTGTTCTAAAAGTTCTGTAATTACTCGCCATTTATCGAAATATTTTTTCTTTTATGGGAAAAATTAAAAGTAGACATTTAGTTTTCCGTTTCTTCGCCGAATCAAAAGTTAAAAAAAATAAAAAATCAACGTAATGACATTCGAGGAAGTACAAATTAGAAAAACTCTACGAAAACATTTTGAAAAAAAAAAATATAGATAGTTATGCTATAAGATACGTATGTATGATACATACATACAAGCTCACTATATAAAAAAATATACAAGAATCATTATATTTACATCTACAGTACTAAACAGAGGAAAAAAATTACATAGCGATTGACGAATTTGCCAAAGCATAAATCCGCACCCCGTTTTGTTATAATATATTATTTTTATAATTTTGTATTTATTGCCGGGAAATCTAAAAAAACATTAAAAAGTACGTACCTGTATTGTATATAATACGTGTTGATATTATCGGTTAGACGCAGAAGAATGTCGTAAAACAGATGAAATAATTTAAAAAGTCGTTTACCGAATCATTTATTTTAGTGGTTGAATATTTTAATTTATTAAAATGTCAAACTATACTATATGAGTTATAAAAAAAAAAAATCTAAATACATTCGAAAAATCTCGAAAATCGTTTGTCGTAGTTATTCGAAAAAACGAAGTACGCTGAAAACTATAACGGTGCTAGAACAGGGGCGCATTAAGGGGGGATGGCAAAGGGTGCATTTGCCTCGAGTGGCAATTTTTAGGGGGCGGCACACTGATCACGGACATATGGAATTATGTCGAAGTCCGTTGGAATTTCAATCTGCACTGTAAACGTAGGGGCGGCAAATTATATTTGCCCTTCTCCTCCTCCCATCCTTAAATATTGAACCTTAATGCGGCCCTGTCCTAGATTCATGACGTTTTTACCGAATATTTAACTTTGTACTACGCGAACGAAAACGATTTTTGAAATTCTTTGGCTACCTAGGTTCTTGTAAGAAATCGTATTAAAACGATGGTACTGTGAGTTTAATCGTAAATCACGTGTTCTATACACGCTGTATTGATAATCAACAATATTACACCGGAGCTCCGCACACAATCGTTTTTTTTTTTCGAATCCAATGATTTATTATCGAATTTACAGTAATAACCAAAATTCTTAAGTCGTTATCCGATTAATTCACTCGAGCGGCATTCCGCGAGGTTCGCTAACTTTTTTTTCTTTGTCAACAGGACGTGTAAGAGTAGTGATTTATCGTAATCCAATTTTTTTTCCACATTTCCACAAATTTGTTCGTTACCAATATTTGTACGGATTGAATAAGTCTATAAAAAATCTATCACGGCCGAGCTAGAGCGCGAAAACGGTCCGCAGTCGCCTCCAGCGCGCGACTGTCATAACGTTTTCTATAGTAACGCAGCGCGTGGCGCCCTCGTTGAGCGCCGAGCGGTTAGTCGTTCGGCGGTACCAAACGGATTCGTACGTCGACAACGTTGTGCGCGGTTGTCCGTTTTGTTTTCCCATCGTTTCGTCGTGCGGTTTTCCGGACGGATTTCAACGTGCGCAATAATTTTCGTAACGTTTTGTGCCTCATTCGTTCGTCCGTTTTTCGCGTTCGTTTTGAATAGCGACGCGCAAAATACACCGACGCAACGTCACCGATGACCGCTTTTCCGCGCACACGCGTCGAAGAACGCTCGTTTACTCCGGCCCGCACGACGATGGCCCGCTGCAGCGGCCGGCCCGCCCAATGAAACGCTTGGACGATCACCGCCGGATCACCACGCGTCGCTTCGCAGCCATCGTCGTCGTAGACACCGCCGCCGCCGCCGCCGCCGCCGCGGTCATGCTAGTGGCCACGGTCGTGTCTATGTGGGCGCTGAGTGCCATGGCCGTCACCGTGCGACACGGTCGGTCCAGGATGGCCAGGTGGGCGCAACAACAGCACGACGACTTGCAGCGGCCGCCGCGACCGTTGCAGCCGCCGCCGCCGCCGTCCACCGAGTCCACGTCAGCAGTGGTGACGAACGCCGCCGCGGCCACCACTGTCCATCCGCACGACCCGGGGGGCGGCTCGATCCGGACGCCGTCGCCGCGGTCCACCGATGGCAACGGACAGCGGCAGCAGCTGCACCGACGGGACAAGGCCAACCAATTACTCCGGATAGTCGAATCGCAACAGCAGTTGGGTGGAAACTGCACCGCTGGCACTGACCTGAACATGGGCGACGGAGTCGTGGACAGATATGCTCAGGTATTTCACAACACAAACCCAAGTCTACCAAAATGCGGAGCGGGTCCGTTTCCATAAATACAAATGTGTACATAACACATCCGCTTATGACGGGGGTAAAATACAGTTTTGTAGTACCCACTGTAAAATTAAACATTCATTTTATTTTTCTTAAATTAGCTACAAATCTTCCGATAAATTTATAAATATCATATTCGATACGTAAAAATAAAAGAAAGTAATTTACGAGGTAAATATAATTATAGGGCCAAGATATTGATGCCCTAAGAACCCCCTATAAAAATGCTCTAAAAACTCTATAAAAATGACATTAAAACCATCAAGAACGACATCTATTAATTTAATTTACGATATAAAACATAAAAAAAATCCTTTAAAATTCCTTAAATTACAAAAATTTATTATTTATTATTTTATTGAATACAATTAAAATACTTGAATATTAAACAAATAGTGATTTTTATTAAGTTTATGTATAATATTTATTGTCTTTTATATTTATTTTTGCAGTTTTGTCAACTTTTTACGGTTTTTAAAATCAAAATGTATGCACAAATTTGAAATTATATGTGATAAAATATAATAATAATAATAATAATAATAATAATTACAATGGTAAACTCGTGATTTTTCTGACGATTGTAGAAAAATAGTTAAAAAGTGACCTAAAAAATAAAAAAGCCAAATTATACTAAAATAAATGCAAAATTAATTATGTAGATTTTTATATTATTGAAACACACGTATAGCTAGGAAATCATTATTTTCTAAAAAAAAAAATGTAAAAGTCATCAATATCTGGGCCATATTAATAATTTATTGAATTTTTATAATAAATTATATAGATTGAAAAATTGACAATTTTAATACAAAATAAACAAGGTGTTTCAAACAGACATTAGACAAAGGCGATAATGGAATATTTTTTCTGTTTTTTGACGAAGGCCGTGGAAGAAAACGGTTATTGCGAACATACATTATGTTACCTTGATCAGTTAAATGATGTCTACCAATTAGTATACTTTTTTCTGTACACAAAATTAAAATATTGGGTTGATCCAAATGCTCAAATGTTAATATCCTTGTATTGATTGTGGTTCACCAAATAAAAGTCTTTTAACTACAAAGTGCAAAACTAGTGTTAGAAAATTAAAATTTGGAAAATTGAAAAATAAAATAAATATGTTGGTAGAGTTTAAAACAATAACAACCGCTATATATAATTTTTTTATATTATGTTATGTTTAACATTCTTGCATTATAAGACAATCTAAGCGAATTTTTTTATTGATTTGTTCCTATATTACGCGCAGTGCTATGTTGATCTTGAATTACTTTGCAGTAGAAAATTGTAAATGGATAGAAATTTATTTTACACGGTTTATTATTTTGTCAATACTTTTTTAACAAAATCGGTTTTGTAATTAAATTAATTGTTAACAACCGGTCTAGTCTGTTCTACATATTTTTATGTTAAAAATGATGTCAATTTAAGTTTAGTTTCAACATTCAATTCAGCCTTATACTACAATCTACACTTTAAAATTTAAACTCAACTCTATTCTGTCTAGTCTAATCTTAAAATAAGGATCTACAAATCGAAAAATATCACTTTTCATTTCGATCTGCTTCAGGTTTTCTATTAAAAGAATAATTATTGTTTGTTTAGGTTCCCAAAATTACTGCCGATATAGAGGTAGAAAAATAATGTTTCAGCGATACGTAACATAATTTGTCAGCGAAATTTCGTTATATAATTAGCCATATTATACAATTTAAATAAATTACAATAATCAGTCCTCAATGATTTATAACAATTTGTTAATGAAATTATATTCAAACAATTCAATTAAATTATTTATAATTATGTACGTCTGTCATAATAATAAAAAAAATTGTGAAAATATAAGCAGACGAAAAACGTTTTATTTGTTGTTGCATGTTTTCTTCCGAAAAAATGTTCAGGAAAAAAGTTTCAAATCGATAAACATAAATTATTATTTTTTATTAAACATTAATAATTGTAATAATAAGTGGCTAAAAAGATATTTCTCAAAAAATAAAGGTATAAAATTATATGTCTTTTTAAAATACTGAGCATTATTGTCGGCTTTCCAATGTTGTATATATTTTATTTATTTATTTTTCTGTGGACACATTTTTAACTAAAAAGAACACTCGGATAATCACGTTATGAGTTACGTTCCGGTAACAAATTATATCTAGTTAGTAATTTATATTGTCTTTATTTGGTACTTTACTTGAAACGTTTTTCGATTTCTTCAGTAGCTTCCTTATGCGTAATTCCAAACAACCCGAAAATTGGGGAAAAAATGTATTTTCTTAATAGTTTTTAATCGCGGCACTAAGAACTACCAAAATAATGGTCCTAAACTCTCAATATTTACATGGAAAATGTAAATTTGCACAATGCATATGGAAAAAATTAAAAAAAATTTTTTTTCAATGCTTAAATAATTATAGCTATTATTAGATGTTGTGTTATTTAAGCCATAAAAAAATAATTTTTGGTTTTAAGGGTAAACAGTTGTACACTACATAGTTTCAACGTTACCTCAATTGTATTCAACAAATCTGGACAAACCAAGGTCACAATTTTTTTTTTATTACAACATTAAATTTTCCGACAAAGTGTGTTACTCCGAAGCTCCGCTCAGAATCGATGTATTGAATGCATCGACTTATCATTGCTTTCAAATTTATTGTAATGACAAAACTCTAAAGCTTTATTTAAGTAATTCACTTAACAGGGGCTCGCTATCCATTTTAGTAGTTTATTTCAAATATATTATTATATAACTACTCGCAAGAAAATAAGTAAGCGCCGTTTTGGACTTGAGTTTCGTGTACCTCGTGTTTGTTGAGGAATTCCACTCAAATACCTTATGTCGATTTTACTCACGCCGACAACTAATCTGTACATGTACATTTAATGTGAGAAACTTCATCGTGTAAGCCATTATTGTTAGTGCAGACCTATGGGCAGGGTTGGTGTTACTGACAAATTATCTTGCTAAAACTATAACTTGTCAAGACTTCACGCATGCTGCAAATTTAAGACCGGAGAAAGAGGGTTCGGTGGATTTAAGCTCGCGAGAATCAGGGTTGATTTAAATAAAAAAATTACTCGTATTTATATAACGTTACATTTTACATGTGTTCAAATTAAATTAAATATCTTTTTTTTTTTCAGTCATTAGATTCATAAATTATCTTTTCACGCTATTTTAAATGTAACTAGGTAATAAATGTTCGGTAAAATTCTGAAGTTTACAAGATTATTGGTTTATAATAAACGGAGTGTCAATTAACTACAAAATTTTTCACTTAAAACGGATGTACTGTAAATTTAGCGTTTTTTTTTTTTTGTGAATTTTCAAAAATCTGCTAACACATTTCTAAAAATATTCTAGAGATCATTCAATTATATCACCAACTTTTTCCATTATAGTAGTTTCTTTAATTTTTTTTTAAGTAACGTATGAAATACGAAGTGAGGTTGATTTTTTTAGTATGTGTCACTCAAATATTCTTCACCATACCTGTATTTTTATTTTTTAGTTGTATAACCTATTAGATAACTATTTCTAAACAGAGAAATATACTCCGCTTCCAAAGTAAAATAATCGATTTCTTGCACTTTTATCGGAAATAAACAGTGACGAGATATTCTAACGAGGACTGAACACATCACTGTACGACTAATACGTTGTACGCATCACTTAAAACCTAAGAGCAAAAAAAGAAACGGCGCAGAGTAAAATGACGACTAGTGATTAATATGTCATTATAACTATAGTTATACCAATTTCCCTTTCAACCTTACCGGTTGATGTGATAATTAATAAGACATATGCAAATATTCTTCGTAAAGTGTAATTGAACTGGAATTTCTCGGTTTTCAACACTTTTCCATTAGAATTTCCATAGAAATAAACAATTTGTCGTTTTTCACACAAAAAGGAAAACAATTATTATAAAACGACATCGTTTAAACGCTCTTTACTATCACATAAGAAATAATATAATATGGATAATTTAGTCTCGGTGGAGAGTAACAATAACACCTACCAATAGCCATCATATTTTTTTTGTGAAAAAGATTGAAAAACTGTTATTATTGTTGTTTATTGTTTTCGACGTCGATGCGTTATTCTCACATTTGTTTAAATGCAGACCTACCTGTACATCACTGGTGATCAAGTTCTCCAAAGTACAACAAAGCCTTTGATGTAAAAACCCATTACGGCCGTCGGTTAAAACTCACCATTTTACGAGAAAAATATTTATATATAAATGTATTTTGGTCGGATAATGAAAAAGTAGAAACGGTCGTGGTAAATAGCTTAAAAATTGGGATTTGATAATACGCTTCTGGTGTTTACGGTATTTGCTAGGCAGCAACAGCGATTACAAGTGTATATTATAATATTGGCGTAGGTTGTATTATCGATATAAAATGAAAAAAAATCATTTATATGTAAATGCATCTATAACGGTGGTTTTAGAATATTTTGAATTATTATTTAAAAAAATAAACATCTCTCATGGTTTTAAGTACTTGAACATATATCGCGAACATAATATCAACTGACTAGTTAATTACACAACTTCGATAATTAATTTACTGTGTAATTTCCTAGAAAATTAATTGTTAATACAATTACAAGGAAATGAATTTTTTTTATTCTGTAGGTGAGCGGTTTTGTTTGGTAATACAAAAATAAAAAAAATATTAATATTATGATTTATTGTACAAAATATAATTAAAATAAGATTTAAAAACTATAAATAACAAAACCAATAAATTAAATGAAAATAATTTTAAAATATAAACATTAAGACATTTTTTAATTAAAATCTTAAAAATAATGTATTTAACGTTTAAAAAAATCTATTTTGTGTAATATCAATTAATAATATATTCATTTTTTTTTTCATGTAAATAATTTTAATAAGTGAAAACATAACTCTCGAGAGGATGAATTAAAAAGAAAGGTTGGGACGCCACCTTTTTTATACCAGGGTATATTTTTTGGTGTGTTATGGATATTTGATTTAAGTAATATTTGGTGGTGGTAAGCTCGACCAATGGTCAAGTCGATATTAATACGACTGTGTTATAGAAGTACTTGTTAACTTCACGTGTTGGTTCACGGTGGGCCTTTTTTTACACGTTTTTGTATTCTATCTGACTTGAGTAACGTATACGTTTTTTTAGAGTTCGCAGTGTTGTTTTATGAAATTATGCGTGTGCATTTATTTATTATTTTCTGGGAATTAACTTATATCGCGTGCGAGGGTATATTATAATTTCTGAAAACTCAGTGTAGCCTTTTTTTATAATTATGTATAGTTAATTTATGCGGTTAAATTCGATGAACAGCACAAGGTTAGTGTGTGCTTGCAATTGATATATTATATTCATAGAATTCGTGTATACGTTATCCACTACACAATATTATGACTTAAATTTCTCATTTTTTTTTATATGAAAATGTAATCGGTACTCCGAGGAGAACAAGTATTAGTATTTACTTATTTTAACAAGATGTGACAAAACTGGTGTCATACAGTAATGTTTCAATGCTATAAAACAGAATAATGATATAATATGTGCATATCAATACAGTTTATGATGATGGATCATTTATATAAAATATTGTGAACAAATTGAAAGAAAAATTTCAATACTATGTAGTACCGATATTATAGTAAACGTTATTATTGATTCATTGACAGCTATATTGAATACAGTATATTTTACAATACTGAAATGGATAGCATCGTGTGGAAATAGCGTATGGAATTATTATAATTGTGTAGGTGAGATGGTTAAATTCGAGTATTTGTATTTGTTTTATATTTCACGGAGTGTTGTGTTTTCTATTTAATTTTGTGGTTAATATAATTTTTTTTTTCAATATTCAGTTATAATTCGCTTACATGTTATCACATAATATTGTGTAAATAAAATTTGTGTAAACGACATTCCGTATAAATTTGCGTATAACAAATAAATCGCATTGATAAGTGGTTTAACATTTGTTTTGATTTTCGGTAGATCGCGTAGGTTTATCAGTCGTTTGGTGTAACATCAGTACTCTTTGCTGCTAGCACGTTTTTATTTTAAAATAATGGTGTCAAAATGTTGACATTAAAAGTGTTAATGTTAGACAAAAATTGTTTCATGTTATCCTTTGTTTTAGTACGATGCATAATTTTTAGTAGCTAGTAATGCTTACTTATAACGTGGTCAACATTTCTTTTAGTTTGACATATTCAGGGCCGAATTGGGGAATATCGCTTCACGGGCTGAAATATTTCAACCGGCCCGATCAGGACTGTAATTTTTAATTTTTGTTAGAAAAAAAAGGTCACCAACTCTAAGCCCACGATCTCTACTTTTTTTCTTAAACCTTAAATATTTTCTCCATTAGTATTATCATAAAAAACATTCTTGATTTTAGGCTATTTGATTGAAAAATCTTAACGTTCGTTAGGTAAAATTCTCACAGTTAAACCGGGTTCAAATTAAATTTAAAAAAACAACTAGTGTGGTAAGTTTTTTGGCAATATCAACATGTATCAGATAGTTAAGTAATATATAAAATCAGATGGATGTAAAATTCAAATAAATGAAAATAAATCACCATGTTCCGCAAATATTTTTCTAAAACTATTAGAACAATAATTACATAATTAAATAATTATATTAAATAAAAATAAATTACGTGAAAAACATTAATGTACGTAAGTTGTCTTTTGCGTTGGTTATTGGATTGTTTTTTTAAATTCTACGCTCTACAAATATTTCGGGAATACATAATTCAATGTGTTGTTCTTTCATAGTCTCATTAGCCCATTCTATAAAATTATTGGTTGATTTTGAAATTTCTGGATTGTTCATTTAATGTACATACTCATGGTCTGTTCCATCGTGTTGTAGGCCTGGAAAATATCCAAGCCTTTTTTTTTTTTTTTTTGTAAATACAGAGTTACCGTTGGCTAAAATCAACTAATATATTTTTATAAATTATTGTATATATTTTTTTAAATATTCATCTACTTAATTCATAATACCGGCTCAAAATAACAATTAAGATGACGGCCCACCGGATTTTGCCCGATCGCCCCCACCCCAATCCGGGCCTGGATATATTCTATATTTCAATGTAAATTCTTGCAGAATTTTGCAATGTTTACTATCATGTTGTTTCGTAGATATCAGACAAACTTGACTAATAAAACATTCGCTTGTACATATTAATAATTATTAACATGATTAACATTAATATGTTGAATAGTCTAGAAGTCTAAATTTGAATTTAATTTCAATAAATAAATACCAAATAAAATAATTATCTTTAAACGTTAATTGGCATGTCTGTGGAAATATTTATATTTAAAGTAATCATTCCAAAATGCAATGGCTCAATAATCCATCTACTTAAAATTTAAGTCGCTAATTACTGTTAGAACTAAAAATATTATTAACAATATAATAAAAAAGCCACTTTGAGACCAAAAAATAAAAATAAAAAATTGAAATAGCATTGTCGTAGATCGTATAGTTTCGTCACTTGTTTTGACACAAAAGCGTACGCCGATAGCATTTACATTTTACACACATATACATTCAACGTACGTGCGATAATGGTCCGCAATTTCAAAAGACATTTTTATTATTGTGTGCATGGGAAATTCAGTTCAATAAATTTTAAAACATTCTACATTTGTATTTTAAATGTAAGACAGTAATTTTCGAGATTTACTTATACATTTCATTGATATAATATATAATATAGCGTACAGGCATCCATTTATTATTTAATATTTAATAGACTATAGAAATAATTTATATCGTCATCGCTACTATAATAATGAAAAAAATATTACTGTCCAATAAAATGTAGTTTAAAAATAAAATGTGATATTAAAATATTATGAACAATTTTCTTTGAAACAATATGACTGAGTTTTGAAAGTCTACTGAACACAAAGAATATTAAAAAATTATTCTGAATACAGTATTGAAATTATATTATTCGGATTACTACCAAAGTCTGAAAAATGGTTCACAAATATACTTTATATTTCATAATTTAAGAATAATTTCAAATTTCTATTAATTAGTAAAAAATGTATCCCTCCTACATGAGTTGCCCAATCAAAAACTATTGACAAATTTTATTAAATACAACGTATTTAGATTATTATTTGCAAATAACAATAAGCCAAATTAGATTCAACTGGCAAAGCGTGTTTAGTTTAAAACACTGATTACATTGTTCATGAAATACCAATATACAGTAAATAATCTTGTAAATACATTAAGTTACAGTGAATTTTCCAATTTTTTTTTTAACCAGAATAGCAATTGTTTTAAATTTAATAAGATGAGATTAAAATATAGTTTATAATACCCCTAATTTAAAACGTCTTAAGTCATTTCACAAATAAATATTTTACGTTTTTCAATAGTGAAAACACCAGAATTCCATTTGCAATAATTGTTAATTACACAAATGTTTCATATTAAAATTATATAATAGGTTTATTTAAAAAATTATAAAAATAAGTTATATATATGTATATAAAACTATATAGGTATACATATTATTTTAAAATTATCAATATTTGAAAGTTGAAAAATAAAATAAAATATATCTACATAAATACAATATTATTTTGTTATCTTCGAACGTTAAAATCAGGTTGTCATAAACATATATTATTAGACAAAATATGTTTTTCCTATAAATTATTTAATAAGATTTAAATTACATGTTTTCAATATTAAGAGTATATACTAGCATAAATATGTTTGTAGTTTTCTAGTTACATTATATATTAATAATATTACGCAATTGAAATTTGAATTTATTAAATTTTACGACTATATGTATGTAAAGCACAAATGTTTGTACTTTGAGTTTTTTAGTCATGATAAAATATAACTATAATTGTTTTATATCATGTCTGGAATTTTGATTTATTTGATTGTTGTAAATTATTTTCATAAGTTCCAAATATATAGCGTTGTAAATTTTATAAGAATTTATTGCTGTATAGTTTTTTGATAATATTGATTAATGTTCACGCAATTTTTTCATTTAAAATTCTATAACATGTACATCAATCACAAATAATACAATTAAAACTAGGATTACTACATAATTGGTGTGGACGAATTGCCTGATCTGTTCATATCAATCTGATTTACATTTTAAAAAAAAAGTAAAATGTGGATTGTAGATGTTAAACAGACGTTTAAGAAATATAATAAATATTTAATCTTATAGCGATTAATCGCCACATTTTAAAATTGACTATGCATTTAGAACATTATATCGATGGTGGTTGTTCGAAGTGGGTTGTTTATTTTGCAAAAAAATATAATAGTAGGATTTTCACCAATTCTGTTGTTGTAAAACAAATAAATATGCACACACAATAGTAATAATTTATAAAATAATTATTGACTTATATATTTTTATTTCATACCTTTATAATTGTATTGAAAATATATCCAAAATAAATTTTTTGAAATTTAGAATTGACATTTAAAAAATATATTACTCTACATACTATACATACTGAAGTGTATACATTTTATATTATTAAAAATAAAGTGTTTTTATTTGGTTCATATTCTTCAAATAATATCAATAAACAAGTGTTCAATTTGTATGATATTATTGTATACAAATAATAATATTAACATAGAAGTAAATAGTGTTTTATTGATATAAAATGTATTATTTTCTTAAATTAATATAATTATAGAGATTTATCCAAATGCACATTTAAATTTAAATAACAATTTAAAACTATTGAAGTATCAAATAAATACGAGTAGTTATAATTCAATTTATTTATTACATCCAAATATTAATGGTAATCGAAACATTATTTAATATACAATATGATAATGTGCTAACAGTACATTAACAAAACAAACTTCAAGGATTCATATGAATCATAATATTGTAGTTGAGTTTAAAGTCTTAAAGGATTTAGTCTAGTTTTCATAACATTTGTTTTAATATTTTCTAAAATTAAAATTCACAAAATATAAGTTCATTCAATGCATTAATTATTGTTATTATTATAATAATTCAATAAAGAATAAAACATTATATATTTAATTAATGTAATTTTTATTAATTGTAGATTATACACAGAGTTCAATTTTCATACATTTTGTAGCCGAATTTTAAAATTGAACAATTTGTAATTGACATATATTATTAATAACATCTCTCACATTAAAATGTATAGATTTTAGGAATGGTATAAAAATCATTTCTTGTTTTCTAAAGATTTTCTAGTTTTATTATATTCATAATATTACGATTTTCATTAGACAATAATTATATTACGCACCATGTTATATTAATATAAAATTCACTTTATGAAAAAACTCCGTATCATTTCGGTCTAAAACCAATTCACACAGATTCTATTTTGCTTATTAAATCATATTCTCAATTTAAAATCATTATACTCGTATAAAAGACAATTAGATGTATTTATAATATGTATATACATATATATATATATATATATATATATACTCGTATATATATAATATAAATAATTAAAACGAAAATACAATGATAATTAAAACTTCATATTTAACAATACAAAGATTCTGTAGCTGTTTCATTTATGTATTTTCATAATTTTTTCATAAGCTATTTTCATAAAATTATTACACTTTTATTAAAAAATACAAAACTATATAGGAATAAACGATTTTTAATTGTTTTTCTTTTCAGTTGAACATCTGTTATCCGTACCAGCATGGATATTGTTTTGATTATAGAAACATTTAAACTTAAAGCCGAAAATATTAAATTTTTCATTTCGTGAAATTTTACTAATTTATGGTAGATTTTATTATATATCCATTATGTATAAGCTATTCAAACCTTTGTTGTTTTGTGCTACTAAGCATAATGCTGAGTTTTACACTATGATTGTATTCGGCCGAATTACTAAAACAAGTTGCTACTTTGCCAACACTTGCAAAATATGGACAAATGATTTAGTAGGTACTAATTCCATTACTGTTTCAAGTAAATAACAATGGTTTCTATTTACTATGCCGTGTATCTGAATTACGTAGTAGTAGTTAAAGCCACTATTTAAGTAGCTAAACTTAATATACCACGCACTAACCTTGTGCAGACGCTTATTACCTTAAGCCAAATAACGATCATTATCAATTCCGGTTATCAATTCAGTTATCAGTTGTTATATTTATATTAGTTTTTTTTCATACATAATAAATTAGTATTATAGGTATGATTCTATATTGAGCGGAGCTTCGGTGTTATACACTTTGTCTATTTTTTGCACAAAATTAAAGTAATATATGTCTGACATTGTGTTCAAATTTCAAATCAAAAAACTCAAAATTAACTGTTTAATGAATGAAAAATCTCAACATCCAAAAATAGCTATAAATAGCTTAAAATTAAATAAAACATTTTGAAATTTTGTTTAAAGTTGTGTAGTACAAAGGTACAATTTTGTTGAAAATTTCAAGACAACAGAAAGATTATTTTTAAAATTATAGCGAAAAAACTATGCGTGATATTGACGAAATCCCATTTTTCGGTAGTTTATCGCGTCGCGTTAAAATACTATTGAGAAAATCGAAAAATTATCTTTTTAAAGTACCGACTAGATGCGAATTGCTGCCGGGAACAAACTGTGACCGAAGAGATCGGAGCACTCCTTCTGGTCGAAAATCTGTACACAGGATAGAAAAAAAATAAAATAAAAATAAACACCATTGTAAAACCACTAGATCCCTCGCTCCGCTCAGAATCTAAAAAACAATAAAGGTTTAAAATTTTTTATAATATTTGATAATACATACATATACAGGTATATAAGTATATAATACAATATATATCGGCAAAATGTTACGAGAATAATATAAATGTTAGTAGTTTCCGTAATTATTATTTATTATAGAGTGCAGGTATATATTACTGAATCGAATACAAATTAACTCTCATTATATTTACTTTTAGTAGACCATAGTATTCGCATGATTAAATCGTGTACATTGTTTTTGGTAACACATTCGAGTTTTTTTATATAACACAAATTAATTATATTATATTATACTTCACAGATTATCAATAATTCACGTTTATTTTCATAAAACGTTACGTTATCATTGCGCTCGAAATCCGATGTATGAAAAAAATCATGCATGATAAGAATATATATATAGTACACTATATATATATATATATATATATATATATATATAAACAATAAATATACATACATATAAATAAATGTATACTTAAATATACTATACTGCCAATAAGTATTAAGTATACATTTATTTATATACATGTATATTTATTGTTTATATATATACATATACAGATTTTTTTATTATTCACAAGTATTAATTTTAATTTTAATTTTTTTTTTTTTTTTACATATCCTTTTATTTTTTTATTAATTTATTTTTAATTTTGTCTATATTTTATTATATATATATATATATTTATTTGTTATATGCGTATTTTATACTTACTAATCTGAATAACAACTAAACTCTGTCGTCCGACTATAATTTATAAATATGTAATATACGTTTTAAACTTTATACGTGATTCCGTTGTAATATGAATTCTGGGTGTTTTACATATAAACAAATAAAAAATACATTGCCTATGTGACCGAATTATGTAAATGATCATCATGGCGTGCATATAAAAACTTAAAACATATACTGTACTAAATAAAGGAACGTATTTACGTACATCGTTGTATATTTTTTTACATATGACGTTTCAATACACGAACACAACACGTTCATCGGTGTATCGATGAAATTTTTATTTGTATTTTATACTTTTTTCTTTTTTTCCCACCTCAGTTATGGCAAAATTATCGGACACTAATGATATAAAATTTTAAATTTTGTAGTTTTTGTTATATTAACTCGCGATATTTTTAAACGTAACACAATCAGTTAAACTCTCATTAAAAAAAAACCTGTTTATTCGATAGCGTCCTGCTCCTTCCCAGTCGGCGTAATATCAACAAGTCAATCTATAGGCGTTTGTAATGAACCGCGATTACTTTTGTGCGAATAAAACGAGTGACCAGTCGCATTGATTATAAACCGGAAAACGAATTATAATTATTATTACAGTAAATACGAAAATGGTGTACCTATACCTACCTGTACATCGTGTTTTATTATTAACATTTCGACTGAAAAAAATTAATCGAATTTGTGGCGGAGGGTTAAAACCTGTCAGGAACAACTGTTTTTCCGCTGTTGTAACGCCGACAGAAAGTAACTACACAAATGTCATACTCACATACGCTACGCGTTACACATACGCAACGTGAACCGTAAAATATTACCGTTGCGTGTGTGCATTATAAGTGTTCAAGTCGAAAGTCTGAAAGTTTTTAAGCGGCCTAAAAATGTTTTTACCTTTAAATCACCTAACAACATCAACATTCAACACACACACACACGTGTATTTATATATATATATATATATACACACACTAGCTGAATTATTCGGCTACGCCCGTGCGCAGCTTTGGACGAAAATGTAATTATTTATAAAAAAAAAAAAATTGTAAAATTATTGAAATGCCTCACTGAAAACCCGTAAAATTTAAATAAAATACATCAATTCCCTTACCCTCTTTAGAAAAAAAAATTATAAACGGGCCACGTGTAAGCATTCGGGAGAAGAATTTGGAAAAACTCTGTGAAAAAAAAGCGTAAAAAAATTTCAATAGTGTCGCCAGAAACTTGGTACATAGAAAACGCTTGTTCTCGTATATATATGTATGTATTTGACTAATAAAAAATGAAGTATGAAAAGACATTATATAATCACTTTACGATGGATAACGTAAATTTGTTAGGTCCATAGTGATTTTCTGTACAATAACACAGATACGAGTACACAATTAGGTAGGTGGTCGAGATTAGAGAAGTACATACCAAACGTAATATTATTATTATGATTACAGCGCGGATTTATGTTCTATTAAAATAGACAAAATATTTAATAAGAATTTAAAATGTGCTTATAATATTTTCTAAAAAAAATAAAATATATAAATATTTTATATTTTTATATAAATATATTCTGCAACACTAATTTATAGTACAATAAAGAATTTTCTTTTTTTTATATAATCTGTGCATTCGTTTAATACAAAACTATGTTTTTACATTTTACATAAAAATTCGTGCTCTACTGACCATAACTTATAAAATATTTATTAACATATTATATTCCATTTATTAAAACATGCGTTAATCATCTTTCTAGAAATAATTTGAATATTATACATTATATTTATTATCAAATATAAAACTATCAACTTATATATTTGTAAAAGAAAGGTTAGGAAAATTGTGTACAAAATATTTATTTAGTGCATTAAAATAGGCGCACAAAATATTATATTACACAGAAAAAATTTCTCAGTGGTTAAAATGAGCATTTTAAATTTATGTGAATATTTGAAGTTATTAGTGAAAAATGCGAAATTATTTATAATTAATGTATTTTTGTTATGTTTTGAAATGTCTTGTATTTCAATGCTATTGTGTAAACTCTTGGCTTTAAAGTACAATATTGTATGATTCACAATAGTCAGAAATTATACTGAATTTGTTCTCATTCTTTAGGGTAATAATATATTATGATATTTTAACCGATAGTGAAGTTATTAGTATCCTAAAATAAAGTCACCCCTTTTAATTAAATTTATTTTTTAAGGAATACTATTATTGAAGATTGAAAAGGAAGACATTTTTGTATTAACATTATAATGTGAATTAGAAATTGTATAATAACAATGTGTCATTTCTTTGTAATCGGCAGTTCTAATGAGTACACCATGTATAGTTCTATGATAAATTTAATAACACTAATTATTTTATATTAATATTGGGTTAGTTTAAACAAGCATAGTACATTATTTTGTATTAAAATGATTAAAAATAAGATTTTTATCAAATACCATATATGTACAAAAAAAAAAATATATATATATATATAAATAGGTAAGCCTCGGATGTTGTGGCTGACACTCTAGTGAATTACTAAGATATATTTTTAGAATTGTGCAATTACTAAAAATTTGAAAGCAATGATAAATCAATGCATTCAATAAAACGGATTGAGCGGAATTTTGGTGTATTATACTTAGTCAGAAAATTTAAAGTGGTAAAAACAAAAAATTGTGACTTAGGATTGTCAAGAATTTTTGAATATAGTTGGAGTTATGTAGGACCTAAATTGTATATGGTTTTCATCCTTTAAACCAAAAATATCCCTTTTATGATATAAAAGGTCAACATATATTAATTGCTTTATTCAGAATATTTTCAGATATATCCATGTTTTCAGTTTTTGGCTGACTGTTGCCATATTTGTTAGACTTCAGTAAATATCTACTAATCTATTCATAACTTCCTTTTGTCAGATCAAACGTTTAGTGTGAAAATAACTTGCTTGTTAATTCCTCCGAAATTTAACAATAGGGGTTGCAAAATTAAACATTACATACGTATAAACCATGCTTGGGAGAATCTCATCTAAAACGACTGATTCACCTCTAACTACTTGTACTGCGTTTACTGTTTTTGAAAATGCATTCTATTTCTGCTGTCTTGCTGGCCTACTGGTGATTGCCCAACATTATATATACTTTAAAAAACTTTTAATACATTCAAAAATATGACATACCTAGTCGATGACAACATATTCATCGTATATATTTGTTAAAACATTATAATATATTATTTTATATTTCTATAAAATCGATATGTATTTAATTTTCAAACCATAAAACTACATAGGTATTGTGATCGACTAATATTTATACTTGCAACGGTACGTATGATGACTCGTTAAATTGCGTAAATATTATCAAATATTGAGCATTCATGTTCAATGAAAATTTATATTACTAAAATATTTATAAAAGCATTTCTTTTTGTTTGCATTAATTAGAATTTGTTTCATTAAATAAAGATAATACAATGTCAGTATCACAATGATTGATTTTTATCAACACAGAAAATTGACACTAGTTAATTGAATAAAATGAAGTTTTTATGAATATATCAATAATAACATCACATAAAACTAAGGTAAAATATTTGTCTTTCAAATAAATAAAGATAATCGTTTCTAGGCTTTACGAAACGCAAGCGAATGTTTCGGTAAGAACAAACATAAAACTAGAATAAACATGTTTGTTTAAGAAACATAAAATTCATTATTTTGACAAATAAATAAAAAGAGAAGAAACTTCAGAAGAATAA
This sequence comes from Slavum lentiscoides, assembly GCA_032441835.1. Taxonomy (NCBI): domain Eukaryota; kingdom Metazoa; phylum Arthropoda; class Insecta; order Hemiptera; family Aphididae; genus Slavum; species Slavum lentiscoides. The sequence goes on along the minus strand of CM063712.1, from coordinate 6,630,912 downwards.
AATTATGAGTAGATACTCCAAGCATTACTAATTTGAAGTATTATTATGCGCGTTTTGCAATTCCGCATTTTTGATTACAAAAATCTTCAAGTACGTCTACTACATTTAAAAATTAAAAGCCGCATTCATCTTTATAGTTTGTATTAAATTTACGCTTCATCAGTAAAGTAGATATTGCAATATAGTTGAAATAATTTAAAAAAACATAAAATGGAATCTTTATATATTCATGATATCATATTTGTAGAATTTTTTTCAAAATATATTATTTAATTTGTTTATTCACCGTGAAAATTCCTTTGAGCAAATATTTTATTTTTAAATTATACGAAGTATTTATTTTGTAATCTTGATAACGTATTTTAAAGAACGCATAAGTCACACAGTTTATAATATATAATTCGTTTTTCATGAATTTATCATTTTATACGATACACATATCCAATAATTTTACACTAATACTTTTCATATTTTTATCGCCATAGTAAAAACAATATATTCATATACATATATATTTTTCTTTTCATATTTATAAACAGTTCATAATATATTTCAAAATAAGTAAAACGACGAAGAATCCATATTCTAGTAACGTTATATAACACAAATTTTATGTTTTCATACATAATATTTTACCTACACTGAAAGGACGGTAACTTCAAATTAAATTATTTAAATACGTGTGTGAGTATTTGCATTTGCATATTATATGCGCTATATGGAAAGTAGATAATTTAGACATTGTACAGGTATGCGCATTGTAAGGCTACTTTATACAGTTTCTTGCAATTCTATGAAGGTAATTTTAATCTTGTCTTAAATTTCCGTGGAAATGTGATTGATACTGATTAATATAGAAGCAGTGGTCTTTAGATTATTAAAAAAAACCAACAACTTCTAACGTAAACATTATATTACGCATAATTATGGATAATTAATAATATTATTATTATGTTATACACAGAAAAACAAATTCGTGTTCTACGTGAAAAATTCAAATGTTTTTGAAATAGAGATCAAACTATAAAAAAAACTTAAGCCCGACTACTTTTATTACCTATCCTAAACTTGAATATTTCGATATATTTTTTTTTTTCATTAAGATATCTACACTTGATATATTTGAAAAATTATACCTATTATATATATATATATATATATATATATATATATATATATATTTATTTCATTAATACCGAACAAAACTATATGTATATTTAAAACACGAAACGTATCACATAGTCATATACTCGTAATATAATTGTTGAAGTCATCTGTTATAATTATTTTTATTATTAACTTTTGAAATATATAAACTTATATAAGTTATATAAGTTATATACTTATATAAGTTTTATATAAACTTTTGGAAATCTGTCTATAAAATGATTCAATTTATAATGTATGTAAACAGATATATATATATATATATATATACATTATGTACTTAAAATTAGCATATATTATTTTATTTTTACATTATTGTATATTTATATAGGTGCCTTATGATGAATAAACAATTAATTTATTACAAAAAAAAAGAACACGTGGCAAAATATGTTACGTGAACACTCTGATAAAAAGCAAGAATATGATACATATAGTTTAAAAAACCAATCATTTTTGGTGACAAAAAAAAACCACTTATATCATATGAAATATGATAACTGATGTGATATATTGTATTATTCTTCAGGAATATATTATTATTCATCTGAGATATTATATTCTTAAAATTATATTTACTCAAAAATTAATATATGCAATATGTATGGATGTACTATGTACTTTGAAATGATGAAATAATGCACACACCAACGAAAACGAAAACCTAATTTTTTTTGTACAGATTGTTATTGGGAGGGTTTTTATACAAACATATATATATATATATATATATATATATATATATGAATATATATATATTTTAAAGTATTCGATTATGTAATATGAACAATGATTTGTAATTTTATGGTAATAAAAGTTATTTATTAAATTCTGAGCAAAGCTAGAAATCTATTGGTTTTACAAAACTGTGTTTTTTTTGTTATGTCTGTACCCAAAAATTCTACCAGGAAGAGTGCTCCAATCTTTACAGTCACATTTTGTTTCTGGTAGCAAATTGTATCTAGTTAATACTTTAGAGAGGTTATTTTTTGATTTCCACAAAAGCGCATAAAAATAGAACTCAAAAACTACCGAAAAATTACATAAAAACTGTAAAAATGCGATTTCGTCGAAATCGATTATCGTTATTTCTTTGTAGTTTTGAAAATAATGGGTACAGAAATTTGAAATATTCATCACTTATGTAACTGTTTATTATATTATAGAAAAAAAAAGTAGCGAGCTGCGGGGTGTTGTGGATATCGCTTAAGTGAATTACTTGGATAAATGTTTTAGAATTTTGTTTTTATTATAAATTTGAAAACAATGATAAATCATTGTATTCGATAAAACAATTCTGAGCGGAGCTTAGGTGTAATACACTTTGTCTTTTTTTTTTACAAAATTAAAGTAATATATGTCTGACGTTGTGTCCAAACTTCAAGTCAAAAAACTCAAAATTAACGGTTTTATAAATGAAAAACCTCAAATTCTTAAAATAGCTATAAATAATTTGTCTAGAACTAGTCTCTAGTCTTTATATGAAATATTGATTTATACATAATTAATTCAACAACACAAATATTTCCCTTAATAAATGAAAGGGATGCATTCCTAGGATAACAAGTACCCGCAAATATTAAACACCGAAATTTCATGTTGCGAAATTTAATTTATTAGCGGCGTACAAAATGAAAATTAGTTAGTTGTTGGTTGAATTATCGGTGGTGCGCATAATACAGAATACAATAAGGAACTTTACGGTTGAGACATGCAATTGTTTACTATAGAATAAACAGTGTATTCTTGGAAATTGTTAAACTGATAAATCAGAGTTTATAAAATGATGACCAATCAGAGGATATGCGGATCTTTCGGTACGGAGTCGATAAACTATAATAAATATTATATTTTATATATCGTCGCGTGAGTACTATGTATTTTATCGTTTCCTACGAATAAATTGCAGTATACGCATAGAATCCTGAATGGTTAATATAGCTGTGTTAGAGGAAAAAAACGATCGGAAGGCGTGAGAATATATTGCGAAATAATAAGATTTCAACCGTATTCTGCAGTAAGACTATATCGAGGATAACTTTTAGATTCTGAGCATAGCGAGGAACCTATTGGTTTTACAAAGCTGTTTTTTTGTTATGTCTGTACCCAAAAAATCTACCAGAAGGTGTGCTCCGGTCTTTACAGTCACTGTTTGTTTCCGGTAGCAATTCCGGTTGCATCTATTTGGTACTTTAGAGAGGTAATTTTTTATTTTCTCAAAAGAGCATAAAAATAGAACTCAAAAACTACCGAAAAATGACATAAAAACGGTAAATTATAGGTTTCGAGTTATTTAATCCATAAAAGGAGTTAGTTTTTGTCATAAACCTAAAATATTACACCGAAGCTCCGCTCAGAATGCAGTGATTTATCATTGTTTTCAAATTTATATTGATAAAAACACACTCTAAAATCTTTATCTAAGTAATTCACTTAAGCGACATTCACAACACCACAAGGAACGTTGCCTTTTTAAACAATAATACTGAATATTATAAAATCGGAATATAATTTTTTTTTTTTTATTATCATCAATATTGATTGAGTGTCAGTGTACGATTTATGGCGATATTGTACTTTTTCACAATTAAGTCGTCGTAATATAGTCGTAGAAGTAACATTTAATGACAAATATCCGTATTTTACCCTGTGAGATATTTTAATCCATAATCAGTGATGAAAATGATTGTTCTTTTTTTTTCTTCTTTGATCATCCAAATAATTTATTTTATCTTTAATTAATAATTGTTGTGTGTCATTAATTGTTAAAGCCCAGTCACCAATAATTTCTATATTTAATTCAATTTTAATTTTAATTTTTGGATAAATTTATTAACAATATTTTGGCAAAGAATGTTTTATAATTTATTTATCTATTCATTTAAGTATATTTATCATATTTTTTTTCGATTATATATACGTGTAAATTTATTTGTTGCTTTGGATTATTTTTAGATCGATTATGGTGCTGTCCGATTTTGAGTTTAATAATCTAAACTCAGAATTTCTTCACAGTGAATTTCAACTGGATTTGTCGATGTAGTTCAGTAGTTGTAGCTTTATAATTCATTTTTACTTCGTACGTGTCTAGTGGATGTGTAGGTACATACCCTATGGAGAGTAGAATCTTTTGTTAACGTTTTAATCTACCTTCAAACTTGAGTCTTTGACGCTTAATTGTAATTATTCGACCATCTGATTTTAATAAACTGTAATGTTTCGTATACATATTATATACACCATCATAATTGATTAGTATTTTTAGGTATTTTTTTATTATTTGCTGTAACAATTCAATATTATTTAAAACAATAAAAATAAATAGATACGTCGAAAAAGACACGATTTTTCAAATAAAATTGTATTTTAACGATGACTACAACAGTTAAAACATGAAAACCGCAGAGCATTAAATGAAAATGTGAAATTTGAAGATGTATCGAATAACGAATACCGGGTAGATAATAATAAATATTTTTATAATATTATTTGATATATATATCGGGCTGTTTTAATATCTCAATGGCAGCTTACAATTTTAGTATGTACTACGATGTCGATTTGGTGTGTTCGTATATACGCAGTTCACAACAACTTTTCCGTTCTCACTTGACTCAACAATTATTTCTGCAACGAAAAGTTCTATATTTTAAGGAATAAAGAATAATGAATTGTACGTATTTTTCCATTTGTTTTTTCCCTAACACCGTACTGTATACGGGTGATTTTCAAAAATAAAATTCGAATAGCAATGTGTCACGATATTATACGAGCATATAACAATGTAAGCCACGTAAGGATGTCAAAATAAAATCATCCCCGTAGAACAACTTCCATATGTCAGGATATTAATTGTCTACAACTCCGTAGAATGTGCTTAATTCACCGTACGGTGTGTCGTGTACTGTACTATATCATGTTTGTTGACGACTTACGGTCAGTTATTTAACCTTGGACGTCATTTGTTCTGCGATTCAGATAATATTATTACGACGGTCGATGTCCATCTTAACCATGCAATCGCTGTGACAGAGAAATCGATATTAATTTTATTTCTATATATTTTTATATTTGAAATACCAAATACTGTAGATCATCTATAATATTTGGCAACACCATACGGGCATTTTGTTTATCTATACGTCAAATAGGTATGCCCATTTTTTTTTTTTTTTTTTTACCGGGCCAGCGAATAAACGCGATGGGATCGTAAATTACTGCCGCTTGACTGTAACGACGACGGTGCAGGCATTGCCGATCATAATAAAAACTCGTGTTTATTCGACTATGGTATCTTCCTTTTAATATAGGAAATATTGTGTATGAATCGTGATTGAATCGCATAAATCAATGTAAAGAAACTATATGAGCAAATAACTGTTTAATACAAACCCAATTCCTGTGTTTAAGGTTCAAAAATTAAAAAAAATATAGAATTTAAACAAGTTTAGTAATATATACATATATATGAACCGAAATCGATCATTTGGTTTTATTTTAGAATTCAGGGGGTATTAATGACTATAATAATTTTAGTAAACGTGCAATAAACAATTTTTCTATCTATAAATTTACCTAAATGATAATAAATTAGGAAAACCTGAACAATTGATTGATGAAACTTATGTAATCGAATTTTATTTAATTATCATATTTTATAAATTTGATATTTAAAACAGATTTTTATTATATCTTTGAAAATGTGATGGAGAAGTCCATCAGAATATTTCATTAGGAAAGATAGATAGTATAATCGTTATACTTTAATTTCGTATTCGAAGGTCAAAATAGTTTTTTTATTTTTTCAAAGTTAACAGATAAATTAGCCAGAAACAACCAAAGCAATTCATTTTCAATAAATATTCCTGTTATAATGAATCCTATTTAATATAAATACCATAGACAGGCACGTATTTGAGGGGGGGGGAGCAATGGGAGCGATCGCCCTCCCCTAAGGCCCGTATTATAGTCTTTTTTTAATACAAGAGCACACTGACACGTATAATAAAAGTAACTTATGCAGAATTTGGACTATACCAAAAAAATTAATCGCCCAACCCCCAAGATAAGGTCCAAGATACGTGCCTGACTATAGATTAGTTAATAGAAACTTTTATAAATACAAAATATATAGATTACAGAATTAAATTTCAATTGTATTAAACCAACTTAAAACGAAAAACTATATTAAATTTATGCATATTTTTTTTTGTCCCAGGAAATGTATAGGTTTATGTCAGTTTAACGTTTACTGCTAAATGCTCTTACTCAGTTATGTATTTAAAATATGTTTTCAAAAATATGTTTAATTTCTATATTTTAATGATAAATTGAAATAAAAACCATTTTATTTAACACAAAACGGAAGAAATCATAAATAAAATATACCATAATTAAAAGTTAATAAACATTATATTATAAAAATAAATGGAGGAATTTCCAATTTATAATTAAGTTATTTAACTTTATTAGGTCGTAAATCGTAACTACACTGTAACGATGGTAAGAAATGTAAATTGAAAACGAAATCTCTAGTTGTGTATGTAATACTTGTTAGCACTTAGCTGTCACTGAGGCTAAAGAAGATTCATCGTCTAGTGTGGTAGGAACAACGAAATACTTTATAACTAAAACACACTAGATAAGTAGCATTCTGTAGTAAGCATTCTGTCTTAATTCAAAAGTGAAATGTCTAGTAAATCTCGATGGAATGGTAAAATAGTGCTACATATTTGGTACCTGTTAGGTACGTTTCATAGATATTTGCATATCAATATCTAGAAATTTAAATAAATATTGACTTGGTTAGAAAATTCCTAGGTATGAGTTAATATAAAAAGTATGACAATTTATTTTGAGGTCATTTTTATAGTGGTCCTTTCCCTTCTGAATCGTTGTGAAAGGGAGATAATAATTAAATGCCCCAACTTCCACCCGGGCAGATAGGGCAATGACTCGGGAGAAGGGCCTGGAACTCAATTTTGGGCCAGCCATATTTCTTAATACACCGAGTCCGTTGACCGTTTGTAATATACTAATAGGATGAAAAAATATTTGATAAAAGGAATTTAAATAAAATATGTGCAATATATATATATATATAAATAAAAATCCGCTCATAATTTCTGTGATCTCGCATAATAAATTGTACATAAACAAATATGGTTTTCTAACGTTCGGTTTTATTTGTACTTTTCAGGAAAGGTTCAGGGTAATGGCTAACGTGGCTGTGAATCGGGCCAACATGCTGACAAGAATCTGGAAATATGCGGATCCCGAAGTAACGGGTTCCGAGTATTTACTACACGCCGGTGTGATATCTATGGTGGAGTTTGATAATGACATATTTGCCGCTGGCAACTGCTATGACCAAAACCAGTACAAAAGTTATTGGCTGTTTTGTCCGTACGCATACCGATTGCCTAACGGCGAAGGGATATTGGCCAAAGATTTGGCCGTCGAGTATAAATATTTGTCGAACACCAGCGAATGGTTTTATATTGCCAGGCAAAAGGCTCAAGGAGTGATCGACAGGAACAATCAATACAGTCACGGTGAGATATAATTAGTGCTAAGGACTTATAGGAATTTCTATGTTTTTAAATTATCATTCAAAACATAGCTCAGTGATATAGAAATTCGTTTCATAATACTACATAATACAACAGTATATGCACTAACGCGTGAAAAAGAGCTAAAAATATATTGTATTTTGTTTTATTTTAATTTTATAAGCATATTTCACTAAATTTAATACTAATTAAGAAACATTGTTATTTAATTTATCTTTGAAATTTGTAAAGAAGAAAAAAAATGTATATCTGAAAGAATATTCGATGAAATGAGTAAGCCGTGTATTTTCCCCGTCTGCTCGGTGATTTCTATTTGAAATTATAAACCTCCGAAATTATTTTATTTACACACGAACTACACGTACTCGGATATTTTAATCAGTCCGGGTTAGTTTGTCTTGCGAAATTTGTTTAATATTTATATTATTAATTAATTTTTACATACAATATACATTTTTAACAATATAAATTAATACTTTTTTTATTATTATTTATTAATTATGATTCTAGTATAGGCACTTAATAGGTGCCGTGTCATTTAAATGTTTTTGTTTTTAATGCATAATTTGAGAGGATATTTTAGTGATTGTACATAATTTAAGGGCATTAATACTATGTGATCTATCACACCCTTTGAGGGGATGCGGCAGCGCAAAACCTATGTGCAAGTCATGAGTCCACCACAAATATTTAAAAGCCGAAGAAAAATAGATTTCTTACTCAAAATAATAAACAATAAAAATATAACATTTAATATAATGTAAAAAAATGTGTTAAATTTAAATATGGTATATATGAATTGAATTTGTATGTTTGAATATAACAGACATGTGAATTTCAATTATTGTGATATATGGGCGGGCAAATAATCGAGTAATTGATTGTAATTTATATACATACACACACACACACATATATATATATATAATATATAGTATAGTATAAAATAGAATAAAAAAAATATTGTCGTTTAAAATATAGTATATTAGTGTGGAGATCGTAAAATAGTACTGGGCCAAGGTGTTCACATGTGGCTCTTTCAGTCGATACAATATTTATATATTTCATCGTTGCTTCTTTTGTCTCAATAATCTTTTATTTCTATTTTTACTATAGCAAATTTTTGTTGACAAATAGGCACATGGTAATATATCTTTAGGCATAATTTAATGTTTTAATTTATTACATTGATATATATGTTGTACCTTGGCAGGATAAAGAGTATGGGGTTCGTGTAGTATAAGCATAGATGGAGGAAAGGGAGGAATTTGAACATATGTTGAAATAATTCGAGCCAAGAGATCACAAAAATTATTAATATTTTTACCCAAAGATTACAAGCCACAGTTTTAGCCATAGCATACAATAATATTAATATCCTAAATCCATAGTATAATAAATGTATCATAATATGGGTTATTTTACATTAAATTTTTTATTTCGAATTCAACCATTTACACTAGTTCAGGCCGGATTCGACCTGGGCATTTGGAAAAACATTGCTCTTCTCTGGAGCAATGTTTTTGGACATTAATAATTATTTAAAATTTTCTATTGTTTATTGTGGAAAATTTATCGTAAAAAAAGGTAACGAGTCGCGGGGTGTTGTGGATATCGCTTAAGTGAATTACTTGGATAAAGATTTTAGAGTTTTGTTTTTATTTCAAATTTGAAAGCAATGATAAGTCATTGCATTCGATAAAACGATTCTGAGCGGAGCTTACTTTTTTCGTAAATAAATATAGTCTAAAGTTGCATATTTGGTGAAAATTTCAGGTTTCTATGACTATTAGTTTCAAAATTACGAAGAAATAAACAACAATGGATTAAGACGAAATTGCATTTTTAGCGTTTTTAAGTTATATTTTTAGGTGATTTTGAGAAAATCGAAAAATAACCACTCAAAAGTACCAACTAGATGCGAATTGCTGCCGGAAACACACTATGACCGAAGGGATCAGAGCACTCCTTTTGGTCGAAAATCTATACACAGGATAGGAAAAAAAAATATATCATTGTAAAAACAATAGATCCATTGCTCCGCTCAGAATCTAAAAACTACTGAAAAAATGTTTAAAAACTTTCTTTTAATTTGGACTGTTTATAGCAATTAAAGGTGTTGAGGTATTCAATTCATAAAAAGAGTTAGTTTTTGGACTTCCGTTATACGTATACCTAAGATATTAAACCGACGCACCGCTCAGAATCGTTTTATCGAATGCAATGCTTTATCACTGCTTTCCAATTTATAGTGATGAAAATACATTCTAAAATCTTTATCCAAGTAATTCACTTAAGCGACATTCACAATACCTTGCGTCTAATGACCTTTTTTTATTTTTAATATATAATTTAAAAATACAGGAATAATTCTTGTTTACTCCCTGTTTTTTTCACTTCATATCACGTCGCAAATAATAAGTGAATACTGTTTATGTTCTTTTATTTTGCCTTTCCCTAGCTTCACTTGTTATATTTCTCAGTGAAGCCATTTCGATAGAGATGCATAACAATGCCTTACCGCGTTATTGGCTATGGCACGTGTATAACATTCACTCCATTTGCTTTAGGGGCACTAGATACGCTTCTGCATTTATATCTTGCAATACCTTGTGACGTCCCGCAAATTGTATGATAAGTAGATCATTAGATAAAATTAATATTAATATTTGTTAATGTTAGCAGTCATAACACGGCTAATTTCCTTTAATTTTTTGTTGTTTATCGTTATCAATTTCATATTTACAACATGTTTTCAAGATCACGGACAATATAAATATAATGTCTATGTTGTTAACTGATCCTTGTGATAAATAAATTTAAATACATGATCATAATGACAAAACTTAGTTTTCATGGAACTATAAAATATTCTAAGACTGACGAAATGTTAGATGTGACAAATTAAAGTATCTTAAATCATGATGGTAAAAGATGTTAACGTGTTAAAATCATGGTCGGCATTTTCTTAGCCAGACTATTATGCTTATTAATTTCACCTACCTAAAGAAAATCTGTGTATATATATATGCATAACAAGAAAAATATAATTTTACGATATTTTATAACAATGTTTTAATAATGAATAATACGATACTGTAGTATTTATAAAAAATACTACGAACGTATTGCTGCAGTTATTATGACTAATTACTTCAGATTTTTAATAAAAAAAATAAATAAAAGTTTTTGTAAGTAGTCGGATAAGATTGTACTTAAAAATGTACTTAGTCGAAGCTACATCATATAATTGAGTAAAATCATTTTAAATTACGAATACTTAATTTTGACTTTTTATTATACGCGTATTCAGCATTTTGATGAATTCAAGTGATCAATCTAAAGGATTTTTGTTAAAATGAACTTGCGAAAATATTTTTATTGTAAGTCGATTGCACTCTAAAAATTCTTTGTTTTCTTGTATTAGTATCATATAATCTATTTACTTGTTAGACTTCGTGGTATTCTTTATGCTTTGTACTCAGATTATTTTATTTCAACACGATTTTTATGTTACATTTATATGGTCTAAAATAATTAAACCAAATACTCATCCAGTAAAAGTGAAAATATGAAATATGTTGACATTTCTTATTCCTAATACAAGAAAATATATACTTTCAAGTGAATATTTAGAAATTAAAATGTCAATTTATGAATTAATTAAGAAAATAATAAATAGATCCTTATTCATAAGATAATTATTTAGTAAATACTAAACAGATGTTAACATAAGAGGCAAAATCACACATAAAATAGTAAAACTAAAAATTAAATAAATAAAAGAATAATAATATATAATATAAAACAATAATAATACTTGTAAATAATACATTTGTTTATATTTTATATAATACATACAGTCAAGCCAATGAGTATTGTGAAAAATAAAGAAATATTATATAGGAGCCGTTGTATTGAATTTGTGTATTTACTACCGCGGTTCAACAAAAATTCATGACCAAGCATAAAGCGAAAAAATGGAAATACAACAACAGATTTAATACAATATGACCCCTATATACTTCTGTATTTTTCAAACAAATTGAAAAATAAACAGACATTATACAAATTGAATAAAATAAATTGACGTTTAAACGTTTAAAAACATTCTCGTTCATGTTGATATTGCGTAAAAAATTTTTTTAATATTATAAAATTACTCACATAGCTTGTACATGTACGTAGTACAGTTTATACCTAGGTAAAAATGTTTTATTTTGATGCGTATGATAAATGACTGTAAAATATCTACGGTTCATCGTTGTACTCTATTTAGAAATATTTGATATCTCGAAAAATCATCCATATGTTGTATAGTATTTTATGTTACATTAAAATTAATATAAGTACTTATTGTAGGCCATGGTATAGCAATAACACACGTATTTACATATTTTATTAGCCGTTTTTCTTTTATTATGATAATATAACCATGTAATAAATTCGTTCACTTCTGTTACTTGTATTTTTCTCGTTGTTACTAGGGACACTGTATTTTGAAAATTTTTTCTTTTTTAATCGTTATTAAGGAAGAATTTCACATAGTCGTTAATCATATTATATAACACATGCTATACGTCGAAAGGCAGTGTTTGTTTTTACTAAAACTACATATAACTGATCAATGATCAGTATCTATTATTATACTTCTCTTCGATAAAAAAAATTCGATACGAAGTGCTATGATATAAGAATCCCGTCATTTTAACGAAGAAATATTAGCCTTGTTTATTAAAACTCTTTTGTAATATAATATGATGTTACGTTGACATAAGTCAAGATACATCGGATAATATACGTAGGCACAGGGCCACAGCTAGAGTGGGGAGCAGGGGTGTCTTTTGCCACGGGTGGCGAAATTTTGGAGTCGACAAAATTATGATGGACATTCTTTAAAATGCTTGCCACCTCATAGTCCACATATAAAGTTATTTATAAGCTACAATTGGAATAAAGGTGCTTCAGCAAACTTTTAGTTTTTTTTTTTTATTGTGAATATTTATAATCTCTACAGTAATAATAGTCACAATAAGTAAATTTGTTAGGTTTTGCAATAAATTCTTTTTTTTTCCATTTGACTTAACTTATCAGGGTAATTTATCCATTGTTAGAACCCAACGTGACTTTTTTTTTATTTATTTATTTGGTAGCTAATTGTTGTACAGTTAGATATGTACCCTGGTGCATGAGTGACAAGGCAGAGGGTAAAATCGATTTTTAGTTAATCAAAAATTTTTTTAAAAGCACTATGATACAATAGAAGTTCACCAATGTAAGTCTCATGTCATATTGAACACCAAATAGCGCCTTCAATATCATTTGACGAAATGATCAAGACATTTTCAGTCAAAAAATTAGGAAAATTCAAATTTACATTAGTCTTTAAAACTAACTTTTTATTTTTTTTTAAGAAATTGTTTTACGTATAATATTTCCTGCGGTATAATAAAAATATTTTACATTAATTGTTTCATTCTCATTCTCAAATACTAGTAAACCTTATGTATTATATTATGTCATAGTTCTATCATAATGTTATACGACATACCAAAATATATTTTCTATTAAATATTTCACATGATGATTAGGGATATAGGACTAAAAGTTATTTACTAATTGCTAGTGTTGAGTGGTGGGAGGGAGGAGAGGCGGCTATATTAGGGCTTGCGACCCCTAGCAAAATTTGTATCTGCGGCCCTCGTAGGCATTTATTCCTTGTAGTTTTGTACTCGTGTTTTCTCTAATAAAATCTATAGTGATTAAAAATATATACTGTAACCGCATACGCTTGGAAAAAAATTCATTTATTTAGTATTTCATATGAATCCAGCAGGCCATTATGTTTTATATCTACATGTTATTTATGTTTTTAAATTAGTAAACATATATTTTTTTTTTTACTGTTAATATTAAAAATCGACACAAATGACATTTAGTGTGATTTATGAATGTTCAATACGTAAGGTCAAATTTCAAATGAATTTCTTTGTTGGATTTTAAATTTTAAAATATAATAAATAGTTTATACGGGTATATCTATACAATTTTAGAACCAAAGTGTGTGACGTTTTAAAGAGAATAAAACGCAAAAAAGTGGTAAATTCACAGTGAATGTTTTAAATTATATTACTCGAGGTTTCGCATAGTCTAGACTGTTAATTATTTGTTTGGATTAGCTTTTTAGTGTCAAACAAAGGCCCAACAAAATTGAATTTGAAATTTACTGTGTAATTCTATTTATTTCCTGTTTTCAATTAAATTACTTTTTTATAAGATTAGATGTACACACGTTGCTTTTAATTTATTTTGTTTATTTCTCTTATGTGTGTATAGTACTTACATGGAAGAAATTTAATTTAAAAAAGTAGAATGTGAGTAACGAACAAAGACTGGGTCAGTGGTTCAGTAATACAATGAATTGATGGATAAATCGAATTAAAAATTACATTTATACTAATAATGATTATAACGTGTTACAATAAAAAATAAAAATGAGTGTAATGTAATTATATCAATATGTAATTATATCATTCGGAAATACATTAGAAAAGTTAGTAAGTCCCTTGTACAGATAATATTAAATTCAATATAAATATAGGTATAGATTTAATTCAGTTTTAAAAGTTACGTTATATATTCATAAATATTAAAATGTTATTTAATGTGATATGATAAATAAGGAATTATAGTTTTATATAATTTGAGTTCAAGAGAATTATAACATCCTTTAAACATTTAACCTTTGATTGAAAACTAGACGTTTTTAAGCACTTATCATAATGAAATATTTGTTGGTGTGCATTTATACGTTTATCCATATTTTATCGTCCAATTTCTATTACAATATCCAATAAATATGATAAGATATATAAAAAATTATTTAATCTAATATCTGTCGTGTAATTTGACAATAATATTTATCCTTGAGAAAGAAAAATGGGCGTTGCTTCGCCATTTAATCAACATGAAAACTTTCATGCCTTTGTTTACCTAAATACAAAAATAGGCTTGATATTCATAAGTCACTTTTGCTGGTAATGTAATAATATAATAATTTTAAAAACACAAAAAAACAACAAAAATATAATTAAATCTTTATTATTATTATTATTATTATTATTATTATTATTATTATTATTATTATTATTATTATTATTATCATCATCAATAATGTATATTTTATACATAATATAAAAATTGTATTTATATTCAATATAATATTAACGAAAATATATCACATATATCACATATAAAATATATATAAATTTGGTGAAAGTGTGAAAATAAAACGATTTAATTTAGTCAGTATCCTGTTTAAGGTGTGAGAAATTTTGCATTTGAATGTATAAATCGTCTTAATTTTAGAGTAAGAAACAGGAGACAAATTATTTTCTCTACTTTTGCATGAGAACATTTTTTGGTAAGCGTGTAATATATGTATTATAAAATACGATATAAATAAACGGTGAAACATTTATAGTGAAATCAATTCCAAAATATAACCAAAAGTTTTATATTTTCAAATATTTTGTATTCAAATATTAAAATATTAAATTTATAAATATTTTATATAAATAATTAATTAATTCTGATATTGTATAGTGATTTAAAAATATATATATATTCCTTTAGTTGATATTGTGTAAAACAAGAATAATGCATTACGTTTATGTAACAATAGTTTTATTTTAATAAATTCAATAAAATGTATAAGTTTCAATCGTTGAAAATCAATAATCATATTAAATATATTTCTTTGTCATTATATTCTCGAAATTCGAAATATTATAAGGGTTTTTGATTTCAGAACGTAGTAATAAACTGAAAATATCAAATATTACATATTATGTACTCGTAATAGCACGGTCTAAACGAAAACGACTGTTCAGGGAAATAGAACGAACGAGAAACATTGGCACGGAGACGTTCGTATTATCATGAAATGATTTATAGTCGACAGTTCGATACTCAACATAATTATACATTTTTTGCATTTCCATTCATAATTATTGGTTGATATTCATATTTTGTTCGATTTTGAAAAGTATTTTGCACGTGACTTGAAGAAAAATTATTTCATATTGAATGATTCGGAGAACAAAAATGATACGTGAAAAAAATTATTAAATTCATATTTATAACGTTGTATTCGGATAACGAGTGTTTGACCTAATTCACAATACTTCATTAAAGTTTTATTTACACTAGAATTATTTGAATACTAAACGTTAGGTACTTATACTTTTATTGAATACATTATTTATACAAATATATTATGATTCTTATTAAAATTTCCTCTAAAATTAAAAAAAGCCTTTTTTATCATTTTCTATAATATTTATAAAACATAAAATAGTAAATGGGAAACAGCCAGTGCTGGATATATAATATCATTAATATCTAATCTGCAAACTAACTGTTAATATAAAAAAAATTTCTCAGTCGTCTGTCAACTAACAAATGCTTCATTTTGTGCTAATTTACTAAATAAAAACAAACATTTAATGATTTTCAATGTTCTAATCACAATATTTCATATATCTTTTTTATACAAATAAAATCATAACTTGCTTCACATTGTGCGTGTATTATGTAAAAACTACTAGAAAAAAACTGAGATTAGGTTTTTTTAAATTTGTTTGTAACAGTTTGGTGATCATTTTAAGCTGGGTTTAATGACAATATGACCAAACTACCATGGAAGTCTCTCAAATATAAAGTAAAAGAAAAATTGTCGTTTTCAAGCTACGCCCAGCTGTAGAGAATATCTCCCTTACTGTAAAGCTGGTGGGTCAGCGTGAAAGTGGGATTTATACAACGCACATGCATTGAGGGGTAATACGTACATAATAATTGCACATCATTTTCATTCTGATATTTCTATATTCAATTATTATTAATATCTTTTTCTCTCGAAAATCATTTCCTTATTATTTCTTGATAATTATCTAAATTATTTTGCCAAATATGTATTTAGAAGATAGTTTATAATATGTATATACGAAATTATCTATAGTAGCTATATTTAATTTCTATATTTTTGTATAAGTTTTAATTACAATTCGTTTCATTGATACATATGTATCTATACGTTTCTTAATCTTAGTTGTTAGAATTATTAAATAAATCTTATTTTTTTGGGTACAATTAAATTCATGTAAAAAGGTTTTTAGTTATTTTGTATCAAAAATTATTATAAAATTATTTTCTATATATAATATAATGCCGGTTAAAAAAACCTCATCTATTAATTTAGTACATTCAAAACCCCCACAAAAAAATGAAATATTTATTCGGTCACACAAAATCGAAGAGGAAAGAGAGAGAAGACATACAACGAACCGCGAGTGAGCACAATCCTACATATCTTATAAAACAAAAGAGGCAGGTCAGACTCGATTAAATAGGATGAAGGAGAAAATTAGATCGTCTAGATTAATAGAAATGGAATTTCAGGATCGAAAAGAATAGGATTAGGAGAAAAAGCTAAAGCACTAGAGTAACAGTACACTTATCTTTGAAAGTGAAAAAATTTTATTATGGTCGGCACAATGATTAACCTGTAACCCTGCATAGACGACATTATACAAATTTTGTAAATAAATTTAGAAACTCATTATTTCCTACGGTAAAATTTATTTAAACCTGTGCACGGAAAACGCCGAGTAATTCAAGTAGTTGTAAATAATACTGTTTATTAATTGCTATTGTTGATCTTGTTATAATTTTTTTTCTGTAGGTATTGTTAAATATTTTATAATATATATTTACTTTATTTCCAGATGCATATAAGTCTATACACGTACATTTTAAGAATACAATTTTTTAATAATTATATGTAGACATATATTATATTCCCGTTAAGTTTTAATGTTTTGTATAATATATCTATGGAGATTGTGAAATTATTACTGTAAATTATAATTAGTTATCATTTATATTTAAAGCATCTAAAAGGCATAATTTTTTAAAGAAATATCGTCATTTCATTAGTAATAAAATTGTAATTCTTAATTTGAGTGGTTCATATTTACAGGTGTTTGATTGCTATTATTAATACACTAATTTGTTATCTTTGTTAAAGTACTCATAACAGAGCAAATTAAAATTTTGAATATATATTTGTATTAAGTATATGTGAAATATACAGGTAAACATATTATTCTAGATTTTTCATTTTCATTTTTTTTTTAATTTAAAATATGTCTATTTTGACTTTATTAATGAGTTTACTTTATTGTTTATTACAAGAAATATATTTATTCTTATAAATGATTTAAATAGCAAATATGACTGAGATAGTATGATTGTAAATAAGTCTCTCATATTCATAATTGGGAAGGAATGTTTTAAATATAAGTTTACATTTGAATGTAATACATTTTCGAGAATCATTAAATATTATTTATATTATACATACATAATAAACTTCTGATAAATTAGTTTGATTCGTATATGTAGAATTTGAAAAAATAATTTATTATTATGTTAAAAAACATATTATAAGCTAGATGGATAATATTACTAACCTTCTATAATAAAAGAATTTCTTAATTTTTGTGAAAAAAATTTATTTTTATAAAATATGATCCAATTAACAATTTATCGAATATTCAAAGTAAAATATATTTTGATGAACCTTAAATGTTTAAAACTTTTAAAAAGTAATTAAAACTTAAAAAATTTTTTTACAAATTGAACACGCACTTTTATCTTTTTAGTTTACATAATACATGCTTATATAAATTTTAATTTTTCGAATATTTGGAACATAATATTAAAAAAGTGTGTCATTAAATTTGTTTTAGAAATACAAGAAGTGATATATATATATATATATATATATATATATATATACATTTTTTTTCATTAAATTGAAAATAATAATACAGTATACTATGCATAATTATTTTCTATATTTATAGCTTTTGTTTGTGTTAACATTAAAAATATGTTAACTTTTATTCATTGTTAATAATCCTACATTTTTAAATATTCTCTAAATTCAAATTCATCTGTTCACAATCCTTTTAATACTTTAAGATTTAATGTATAGACAATTTTAGTTACCAATTCATCGAGATAAAATTTGTAGAATTACGATAGTCCAAAATTATACGTTTTATTATATGGTTTATAAAATGTACTTTATACATTATAAACTATACATGATATCGTGATAGTTATTATATAATACAAAATTTTTTCTAATAAATAACGTAGAAGATAAAATATATTCTTCCTTGTGGATTAATAAATAATAGCAATAATAAATTAATAAATTATTTCATATTTCCTTATATAATTAACAGTTTTTTATTTCTATAATAATTACAAGTATTATTATCACACAAATGTGTTAATAATTTTACTGATTAATACAAAATAAAAGTATTATGTTAATTTTAATATAGAAACAATTTATTAAACAAAGTATTTATACATTTTTGCTGTGTATTATTGTTCAATAATATCATATTTCATATTAAACATAATGTTTATTTTAATCGTAAACGATCAAAATTTTTTTTAAAACAGGTGGACTTTTAAAAATATAAAAGTGAAATATTACATAGTCCAAATGAATGAGAATAAAATTAATAAAATCTTCTTTGATTCACATTAATATTAATAGAGAATTAAAGTCTAGAACTTAATTTAGATAGTGATCACACACATCTATTATAAATAAAAAGCTCCCTAACTGATACACTGCCTTATCAACGCCAAGCCGAAATTACTGGACCAATTACAATACAATTTAGAGGGTAGCATTCTATTATAGCATAGGTATGCACTCAGAAAGAATTCATTAAAATTCTATTTCTTAGGGAGCCAAATACAAAAAAAAAAAAAGTAGGTTTTATTATTTGATTTAATATATTTTTAATACACTGTGAAACATAAAATAATAACAAATACACCCATATATGTTGACTGTGACAAAAAAATATCGTGTGCCTTTATCAGAAAATAAATAATAATATACTATTTAAATAAAATAGTGAAATACCAACATAAGACATTTAGTAGACATAAGTATTTTATTTTGATAATATTATTCATTTTAATGTTTTAAATAATTTATTTGTGTTATATAAATAAATAGATATTCTAAGTGTTACTTTCAAACTATTTATCATATCCTCTGGATGCTATACAAATATTTGAATCTTTTAAAACAAATAAAGAATATACAAAATGCGATACATAAAACATAAGTTTATTTAAAATTAATACATTTTTCCCTCCTTTATTTACCTACATAAAAATGAGTATAGATCAGATAAACTTAGATAAACCTAATAAATAAAATTCAACATTACTCCCCAAAACTCCATAGAAAAAAAAACTGTTCCACTGAAATTTGGCAAAAGTGAAATGATTTTTCAGACATAATGAGTTTTTATAAAATGTAAAATATTAATAATAATAAAGTTGATTTACATTTTATAATTAAAGTAATATTAGACAGATTTTGAATAACATGATCTTCATTTACTATAAGCTATAAAGGATGTTAATGTCAGTAAAAAAAATCAAAAAATATTTTAACTGACATTTTTTGTGATGTGCACTATAAAAAGCGAAAAATTTTGTCTGTAAAAATGTATATAATAGTTACAATTATTTTATTTCTACAAACATTTAGGTTTTTTTCTTATTACTGTAGACGTATATGTATTCAGTACTGTAATTTTTATTTATTTATTATCTATAATTAACTAAAATAGGAATTAATATACACAAATTTATAACGTTCAACAGATGCAATTTATGTCTACGTCAATTATTTGAATTTTTTTCCTTTTAGTTTTAGAGGTTATTTAAGAGAATTGGTATATTGTACACTTACCACTAAATAGTTTGACATTTAGAAATTTTCACTTCTAGTGTTTTCAGATCTTTATCAGCTTCGTTCAACTAGCTTATTTTTTACGATTTCTTTGTAGCTTGTAGACTCTATTTTAAAAATTACTTTTGGTATTGTTTTGTGTTCCAAAAATATTTTTATTCAGAGTTTTAAATATTTAAAATTTGTGTAAATGTTAAAACATTGTAAAAAAATTGCATTTTGAACGTACAATTACTTTTCAAATTAATACGAGTATAACGTTATATTTTTTTAAAAATATAATAAAATAAAATCTAATATCTTATTTATTTTGTTTCAAAAAATATCAGTACATATATGTATTAAGCTGAAAAGTGGTGAAAACTTAAAACATTACATTAAGCACTTATAATATAATAAATAATAAGAATAATACTAAATATGTTTGCATACAAAACAAATCTAGTAATACTTATTTTTATTGTCACTGGATAAATTGTTTATTAAAACTTTGCAGACAAATAAAAACAAACGATTTTAGGAAAATATTTGTTTTTTGTTTTGTATATAAATCAAATTATTACACTATCGCTTTGGAAACTACAGTAGATTTTATGACTGTAAGCAAAAAGTACGAAACTGTGTCATTACGCATAAGCCACATAATACCAGGATATGTATTTTTTTTTAGCAAATAGCATTTATTTTATTTATACGATGTTATTGGTTTATTAGTGTGATCATATGTTTCCGTGAAAAAAAAAATTAGAGAAAAACCATTGTGTAATTGAAAAGCAGGGTTCAATAATTTTAAGCAGTTTTCATAATTTCTTTCATTCAAATTCTACATAATCTAATATATATATATATATATATATATATATATATATGTTATAACTTAACGTCCTATTATTGTTCAAAATTGTAACTGTTGATGGTTTCTATCATGTCTCTCTTCTGTTTTTACATATTAATTTTACCATTATAAACTGTATTGTTATTAAAATAATAAATTAGTGAAAACAAACTTAATGGACAAAATATAAAATATTTATTAATAATATAATAATAAAGAAAATAGGCGACATA
Source organism: Slavum lentiscoides (assembly GCA_032441835.1). Taxonomy (NCBI): domain Eukaryota; kingdom Metazoa; phylum Arthropoda; class Insecta; order Hemiptera; family Aphididae; genus Slavum; species Slavum lentiscoides. The sequence continues at coordinate 6,609,246 of CM063712.1, read as the reverse complement.
ATTTAATATTTATAATAATAATAGTATAATGATTATAGAATTAATTATCTATAATAATAACATAATATTTTGTTCAAAATTTTATAGACAATTAAAGAGAAGTTTTTATAAATTTATTATTTTATTTAAAAATTGAAAAATATAGTGACTCTTTTCGAGCACATAAATCGGTTCATTAATTCAAACCTAAGACTGCCTAGTAATTTGTTGTTAATTTTATTATTTAAGAAATTTTTTAAAAAAACTTTATTATTTTTATCATTATTAACAACTCTTTCATAAAATTTTTCAATTTCCATAATTATATAAAATAATATTAGGAACATAAAATACTAATTTATTAATCATTTTACCATAGTGCACTTAATTTATTAATTTTTTAGCCTTCAACTCCTATACGTGGAATAACACAGCTCACACAGAACGGATGCCAGATGATATACTAACGGTGACTTACGAGGATGGTAAATGGAGTAAGCCATACTATGATTGCGGTGGTGGTAACATTTGGATGCTCACGTATACCGTGCCTTTTTTTGGATACAAAAATAATAATTATTTTTTCAAGTAAGTGAAAATTACTGTTTTTATTTCATTTTTAGAAAGTGAATAAAATAATAGATTGTATACATATAAAATAGTTAAGAAACACGATAATGTACTTCTTAGGAAAATATTTTAGGATTTAAATGTTTCGTGTATTAGTCCAATATTTACTTACAGATAATAAGTGTTTGAAATACGTGCATTGTAAATTAAATGTTTAAATGCCTTTGAATAAATGTTTAAGTAAAAAAAAATAAAATTTGTATAATCCCAAAACTAATAGTGTAGAACTGTAGGTTACATGCATTTTTCGTATTATTTTTAGTATTGATTCATAGCTGTTCTTATCACATTATGATTGTTTCTTATGTTTGTGAAAATACAAATATGAACGCCCCATAACTTTACATCGATCTCTACTATTTATAGTAGAGAGGCATTTCGATTATTGTATACTTTTTTTCTAATTTTTTATTTTTTAAAAATTTTTTCTTTCAAAACTGCGCACAAGTGAAGGCGGGTAATTAGATAATTGTTTTGATAGTTTATTTGAACATCAAAATAGTAACGTAAATATAACTTATATAAATTCATTGTGATTTAAAATTTAAATTTGGACAGAACAACCTCTGTTGGAATAGCTAGTATACATTTATACATAATCTTACACTGATCTATAATTTTTCCAGATATGACATGATATTAGTGGGTAATACATAACTTATATTATCGTCTGGTATTTGTCTTAATGCACATAAATAACAAGGGGTATTTAATATTTATTTATAAGTCAATGGTTTATGTCAGTACCTCATATTACACATAAATTATACATGAAGCATTATCTTCTTGTTTCCGCTGTGGTTATGCTAACACACACAAAATTATACATAAAAATATATGTAATATTATACAGTAAATATATTATATATATATATATATATATATATAGTATTATCATACAGTACACAACATAATATGTTAAAATATTAATTTCCATTAATCACGAAACTAATTGCATTTATTTTTTGAAGAATATTAAAATTAGATGTTTCTGCAGCTTTTATTCTTTCCGACACAAAATACCATTAATGCATGAAATAATGTTGATAATTAAAAAAATATATGCAATATTATCCGATATTTCTTCTTTTTTCCTGTGGTTTTATATGAATATTTTAAAATTACAATAAAATTGTTTATATAAATTATTAATAAATTATTTATTTTATAAAATATTAGTATACAAATTATAAACGTGTGTGAAATTAAATATTATTTTTAAACTACCAAGTATATATGTATATAATTGTAAATATACTTTAAGAATATTTTGACATATTTATGGAATAGTAATCATATATTTGTATTATATTTTAATAAAATTTTCAATAATTATATCTTTATATCATCCTAGAGAATTAAGTGACCCATAAAAAGTATATAATACTTGTTATGTGATAAAGTAAAATATCATTTTGAATTAGTATTATTATTATTATTTTTATTAGTATAATTATTCAACGCTGTTTTTAATTACAAACATTAAAATCTAAATTAAATGATTTGTACTATTTATCTCTTTTGTATAATAATATTTGTATATTGTTTTTTAAATAATATCAGGTCATAAGCTTCATCAAATTCTATTTGATTAAAAATTTTTTCATTGTAGGTATCATAATAAACACATCTCATTAAATACTAAATATCAGTTTTATAATTTGTTTTTTAGTTTTCTTTTTTAATAATCCTTATTTTTTATTGGCATATTGAATCGAATCGATAACGTCTAATTAGTTGCGGTCAGATATACTCACAAACAATTTTCTCACAACTTTGAAATAATTTAATTGTTTTTGGATATCAATTTGAATAATAAAAAAAATTATTATTTTTTTATAATTAAATAATATGCGCACACTATTATGTATTATTTATTTTGATATATTATTCCAACACAATAGTATGAATTTTTTTGTTAATAAAAATGCTTTATGATAACAGAGGCTGTGACTTTGTAACAAATTGCATATTTCACTTAACATAAATCATTACTTTCTCAACACAAGGTTTGAAATATATAACAACGAATTCAATTTATAATTGAATATTATATACAATTTTAGCAATTTTATTTCTTTTTATTATATTTTTGTCATAATTTATTATTGATTTTTTAATTGCATGTGGTGTGTTTACATTTAAATGCTTAATAATTATCTTATAATATTTTTACAGACTGTATAACTTGGTAGGTACATTGTGTAATTTATTATGATTCGATTAGATATTGTGATTAGATTCAGTTAATTATTGCACATAGCACTAATTAACTATTAATATTAAATATATTTAATATTATAGTACCTATTTGCTTTCTGTATAAGACATAATATTATTTTATTGATTTTTTAGATCTCACTTCCAATATTATATTTTACATCCAAATATAATGTATTAATATAAATATGAGTCTAAATAGAAAATTTTAGAAAATTTTCTGGAAATATTTTATTTCAACTATATCAATAAGTAAATAAATATATTTCCGTTATTTTACATAAAAGATATGTATCATAATAATAAATTAATCTAAATGAATAATTAAAACAGATTGTAAAATATTGATATTTATACTTAGCCACAGATTTTAAATTAAAAGGTTGAATAATAACATATATAAAACTAACTATAACACAAACAGATTAAATTGCAATGTAAAACTCGTGATTCACTTAATAATTAGTTAAGTGTTAACAGGAACTGAAGAAAACAAAATACCTTTTATTTGTAATTAATAATGTAAACGAAATCCAACAAAACAAATTTTCAAGATGAAAATATATATATATATATATATATATATATATATATATAGAATGTTATTTAATATTTTAATGAAAACTATATTAAGTTTGTAAATGTATAAAACATTAATTATAATAATAATAAATAAAAGGGATTAATATTTTTTAACCAAATCGACTTTTTAAATTATGACAATTCTTTGAAAAATATGTATTATTTTGACAATTATCTCTAAAAATATAATTTTACGATTGAATACAAAATTACTATTTAAAATAACAATTATTATATTCATATTTCATGCTTTCCTACTATTTATATTTACAAAACACATTATTAAAAAACTAATACAATAAATAGTTATGTGATATCAATATCTGTAGATACGTAGGTAATTTATAATTCTTACATTTATTTTAGCAATCTTAAGTGAATATGAATTTTTTAACTCAGTAAAATAATACCTGATATCACCTTAAACGAATCTTTTAAATTTAAAATTCTTTTATATTTTCATCTAAATATATGGTAACTAGTTATTTTGTTTAAAACCATTGTAGAAGATTAAATTTATAAACTGTTTAAATATGATAAAAAAAATATATATATATATTTATATGTGTAAATCATAGGTATTTAGTGAATTAGGTACCTAGTAAAACTTATAATCATTTTACATTAATAAATTGACGTATTCTTGAATTGTAATAAAATAAATTTGTGTAATATGTGACTTTAAAACAATGCTACGCACAAGTTCATGACGAGGAAAAATATGAATTGCGTGAATGAGCACTGATGAGTATATGATAAATGATAATATTGCAATTCCTTTATATTCACAATAAATAGCGAAGAAATTATTATCTCTACTTTAATGTTTTTAATTTTTCGACATAACACATACTTTTATTAATACGAGTTTTTAATGAATTAAAACATTTTTTTTTTTTTAAATTATTTATCCAATCAATAAAAGATGTTATCAAAATAATGGAAATAAGCACGCATTGAAAAATTATTATTTAATTTATCTTATTTCTATTTTGAAAATTTGGTGTATGTGCTGTTAACATAAATATGTTAGGTAGTTCTTAGTTAGTAGTAACTACTAAGTACTGAGTACTCATTCGGGTAAAACTTTTTAAAAGCAAAGAGCGTGGAATGAAGTGTCTATGAGTCTATCAATGAGTCGATTCGTTCGTAAATACAACAATCAAAGAAGATGACGTCTGTTGAGAGCAGCACATGTCTTTACTACGCTACGACTAAACGACTAAACCACCCGAGTAGAAAAATCACAACTATGGTGCACCGGATCTAACCCCGGCTCCGGGTTTACCGGCGTGTGTGAAATACGCTATAGCGACCGGCACCGGCACCGGGCCCGGTTCCGGCTCCGGTATTACCGGCGCGTGTGAAAGCGGCCTTAAGGTCTATTCACACATATCCAATCCGGGTCCGTCCCGAGTCCGTTCCATCAGGGCATCCGTGTTTTCAGAAATATGAACTACTTGTTTTTCAATGGATGTATTCACACACATCCGTTCCGTGCCCGTTCCGAGCTTGCCGAGCTCTCTCCGATCAAAAAAATATTATCGATGACCGATTTTTCGTCCGAACTAGGACGATTAAACACGGAACTGTGCCGGATCGGACATGTATGAACATGCGTCCGATTTTATTTTAGTTAACAGGTATGATATTGTATCGGATCGGATACAAATCGGAAAGGACCCGGATCGGTTATGTGTGAATACAACACTCGGAACGTTAGAAGTCGGAACGGGCCCGGCTCAGATATGTGTGAATAAACCTTTAAACCCCCGGAAATTATTGAAATTTTCAAAATTCTATATTTAGCCCAAAATTAATTGAATTATATATATATATATATATATATATATACTCGTATGTATATATTATATATATAAATGTAATAAACTTAAATGAATCAAAAATAAAGAAAAACTTGATCAGAGAGAAAAAATTGTAGTCAATTGAAATTTTAAATTTATTTATTATTAGTTATAACAATAAAATTAAAATTATTTGTAGCGCTTCAATTGTATTGTTGTTATTGTATTTTTCCTTTAATTATGAAATTAATGAATTACATACACATTTTATTTGGAATTACCAATCAAATAATATAGACAAAATAAATTTAACATGTTCTTCACATATCAGAGTTTTTTTAACGAAATTTCGTAGCCTGAATTCAGTACAGCGGATTAATAGGTAGTACTGTGATGAAATACTTATCATATATTAAAACGATTCTCTTTAATTTTAATCAATTTTATTTCAAAAAATGTCATTATAATAATTCATATTTTTTGGTAATTACACAAAGCATAAATAGAATTAAACCCTCATATCCGATATTTTTATTAATAATAACTTTAGGGACTTTTTTTGGAAGTATTATAATAATGATATTATAAATTATTATTGTATAAATTCCTGCGAAATAAAAATTTCCGATAAAAATTATTCATTATTAATCATGAAGATAATTATAAATATAACATGTTTCCTTTTTACGATTACCCGAAAAGAACGTCTTATATCAGTGTCAAATATTTTATGATAAATCGATAAGTGTCTTGTTATTTTTTATGGACATATACTTTAGTGTATTTCAAGATAATTTCATATTATTATGATTTATTATCAAGAATATAGTGCTGCACATTGTAAACTAGTTATCAACTCCTTCAAAGTGAAAACAAAGGTCTATGTTAGTTATTAGTACTTATATCTTGAGAGTTATTTTTATTAAAGTATATATTTTATTATGGTTTATTAATATACATTTTTCTTTATCATTCAAATGTACAGTTACCTGTACAAACAATTTTAAACTGTTTTTGGTATATAAGTTTAGATACCAATTGGGAAATTAAGTATTTAAATAAAATACAATTTTGTTTATGACAGCAGAAAAAAAAAATCACAATTTATATTTAGCCCAGCAAAATGTAATTATAATATATTTGTAGATACTAAGATGACTCTGAAGTGCAAATAACCCAGGATTTGAGTTAAAAAATGTTTCTCCCTGACAAAATTGTAAGACTTAGCTTATTCGGTTTTAGTTCTGTAAAAATATATACGATTATATGTATTTATTCTGGAGAGAAAAACAGAAGTGTTTTTTCGAATTTCACATTTCAATAACTAGTATTACTTAATATTATTTCCTCAGTTTAATTACGCGAATTATATATGACACAACAATAAGGTAAATTTTTATTTAGATAATATTAGTGAAATAGTGGGTTATTGACAATTATTTAGAAAATTTATATCGGAACAGCCAATTTCGCATTTATGACAGAGGAAATATTTATTATTCATATATAATATATGGTAACGTATTCCAATAATATGTCAAAACATCAAAACTTTTTGCAATATTTACATTTTTAGAAGTTTTTACAATCCACTTTACTGAATCATGTTAGTTGTTGGATTAGACGTATTACATCATAGAAGTACATACTTGAATCTCTTATGCGTTTTAATTTATTATGTAACAGTTAATAACTTATTTATCAATAGTATTTTTATTCACTGTGTCCCGACTTCTTAAAAAATATAATTTTCATATTTTAAAAGATCACATTAAATTTAATTTTAATTTTTAATTAATTAATTTATCAATTCTTTTGTAGTGTAATCTGATACGCAAAAACCGTAGAAAATATATTATGATATATAACTGCAGTAACATTAATAAATATAAAATAATGAAATAAGTACATAGAAGTAGCAAAAAAATAACAGTTTACAAATTAATAACACTATTTGCATAATACGTGCAATATATTATTACAATTCTCTTAGTCATTATTCGTGACACAGAAAAATAAAATATTATATTTAAGGGTGTGTTTACTCGCTATGATGACATTCAGTATTTATTTAGTATTTACTTTTAAACAGAAATGTTTGTTTTATGAAACAAGGGACTTTCTCAGTCAATAAAATTATGTGTAATCTTTGGATCTTAAATACAAAGTAATACTTTTATATTTAGGATAAGTATCTACGAAACAACCCAATTATATAAAAACTATTAGAAATTTTAGACTAAACTAAGAATATGTAAGACAAAATCTATGAATATATTTGTCGCATTATATAAACTACGTAAAAATGTATGATTTTCAGTGATTTCAAAATTATTTTATTATCATCACAGCCAGTATGTTTTATTAAGAATATAAACAATGAAAATTATTGTTTTAAACGTATAATACATAGAAGTATAAAACCTTAAATAAATAATAAATATTAAAATTATCCTATTTTTTAATAACACGTTAAAATATATTAATAGCACTTATTTAAATTTATTGATAAAGTATAAAACTTATTTATTTAAATAAATGCAAATTGTGAAAATGTAGAAATAAATGAAACGAATATATTAAAAATCCAGATTCAGTACCACCTTCAATCCAATAATTTTCAATAAAAATTACGATTGTGATTACGATATTACAAAATAACTGAAAAGTATATATAAAAAAGTATTCTATGAAATATTACCTACCTAATTTTTTGTCCTCCGCGTCTCTGAGTTTTATACAATATAAATAATATATAACATAAATACATTTTCAAATATCATCAACAGTATAAATTAATAATATTACCAATTTTTTACAAGAAACGCCATAAAAAACGTTTTAAATAGATACATTTAAACAGTTTCAATCCATATGGAAACATATGAACTATATGAATTACTAATATGAATTAGAAATATAATTTTAAAAAAAAAATTGTAATTTTATTAAATTCATTTTTATAATATTAGTGTAGCATGGAAAGAGGCATAAATCTTAATGGATTTAAAGATTTTAAAGACTGTGACATGTAGGTGACTTGAAATTTAAAAGAGCAAGAAAAAACATGATCAATGAAACCAGTGATGAATTGACAAAAAAAAGGAAATTTTTAAATTTTGACAAGACCGTAATCATGATGTATCGTGTAGGAATACAGTAATTTTAATATATAAATGACAACACGTTCGAATTCTCATTGGAAGAATTCGTATTAAATGCTTTCATAAACTGTATGCAGTCCCCAAAACGATTTATCCATAATCCAGTAAATGTGCGCCTGAAATGGTACCTACACATTAAGGATGTTAGACGATTCTTAAATTTTTTAAGAAAATGTATTTTTTTAAACTCAATGCATTGAGTTTTACAATCTTACACACAATGAGATAATGTGAATTTGAAAACAAATGTGAATTCTAGATAACAAATTATATGTTCTGTAGAGAGAAATACGATATTGTTGATAGAAATAGTATTTTCTATAAATAAATTAAATACATTTTGAAATACTCAAAATCAAAGTTAAACAAAGCATCAATATCTATATATTATATTAATATTACTATCAATATTACTTTAACGAAGTCCTCAGTCCGTTATTGTAAAATAATGTATCCAAGGCGAACAGTTTCATATTTTTGAAATATGAAAAAAACAAGACTAGAACATTAATAAATATTATTTTACAATATTCTTAAAAAATAAAGTATAAGTTATATGAGGTGATCATGTTAGAAGCCCACTTAAGAAACAAATAAGTTAATTTGCATTATTTATAATTTTCAAATTATAAGATCAAATAGTTTGATGCGTGTAATATTTTTAGCATAGATAATAATTCTATTAGCTATTTCGGGTAACAATAATATATTCTACGTTTCTACAGTAGTGTTATTAACAAAATGTCTTTAGCACATGTTGATGTATTATATTAAAGTTGTTTAAAGGATATTAGGTTCTTAAGTTCCAAAACACTATAATAATATAATTGAATTGGAATTTAAAACTCCTTATATGATAACCTAATATTTTTTATCAAGTATTGTTAAATCGTGGAAAGTAAGTTCAGAAATTAAACATTCCATTAATAGGCTTTTTTGTTTTTTTGCCTTTTTTGTATTATTATTATTTAAAAAAAGTTAGTAATAAAAGTCTAGTAAAAAGCATACCTATATTATATTATTATATTAAATTTATATAATTATATGTATGTATGTATGTATGCAAAGCCTTTAGATAAATAAATAAATATGTATATATATAATTATATATACTAGACATTTTCTAGTGATAGTATTGGTATATACAATATCCGAAACGTTCAAAATTCAATTTGGTATCGTTCACGTTTATATTTTTATAGGTAAGTTTCTCACTCACGTCCTTTCAAAAAAAATTAACTCGTTCATTTAAATTTTTATATTTAAATATAATTAATAATTATTAATCTCTTACCTGCAATCTGTGTAAAAGGAACTTACAAAATTGATTATTTATTACCTACATATTGTTGGTTTATAAAAAACCGATGAAAATATTATATCATCCAAATAGTAATTTAACACATAACTAATTATACAAACTTAGAACCAAACACGGCTAAACTAAATCAGCATTTAGTTTGATAGTCAATTCACACCTTCCTACAGTGATGCATGCCTATATGATAATGATAAATGATCAATAACAAATAAGGGTGCATATATTATGTAAATTACCCCAATACTCGATTAAAATATTCATTTGATACGTTTTATTGATTTATTATTTTTTATACAATTAAAATATTAATCTTATATGCTGGAGAATAATTTTAATTCATGAATTAAAATTAACTTATACTTTACGATTTTGTGAAATTACTAAATAGTAAATAATGTATATTTCTTTGATATTTATTATTTACCGATTTATTACAGATTCATTGGAACAATATATTATTCTGTTATCTGTCATTATTACGTTGACACAAGAACATTGATTATTAACATTGAAATTCCACGTATGATATTTTTATAATATGTAATCGAGAAAATCTAATAGGAAGTGTTGAATAACAACTCATTTTAGGATATGTCGTCAACTAATTCTACGAATATCAAGAATTGGAACATGAATGTATCTATGTGTATAGTCTTCTAATATATCTATATTGCATTAGTCACTTTCGCGGTGTGATTTTTCGGGCTGTATACCATAAAATATCTGTTTTCATCAATCATCTTTGTCCGAGAAAAGCGTCGATTGTCTGGCATAATCCAGTCATTGTATGTAAATAGCGATAAATCAGGCGTCTTCGTGAAGTCGGACATGCATTAATAATAATAATAGAGCAATCGTTGGATGCCATTATTTTATTTCTCTTACTTCAATGTCCAAAACAGTAATGTTAATATTACACATTTTGGTATAAATTAACTTATGGGTGATAATATAAAATTACACGTACATTGTACATTGAAATTATATTAATTTGTCTGTATTTTAAGGGTACTTATTTATGTAAAAAAAAAACAAATTTTCGTTTTGTTTCTTTTTTTATAGAGGAACGAGTGGAATTGACATCGATTTGAGAAGAGTCGACATTGATCAGTGTCCATTGCCGCCAGAAAGTAATCATTTCAATATATTTGCTTCATCCGACAAATGCAAAAAACAGACTACTTACGTGAGCATATTTTTTTAATACAAATCTTTAGTATTTGCGATACTAATGATTATGTAGCTTATTGTAGATATCGGATAATTGAATTTTTAAATATAAATAAAACATATTATCTTCACGTCATATAAAGGCGGGCCCACATAGTTTGATTTTATGAAAAACAGTACACACACACAAACATCGCACACACGAAAAATGTGTGGACGTATTTGCAAACATCACAAACAATGTAAATATGTGAATTTTGTACTTGAAGGATTAGCGGTAGGTGTATCAAAAAATTTATAGACACTATTTGACGGCGTTTTTCATGATCTTAGTGTATTTACTGAGTTTGTGTTTATTTTTGATTAATAAAATAAAATTATTATTTGTATCAAGTTAACATTTCTTAATAATATAATTTCTGTAAAGTGTAGATAGAAAATCACAAAAAGTAAATATATTATTTTACTAAATGTATTTATGTAATACTTTGTTATGACATTGAAGACTTCTAGTATAATATTTCGTATTAATTGTTCTAAAAATTCAAAAACATAGGCAACACTATGAAATGAATTACCAGTCGCTAAATATCGAAGAGTAACAAATAGTTTTTCATTGTCAGGCATGAACTTTCTAAATGTGAATCATTTTAAATGCAATTAATTTAAACAAATGAAAATCATAAGTGTGAAAATTTGAAAATGGAGAGCGTCATTCATTCTTAAGTCCTTCAATTAATTTATTCGAACGCGGCTTTTAAAAATTCCGCTAACTCAAAGTTGACGCTCATTTTTTGATTTTTGGTTTTGTCTTTTTTTGCTTCACCATTTACAACAATATATAAAAGGAACATCACACATGCCATCATCAACTCGTCATCGGTATCACTCATTGTAAGAATACGCTATACTAAAATAAAAATTAAACTGCGCGTCTTAACTACTCTGTAGTTAGAGGTGTAAAGTATTTGAGTTCATGTATTTGAGTATTGGTATTCAAACACTTATTTAAGTATTGAATACATTATTCAAATACTTTTTTTCCCCTGTATTGAATACTAATTTATTTTAAATACTTTTATATTTAAGTTACATTATTTTATTAAAAATGAAAATGTCATATCTCGCAAATTGTACACAAAAAAATATATTTTTGATTATTATGATATACATGATATATTTTGAGAATTAAAATATTATGATTGTGGCATTGTGAGTTGCCGTCAGATTAATATGAAGATAGTTATCAATAATATTATACAAATATTTAGAACATCAATAACTTGCAAGCATATTATTTGAATATTTCTCTAAATAATTTTTAAAAGTATTCTTTATAGCTCTGTCTGTAGTACACTACCTAGGTACTGTTTCTTTTGACAATCACTGAAATCAAGAACATCAAATACTATGTGTATGGTGGACGTTTGTGCTGTTTGTAATGTATGCAAACATCACACGTGCTCCAGGTGAATGTACTTTATTTCATGTTTGCACACTATGTGGATGTACCTTAACGTTGTCATCGATTATAAATATGTAAATAACATATAATTAATTATTTGAATTCGATATTTCAATAAACATTTACTTAATAAATTATTAATTTAATTATAATATTACGTATACTTTGTATGCAATTAATTGTTTCATAACAAGTGATGAGACAGATAACTAAAAATAATTTAATGCCAAAAAAAAAGTCTTATTTATTTTTCATAAACGTCTAAATTTATGTTATACTTTTTAAATATTCTTTAATTTCCATGGTTATATAAAATAAAATAAAATATAATATAGAATTTTCATTTCTATGACTTCAAATTTAAATAAATCAAATATATTTTTATTCAGTAAAGGGAATTGTCGTATATTATCAAGAGGGATTCGGTAATTCAATTTATTTTTCATAAATTGTGTAGCACGTAAACTACTTTCAATCCCAAAATACACAATGTACCTACTTCTTTTTTATTTCATTCTTAGTTGTATAAGTATAATCTCAAATTTATGTTTAATCAAATATCGTTTTCATAACTAACAACAAATAATGTATCATGTTAATACTATATATACTTATATAATTATATACCTAACAGATTTTAATGTGAATTTATGTTGTAATTGATTTATTTAACATTTGTTGATGTTTTATATCAGTTTGATATATATATATATATATATATACTCCAAACGTTGTATTTAATTAAATTCTATTGTATTGTGTTTTATACACATTTTCATTTCTCACTACTTAAAACACATTAAATTGGAAAAGAGAAACCCTTTATAATCAAATATATGTAGTTTCGAATGTGATTATAACAATAACTGTAAAATATTATGCATTATGGTTTTGAAATGTATAAACCAAGTTTTCCGGTTATAAATAACATTTCAACAATTGTATTACAAATCTATTTTTCATAATTAAAATATTTTTATTAAGAGATATTGCTACAGTCATTATTTCATGAAGATAATACAATGTGCATATAGTGAAATATATTTTTTACTGGGAAATATAAAGCCCTAAAACTAAGAGAAAAACAATACAGATAATTGACAAAAAATAAAATAAAATAGATAAAAAAAAAATCACCTCTAACATACTTTAAATAAGGTTTAAGGACAACATGCACATCCTCGTTAATACGATATGCTTATAACATTTATAAAGCGGACATAAGAAATTTTGAATAACATATTCTAACAATATTTGCAGACGTACGTAAAAATAGCTACCCCACATTTTCTGATCAACCCCAAATAAATTGCAAACCATTTTAAAATCTATTGTAAATAATTGTTAATCTAATTTTGGAATTTATAAATTATTAGAAACAATATTACCCCCCCCCCCCGCTAATTACAACTACTTTCTTGATAATTACCTAAATTATGATATATTTTAGTCGGTAAATATTTTCTTTATACAATACTTGAACAATAAAACGACATTAAAAACAAACTTATAATTTTATTCTCTTTAATAACATTTAGCACATACATTTTAAATAGGTAACACTCAAACTTTATTATATTAGTCATTTATTTATAATTTATAACTTTTTTATACCATTCGCATAGACAGCACTAGGTGGAGGTTTTGGAGGACCCAGGGCAGATTTTTTCGCGGGGCCCCAGAATTTTTTTTGTAAAGTCATAAGGTATGAAGAAAAATGTTTCAAATTTACATTTAAAAAAACTTTTGCAACTTGCGACTTGCGACTTGTCAATTCGTCGTCTAGAGATTATAATATTTTTAATTACCACCAGAATTATTATACAGCCTTTATTTATAAACACTATAGGTACATACTACAACTACATAATACTTTATTAAATATATACACATTGTATTAAGACAAGTAATTTGGATACCTTTTTCCAAATAATCAGTTCTGGTATAATTTATATACCCTGAATCAGGCCCGTATTTGTGGGAGGGCTAGGGTGGGCAATTGCCCCTCCTGCTGGAACATTGGAGGCGGTAAATTTGTATGAACTTCTTGTTTGTGTTATAATGTAGTTTAATAATTATGATTAAATATTAATAATTAAGTAAAATGTTTTTTTTTCTTTCATATATTCAATATTGTCAATTTTTTGGTGAAATTTAGTGGAAGAAGGATGTTTACTGTAAGAAATAAATTTTTGTAAGAACACGGGATTTCTTGATAACAATTACGACATTACGCAGAATGCAACCCGCAGCTGGCGTAATTACTAATGTTAATTGTACATAATACATACATTTATTTCACTCAACTTCATAATATGTGTGATATGTGTTCGTATATATTAGGATATTTAATATTAGACGAATTGTTAAGAAAATTAGAAGAGCGTAGAGTAAAGAATGGGATAGAGAAACGGATAGAACGGATTGGGACTTTAAGATTGAAAAGGCATTGAAGAGCAGTGGAGTTAATTTTGGTAATAAGAAATTAAGATAGAAAAGACAAGCTAGACATATATTGGTGGTCCGCAAGAATTGAAAGATTTAGGCCACGAAGAACAAGAGAATAATCATGAGGAGTTCAGGAAAAATGATTATTAAATTATTATTAACGTTATTCAAGACAATAATAATGAACTTACCGTCATAACTTTTCTCTTGAAAAATAAATATAGATATATTAAATATTACAAAAAAAAATTTTGATTTTAAGTTGGTACTGCGAAATGAAAATTCAAAAAACATTTATTAAAGACAAAAATCAATTATCATCATAATATTATAGTTGAACGGATTTCATACAAATATGAAATTTATTAAATGCTTTTATAAAAATGTCTGGGTTGCGTGATAATCGTTTAACGAATATTTTCTATTTTATTTTTATGCAGAAAAGCTTGTATGTATATGAAACCATAATTCAGATATATGGACCAATAATATTTTATGTTACACTAGTGATTGTATATAACGGTTATGATCTGCGAGTGAACTGATATGCTTTTATCCAGAAGGCATTGTGTCGTCAATGAAATTATAATAATAGATGCTATAAAAATCTAGTGGATCAATGCATATTTGTTGTGTGCACAGATCATGTATCCTTAAAATATCCGTCGTGGTCGGTTCTCCGTGACTGAACATAATTTGATTGAAAAACGGTCTGGTAATGATATCTAAATCTATTTCTTTGTTTGTATTTATGTGTTTATCGCAGTGTTAGACTTTTACGATCCTTTATTTTTCTACGTCTATATTGGCTTAGCTTTCTCATTTTTTCCTATCATTTCACTCTTTGTTTTTAAACTTCATAGACGGATGATGGCAAATAACCATTTTGAATCCAATGACAATGAATACGGCTAGTTATGTACAATGGAATTGAAAAATTTCAGTGAGAATTATTATTATAGTGACACACCTTTAAAATATATATTTTTTCAGCCTTATACCAAAAAGCTATTTTATTTAAATGAGTTGTTCGATTTTCTCTTCGTTTATATTATATTTTTTGTTGTTCGTGGATTTAATGTTGTGAAATAACAAATATCACATAAAAATATATTAATAATATTATGTATTTATACAACCGATTTTTATTATTTTAAAAATATTTTTTTTTCAGTTATCCGAAAATAAATTTTATGTTATTGATTCAAATCGATAAAATTATTAATATGAAAATATTTTAAGAAAAATGATTATGATTTTATTGTTTTAGTAGTATAATAACTGTTAAATATTATTATTATAATTATTTCTAAAAAAATCAAGGATTTTTCAAATTTTTTTATTAAAAATAGTCAGATTAAATATACTAAAATAAGAAATTTTATTATAAATTACGATTATTTTATTTAAAACACCTGCAAATTATACTATTAATATTGTTTTAAGGAAACTGTTACAATTATATATATATATATATATACATATAGCAATCCACGTGATAAATAATTAATAATTCTTATTAGATACGTATAAAATTGTTATAGATTTGAGCTATATGGATTGACTTTTTCGAAAATCACATTTATTTTTGTTTTCTTATAATATGTACATACTCTTTGAATTCAATTTTCGATTTAAAAAAGTCTGTTGTTTTATAAATACTATTTTGTACTAAAAAAATATAAAAAATTAATAAAACTACAATATATCGTTTTTAGATATTTTGGAATAAATGTTACTATTACTATATGTTTATGCACAAAAAAAAACAATTGAGTTACTCTTATTTTTTTTTCTTTTTCATATTTTTCACATACACTTATCATCTTTATTTTCTATTAGTTGATTAAAATAAACTTCAAATGCGATAATATTTTTTTAGACAATATCAAATTATCAACGATTTTTTCTATTCCCCCACTTCTTTTAATTTTAAAACTCGGTGGATTCAGTATTCGTTTTCATTGACAAAAAATAAAAATATTAAAATACATTTCGCTAATGATCATACTACTATTATTATAAATATAATCATCATCATCACCTTTATTATTATTATTATTATTATTATTATTATTATTATTATTACGAAAACTTATTAATACAAATTTACTATATATTTATATACAGTGTATAGGTCCATGTTAAGCAATTACTTAACCTGAGGCAAATATCGAATAATGCTTCCACCCTCTCTGCTATTTGAACTTTTCTTACCTAACCTACAGTGCTTATGCTAATTTGCAACTAATTCAACTAAATGAACTAATTTTTCATTATAATATTTTCTGAATTTGCCAATTATTATTGGTATTTTAAATCCTAATTTTTTTAAATAATATCAATGAAGTTATTAAAGAAATTCTTTGTTGTAAGACAATTTAATAATTTAAACATTTAATACACCTGTAGTTTTTCATATACCAAATGTATTTTTTTTAAATTACAAATAATATTCACAAATTCATTTTTATATTATGTAAGCGAAGTTGTCATCATCATAGTTGAAAAGATGCACCATGCTAGGTAATCTCTTTACACTTTGCCAATTTTACATTTATTTTAAATGAGACTTCTTTCACATTGAGCTATTATAATTTGCATCGAGAAAAATTTTCTTATAGAAATTTCAATATTTGTATATGATCCTTGAAGTTTATATAATAAGTTTATAATGATGAATTTGTAATACATTTGAAAACGTTGTTGATTCAATACTGGAGAAATAAAGTACTTTTTTGAAACTAATTTTTTGTTTTTAAAAACATTTGATGTCGCGTTATGTTTAATATATATATATATAATTCTAAAACACTTTTCTAATTAATGTATCTAATTATGTAAGTATTTTACAATATTATTTATTATGAATTAATTATATTTTTAAATTAAATTTAAAAATGTTCTTTCATTTGTATGAAATATTATATATACCCGAATTAATGATATGTTACTATAATATACGCGATTAAAATAACATTAACTATGATATTCAATATGTATTATAAAATAAATAATTAATATATAAATGTTACATAATTTTACATTAATAATATTGTAAAATCCATATTTAATTATTATTATTTAAGTATTTTAAGAATCGAATAATTTTTTGAATAATTTCGGTTTTGGTAGTGCGTAAAATGTTATGTATTATAGTTAATAAATGTATTTTGATTAGAAATTATTATAATTTTACAAATCAATTAATGTTATATAATCTGATTATATTTTTAAAATATGAATTTACCCTTCAGAGTTAATATTATTATATTACAGGAAGTAGTTTTTTAATCGACTCAGTAACTCAGTTAGATAATACAAGAAAATATTACCCTCAAAACATGCAATTCCCAGTGTTGAAAGTACAGAACAGTATAAAGGAATAATAAAAAAGTTCAGATATTCTATTACGAAAATGTTAATCACTCGGAATGTACTCATAATAACATTATTATTATTATTATTATTTTTTTTTTTTTTTTAGTTTATAGGTACAAGTTCTTAACGTATATCATATCTTATATTTATTTTTTATCACACACATTTATTATACAAAATGTTATTACACAGTGTGTATTTGCTAAATTAATTGTTCATATACATTAATTATTATTAAAAAAGTTTAAATTAATTTTTTTAAATTTTAATATATCGTTATCAAATATATATATATATATATATATATATATATATATATCCATATTTAAACATAAATAACTTTACAAGAAATCTATTTTCGTTTATTTTAAAGAAATTATCATCAAAAGGAATTTAATAAGAACTAACGACTATATATATAAACTGTAAATATTTAATTTGAATTTTGAAGTCTACAATATAATAAAATACAATTTAATAATTTAATACAGAATAATCGGCTAAAAATGTCAAATATACAGGATTTGTATTTTTCGTAAAACAATAAATAACCTACATTGGTTTTATCAAAAGTTAGTAAATTCATTTCTATTATTATTTGACTGCATTTCCATACATTTGCGATAGCTTTTCCTAACGCTTTAGGTTTTATACTAATGGAACAAGTGAAAGATGACCTCTATAAAGTACCATCTGTATCAAATTTCCGATATTTTGGAGTACTTCTTTAACCCCAAAAAAAGCAATCGCGTAAATATAAAAGTTACACATGATATTGTAAAAGCTATAAATTACTCCCTTTTTAGTTCAAAATGTAATACTTTATATCACAGTTTACCGCTGTGTTATCGACAATTTGTAATATTAGTATATCGACCAATTGAACCTATACATAATATATATTGTAATCATTTGTGAATTTATGAAAACAATTACAATTTAACGTTATTTCTGTATATAATATTTATACGCTGAAATTTCAACTGAATAAAATATGCATAATTTATCCATACGTGTGAAATCCGTATTTTGTTCATATACTCGTAGTCTCAATTAGATACCAAATCAAAATGCTTATTTTAATTCTCAATTTTTTTTTTTATTATTGTTATACTATGGACCTTGTGTTTGAATAAAGATGCTTTCAAAATACAATATCAAATTGTGTGAAATAGCGTGTATTCACTCCATTTCCTTTAGCCAAATATTTAGGTTTCTTATGAAACACAGTGCAAATATAATAAAAACGAATGTATGACAGCAGGTGTTGCCGTAACGGTGGCATGCATTATGTATAACTAAATTATTATAATAAGGCCAAATGATATTTATGTCAATATTTTTGTTATTTAAAAAAAAATACCTCTAAAACATTTTCTTAATCTTGGTTGTAAAATTAGTATTAAATAATACAACCATATTAAATGGATATAATTTGAATCTATAATTACCATCAACTTTTTCGTTTTATTAAAATGACATAATTTTTAAACATAAATTTACTTCTGATCAACCTTTAACGTGAAAAATATATAATAAATGTATTATATACACTATTAAGAAATCATTGTATACTTGTCTTATATTATTATTTATTTAGTCCATATATTTTATAATTTTTAAAATTATATCCAAGACTGGGCATGTTAACAATTTTTTGAACTTATTAAGTTAAGTTAATTTAAAATAATTTAGTTGAATTAAGGTAAAATTAAGCAATATTTTTTTTGCTCACTTCATAAGTTAAAAGTTAAAAATTTTATGATTTTTCACAAAAGAATGAGAAGACTACCAAGATACTTACAGGGTCTAAAATATATGTTATATTCCTATTTACATAAAATAAAAACACTATTTTATCTAGGTGCATATTGGAACATTTAACTTAACTTTGGTTTTTTGTAAAAAGTTAACAGAAAGTTAACACTTATAGTTTTGTAAAAAAGTAACTTTTCAAGTAAAAAATTAATTTGAAAAAAATAAAGCGTCAATTAAATTAATTAAAATTAAATTAACTTTTGAACTTAATTTTGATTTTTAACTCGTTAATACCCAGCTTTGATTACATCTATCTATTGTTCTTCATAATGTTTTTTAATAATAATTGTTTCAGTGTGTAGCCGTTTCTGGTTTGGGGTTTCGTAGAGGAAGTTACAAATGCATGTGCCGCCGAGGTTATTATTTTCCCACCTTCAAATATGCTGGTCATTCAGGAACCACATTTTTCAACGGAGTCATTATTGAAGAAGAATACGAAAAATTGACATTGGTAAGTGTTGCGTATAGATTAATCACAAATATATTTAGTACCAATTATATTTTTTATTCGTGCTTTTTAACGCTGGTGAATGGTGTACAGTGTACTTGCACTGTATAATTATTTTTTATACTACCAATTTTTTGTAAAATATAAAAATATCATTAATTTATCATTCGTGATGTTTAAAACAATAGTATCTTTCATCGATAAGCTGGTTGCCATAGAGTTATATTACACATATAATTACATTGTACCTGACATTTTGGATAATTACATTTCTAAAAAAAACCAAATTTATAACAATGAGATTTTTTAATAAATCTCACAAATATTATTGACCTTGAATTAATTGTTTTATACGAGGTAATTTTTTTTTTATAATCTGCCAAGATATAAAACATAATTTTAATTTTAAATTACTCGTTTAAAAATTAAAATATATAACATAAAAGTTTAGATTCAATTATTTACTCAATTATTTTCTTAAATATGCAAAATTCCAGGATAATTCTTAATCAATAAAAAGATTAAATTTATAAGCAGTTTATTGTTATTTCGCAGCAGTTTCTTACTTATTTTTTATGTTCTTACTATATATATATAGGTAATCAATTAAAACTAACACACAGAATATCTCTGACGAGAAAAGTTATAACACGTTTTGAACATTTATCTATAGAACATTTAGTTTTAGTGCATCACCGCCCTGGATAAACATGACAAAACTGTAAGCACTCCCTGGTGGATTTGTTATGGTACATGATAAAAATGTATATTATAAAAATTATTATTTCTTCTTTTTTGTGTAAAATACATAGATATTATGTTCAACGAGATATGTATTCAAAAAATGATTTAATAATAAGCTGTTTTACCGATTGAATAATGTTCTTTTACATTCCGTTTGTTTTCACTCATACGTATTATTTTTAATAACGTCGTTCAAAACACACAAATATGTTAACATTTAAAGAATAATCACAATATAAAATTTTATGAATTTTAGACACAATTTATTCATTTAGCAAAACACTTTACGAAAGTGTTATTTGAAAATTGTATTAATTTGAACATTTTGTATTATTGTACGAATGTAGTCGACATAGGTGTACGTAACAAATAAAATTTCTGTAGAAGAATATGATTTTCAATTTTCAATAGATAACACAATGTATTGTTGTAAAAACAACAAATTTAACCATTTAATAAATATTTATTATTTATAACAATGAGTCGTAGTGACTAGTTGAACTTTTTTTGATTGTGATATTATACAACATTACAGAAAATAATTTGAGTATAAAAATAATTGTGTTTTTGTTCATAGTATTGTCTGTTCATTTATTTATAGGGCAAACCAAACAATTACAGCCAACACAGTATGTTCGAGTGTTTGCGCTGCGCTGAAGGATGTGACGAGTGTACAGATTCAAGTCCTTGTATAGCATCATTAAACTGGGTACTCCGTACGATTATACTAGCTCTCTCGCTATTCGTTATCGGATGCCTTCCACTAGTTGTGTTTTTCACGTGGAAATATGGACACCTAAAAGTAATCTTTTCACGTGGTTATTGTACACTTACAAATTTTTTTAATTATTTATGTGTGCATTGCTATAATACGTAATCAGGTACACTTAACAAAGTCGAGAAGTACAAAAATAAGCGTATATATCAAAAGTCAATAGATTTTACGTATATTGCATCTTATGTTCGCTTAGGTGTTAAGCTATATATTTTTTTATATAGGTGAAATAATCTTCGTGAAAGTCATTAATAAATTATTATTTGTTTCTCGTGTATTCTCATAAAAGGCATTATGACACTTTGTTTTAATATAATAGATACTTATTAATTGGTGCAGATGCCTTTTTTGTTTTAGCAAAAAACCACCTAAATTTTTTTTAATGAATGTATACAAAATTTAATCATATTTATTCTCATAATGAGATTTTTTTTAATACATTTTAGATTTAGATATTCAGTATTTTAATATTATTTAAATTTTTGTTTTATAAATTTGAATCTGTCTATAATGGATCTTTGTTATTTTATATAATAAAATAAAAATGTAATTTCATATATTATAATACAAATAAAATGTATTTACTATTATAAAAATACCTGCGATTACTAGTATTCTCTTATTAAAAGTCAACCTGTAATAATTGGATAATTTTTCAAAATGTAATTAAAAATAATTCCCGTATTTGTATATATACCATGTATGTTCTATTATTTTTCAAAAATATCATCTAATTTCAAACTAAACGGGTTTCTTACCCATGTAACATTAAGAGACAAAAATTATATCAAAAAACTTTTATCTTAATATTAATCTATTGTGTTTTCAACTGTATTTTTATGGAAATTTTCAAATTTTAATGTGAAATGTACTTCATTATTTATTAAAGACAAATAGGTATATTTTATGAATGAATAACGTAATTTACATGACAATTCATTAATGTCAAAACAAATACAATTTTAGATCCTGTGATGATTATATCCAATGATTTTTTTCCAAAAGAAAATAAATTGACAAATAAACAATAAAAATGTTATATTAAATGTAATATTATGTCACACATAACACTTAATCTAATGAAGTTTTCTTGAACTGTGAACATTCTCAACTGTCGTAGAAGTAATTTTGGAGAACAATATTTTGTGGTCGAAAACAAATTGACGTAAAGTTTTAGTAAACTAAAACTTGTTTTTAATGTTTTTTATGTTGCTAACATGTTTACATACATATATAAACTTATAATTCTTATTGTAGATTATGATGATTTGAGAAGTTTTTTATGAAAAAAGATTTTTTGAGCAAAGAAAAAATAATTCTTATTATAAAAAACAATAATTCATATTAATACGTTAAATAAGTAGTTAATAAGATTATAAAATCTGGTATATAATAATAAAATACTAAACACGACGCTGAAATGTTTAGTTTCTAAACAGAGAGAATTTATTGGGTTTTCAATGATGTGTTTTAAAAAAATTTTTTTTTTTGTCTGTACCCAAAAAATTCTAACAGAAGAAGCGGTCTGATCTTAGGAATCATACCTTGTTTCCAGTAGCAAATTGAATTTAGTTAGTATTTTAAAGAGATGATTTTTCGATTATCTCGAAAGCACCGAAAAATATAACTGAAGAACTACCGACAAATTACATACAAATGTTAAAAACGAGATTTTGTCGAAATCCATTATCATAATTTCTTCCTAATTTTGAAACTAATGGGTATAGAAACTTTAAATATTCATTAAATATGTAACTTTATATTATTTTAAGGGAAAACAGTTTCAAAAACTTTTTTTTTAATTTTCGATATTTACTAGCAATTGTACGTGTTGAGTTATTTAATTCATCAAAAGGGTTAGTTTTTGTTATATACCCAAAATATTATACCGAAGCTCCGTTCAGACTTGTTTTATCGAATGCAATGATTTATTATTGCTTTCAAAATTACAGTGATAACAATACAATCTAAAATCTTATCCAAATAATTTTAACTATAAAAATACTCCTGATTATATTTTTAAAAGTGTTTAATGAAAAATTCTTTTACTAAAAAAAAAAAATAATTAATTTTGTATGAACAAAACATATTAGCCGCGTTAACATTTGGTTAGAGCTGTTCATTTAGTCAATAAATAATTTATTTATATTTATTTTTTTTATACATTTCATTCGATACATCCAGAACTTACTTTTTGTTTGTTTTTTGTTATGGTTGACCTCGAAATAATTATAAGCCAAATGACAAATAAATAATTGTTATTCTATTCCAATAAATAAGCGTTGCAAGTATTTTAAATTCTTAAAATTTGTAATTATTATTATTATTATTATTATATTTGGCATTATGTTTTGAACTCCGTATAAAATTTATTAACAAAATAAATATCAAACAGTATATAACAAAAAAAAAATATATATATATACCTATTATTTATTTAAATAATAAACATTTTATGTATTTGGTTGAATAATTTAACCATTAAAAAGTAACAAAAATATGTTAGGATTTCTAATTTTCAACTAGAATAAATCACAACGACATAATACTTAGGATGTTAACTATTTCAATTTCCTTCTATATATAATTGGACATAACGATAAATAAATCGGTGGATTACTGCATACATTTCGGTTCTTATAATTTTTATTCATTTATTTTAAATTTAAGATAATTAATAAAATTGATTTTCGAGTTTTACATAGAATTAAACTAAAAATAATGAAATATCGTATATTTTATAATATACACACATAAAAACACACAAATATGTGTATTCAATTTTCATATATTAAATCAAAAGGGCGATTTAAATGTTATAATTACATAAAATGTTTTATAACGTCGCGAATTTTACGCATTTTTTAGGTCGTCCGAGCTGCAAGTCCTGCACTGCTTCGCGTAATCGCACTTGGAGCGTTCTTTATATATGCTACGGTAAGTCCAAAATGATTAAAATATATTTTATTTCGCAAAATTTCATTCGTCCTTAGTAAACTAGGTAATCAAGACGATTGAAAATACCGACGACTTATTACGTCATCACATTTTATTGCTATCATTATACCGACATGTTACCCATTAACTATTTAATATACATGTTTTACAGATGATTGTGATGTATCCGAAACCAAATGTGATTACGTGTATCGCTCGAGTGTGGCTCCGAGAAATAGGATTCTCACTTACCTACGGAGCTTTAATGCTGAAAACGTGGAGGTAAGTGCAATAATGGTTTAAACAAAGATTTAAACGTTGACATCGATGCTTTTACGGCTTGTTTGTAACAGAGATACTATTAGATTTACATGTGTGTGTGTGTGTGTGTGTGTGTGTGTACAATTTAATACGTCCTTGCAGGATAATACGCATTACAATATAGTATAAAAGGCCGAACATCAGTTAAAGCAGAATTTTACTCATTGACACAAGGTTTAATTAACCGCAGCAGTACACTTGCACAAAAAAAAAGTTTTGAACCTCAAATAATAATAATAAAAAAAAAAAATTACTTTTTAAAATCTGAATGAATAGAAATTAATCAAAGAAACGATTTAACATTTTACGTTAAATTGAGATATAATTATCATTAAATGTACAATTAAAAATTAAAGACGCGATAGAAAATATATTATAATATATTAAACTCAAATAAAAACCCAAATTCCAATTATTCAGTACAATACGGAAATAATAACGAATATAATATTTATCGGAAAAAACAAAAAATAACAATCAATTAATGACAAAAAACAGCGATGATCCGCAGGGGGAATGTCGTTTAAGTGAATTTTTTTGGATAAAGATTTTAGAGTGTATTGACATTGTATTAAATTTTTAACGCTTAAAAACAAAAATTACGTCTTTTATGAATTAAAAACCTCAAAAACTATAATTGCTATTAATGGCTTAAAACTGAAAGAAGTATAGTGAAATTATTTTTCCTAAATATTAAATGAAGTTACATATTTGATGAATATTTCATATTTCTATATCTATTAGTTTCAAAATGAAGAAGAAATAACGATAATCGATTTCGACAAAAATCACGATTTTACCGTTTTTATGTAATATTTTGGTAGTTTTTTGGTTATATTTTAGACGCTGTTGAGAAAATCGAAAAATGATGTCCTTGAAGTACCAAATAGATGTAATTTGCTACCGAAAACAAGGTATGACTGTAAAGACCGGAACATACCTTCTGGTAAAATTTTTGAGTACAGACATAAAAAAAAAACACATCATTGTAAAACTAATACATTCCTCGTTCCTCTCAAAATCGAATAAAACATTATTCAAAACGTATACATAATTATATTTCTATTTATTCTATAACTGCCTTCGATATCTATAACGAATTGTATATCAATTAAGTATAACAATTATTATAACAAATAGTACAATCAAATTAGTAAATCAATACTAATTGATTAAAACAAATATTATTTTAAATAAGTAGGAATGTAATAATAAGTAATCCTATTTCATTTTTATTACATATTTATCTTACATTTATAGTAATCAGAATGATAATGAAATGTTTAATAGGGTTTATTATAATTTTTAATATTTCTTTTTATATTTTTTAAAGTTTATAGTGAAGATATTACTTTAAAGAATTTTATGATGTACTATTGGAGTAGTTTGATTTTATATTTGTTTCGACTTCTCAATAGTATCGAATAGGAAACAAACTTTATGTATAACTTAAACTTCACAGGTGATCTTTTTTCAACTAAGTTTTTAAGTACATACTTTGTCAATGGCAAAAAGTTTTGTATATAAGTTATTCCTTTAAAATACAAATATATGGTATACTTGGCTTAGTAATTATTGACGAATAATATTAAAAACTAATATTATTATACGCAATAAAAAAAAACAGGACTGTGAATCCGATTGCTTATTGGAAAACTAATTTTATTTTATTATATTTATAACAAATTAAAATGATATACGATTAAATCCACAATTGCAAAGCAAATTCTGCAAAAGAAAGCATTTAAATATAACTATATCGTTTATATATATCATTTTAAAAGAAATTGATTATTTAAAATAGTTATATGATTGAATTAAAAGTTACATAATATACCAGTATTTGTTTTGTTTTTCATATAATACTTTTAGAGCACTCTCCTATCAAGTCTTAATTAAGTTATCCTCTAGTCACTACACATAAATTTAAAAATAATTATAATTATATTGCTTCATTTTTAGGTCAAAAATTACTCATAAATTACATTTTATTTTTAATTTAATCTATAAATTTTAATTAATTTATTTATTTTAATGTAATAAAAACAATTTTCTATACAAATTGTACGTGGTTATTTATTAATGAAATTTTTTTTTTTTTAATCTATATAATTTATTATATTATAATAAAATAACAATACACATCATTGTTTTATAAGTATGTTAGTGTTATTTTCTAAATTATAACTATATTCATTAAGCAGTTGTCGTATTCGCCAACATCTTTCTTCGTTGAAATTGGCCATTTGAGCAAATGCCAAATCGTTTATAAACCTTGTATCAAGAAATACGCACTAAAAATCTTCACAACGCGTCAAAAGTATGATTTTTACCTCGTACTTATTATTTTAATCTGGATTATTTCTATAAAATAAAACATGTAATAATGTGTATTAATTTTGTTCTAGTAAAAGTAATAATGAGGATTAGTTTATTTTCTTAAAAAATGAATACAATGTTATAAGTGAATTATTTACAAGTCGTACTAAATCTTACACGGTAGTACAAGTTGGCGTACTGATAATGCCCAACAATTTTGACATATTTTGACAGTATATTAAATGTGATTACTAACCTGTAATGAAAGCGATTTTGAAACATAGAAATAGGGACTCTTTGTTGATATAATCCAAACTTTAGGCATTAGTGTACACCGTAAGATCATGTTAATTTTAAAGTAATTTATCGTAGTTACTTATTATATATGGCAAAGTCACATGGCAAGAGGTCGTGGGCCACGGACTCAAACTGTAAAACTCAAAAAGACTAATTCATACCTGTTAACTAATTACTTTAAAGATGTTTTCAAATTAAAAATTTATATTGGACATTCATTTTGCATAAGTTATGTATAATTTTTCAATAATACAGTATTCACTATACATGCGAATTACATACAATGATTAAAATATTATATACATTTCAAGGAAATTAAGTACCACGCATCTATGTTAAATGCTTTGTAAAACTGTTAATTTATTTATTTTCCTCATTTCATATTTAAATTAATAATGAACTAAAATGATTTACGAGATATTACGAGGTTTACGAGTTTATACCAAATTAAAAAATTCCCTTCATTGTTGAAAAGTTATTTGGCACAGTCACGTATAATGTATTAACATGAGTTTAAAATTAAAAACTTTTTATTGCAATTTACTTGAGTATTTATGAAACAATAAAAATTATATAGGAGTAAGTAAAGTGTAGGCTAACATTTTTATTAACGTAATGTCTAAGAAATACAAAATAAATTGACCAAATTTATGAATATTTTATGCTGAATTATCCGGCTTCGTTCGTGAACACTTTTGCCCGGTATTAGAGGTGTTCCCGTTGTGAAATGTTCACATGTCATATTTGACGTCACACGTCAATGTGTACGAATAGTGATGGCGTGGCAATGCAGAGATATGGAATGGTCGGTGGCCCGTTTACGAAACACGGCGCGCCGTCGGAATTGTTGTTCACTGTATTTCTCCCGAACAACCATGGTCCTTACAAATTTCAAATCCCTATTTAACCCCTTTAGGCGTTGAATTTTCAAAAATCCTTTCTCAGCGTATGCCTATGTCATAATAGCTATCTGTATGCCAAATTTCAGCACGATCTGTCCAGTGGTTCGAACTGTGCATGGATAGATCAGTCAGTCACGTTTCCCTATTATATATAGGTATAGATAAAGATAACATTTATCTGTTTTTTAAAATATATGTATGCGTTTAAAAGGTCTACTTGGACCTTGTTTATAAATCCTTAATTTATTTGTTGACAGTATGATAAATAAACATATATAGTATTGAAATGTTGTCATTATAAAACTACACACTTACCTATACCCTATTTTGCAGTTCATGTCTACGTTTTTATTTGTTAAGATTTTAGGAAACATTAAATACGAATTAAGGGGCCTGGGTTCGACCTCTATGGCTGTATTTTAGCTGAAATACATACGTTACAGGAAAAACTCTCACGCCTTGCAGAGTTATCCGATTTCGATAATTTTATTTTGGAAAGAAGAAAACATTTTGCAGGGCGCATTGTACTTCGATTCTCAAAATTTTATTTTGCACGTGTTAACAGCATCGACAGACAGAAAATGAAAAGCTCGATATTTTATGCTTTACAGGAATAACTCTTACGCCTCCTAGATTTGTCCGATTTACCACTAATGTTGTTGTTGTTG
Source organism: Slavum lentiscoides (assembly GCA_032441835.1). Lineage (NCBI taxonomy): Eukaryota > Metazoa > Arthropoda > Insecta > Hemiptera > Aphididae > Slavum > Slavum lentiscoides. The sequence goes on along the minus strand of CM063712.1, from coordinate 6,579,852 downwards.
AAAAAAGAAAGACTTCCTACGGGGCATATTGGACTTCAATTCTCAAAATTGTATTTCTAAAAGTTATAATAAGAGTTTGAATATAAACAATTTTTACAATATTTTTATAGTTTTTTGTTAAGGTAATCTAAAATCGAAATCTAATGCGACCAGTAGGAAGTTTTCCTTTTTCCAACAACAACAAAATTAGCGAAATCGGACAACTCTAGAAGGCGTAAGAGTTTTTCTTCTAAAGTATTTAATGTCGAGCTTTTCATTTTCTATCTGTCGGTGCTGTTGACATGTGAAAAATAAAATTATGTGAATCAAAGTCCAATGTGCTCTGCAAAATATTTTCCTCTTTCCAATAAAAATAAAAATATCGAAATGGGATCACTGTACAAGGCGTGAGAGTTTTCAGTAACGTATGTATTTCATCTAAAATACAGCCATACAAGTCGGGCGCAGACCCCTTAATACGCCCAAAATTATATTTTTCTAAAAATGATATTAAAAAAAATATGTGTAATTATTGAAATTTATTATTATTATTATTAATTTATTCTCTATACCTACACAATGCAAAAAACCGGTTTATTTTTAAATTGTTTTTAAAAAAATATTTTTCTCTTATAATATTTTGTTCAGAAATAGTGAAAATAAGTAAAACCATAATTATAACTCTTATTATAATTTTTGATACTAAAAAATGTAGGTATTAAAAAAACATGTTTAAATTGTTTACCTTTTTATTTATTATGTAATAAGCTATCAGTATTAAATTAATGTTTATTTGATTTTTTTCTGTGTACAAATTTTCGGTTAGAAGAATAACTTGGATGATCACGTCATGCATTTTGTTCCGGTAGAAAATTTATCTAGTTGGTCCTTATTTTGAAATGTTTTTCGATTTTCTCAGTAGTTTCCTTATGCGTAATTCAACACAACCCAAAAAATTGGAAGAAAATCTATTTTCTCAATAGTTTTGAATGTGCCATAATAAACTACCAAAATAATGGTTCTAGAACATAGAAATTTAACCTGATTGTGTAAAATAGCACTATATATAGGTAAAAAATTTCAAAATTTTCTTCTTAATTTTGGGCTATTTAATGCAATTATTCTATGTTGGCCTACTGAAATCATAACAGGGGTAATTTATGGTTTAAAGGGCTTAAAATGTTATGAAACATACATCTTACGTACGATCAACGTTATTTGCAAAACGGAACGAACGGTTGATTACAACCGAGTCGTTTATGCACACACTGCCCATGGAAATATAATATATTATCTCATTTATTTAATTGCTTAATATATCACCATAACCGTGAGAATTTTATATTGGTTTTCATTTGGCATAGAACTTATATGTTTATTTTTAAATTTTATTTCCAGGATATCGGTAATATTCAGGGTAAGATCGGCAAAAGTTGTGAAAATCACCGATAAAGACTTGTTAAAGAGACTCGGGCTAATGATGGCAGTGATCGTCCTGATCATGCTGATAAGAACTCTGGTCGATCCACCGTATGTCATAGTAGGTAGGACGGCAGACAATTTAAAAACGGATCTATGTCCTTCTGGCTGGTGGGACCGATTCTTCTCGATACGTAAGTTGGTTTTACAATAAAAATTTAATTTTACATATTATATGATCGTACTTAAGCAGATTTAACATACGTGGTGAACGTATCAGATTACCGAAATAAAAAATTGCTCCATTCCAAATGTTTTAAGTCATTTTCGATTGAATGGCGCACATAACTCAGGAACAAATTTAATTACTAATATGTAATATGCCTTCTGTTCATATGTTTCGCGAAATTAAAAATGTGAATATTATTTTAATGAGTTTGAGAAATAACCTTGTAGACTATGATGTATGAAATATATTGTCCTTTCATATTCTATTTCTTTATCATCTAGCATCAACGTCTCCTGTCATACTTCTTACCATTGTTCTTTCTTAATCCTCTGAAACTTCCACATGTATCCTTGTTTCTACTGTTTATAAATCTTACAATAATGTATCTAGCAACATTTGTCATGGTTTACTACGAGATCTTTTAGTATTTAGCTTCCCGTATAGCATTTTTTTCATAGGTCTTCTTTCCGACATCCAGACATATCCTAATTATTTTCCTATTAACAACTGCAACATTTTTATGACGTCTATATAAAGTAAAATGATCCTATTATGTACCTTTATTCATTTTGTTCTGTAGCTGTATTATAGTATGAACCATACATTATTCTAAACACATTTCTTTCAGAAAATATAAATCAATCTTTCAAAATGCTTTAAATCTGTCTTTATTTTTATCTGTAGTGGAAGTATTATTTCTTGTATGGGGCATACGTCTTTGCATTGTAGTACGGAAAGCACCATCAGAATTCAATGAAAGTCGATTCATGTCAATGGCCATCTACAATGAATTCATTCTCTCAGTCTTCCTAAACGTATCGATGTAAGTCAGTTATGTTCCTTAATAACAAAGTAATAAAATATTTCATAAAGTTTTAAATTGAAAATCAATTTGTTTTAATATGTAATATTTAGGGTACCTACTTAATATTATACAAATATCAAATAAGTACAGCAATGAGTTTTTAGGTATATCATAAAATAACACAGATAATCAATATAATAATATAAATAACTAATAAAAATTAATAAACCACTTCAATGGGATATACTCGTATATTTTTGTGGCAATATAAATATTCTTTTTTCTAACACTTTAAATACAATATCAATAATTGTTCCATAAATTATATGATATTCGTTTGGAATAACACACACAAAAATAAGTATGTATCTATGCTGTGACCCAAAAAAACATAATTTTCTTGTTTTTAAAAAAAAATTTGTTTTTATTAAAATTAAAACACAACGACAAAGTTTATTTGATATTACAATTATTAATTACTAATTACCCATTTATATAAAGAAAAGTTATGAACAAAATTAAATAAAGGATTTTTACATAACATCGATTTTATGATGTGAGTTAAATAAGGTCGTAGAATTTTGTTAATTTTAGAAAATAATATATTTATTTGGGTAGGTCTTTGAATTTCAAAAAAAATTATTTTTTGGAAACTTTGCCATCATAGACATATTTATGTCTTAGTCTGGAATTCATGGTGGAGCGATATACATTTATAGTGAAAATGATTATTTTGAAATATTCAGCTTTGTATTTAGTTTTTCCTCGTTATAATAATAATTAATTGAACGATCAATATAATTAAAACAAATGGTCGCTTAATTTATTAAGTATTAAACAACATCTATAGATAAATATTCAAAAGAATTGTGTCGACGGAATTAACCGTTGTAGATTTTAATCTGATTATTTTAAAATATATTCACCGATGTATATTTACTTTTTTTAAACATTAATCACTGTACTCTTCTTCGTGTTTAACGCAGGTTTTTTCTACAATCACCAGCTAACCCCGACCTGCAGTATATCATTTTCTTCTGTCATACACAACTCACAGTCACTACACTGCTGGGATTTATTTTTGCTAGTAAGGTTAGTCATTAAAGTTTTAAAAAAAACTGTAAATAAATGACATCAATATACGTAATTGATGTAATTAGGTACGCATTAAAATCATACGAAGAAAAACGAGTAAAAAATTATAATATTTTTTTATTATTATGATAAATATGAAACATTTACTTCCAACGAAAAAAATAATGAAATATAAGATGATAAATATATTATAATTATATTTTAAAATAAACTTCATAAATTTAAAAAATGCAATTCTTGTAGTTGTGAAATTTTTTTATAAGTTGTATTATACACACAATGTACAAGTATTTATGTCATTCGTTATTTAAAAATTAACTGAAACATATATATACAATGTTTATTTATCTAATATTGGTATAAAAATAAAAGAAATAATAATAAATTATTGAAATACTAAAACCACGACTCATGGCTATTGCTGAAGTGTAATATACAGAAAAACCACATTTCAGTTTTTCTAAATTGTTTTGACAAAAATCAAAACTATGTATTTTATTTCATGACAATAATATGCCAATTAAAGTGAGTTGCTTAAACTCTAGATTTCAAAAAAAAAAAAAATGTAATTTAAATGGAAGAAAATTTAGTGAACATCACCAACAAGTATTAGTTAAGATACTTTTTTTCGACAATATCTGGTAATCGAACTTACAATTGAAAACCCCAGTGCAATATAAGAAACGTCATGAATTACAAATTTTTCACGAGACACAAAAATCTGTCTTTTTTTTTACAATTATATAGTTAAAAATGTTGAGGTATTACTTTATTGGGTGATTTGTAATACATGTTATAAATAAATCGGAAATGTTCATTATATATTAAAGTAAAAATAACCATTCATTTTTATTAGGTGCAATAACAGAAGACATCCAAAACTTATCTAATTAATGCACTGAATGTGTTTAATAAATTAATGAAAAAATATAATATTAAAGAAAATATATAGGTACAAAACACATTATGTATATAGTATGTATAATGGTAATGATAACTATTAAATAATAGAGTTTAAATTTATTTAAGGACTACTTGATATTTATAACAATATTTTGAATTACACATTCAAAGTAAAAAAACAAATTAATTAATTAAAAATGATTATAAAAAAAACAATGTATACCTACCAATAAAATTATAAAATCCATTAAATATCGTTGTTGCACCGGAAAAACTGTAGTAACTACTATAGGTGATGCACCGAATACAAAATGGTACTTTATAGATATAAATTTAAAAGATATGTCAGGACGTATTTGGTTGTTCCGCCAATCGATATACAACTATTTTCTTAACATTATATATATATATATATATATATATATATTTTTCGAAAATTTGGATGTTAGTGATTATTGCACCGGTGTCTTCAATTACTAATTATTAAAAGTAAATATTAAATTCATTCTGTTGCCTAATGCCTTTTTACTATACGTTTCCATACGCATGGTACATCTATATTGCTCAATGAAAATCAGCACTGTCTAATGCTCATTTAATTTGTACAATTTCTTTAATCCTAACAAATAGCTATTACTACTTATTAAACATAGTAGTCAACAGTAGTGTTCATTAAAATTGATTATTTTTGATATAATAAATATTATTCCCGGGATAAATTGAAATTCATAATAAGAAATAACTGTTATTTTCACGATTATTTATCTTTAATATTATTTCAATTACTTCCTGTTTTTAAATATAAATACCGATAATTTATATGCTCAATATATTTTTTTAGACAGTAGCACAATTTCTACTCGAAATTAAAAATTACGATTATTACATTAAAATACAGATACAATTACCGATTATACCATTTTATGTCAAAAGATAAAATCTATTATTAAGCCAAACAATTTTTAAGAAATCTAAACGTTTTGTATTAATCCAATTTTATTTATTTGAACAAACAAATAAGACATGAAACACTTTGTTTTTAGGCATATTTAGTGATGAGAGGAGAAGAATCAAACGACGAAGACGGGCAAATAAAAAGCATTAAAATAACTGGTTGCAGTAGGATGTTGAGCAAACAGGCAAAAAATTCAAACAAAGCTAATAACTCGACGTTTGGCGGCTTAGAAGAGTCCAGCACCGATTTCATTTTACCGGAAACGGACGCCCAAGTGAGTTTTGACGTTTATAATCTACGTCGAATTCGTGCATTTCTTAAATATTTATTATGCAAGAATTATTAACGGATCAAACATAACATTTGGAAACATATCCGAATTGCTATATAATATTATCTTAATATAATATAAAGAGAAAAACTTGAATATTAATGTACTCCGCAAAACTTAGAAACTACTGAAATAATTACAATAAAATGTCCTCAAATGTTTTGCTTTTAATCATCAAAGTGTTACAGGCTATTTTAAATTTTACTATATTATCGTCAACAGACCGACGAACCCTAAAAAACATTACTTTTTAAACCATATTAAACATTTTTTTTTTTTTTTGAGTATTTTTTTGAAAAATAAACATTTTTCCAAAAAAAATAAATAAAATACCATTTAGATTTATAGTCGTCGGGCAGTGTGTACGTATATTTTTATTACGGAAGAAATTGCTTTTAACTTGTAAATAAAGAATTATGATATAGACATTATAAATTAATGTTTTGAAAGAATGAATTATTTACAGACATTTTAAATATTAGAAAGAATGAAGAATTTAGCTGAGTCGAATGAGTTTGAAAAAAATATCAGATTTCTCGAAAGATTTAGTGCACAATGAGTAGATTGTAATATCCAGAAACCAAAACTGTAAAGGCTTTCAGAAGAAAACTTCTCTATGATACCATTTGACTTAGCCTTTTAAATCGAATATATAGGTACCTACTGTATCCTATGAAAGTTTCATTCAAAATCACACAAATTACATAAATTATTAGTCCATACGTGTAGTAATATGTATGAGTTCGGATTGTAATTCACACGGTCAATATTACATTATTACATATACATAGATTTTTCAAGAATTGGAAATGAGAAAAACATTTACATACTCTTTGTGAAAAGAAAAATCTATTTTTATTCCGATGCATTTTACATTGTGTTCTTTAAAGAAAACTGAGTGATGCCGATCCAAGAAGCTAGCAATGTTCTTAAACTAAAAAAAGAAAACAAGTTATCAATTTATAAATTAAAAATTACCAGAAGAGAAAAAAGCGTAAAATATAATAAATAGTTTGTAAATTAAATAAGGAAACCCGAAGTTGAGAAAAAATGTAGAATAAAAAATGTAATTGTGAAGTAAAAAGAACCGTGAATCACTTCAAATTCCCATGCGGTACATATACTCTCCATGTTAAGATTTACGCTTGTACAATATGTATAATTATTATGTGTGTATTTTACAATGTTTTTGAATTCGGGAGAAACGTGGGGAAACAGAGTACCGTTTTTTTTTAATATTTCAACGTCTCTGTTCTGATTGTTTTTAATAGGACGCTGATCACTTTGACACTCTTATGTTTATTGTTTTATCGCAGAAAAAATATAGTTGTTTTCTAAATAAGTTAAAATATGCTTTGAAAAAATACGAAAAAATAATATAACCACGTCTAGCAGAAGTACTCCAATAAGCATGTTTGTCGTGATAAATCTTCTGTTCAATTACTTACACAAGGTTATGATTAGAGTTGGATATAAAGAAAGTGGATATGAAGTAAACCGTCTAAACAAGATCTTAGTAAGACTGGATCATCTGCGTACTCATATATGGACATTGAACAAATTGAAATAACAAAATAAATGTATATATTTTTTAATAAAAAAGAATTGTTTTCGGTTATAATATAAAAATAATAGCATCGGTTTTGGTGGAGAGAGCAAAGCCTTTCACGAGATTACAAGGTATTACAGTGTTTTGGAAGGCAAATATATATTTTTTAAATTTTACTTTCCTCTACTAATTTTTTCCGAATTCAAGCACTAGTAATTTATTATCATAAATTCAACTATTCGATCGTTCGATCGAGTTGACACATTATACTCATATAATAATATTCACTGCAGCCGAAGCTAGATCGGAACAACTATACCATATTACAAAAAAAAAAAATCAATAATTTTAAATCGGAAGTAAACTGTAATCCGAGACTCAAACACCAGTTCGATTATCGTTTATTATAAATATATGGCACAATCAAGGTGATTCAATAAAATGTAAACACTTTCCGAAGAGGGGCGAAAATTGAAATATACCTTTATGTACGAAAGTATGGGTACATGCATTAAATAATATAAATTAAAACTCATTTTCTGGGACTATTATTATAAATATAATTATTTTTAATATTTAGAAAATTGTCAGTGTTTGCAACCGGGATTTTATTTTGTTAATCTTGAAATTTTATATTATTTCTTGTATGTATTATATATTATATTTTTTGTGTTTTAAATGATGACTACTTTTTTTAGATGGAAATATAATTATTGTCTTCAAGTAAAACTGTATAATATATTTGGTTAACTGCTTTTGGTGTTTTAAACAACCAACTTTTGAAAATATTCTTTAAACATTGACTTCATTCATTACAACATGTGTGTGTGAAATATATATTTTATTTGTAAATTCTATTAAATGTACTAATACTAATTTATTTTAAAATTTTAAAACTAATTTGTACATACTAATTAATAATTACCAACCATGTTTTACAATGATTCCACTAATACATGTTTTATTAAGGACATTTATAATGGCAGCGTCTAAGTTTATTATTCTTAAATTATGTAAATACAGTAAGTGTTAAAATAAAATTTTATATTTTATTGTTTCATTTATAATGTAATTATTATCTATATAAATAATTTTACAATTTAATCATAAAAGTAATTTACAATGTAACTATATAGGAACATACTCTTAGTTTGATAAGACAAATGCCTCAAACATGCATATTACTTAATTTGTGCTATTGAATATTTAGGTACCTACAGTATTAATGCAGTCAACATTCATGGTTAAATATAAGTATGCATTATAAACAATAAATATATTTATTCATCGTCAATAATAATAATAATAATAATAATAATAATAATAATAATAATAATAATAATAATAATAATAATATAATAATAATAATATATATATATATATATATATATATATATTAAAGGATGAAATTTTGAAAGAATTCTTCTTTCTTGCTTTTTATATAAATTTATATGTTTTGGCAAACCAGAATTACACACAGGAACATATTACACTTGAGAAGCTCATTGTACAAAAATCAGAAGTATATTCTCTTGATATTCAATTTCTTTTGGAAGCAAATCAATTCAATTATAACTGTTTACTGGCGAAGCCGGATAATTCAGTTAGTATATTATACGAAAAAGACAACAAGCGTTTTTTAAAAAAATGTATATTTTACACTAGAAAAGCACGAGAAAACGTGAATAAATTTTTTTCTGAATCACGGCGTACATTTCAAATATGATTTTGAGCCCTCTTCGCGTAATCAGCGCTTCCGGTGCCGTTCTCAAGCAATGTATATTTTTCGATCGACTAATAAACGGAGTGTTTACACCTCATAGACAACCTACCTTGGACACAATAATACCGTCCAATCTATGAGTGACGGAGCCCAGAGATAAATAAAGCAATTGCGAGGCGAGTCGCAAACCCGATACGAAAACATTCAGACCGCGTCACGTTATTTTATTTACAAGACCGCGACAGGACAGCGGGGGGAAATAAAGGGTGTATTTTAGATTGATCATTGCAGAGCGGTTGAAATTGAAAATCACGAGCGATATTGCGTCGGTGACGAGTGAGAATGGGGAAATAAAAACCGCCGTTCTGACACGTACCTTAGAGAGCTCGTGTAAACCGAAAGTACGTCTGCTGGGAGAATGCTGTAATATAAGGCGCATCTGTTTACAGAGTGGAATATTCATCTGTACCGGTACGGTTTTGTACACGAATTTATAATATATACAGTGTAACGCCCGCTTCTTTGGACGCTAGAAAATTGTATTTATGTAATTTTAAAGGGGTTTCCGCGCCAAAAATAAAACGTATTCAAAGCGGTAAAACCAGATAAGCAGTTTACAAATAGTCCTAATGTAGTTTTGACTGGCGAGTTGTAGATAGTGGTGGGGTCTATGTTATTACTTGAATTTTAATTTTAACCGATAGAGAACAGCATATGGCCAGTGTTTTTCAATTTTGCGAAAAAGCATAATATATCCGTACTTCATTCAGTATGCCAAAAATCGATGAGTAGAAGTTAAACTATGCATTAGTCGGATGATTTTACGAAATATCGATTTTACACGATTTTATAACAATTGAACAATTTGTAAAAACAAAAACTTAAACAGTTAATAGTTTATTTTTCAGTTATTATTTCAGAAAATCATCCGCGGTAGATGCAAAGTAGACTTATCAACGAATTCATTTAAGTTTTAAACATCCAAATCGAACCTAATTATCACCTTCAAAACATGGAAGTGCGAAGGGTCTAAAATGCATGTAAAAGTAGAGGTATTGGCGGCCCCTTAAATGAATAAAATCATCGCATATAATATCGTACTATACGTCTATGCACTGTTGTTGTTCGCAAGTGGTATACGAGCACTGAACTCAATACATGGAACGCGTATATTAATCAAAATATGACCCCAGTTAGGAGGCCGCCATATGCATCCTATAAGGTATAAAATTCATGGAGAATACGATGATATATAGTTTTTTCCATGGTATTCATCATATTTTATTATTTACTTTGAGATAATAGGACACAAAACAACGAGTTATCAAGTTTTATTATTTACTTTGAGATAACAGGACACAATATAGTATCAATGTTAGCACCGAAATCGATGATTTTAACATAACGAAGGTGTTAATAAAAACAGGAAAATAGAAACGGAATGCATATGGCGGCTCACTACTGGTCCATTTTTCATGTAGGAGAAGTATAAAGATTACGCGTTTCACGTATTGAGTTCAGTGTATACAAATATATCGAATCGGCATATCGGGTCGTTGGCCGTTGTTGTTAATTATTATTATAGTAGGTATATCTTTATTATAGATAATAATAATATCATTGAACGATTTTAATATTTATTCGTCGCTGTTACGTTTTCGCCGTCTTGGTGTGTTGTCGCGCGTTTACAAAATTAATATTTTTTATTCAAAAATTATGAGGGAAAAGACGAAGGTCATCCTACGTGACATTTTAGTACTGTGTTTATGAAACACCACGTAAGATCAGAGTGAAATTCACAAAGAAATATATGAATGCTGTCCGTTTCGGAATTCTTTTTTCGCGCCTGTGATATGCCACCAAAAATTATATACATTATATATTAAAAACACGAAACGAAATATCTCGAAAAGAGTGTAAAATTTTTTTCCTTCTCAAATCCTTTCCGATGTTTGTTCTTAAGTATTCCGTTTTTCTCTCCATAAATATTGAATTTATTTGTATTATGTAAAGCCCTGGAACAATCAGGTAATACCTCTTATAATATATTGATAAAATATGCCTTTACATCAATCAAAGAAACATTTTTTCAATAATACACATTTGTAATACAAATATTTTCAACACTGATGAATTATTTTGAATGGAATTGATTAAAAAAAAAATAAAAAATAGGTATGTACATAAAATTGTATGCAATATGTGAATTCATTCTTACAAAACTATATCAGGTTATCTTATTTATTTATAGTTATTTATGTTCCTTCTTGATAAAATACAAATATTTAATAATAATATTTTTATAGCAAATATAAAATAAATTTCATTAATATATTATGGAAAACTATATACTTTCTCTATGTTATAATCTCAAAGTAAATAATATTATTTTATTTTAAAAATAAAATAATTTATAAGTAGGTACATATATTTAGACATTAATTTTCATTTTATAACCAGTAGATATATATATTTTTCTTTATAAATAGTGTTTTAAAATTACTTAGATTATATATTACGCATAATATTATATCGATTATCTTAAATAAATATTCAGCCTACAATATATCTTGTCAATATTATTATACCATCAATCCTGTTGACGAAGATGTATTTCAAAAGGAAAATATATATTAAAAGATAAAATGCTTGATTTTTATTTAAAACAAAGAGTAGTAACTGTTTTATATGAATAAACTTTTAAATTTACATAAAGAAATTTATGAGTAACTGATTTCATTCAATCACTTATAATATGTCGAATTTGAATTAGAAAAATAAACTATTCATTTATTCGATGTACTCGTATTATAAACTTTATATAAAATGTTTTGAAATTTGTATAATTTTTAATTTGTGCGTTTATATTGGTAACATTGGATTTTAATTATTGTTCATGAAAAATAAATTCAAATCCTTCAGTTAATCGACAAATGAAAATAATAATCAATAAGATCATTTAGGAATATCGAATTTTAAAAATATTTAAATATCATATTGTATTATATAAAATATTGAATTAAGCTACTTTTGTGCCCCTTAAAAAAGAAGTTTTTGGAACACATTTAAAAATGTAATTAATCTTTAATCATTTTCTACACTGAGTACGCGTAAACATTTGAGAGACTATTCTTTTTAAAATTTCTAAATTAGTTTAAATACGCATTTAGTAAATACGTTGGTGAATTTTATATTTCTAATAAACAAGAACGCTTTTTTTTTGCCTTCGACAAACTAAATTATCACTAAGCCGATTTTGATGTAGTTTTCACCATTATTTGAAGAATCTCAATGAGAAATGTATAGGATTTTGTATTACATTATATTAATAAATATCAAATTTACAACTTGTTGACGAGTCACACGACGGTCTTTTTCTTGCTGAGGCAAAGCAAAACGTGATGGGAACGTACTGTGTAGAAGGGAGAATAACGCTTTAAAATTATAAAACCTTTTCAAAAACAATATCTTAATTTGAATACCTGTAGCTTATGTATGTGAAGTTGTCCTCCCCACGATATCGCATATTGTTTTAACTATCTCATTACCGCACCAATATTTTTTAAATCTTAACAAATCTTTAGAAATTCACACGTGTAAAATGTTTTAACGTCATAGTATTGCTTTTTTTACTCTTCGTTAATAATTTAAAATTACATATTTACTCAACAATCGCGTTGTGAATTATGCAAAAAAAAAGTAGCATTTTGTAAAAGTTAACAATAATTATTATGTAGACACTCACCGTTTTGACGCATTAATGTTTCAGGAAGAATTCGCTCAGCTGTTCAGGCAGTTGGATGCACTCAGAGACAAAAATCTGAGACTCGGAAACCGACACTTGGCCGACAAGATAGCGGCCATGCAGGAGGTGAGTAAGCGCGGTGTATGGTCGACTGACGTGGATAAGAAATCGACGATCGGCAGCACCGCTGGCAGTTACGTGTTCACCAATCACCAAATCGATTACGGTCATCCAACTGAGGGAAGTGGCCAAAAATCGTTGGTAGTCAATCAGAATGGCAAGAAACCGTTTATGAAAGAAGAGACGGTGTGAAGACACAAAATAACAAAAGATTCACATCTCACTCGTAGCGCCGTTCGGTCGAGTCGGGAGTAAAATAACAATCAAAACGATTCACATCGCGGCCACGTATATTTCATAAAAAGAAATACCATTGCCACACTACCGTATATAATATTATTTTGTTGAAATTCCTTATCCCGATATAACGCAATCGATGGTGTTGAAAAGTTCTCACCCTCAAACGTTTTTGGAAAGCGGGTATAATAATTAATACACACAAATGGCCGTTGAATTATCGTTGTCACCGTAGCCGTTGGCCTATTTCGACGTAAAAAATATGTATATACAGGGTGTTTCTGAAATCAGTCCTGTGAATTCGTACACACACTCAATGGGGTGACCCAATAATGAGAATTTTGACATATTGTTTCCATCATTAAAACCTAAGTTTTTATATTTTTATTCACAGAATTTTGATATAAATGTAAAAATAAATATACCATGATATTTCCTGCAAAATTCTCATAAGAATCGATATGTCACATCACTTTTGATTTAACATCGCTTTTGAGGTTTTAATGATAGAAGAAACATTTCAAAACTTTCGTCGTTGGGTCATTTTACTGAGTGTGTTAACGAATTTACGGTACTGAGTTCAGGAACACCCTGTATATCTAAAACGCTATATATTATTATTTTTATTTTCAAAAATAAAATACAACAATTATTAATTTACAATAATTTTACTCAAATATTCTTTATTTATATTCCCTGTTGTATTTTGTACTCGTATATTAAATTTGTATTCACAACTATAGTCTACTCAGTTTAAGATTATACCGGAACGCGTACGCTGAATAAATATCGGAGTGATGCTAGACCAACCAGGCGATTAGTAGCTGCTCTGTCATTAGTTATTGCTGTCGACGGCAGTCGGCAAACGACAATTTCCGACAATCTGAATCTTAATGGACATACATCTATTTTCGTCCGCTGCCTGATAAAACCTAAAGCAAAAAGAATATAGACTGAATTTTTCGTAAACTTCAAACAATTATTAATTTGTTAAAATTGTTTTCTCTCTTAACATACATTTTTTTTTCTATAAATCAAAAAAAAACTTCTACCCCCTCCCCCTGTTAGCATTACAAACACCAAGTATATACATTAAACACATCATCAACCAAAATGTCACAAAAATTTCATCCTGGCGAATGATTTCTATAAGACTGCCAATTGTTATTTTGTTTGTGGTTGTTGTAAAGTGCACTTTGCATTAACTATTAAGATACTAGTAGTAAATGGAAATTCTGTAAATCCGGTATGGTATATCTTCTTCTTATTCTTTGCTTTACACTCCCAAGTACATAGGGTTAGCCACCTTACAATCCTACGAGTATATATTCATAAAGCGCTATATTTCATATCTTGTACACTCACACAAGTTATCTTCATAACTCTTACGTATTACCTCCAATTTCTTTTGTTTAATTCTTCTTCGGTATTCCTCTTTACCCTTCTAAGTTCATTTTCACAATTTCTTCCAAAGCCTTTGAATCATATTTTCGCATAATATGCCAAAACCATTTCAACCTATTCGTAAGCATTATCTATAAATTAGTTGTCACTCTTAAACTTCCCCTTACGTATTCACTTCTTATTCTATCCTTCCTAGATTTTCTATCTCCGATACACTTATCCTTTCCCATTTCTATGTCCATTGTCCAGCAATCCAAATCATACATCATTGCTGATCTGATTAGCACGTAAATCACTTGATGCTTCACTCCACGCCATCGATCTACACTGTATCCTATTTATCATTACTTCTTCATAACTTCTATTATTTAGTGCTACCGATCATGTGTTGTACATAATTTTCAAACAATATCCAATATAAATGACATATTGTCTTCATTTATCGTGGTTTTATGCAATAGAACATCATGAGTGTCAAGTTTAAGAAAAATCCTTATCACGGGTTATAAATATAGTATAGCTAATATAAAATATATTATATTACTTTTTGTTTTGACGGTGAAATGGGGCGATGGCGATTTGTCCTAAAATAGCAATTACATGTATATTTATAGACAATGACGTTTAACATAATATATACTTGGCAGCGATCCTTCGCTACGGTACACTAATTAAAATTAATTTATTGATTTTTTTAACATCAGCGTGCTAACACGATAGCAACAAAACTGGAATTATAAATCATTATAATTATTACTATTTTTTTTACTGTTACTTTATTGATATTATTATTCGTTTTTTTTTTTATTATTGTTGTTGTTGTTGTTGATGTTGTCAGTAGTGTATATTTTTTAAATTAAGGTTTTTTAAAATATTCGATGATAGGCAGGAGTTATGAAGATTGCGTTGAAACCCTTTGATCATAGTTTGGCAAAGATATATGTATATACTATATATAGTTATATAGGCTGAGAGATACTCAATATTTTTCAGTTTTTAAAATTATATATTGAACAATAAAAAAAAAATTTTCAACGCTCAAAACATGAGTATTGCCTTCATAACTTGTTTAAAACGTCCATTTATTAAATTAAAAATTAAAATATTAAATTTAAAATTGAGTTTTCTTCATTTTTTTTTCACATAAAATATCAGAATCGTATAATTCAATATTCTTAAAATATACTAGAGCACATTTAAAACTACTTTGAAATAATATTCAAATTCATTTGATAATAATCGTTTGTCTGTAAGAAATTATATTATTCTATAAATTATGTCTATTCATTTTATATTTCAGTACTTCTAAATTTTAACGTTCCAAAAATTGTAATAGTATAAATCGTATAAACATACAGTATTATATCATAAACGTTAATTTAGACTATATATACAGTCTAAATAATTATTTAAATAAATAATTTTCTAATAATATTGTCTTGAAACATATTTTAAAAATGTTATTTTTCCAAAATTACTGGAATTTGATCGTACGTTTAGTAATTCGGTATTATGTTGATTCGAATTTGTAAATATCATTTCCGATATGAAATAAAATTGTATTATTTTAAAATTGTAATAACACAATTTTAAAAGCGTATTACATTATAATAAAATGAAGAGAGTTTTTATAATGATTATTCTTGTAAATTTTGTAAAAAAGAATTGAAATAAATTTCAACAAAGTCAAGATGAATTTAAATTTGTTGTGAAGCAAATAAAATGTCATTTATTAAAAACTATAATATGTGCGAATGATCAGGAAATATCTATGATTTTAAGTTATTACAATGTATAAACAACTTTTACATAATATTTTCAAAAATACATTTAAAATATATCTTCGACATTTATAATTTATGAAATTGTTGTACACTATTTTTGGGGCTTATTTTGTCTGCTTAATAAGTAAATGATACATTTGTTGTAGTGTTATAATTTTGAAAACGACGGATAATTCTCTGGTAAATATATTTTTTCTATTAATTTTTTTACTCACTCGAAAAAATATATATATACATTTCGCTTGAAAAATAATACATGCCATATTCATTATACTAATACTGATCTTACATCGTATTTCATATCATAAAAAAATGCTTATTAAAAAAATACTTATACTTTTAACACGTACCTATTTATAAAAGTTGTATAAAAACATAATATAGGTATAAACTACTCTTAATAATAGTTTATTTAATCGAATCCTGCAACCGTGAAGAGTATCCAACTTACGATAAAACTGTATTAAGTCGAAAGTTTTTAAGATCGTAACAATTTTTAGTAGTTATTAAAATAACAGTATTTTACACAGATTACTATTTATAAATCTCTGGATTCTCATTTATTTTAATCTAGAATATAATTTAATAAAATTTCTTTGTAACAATTTCCTGTACACTCTAGAGTGCGATTTGTAAATTTCTAAATAAACATAAAATTACTGTTTAAAACATGTTATTATTTTTATCAAATTGATAGAAATAATATTATCAATAGACTAAGCTTAAACCAGGGTAACAACAGTGTTGCGTTTATAAGTCTGTAAATTATCGATGCATGTTTCCTACTTATGTATATTTAATTTTAATTTTAATAATATGGCGTATTATGTAGTCAATTTTTCTAATAGAGAAATTTCATATTTAAATAGTATTAAGTATTTACAATCCAATATAATTTACATCAAAACATCAATTTCATATTGATTATAATATTTTATTTTATTAACTATTATAGTAATTTAAAATCATTGCTATAGTAATAGTTCAAACAAAACTTACATTCCATTTTAATTATTTATATTAAATTGTATATTATAACTCATTCTGTTGCCAAATGTTATTATAATCGATTGAAATAGTGATCTGTGATAAATTTAGTTGTATAATAATAATAGTTATGATATTTGTTAAAACATTGTATTAACAGAAATTTAAATTTTACAGTTAAGTACTCCTATATTTGAACAATGTAGTTAGCACAGTTGTAGTTTAATAAATTATTCTATGTTGATAATTTTGGATCATTCGTTTTTGTTACTTATGTAAAGTTTAATATTTAGTCGTTACTTGTATATATTATTATATTGTACATATTTATGGTTAATTTAACATTATTTATTTTAATTAATTAATATTCAATTTTCTCATATCTAAATATTTATACCGAATATCATATCAGTTACAACATACGCCACGTAAATGTATTCTGCGTTTCAGTCAAATTTTATTCTTTTTTTAAACGTATGAATTATAAAAGAACATAATATTTATGAAATGTAAAACTTGTTGAAAATTAAAAGCAGTTATAATACAAATTTTGCTTATAAATATATAAAAAAATTATAGTGAACGATTTATTTATTTATATAATATAATTGAAAATGCCATAATAAGATATAGTAATAACTAATAAGTATAGTTTAGGTTAGGTTATATATATATATATATATATATGTATTTATGAACTTATGTGCTGCGTCAAATAATTTACTCAATGTCTCAAGCCATATGTGAAGAATACACATAAAAAAACGTAATTTTATTAATTTCGATATAAAATGTTTTGAGTTACCGCATGAAAGAATTAATATCGAGTTTAGGATGAATTATTTTAAATGAATTTCTCATTTCATAAAATATCATAATACGAGTATTATTTATTTCATATTTACATTTACATATATGATTTGCCAAATATTAAGTATTTGTTGTATGAAAATATAGATTTGTCATAGTTTAAATTTGGATTCATAAAGTTATTATACCTGTTTACTAGTTATCCATTTATATAATTTATGTGCATACAATATTCAATTATGTTTTACACTTATTATGAATAAAATGCTAATTTTAAATATTCAGTCACATACCAATGGAAAAGTATTGATTGAATAAATGATGTACATATAAATAAATGTTATAATATAATATTATGTGTAATAAATGTAATATTAAAATGATAAATATAACCAATATAAAGAAGAAAAACAATGTTCACGTAATACCAATTAGAATAATATATTATTTGTTTCATATAAAAAAATGTCAACTATATTTTAATTTTTTTTATTAATTAAAATCTATATGAATGCATGAAAAATATGCATGCATATTATCTTGTACATAAAGTTATCGAACTACCATGATATGATTAAAAACCGTTACAAATATATGTATGTATGTATATTGATAATAAATAATTTTATTATTGTTTTAAAAATGTTTCATAATTTTTATTGCACAGTTGTATAGATGCACACAAACATATATATGTATATATATTTCAAATTTGAATACGTGGGTTTCAAAAAATTATTCCACTGCAAGTACCGAATTCCAAATCAACTTATCAAAAGTTAATCAGGTCCAAAATCGGTTTTTGAGTTTTGCAGCCTACAAATTTAATATTGCTCACCCAATCCACGATTATAGCATCATAAGTAGATACTTTTCTCATGTAACTCACAATTTAACATATGTTTATATTTCGTTATATGGGATTATTGGATAACGTATTCCCGTCTATTGATACAAGTAATAATGATACGTCATTTACTTCAGTTTTTTATTGCTTTTTGACAGCTTTCTTGACTTGTCTGATAAACAAATCGCGAGATCTCCAAGATGGTCTTCTATCAGCCTTCTATTATAATACTCTATAGTTCTTCTGGATATCTAAGTGCGTATCCAATTACCTGCCCATGGAAACAGTGTAGTAATTACGCCTCACTTTGTTGATTCCGGTTTCGTACCCTGGACTCTGCCGAAACTCTCACCGTAGAAGCGTTGTGTGCTTTTTTTATATGCAATAAAATGTTCAAACAAAAGCACTTTTAAAAAATAGCAAAAAAAAATATTAAAAAACTCGTACTGTTTGATCGTCAATGGACGGGGAACACTAGTTATCCGAGTGGGTGAGGTTTGTGCACTCTTAAGTGTAGCCACACTCAGAAGATCTGTCCCTTGAAGTGAAATGAGTGTAGTAGCGGTCTGCTTTTTTCAAAGACCTACCCTTGCTAACCCGTGTAACTTATACAGTGACGGCGCATCCCTTATATAACTGTTACGGTCGCCGCCTTCTTTGAGAATAAACCGTTAATACACGTGTCGGCAAACGTCTTCAAACGATTATCTTTAACCGGTACCCGAATAATATGTCAGTCTCCAGAGCTGACGCTGTAAAATTTATAATTGTATTATACCTACATTCAACCCTTCATCTAGCTAGTATGAAGTATCCCCGAAATTGTATTGATACCCTACACACAAATATGTTTATACTACTATAATATTTATATTTTACAGTAATATTTATTGTTTAGATGTGTACCGGAATAACATTACAGCTCACTCGTTTCGCTCAGAATCTAAAACATTATGCGGTTTTAGACAATCACTTAGAAAAATGACGTTAAAATGCATGTTATATTAGTAGTTAGAAATTACATACTCATATAAGAAAAATTACCTGATAAAAAATATTTGTAAATAGATTTATAATGTAAACTTTAAGATCTTTTGCATTTTTTTTTTAAAGCCTGAAAATTATGTTTTCTGTGAATAAAAAATAAATATAAATATTTTAATAAAGCTATTTAATATTTTTATGATTATAGCCATTTAATTACATAGCTATACAATATTTTTTTCTTATTTGGTATGCATAACAAGAAATTGGTCAAATTGGTCTAATATATATTGATATATGGGCCCCTACTGGCATTAAGGGCCCATTTTTTAGATGCAGCACTGCCTAACCATGGTGTATGCGCACGCGTTCACCTAATATCCTCGTATTATTGATTAAAGTTATTATAAATATATTAAAACTTAATAAATGTACATGCATAAATAATATTAGTATCAAAATAATCATAATAATACATTCTAAATATCTTTTTATAATAAATATGTATGATGGATTATTAATTTAGGTTATGAGCGGAGCGATGAATCTATTGTTTTTACAATGATGTGTTTTTTATTATGTCTGTACCCAAAAATTCTACCAGAAGTAATGCACGATCTCTTCGGTCACAGTTTGTTTCCGGCAGCAAATCGCATCTAGTTGGTACTTTAGAGAGGTCATTTTTCAATTTTCTCAAAAGTACCTAAAATTATAATTCAAAAACTACCGACAAATAATTTATTTTTTTTATGCTTGTACCAAAAAATTCTACCAGAAAGAGTGCTCCAATCTTTACGGTCACAGTTACATTCCGATAGCAAATTGCATCTGTTTGGTACTTTTGAGAGATCATTTTTTGATTTTCTCAAAATCGCCTAAAAATATAACTCAAAAACCATCGAAAAAATAATAATTATATATATATTTTTTTTTTATGATCGTGTCCAAAAATTCTACCAATAGGTGTATTACGATTTCTTCGCTCACAGTTTGTTCCCGGCAGCAAATCGCATCTACGAGTAGTTGGTACTTTAGAGAGGTCATAATAAATTATATTAAAAATTACTATTATTAATTATATGCTATCTACACATACACTATTATTATATAGTATTAATAATAAATAATATAACACCGAAGATCCGCTCAGAATCGTTTTATCGAATGCAATGATTTGTCATTGCTTTCAAATTTAAAGTGATAAAAATACACTTTAAAATCTTTCCCCAAGTAATTCACTTAAACAACATTCACAACACCCCGCGGCTCTTTACCTTTTTTAAGTTTATATCATGCACAAATATAAACGAATTAATTGCTTTTCTTTTATTTTCAATAAATAAATAAATATTTCACTTAACATTATTTTTAATTTTTCAATATCTTATTACGTAGCATAAGTTTTTATTGCTTTTTTTTCTCAGTTTTATTTAATATTGTAAACTGTTTTGACAAAATGATAATCGCTATGTTGATAAAACAAAATTTATTTACGGAATATTTTGTCTAACAATGGTTACATGTCATATAATATGGTAAACAATATTTTGTAATATAAATTTAATAGGCAACAGTTGTTCACATTTACATGATTTTAATTATAAATAACGTTATAATTATAACGTTAATTCTGCATCAATAATAATATAAAATATATTTCAGAATTTTTTTATTATTATTATTATTTTTTTTTTTGAGACATGTACGTGGAAAGTGTTGTTATTTCACTGTGTCGACAAGACGAACAAGAGGTGCCAATCTGTAGTGAAATTCGTAAAAAAATTATTGCCAATTACAAATTTGTGTAGATTTCCATTGATTTCCAGAAACTGGAACAGAAACTTTCCATAAATTACTCGATCGTTGTTCAATGATAAAAAAACTCTCGATCCCGTCGTTTAATCATCTAAACTGCAATAGATATCGCCGGCGTTGAACTATTAAATTTAAATTTCTGTACGCTTATGTGTAATACTTAATATTCGCGTGATAAAATAATCGCGTGTCAAGTAGTTCACGACATGTGAATAAATATGTGTGCATAAATATAAATGCGAATATATGCGCCAAGTATGCTATTATACTCGTATAAAGTTTAGAGAATATATCAAATGCCAAATTTAAACTGTAAAGTTTAACGTTTATTTGGTACGCGTTTCGTTTTTCCACCGACCTCAATGCAATACGCGCGTTTATAAGGAATGTAAAGCGAAATACTATCGTTTTGGACTTTACCCAACATAACAAACTTATATGATATCGACGTTTCAGAAGAGTATCCACCGAACACAATAGATACATTCGATTTTATTTGAACACTCAGAAAATCAAATTTCATAGAAATTAATTAAATGGATCGGACTGAAATTTTTATTTTTTTATCAATAATACGAGTAAATAATATTACACCGACGCTTCAATCAGAATCGTTTTATTGAATGCAGTGATGTACTTCTAACTGATTTCAAATTTATATCAAAACTCAGATTTGGGTAAAATAATTTTTAGAAGTATTTAGAATACTTTGAAAAGAAATATTCAGAATATGTTATCAAATAATTCAAGACAATTGTATTCTCTAAATATTTTGAATACTTCATGAGAAGTATTACAAATACTTTTAGAATCCTTTTTTTTTTTACTAGTTTTCAATAATACAATATCAAATATAGTAATAATATTATATTATTATTTAATCGAATGTAAACAGTCATAATATATGTATTTGGGAGGTTTAATAATTTATTTTTTTTTTTTTAATTCTGTAAAGAAAAATGTTTTTATAAGTAAACTAATTTTTGTAATGAAATTGGTAGTATTTACAATACCTGACACAGCAGTTACATGAAGCACTGTTATATATCGTAACATAAATATAGTGTTTTATTCTCATAGGAATTTGAAGTTCAGGCAAGTAAAATGTTCAATTTTTTAATATGATTTTATATGATTATTTTTACAAATCGGTTTTAATTAATTTTATATTACGAAGAAAAACGAATGAAAAAGAAAAAAAAAATTACAAAAAACGTATTGCCCGAGTGATATATTATAATATTGAATCTCACAGAAACGTTCTTTTGACCCGTTTTTCCTTAGCAAACGTATTATAGAACCTGCATTGATCCGTATATTTGTTTTTGTTCTTATGTAACTACGAGTTCAGTATGCGTTTTGGCCAAATGTGTAATAATCGAATCTTACGTCTAAGGTCTTCGCTTCAATTTTGTACGAATATAGGATTATATAATTTACGAAATATAACTACATATACGACGATGCATGACAACGAAAACACTGACTGAATTTATGGGATTTAAGAGCGCTTATACATAAGTCGTATATTATACGATGACAGAAAGCACTCGTCTCTTTTTCGTGCGCCGGCTGTTGTAAACGTCTTAAATAATAATTTTAAAGTGAACGCATCGATGGCGTCGTATATATTCACACGTACTATAGTCCAGGTAACGCAAACCTAAAAAGGCCAAATAGCGGAAATAATTCATGTAGAAGCCATTTTTGACACATTTGTAGGGAAAGTTGTCCTTAACAACATACTAAAAGTACTGATAGGGGGAGTGAAGCTAAGGTGAGGGGGCCCTCTAATGGTACCCTTTTCTAGTTTTTCGTTAATAACACAAAAACTATTGATTCTAGCGAAAAGATGTTTATTTACAAAATAATCTGCATACAATTTACTATAAAAAATGTTCTATATCTAAACACTTTTGTGTGCGAGAATATACGTTCAAAGTCCAAATGTCTTCCAAAGAAGGTCATTGTCGGCTCCCGGCCCCTCCTAATTTACGAATATAGAAACTACCGTAATCTGATTATTTCATTCCTATTTTATTCATTACTTCATTATGACAAATTGGCAAACAATGTAATTAACATACGAGTTAAATAGGATCATTATCATAAACCTTGTCTACATCTCATATAATCACATATGTTAGATAACCAATGCTCATTTCATCAAATTAACCATTGTCAGTGGCACCAACAGGTTTTTCAAAAGCCAATGCAGTTATATTTTTTAACACCCATCCACCCATCGCCACTACCAGTGGCATATTACAATTGTTTATTTTTTTTAAGTGGGGTGACGGTGGGTAAAATCTTTCAAAAGAGGAACTAATTTTTTTATATTCTTATTTGAGCTTATTAATAAGTTTGATAAGTCGTAATTTTTTTTTTCGTTTAGTTTTTGGAAACGAGTTGACCTTAATACACCACTGCCATAACAATTAAAAATTAACAAGTTTAAAATCTCAATTATGAAGGAAAAATTACCGCCCTAGCTTTTCACGAATATAAGCTATAATAGTTATAACCAATACCATATTTTCATTAGATACCTATTTAAGTGTTTCAACACATAAGAAAAATATATTTTAAAATGTTTGAACTCATAAATATTATACAAAATACAAATATTAGTATGTATAATGTTTGACCATTGAATAAAGAATTTTCTTTTCAAAATCAAATCATGGCATATTAATGTAATCAAATATAAAAGTGTTGACATTTTTGTAATATTATATTTTTCTTATGTATCCGTTTTAATCATTTATAAAATCGTCATTGAAATCAAATAAAAAATTACATAAAATATATTATTATTATTATTATTATATATATTATTTTTGGCCTTTTATTATTGTACACTGGCCACGTACAGTGATACAATTAATATTTAATACCTATATAGCATGTTTTTCATGTTATTAAATACAAACACAGCACGGTAAAATAAAGAATGTTTTTCCTTGGTCTTGTATTTATCGAGGAAAAATAAGACATTTAAACGATGAACTGTGATGTTTGAAACAAAATACGAGTATATTTATTTGCACGTTAATTTATCTTTAAATCCCTGGTTATTTCGATCAGTTAACAAAAAGTTGTTTGTCTCCTAATGAAAAATAATATCTTAACAATAAATACTGCCATGGAAACAATACAATTTAAAATTTTAAAAAAATATAACGGAGAAAGAATTATAAAAATACAAATGGAACTGTTAATAACCCATGTTGTTAAATTAATTATTGCGGATTTATTAATTTGACTAATAAGTTTATCTTTTATCGAATTTTTACAAAACACAGTATTATATGAATTTCCTCTAAAAAGACGTAATCGTTATTTAATTTAATATTATGAACTTTGTTTGTTAAAAATTCCTGACCACATGGATAATCTTCGTAATATTTTAAAATTAAATATAACATTGAACGTAAATTTTCATTTAAGGTAATTATAAATATAAAAAACTGAAAATAAATCCCTTATTAAAGAAAGGCACTAATTATTTTTGAAAACTATAAAAATATAATATAAAACGTTTAAAAAAAAAAAAAAATTAATCAATTGTTGAGTATTCTAATAATGTAAATGAAATGTTTAAATAACAAACGAAGGACCTATGTGAAGTCAAGTTGACGGTGACTCAGGTGGCTAAAATCCTAACACGTACATAACAAAGACGTACGTATAATTGAAATAAACCGTCTAAGGACACGCAAAACCTAAAACACGTATTTAAACAATGGGACAAGAAGAACCGACTACATAATAATATGTTTATAGCGTGAGGAATTGCACGTTATTCAAACCAACACTGGGATGATATATAAATTACAATGAAAATGAAAATACTTCGAGAAAATTATTACGTTTAAATAATGAAGATTTAAATAAACATAATATTATGAATATATTTAAAAGAAGTATATTGTTTAACCAAATAAGTGTAATGTAATTCGTATAATTTTTTTATAGTATTAGGTATAACAATATGAATATGAATACTTTTTTTAAAAATAAAACTTTAAGTAATAAATATTTA
The DNA here is from genome assembly GCA_032441835.1 of Slavum lentiscoides. Lineage (NCBI taxonomy): Eukaryota > Metazoa > Arthropoda > Insecta > Hemiptera > Aphididae > Slavum > Slavum lentiscoides. The sequence continues at coordinate 6,554,086 of CM063712.1, read as the reverse complement.
TTTTAATTTTGTTAATACAATTAGAATTAATTTTGTTCCACGAATAATGTTTAGAGTGGTATTTACATTAAAAATATGAAGATCTCGAAATCGTTTTGAAATCGATAAAATATCTGTTTTTTTTTTTTTTTTTTAGACTAAATAAACTCTCAACTGGCTATATTTTAGAATAATTTGTCTATAAGGTTATTTAAGTATAAATCGAAATATACATTTTTTTTGACAATAATACTTGACGTATAATATGAATAAAATGTGTAATAAAAACATTATTATCATAGTCTTAAGTTTGGTTATAATAATTATTTTTAAAAAAATGAGTCACCTATATGTAAATTCCTGTATAGCGTAAGCCCACGTACATTAAATATTTTAATAAATCAACACAATTTTAATTTTTCACTTACTACATATTATATTTATTATTGATGCCTTATAATTTTTCTTTTTCATTTATTTATTTTTTTTTTTTACCATCTTCTACCGTAGTTATTTAATATCCAACAGATAGAATTTCCCATTAATCACGGTTTATGACAAATATCAAAAAAATATCGTGTTCAACCGTTCGATAACAATATTGTCAAATATGGCAACGTCGGTAAAAAATAAAAACCTACTACTAAAAATACCGTTCTCGATCGTTCGATAGGCGATTTAAGGCGCACTGTACTGCGATTCTCAACATTTTATTTCTAAAAACTATAACAGAAATTTGAATACGAACAATTTTTACAATATTTTTAACACGTTTTTTTCTTATAGTTTTTTTATTATTAAGGTAATCTAAAATCGAAGACCAATGCGCCCAGTAGGAAATCTTCCTTTTTCCAACAACAACAAAATTAACGAAATCGGACAATTCTAGGAGGCGTGAGAGTGTTTCCTGTAAAATATAATATAATGTCGAGCTTTTTATTTTCCGTCTGTCGGCGCTGTGGACCCGTGCAAAACAAAATGTTGAGAATCCAAATCCAATGCGCCCCGCAAAATATTTTCCTTTTTCAAAAAAAAAAAATAAATAGGCTTGTGAGTTTTTCCAGTGACCTATGTATTTCAACGAAAAATACAGCCATACAGGTGGGGTGCAGGCCCGTGAAATGTACACCGCTATCGATTGTGTATACAATAATACGATAAAATAGTGTAATTACGTCTCGGTAAAATTTTTAGCCAAATTTTGGATGTCATTCGCGAGCCCTCTGCGCAATTTTCGAGTACTGCATATCATATTATCGTATTAAATTATCACACGGTCGGCTGCGCGCCATCCTAATGTCGGTGTCACCCCGTTCGTTATGCGATTGACGCGCGAAAAACGAATTTTAATTGTAATGTCTAATAATTGAATTTATGCGAGTGGCACAAAGACAAACGGGAAAAAACCGTGTGTATAGTACGCAAGTACACGCCGTGTGCGTGAAAGCGAATTAGGAATCGTGTAATTCGAATAACGCGCCAATGAACAGTAATTCGGAAATTACCTACCGGGACGCCGCAGTGTTCGTTCAAAATTTTCTTTTTCCCTCTATAAATCGAGTAATTTCGCCAACAGAAAATCCCCGGCGTCGTCACGATTTTGCACCAAATGAATATTTCGCCAAAATTCGACGCTCCGATGAGCGCACAATCGATCCTTAATATAATGTTATTGCTGTACGCGAGTGTACATAATTTATACACGGAACACATTCACTTCTTGTTGCTCGTACAGACAAATGATTACTTATTGGCTTCTGAGCGGAACGAGTGATCTATTGGTTTTTCTCAAAGCTGCGTTTACTTTTTTCTGGCTTTGCACAAAAATTCTACCAGAACGAGTGCTCCGATCTTTACGGTCACCGTTCCCCCGGTAGAAAACTGCGAATTCGGTTGGCAATTTAGAGAGGTCATTTTTCGACTTTTTTTTAAATACTCTTATTAAGTTATTATCGTTATTTCGAAACGAATGATCGTAGTAACTTGAAATTTCCACCAAAATATATTATTTTACGAGAAATTTTTTTTTCTTTAATTTTGGGCTATTTATAGCAATATTGTAGGTTTTAACGTATTCAGTTCATAAAAGAGGTGATTTTTGGTTTAGACTCTTAAAACAATGCCAGACGTTTGTGACTTCAACTATATTAAAAAAAAATCTTAAAAACAATTTCTTTTTATGACCATTTACAATATTATTTTTCGACAAATATTGTATTACACCGATGCTCCGCTCAGAATCGTTTTGTCGAATGCAATGATTTATCGTTACGTTGAAATTTTTTATTTCATTTATTTTTCATTCATATTGGTTGTTTAATATACTTACTGAATTTTCAAAATTATAATGTTATTCAAATAATATGTTAAATAATTAGATCTATCTTCTTTTTAAAATTCCTTTTTCTAAATATACTCATTCTTTTTATTTCAAAGGTTTATTACTTTTTTGCTCTTTAAATTTTAATTTATTTATTTATTTTCTTTTAATTTATGTGTGTATAATATATATATATATATATACAATACCGGTCAACAGTTTAAGTTCGCCCACTAAGTTTCAATTTTTCATTTAATTTTTTTAAATGAGAAAAATATTTTTTTATCGATTTAAATGGATTCTATAAATACCAAACGTGGAAAAAATGAATTTATTATGAAAAACAAAATGAAATCAAATACGCATAATGACCTCCTCACTCCCCAGGCTTTTATCCCATAGAATTGTTATGAGAAGAGTTAGACCGAAATGTACGAAAAATTCAACCAACTAATCAAAAACGGCTCTGGGAGTTTCCGCACTGTTGGTTGAATCAAATTTCGGTATTAACTCTGGAAGAATTAATTACCAAAATATATTGTGTATTCGTTTAGAAAGCGAATAAAGGATATTTTGAAGAGTCGAGAATTGTATAAAATCGTTTAAATTGGTGGTTTTTAAACCAATAATATATATATATTTATTTATTTTGTGTATTCAATTATAAAAATAAAAAAATATTATGACTAAAGTGTAATTACTACTTTTTCTACAGAAAATATGAGGTGAAATTAAACTTATAACTGGTAGTTTATATATATTTATATATTATGCATACTGCGAAATTTTTCACTATTACATGCGATGCGAATAAATTTGTATTAGATACTATATTTTTAATATTATTTCTTTAAATAAATATTATTGAATATACAACTAATTTTAGTAAACTTTCATAAACAATGTAAATTCCGTTGAAAAAATTCGGCAAGATTTTATACGTCATATTGTGGGTGTAATGTTTCAATATAAACTGTAGAAAATAAAATACTTTACCATCAGTGTTTTTCTTTTTTTCTTTTTGTACGTACACGTGTAGAAGTCCGGTCGTGTATATATATATATATATATATATATATATATATACGCACATAAATATAAAATATTATATGTAATACCATCTATATTATTGTTTTTTTCCCAATGTGTGGTGACAGCGATGACGATTTCTTTCCGTTTTTATTCGACATCATTAGCGATTCTTTTTTTTTTCAACTTTACTCAAGTTCATCCATCTATAATCCTTCGATTCGATGACCTCGGCTTTTCGATAGGAAAACTCCGTAACACATCACACGCGTAAGATGGTTTTCATGACTGGAGTATAGTAATTTATTTACAACATATTACTACATTAGGAGCTTTAACCCACCCCAGAAATAATTTCTCATTGCGTCACTGAACCTAACATTGCAGTGTACTCGTATACTGTAATATAAAATATAACTGCATTAGCATATTGCAAAAAAAAAAATACTTACCTACGTATATAATATTGTGAAGTAACGAGATAATTGAAACAATTAAATCTCCACGGCTTCCTAGAGAAATTAAGAAACTGGGTCTTAAAATTGTTCTTAGATGATACTTTAAAAATGGTTTACAGTTGTACCAGTGTAATTCGTTTTTATTTACAAAATAATTGCGTTAATATATATATATATATATATATATATATAAAATCTGCTTCTAAATAGGAGTATTATTTACTTGAATTTGTGTATTATTATTTTTAACCTTATTGGAAATCAAAATACGTGTGGTTATAATGTCCTCCCTGCGCATTTTTGCCCACCCTATAAATGTATACGTTTTAGGATACGTTTTACAATAGTATTGATTGAATTAAAATATTTGCCTTTCTTCCCGCTGCAACAAACTTCTAGTACCGCCGACTGGTATAATAATATTTTTGACTGCGTGATAAAACAGCATTAAATTGGAATTATTCATTTCTTACTCATTTTTGTTTTTCATGTAGTTTTTACATAATATTTAGAAAAATATCTTGTTATGGTCCAAAATTTACAATTATTCATGTAACTGTTCTATAAGAATACTTCCAAACTCTCATTGTGCTATTAAAATATTTTATGGAAGAAAAACCCTATCGTTTTATATATTATTTTTAAAAAGCCATAATTCTATTGCACTTATTTACTGGGTATATAATATGTAAGTTTAGCACAATCTCATTTTTTTCCCTGTAAAATTACCATTACCATGTACATTACATACCATTACATACCAGTAATTTGTATGATAACAATCTATAACATTAAGTAAAAAAAAACGATTTAAACAAAAATTAAAAGGTTTTTCAAATCTATAAACTTAAAAGACAATAATATTATTTATGACAATTTCTAAGTAACCCAATTAAATTGTATACCTATCGTGAAATGGCACTCATTTTTAAAAATCTAATCGTTTTTAATATTTACTATTTTAAAAAAAAAAGTAAAAACGAACAATGTTTTCTTAATTACTATTAAAATTGTATTCATATATATATATATATATATAATTATACATTAAAAAGTATTAACAGACAGTGTTAATGCGATGCATGTACTCTGACGTAGAGGAGTGATAGAGAAAACAGAAAGATCATAACCTAACCTACCACTTCTATTTGGGACTGTTTGCAATGGTTGTATAACTGTAAGAATAAATTAACATTGTCTATATTTACTTGTTTTATATTTTTATTTCACACGGGTTAGCTCCACAATATAATAATAATAATAGTATCGCACACCGAAATCGAGTCCCCGAGAGCTGGAAAAAATAAGTAAAACTGCCTGGACACCTAGGATAGGAGGTGTTACAGCACAAAAGCGTGGTTAGTATATCTTCGCATTTTTGGATTTCCTACTCGATGTTCTAGCACACATTAATATCCGTGATAAATCGTTAGCGTCATCGGCATTTATTTCTATCCTCGCGCTTTTGCGAACGATAAAAAAGAGTAAAATCCCTTCAAAACGTTTCCTTCGCGCACAAGCGCGTAGTTTATCGTTGACGTATGCGGATTATAAGTACAGGTCTATATACAATATTGTATTTGTATGCGTAAGTACACGCCGAGGTGGTTACACAAGTTTTGTTAATTTTACTGTCGGACGTGATAGGACAGCGCGCGAAAACAAAGAGGAGGATGAGTGAGAGATTTACAGAGAGTGCAGTGAGTGAGACATGTCTCGCGAAGGTATTAACCATAGTGATTGATGATGAGGGTGTTCGTTGTCACCCGAGGTGTTTTCTCAGTGATATCGAAAATACTAGATTTAAAATAATTTAATTTTCACTGCGACTGCGAAGGCGACGATAGTGCAAATATTGTATTTTATGCATCTTCCCGGAGGTCTCTAGATGTTAAAAAAATAAATAAAATGATAATAATAAAAAGTATAATGTAAACGATAGCGAATAATGATTTGTTGGTCATCTTTGTCAAACGTGCAGTACATTTTAATAATAAATCAACTAAGTTTGATGATATTTGTGCATCATTCGGAATGGTTCGTACTTTATATGGTGTTATGGTGCCTATATGGATTTTTTTTTTTTTGCTATGACCCGTGAAATTCGAGATCAAAACAATGTAAAGCCAATGAAAAAAAAAATTTTTATTTAAAATCCTCTCTCGCATTTTTAGAGTCATATTCATTAGTATCCTTACGAACGATATAAGAACGCAATTGACACTCTGCTGATATATTGTTTGCTAAAAGTGACTTAAACCCGTTCGAAAGTTATTTGGATTAAAATCGTAATTAATAATTCAATTTTAGCACATCATCTATCTCGCCCGAGGAAAGACTCGAGTATAAATAAGACGAATCCGGTATGGAAAGGGAAATTTTTAAGAAAACGCGAAAAATAATTAATTTTTTCTTTTTTTGTGTTTTTACGTTTTAAATTAAAACTAACAGAGAAATCAAGTCCTACATGCTTTTATAGCGTATTATCGCGCTGTGTAAGTGTAGGGAAAATGCAATAGTTTCATATAATGTTATACAATATACATTTATGTACATTTTATAGTCGAGGAAAAAAGAACACGCTTAAACGCGTAAGCATACTATAAACAGATTTTTTTTTAAAAGTTCATAATAATGTCACGAGTTTATTACGAGAATATAGTACAATTCCTTAGAAAACAGTATTTTAACAGGATTTTTTTTTTATATACTATAATAATATATTATTATATAATATGAAAACAACAATCGTAATAATTTTTAAAATACATTTCACTATCTTTAAACTAGTTTTTATTTGGGTAGAGGGAGAGAAGAGGAATATTTATAATTGAAGACCTATCAGAGGGATAAGTGTACGTTACAAAAAAAGAAAATTTCAGGAAAAGGAAAAAACTGAATAGATTTCGTTGAGATCGGGTTACGTGCACGTTTATCTAATTAAATGAAAAATAACGTAAAGCGTGAATTACGTAATTTATTGTTTTATTGCATGGAGTAATCTATAAATGCGCATTTACGTTAATAAAACGATTTTTGAAAATATTTTAACATACACTGAACTCTTTGATAGGTCTTCAATTTGTTTTACAATATTAATACATTTAAATTTAAAAAAAAAAACATAAATAAATGACTTTTAACATACATGAATAAATATTTTATTTACACCAATATTTTACCAAAATGTGTACCATTTTTACACCATGACGTGTTAAATATAATAATAATTTATAATGCAGAAGAAATGTGTTTGAGATAAACGTTGAATACATTTAAAAAAAAAAACGTAGTTTTATAAGATTGGTTTTTTAACGGTATGTCGCGTATGTGATCGAACCGTTGTACTCTTACGCTCGCAATGCAATCCAAATGCTGGAGCGAATTTGTTTTTGACATTTTTCACGGTATTTTTTTGGTATTCTTACATTTTATCCCATTTCGAATGTACTCACGACAGGAGCGTAGTGTCGCGAATGTGTAAGGCGACGGCCGTGTTTCAAAATGTTTGGAGGTATAATAGTGTTGGGAAAACTTCTATTTTTTTTGCGTTCGTTCTTTGTATTCGGTGCATTATCGTTTTCTTTTTTCGTCCGAGTTCCCGCGAGAAATACACAAAGATTTTGCATTTCGTACCCGACAAAAACGTAATATTGTAATACATTTCTATACGTATTGTAGTTTCTATGTACAATTGTATATTACAAGAACAGAATCCACTGGGCACCGCAACAACGCGGTTTACTGCTCGGTGTTATAATATTTAATATCTTACAGATATATTGTTTCGACGAGCGTGTTTCGAAATTACGCATCATTCATCAGAACATTGGATCGGACGATTTGAATATATTTCCATACAATCATAAAATTTATTATATAATCGTACAGTAAACGTTTACTTAAGGGCACGTTCTATCCGACTCGGTTGTCTTTGTCTGACACACACGTAACATAGTGAAATCTGGTTTCGTATTTCCAATATTGTGAGTAATTGGCTAATTTTTGGACACGATGACCCATGATATTAATTAATAAAAACGGCATAGTCTACGACCCGTTGGAATTACTTTTTCGGTCGATTAGATTTTAAACAAAATATTTATAATTTGACCATCACGTTATTTATGCACTTGTAAAAAACTAAAAATACAATTTATCGAAAAAATAATTCCTGCGTGTCATAGATTACGTTACTTTTATTAATTAATATCATAGGTCATCGTGTCCAAAAATTAGCCAATTACTCACAATATTGGAAATACGAAACCAGATTTTACTATGTTATGTTACCTGTGTGTCAGACAAAGACAACTGAGTCAGATAGAACGTCCCCTTAACGCGTACAAAATACGAATAATTCGCTGCTCGTGTTTATTATATACGGTCAAAAAAAAAAAAAAATCGAATAAATCGCAAAAATCATGCGGAGTGGATAAATACACGTTTACTTAAACGCATAAAAAGAAGAGTGAACGCGAGAACAAGGAGGACGGACGGGAAATGTGAATCGAATAAAAATTTCTCCGGAACGAAAATAATAAACGTGTTGGAAGTTTTGCCTCCGGGAAAACGTCTCTCCGGGGACGTTCTAATGGAGAAATGTCAGAGCAAATAATACATCGGAAACGGCCAAAGTCAATTCGGTCGACGTTTTCGCGCGCGTATTATATACAGGACATTTCGAATAACCGAACCAAAAGATCAGCGGCCACTGTAATCTATATTATTATATAAATACGAAATGGAAATATTTGTCACGCATGTTCTCTGAAACTACTCGTCCGGTTGTTTTGATTTTTTTTTTTTTTTTTTTAAATGAAACAGTACATCGTGGAGCGGGTTTTAGGCTTAATTTCAATTCTATAAGTCAACTGTAATAATTTATTTCAAATTGTTTATTTTTTTTAATACCCCACGGTGCAGTGTGGCAAAAAGAAACACGGACGCGTGCTCTGCCACTGTCAGGAGTCCCCATTACCCACAGCTATCGCCGCCATATCGATACTTAAATATAGGTCGAAATTTAAAAAAATCCCTAGTAGAGTGTGTAGTACCCGTTTAGAACTTTAGAAAAAACAATTCAGACTGAATTCGCCTGGGTTTTTTCGTTTTTACGTTAAAACTGTCGATTAGACCACCGCTGGGCAGCTGTATAAAAAGCTAAACAAATTTTAACCGTGCCAGCAATAGAAACTCGCTGCCAATCCTAAACCTGCGTTAAAACGGGAAGGACAACGACGATTTGAAAAAAGAAATGTGGCGTATTACAAGTATACTGCTTATAATAAAAATACAAATCTTTAGCACGGGCAACGCCGGGCTGGTCAGCTAGTGTAATATATTTAAGAGAATGTTGAGAGATTTGTTGAAACGCGTAACTAGTTTCGTCTCAAACGGAATCGAATGTATTCTTCGATCGGCCGAACACGGTCAGGTCTCCGCGTACAAGAATCGCAACGAAACGTCGTGTACACGAATACGAGATGTTTTCGCGGAACCGTGGCCGGCCACAGAAAGAAGAAAAACGTTCATTTAATCAGCGCCGTTTCCTATTCGAATGTATACTCAATATTATAAAAGTTTTTGAAATGTTTCGAAAGTTAAATGATTAGATTCCCCCCGTGAGTAGTAGTGTTTTTGCGTCATTTCCACGTTTTACCCGTTTTGCAAACAATTCTAACGATTCCACGCGTAACTGCCGCATCCAAGGAACAAAAATTCTGTACGGCTTAGCGGGAATATAATATCTCGGCTAACGTGAAATTTTATTGTTTCAAATTCATACCGTGTATTCACATTTCACGTAGGTATCACAGATTTATTTCCAATGTGTAGCTACCACGTGCATATATATATATATATAAATCTCCACGACATATACACATAATATATTATACTCTGGTATTATGACGAAAACGAATAAAACCACACGCGTCGGCCGCCGCATAACAATGAAACGATTATGTTAAATATCACGTGCAAATAATAGAACATAATATAGTAAAAAAAAAAATAATAATGATAATAATAACATAACGTACGAAACGGACGAAATACAGTGAAAATACAGGAATATGATATCTTTAAATGCGTCTTTTCGTTATTGACAGCGAATCGACGTATCGATTATTAAATACGTTATGTATTACCTACTATAGTGCAAGGGTTCCCATCAAATTTCATCACCGAGTACCACTTTTACGACGCATACGCGTACCACTTTTAAATCATTCAATAAATTCAAATTACGTTTAAAATATGTCTCTTTGTTAATATTCATTTATTAACATTTTTTTTTTATTCTATGATACTCATAAAAGTAAAATAATCTTAATTTTGAAGTAAATGTCGATATTTAATTATTATAAGAAATTTGTTGTTATATATTGTGCACAAAAAAATATCGATATCAGCCTGCACGGAACTTGTATTCACTCTTAATATCGAGCCTAATTCTGTACTTGTTTTTCCAATACAGCAGTTCAGAATATTCACTATCGCAAAAATAAGTAATGACAAATGGGACTAAACGTTGGAATGCTTGAGAGACGGTTACCCGATTTTTGTTGACATCCAAAATAAAACCAATGTTTTTTATTTAAATGCGTTTTTCATTCAGCTGTCATTAATCGTATCGATGTTCGATTCTTTGTCTTATAATACGTTAATGAAAAATAATATTATAAAATATCCATAATACATTGAAAATTATAACAAAAAAAATTTCTTTACGCGCCATCTACGAGCTTTCCGCCTACCGTTAGTGGTATGCGCGTACCACAGTTTAGGAACAGCTGTACTAGTGTGTGTTTTTCGATTTTAGTAAAATGTACGAAGCAAATATTAAGGAAAAGGAAACTCGGTTAATTGAATTACACATAATATCGAATGGAAAATAATAACAAAGATATTATTTACATATTTATTTATACGTTTTAAATTAGGAGAATAACAGAGCCAACCACGCACACGATGAGCGATATTTATGTTGTTCGGCCGTTCGTTTTTATTCACAACATTAACGACTGCAATAAGAAAACATTTTAGAACGCTCAATTTTTGGAAACAAATTTTTCAGTAAAACCCGATAGAACAATATTAATGATCACACACAATCAATGTACTTATTTAGTCGAAAATAGAATACTGGTTTTTATAATCTCAGTTACAATATTTAAAATACCAGTAATCAAATAAAATGTCTACAATTCATCGTGTCTTCTGCGTTCATTTAAATAGCCGTGTACGTAGCAAATAGGTAATATTACATAATAATATATAATATTTTGCAAATCAGATTAGTTATATTAACGATTTTATAAAAAAGTAAAATATCTTACTGTACACATTAAAATAATTAATAATAATACTATATCTACTGGATATTTCAATGTTTATTGTTTAAATACGTTTTTGTAATTTATAAACTGGTATAGTTAAATATTGTAAATGTTTCATTTTTATTTTAAGTTCTCACCGTATATGCGTAATACAAAAGAACATGTTAAATAAATATCATCCGTACTGAACAATTTTTTAATATATATATATATATATATATATATATATATATAATATTATGTCTTGTGTGTACGACGATTTTACATTTATGTTTATTTATACATTTTGTTTAATTACAAATAAGGAAATTACAATATATTGGAAACAAATAATGATATAGGATTTATTGTTGCATTCGCAGTTATTTTATAATAATTATTAAAATTAAAAGTGTAATTTTCAGCAGTATATTTTAAATGTTTACATATATAATTTTTGGGTATTCGTTCGGCTATACATAAATAAAAACCAAAAATAAAGGAGAATTTGTGGAGTGCAATGACAATGACAGCGCGTATGATGACACAGTTTTTTCGTTTCAGAGCAGTGTGATCATCATCGCGTATCGTAAATAAACCGTAAAATTCGATGCCTATACAAACAATTATTAGCCATTATATTTACACCTATCGAAATACCGTTAACATTTCGAGCGAGTTTTATAATGATTACTTTAGAAAAATAAAAAATGAAAAAAATGTAATATATTATCAGAATCGAACGCAGTTAACGAATATAACGCGTAACACCAGAGACATTTCAGTGCGAAGCAGACGACGTCAAATCATAGGACAGATTTTAATCCTTTGAACACTACACTTCCGTCGTGTTACAAAAACAAACAATGATAAGGTACCATTGTAGAAAATCAAAAATTAAAACCTATTTTTTTTTTGTACACGGTTCGTCTTTATTGCTGATTACTTTGATCAAACTGCCGTTTCCCAATGCCAATTTTTGTTTCAATTCTTCGTTCTCGCCCAACTTGGAGTTTTTCATTACTTCCAACATGGCTTGTAGTTTTAATACGTAATCCGCGTACGTCGGACCACACTTGAGAAATTCTTCAATGAGATTTTCTATTGTGGTTCTTAGCACTCGCATTTCCTGTTGACAAATTATTAATGAATTTAAGACCATTTTCATATAAAGTTATTTAATTAGGCCGATTAATTTGCAAATTAAAAATCGGTGCAGGAGAAAACCGTTAAAGGTTGGAATGAAATATAATAAGTGGGTTATAATTTACGGACGTATAATTAATAAAACTTTAGTGACACGCTGTGATGAAGCTATCCACGCGAAAAACGCAGTGTTCGTTTATCCAGAAAGAATAAGCTGCGGGTGTTAAGTATTCCGACCAAAATAATTATAATTTCTCGAATAATTCGGTTTTGTGCACGAGAAGTAATTAAAAGCGGCTCTCGGTTTTTCTACAGCGAAATCACTGCCGCTGTTCATTTCAAGACGAAGTGACAGAACCAGGAATACAAGGAATAGGAATACAAGGAATAATATATTCGCGAGCTGGAGAATTTTAAGAAGCATCAGTTTAACTGAACTATATGATGTCGTTCATGTTTTTTTTTTTAAATATTAATATTTAAATTGATGTTTCTTGGAGAGTGGCATAAAAATATATTTTTATTATTATGTAATTGACATGGCCTTAGCTAAAACGATTTCAGGACGCCATGTGTATGGATGAACATACTTCACCCGTTATCCCTATAACTTAATTGGGTTATCACAATGGCTAAAAAAATCTATTGAATGCAAAAATAAAATTTCCAAAATACATACATAAACACACAATTTATCTAATTAAAATATAAAGAAACAAAATTTAAATAAAAATACAATTTGTAAAAAATGTGCTTCTCTGGATATATATTACCTAGGTTTAATATAAATTCACTTTATAATGTTTGGCATCAATTTAAAATAACAAACAAAATATAAATTTAAATTTTATCCAAATCCATATAAGAAATGTTTAAAAATATATGTGTAAATGTGTTATAAAATAATTAACAAGAAATTAATAGAAAATTTGTTCAAATAAGGAACAGACTGATAAAAGGATAAATATGTATTATAATACGTATATTATATATTGATCAGGTTAAAACGCAACGCGCCATGTCGTACGTAATTTAATTCTACTAAAATTGCGTAGCAAAAATATTAAAAGGTACGCAATCGTATAAACCGTAAGAAATAATAAAACAAAAAAAAAAAATCAGAAAATATAATCATGTAAAAACTCAATAAAAATTAGTTGTATTCATTATATTGACCATAAAAAAAATGAAAAAAGATAAAACATAGACAAATAAACTTTTTTTAAAATTTAAATATAGTTTTATATTTTTCAAAGCAAAATCAACAATGGAGAATGATATTCGAGTTAATAAAAAAAATTACAAACCGAAATGATCAAATATGTATTAATTTTACTTACGAGAATAGTTGAAACATTTACTTAGAAATCTAAAATGAACGAAAAACAAATACATTAAAAAAAAAAACGAATCCGAACACATGAAATCCATTGCTGAGAAAAACATAAAAGTGATTTAAAAACTAGAGAAAAATAACAACTTTAATGCTAGCTAGCTAGCTCGATACTGTAAACAGTGTATAAAAGAATAATGAGTCCTCATTAATTGAATCTATTTATCTCTTAAGATTAAATATATTTTTCATTTCATAAACTCGGTCAGTTATTGGATTATATGTCGAATTTTTCGATGTCAAATTGAAAAATATAATGTATGTACTGACTACACCTTCGTCTTTAAATTGGAAATATACACGCTTTTAAAATCAAAATACCTTTCATAATTTCAAAATATTATTTAAATTATAAAACGAGTGTTTTTTAAAATAATATTATTGGAATTATATTTTTACGGATTGAAAATAGTCAACATATTATTGCGAAATAAATATGCCACTGTATAGTACAATACCTGAAATTCAGTACTTTCTTTGTTGTCACTTATACTCTCATAAGATGGATCAGACTGTTTCTGTTTGCTGCTGTTGAATTTTAGCTTTTGTGTTGGAGTTTTGTGAGATGATGTCTCTTCTACTTTATGCTCGCCTTTATATATTATCAAAGCCTGCAAAGTACAAACATAAATGCAATGAAGAAAATTAAATTCTTCATTATTTTATTAATTTATTAAAAGGTAGGGTATAGAATTAAATGCTCTAAAAACCGGATTGATATTTTAAAAATGCATTTATTATTACTTGTTATAATTAAAAAGAGAAAAGGTATCCTAAGAAATGTCTTTGAAAACTAATTAAAAAAAATATTAAAAATACACAAATAAATACACGTAGAAAAATAAAAAAACTAAACGGATTATTATATGAACCTTTTACTGAAAAAATCGAATCAGAAAAGTAAACGTACAATAACATTTTACAGAAATATTTTTGTTTTCGAAAAACAAAATGTTAAATTTATTTCTGAAAATTGTATAATTAATAATTATAAATATTTTAAAATGCATTTTAATACGAGAAAAACGACTAAACGATAATAGGAAAATTAAAAAATAATAATAAAAAGTAAATGTTAATTTTCATTTCTTGAAATACATTTTGGATATACGTACAAAACTATGTAGGAAAAAAATACGTTTTACATTCAAATTCTCGACCTTTATATTTCTTATTTTATTTTAAATATTAAGTTCGTTGAATTTCGTTTCGTTGTATCATAAAAATTAAAAATTAATTTAAATATACAATTATATTTGTATATATTGTAAATATATATATATATATATATGAATACAATATTTTATGTTGTACTTATATTAATGAAAAATTTAATGCGGTTTAAGATTTCCAAATTATATAATCCCACATTTATAATTTTATCATTATATCTTGCAAACATTTGTGACCCACAAGATTACATTATTGAAACTTTTGTTTTTCTTTTATGATATGTGATATGTTACTTTTTTACTTTGTAAGCATTGGTGTAACTCAAGGACAGAGAACCTATTTCGGGGAGAGAAGGGCACATAAATTTGTGGGCACTTTCCCACATCTACTTTATACCTCTTTTATTCTGATTTACGATAATACTAAAAATAAAATTGCTATTTCAATAAAGTCTCATAAATATTATTTGAAGGAAAGTTTAGTTAATTTTTAATATTAAAAGTAGTATTTTTTAAAGGAATTTAAATAGAATGCCAAATAAAAATACATTATATTGCAACTGTAACTGTATAAACATTTTTTGAAGCAAATTGAGTAAAAACTATAGAACATTCAAAATTATGTTTCTAAAATTAATTTTAGATGCTCGGTTTTCATTTTAGAGTTTTTGCCACTGCTCATGCGAATATAGTATATACTAATACTGTTACTACAGTCTACTAATAACTTATGACTAGAGCAAGGAATGTACCATCGGTTGGTGACCTCTCTACTATATGATCACATGAAGCAAATTTATTCGTGCCAAATTTGATTATCATAATTGGCTTTTACAGCAATCACAACCGAAATGTGTCTGAAGAATTTGCTTATTATTGTATTATATTGTTCTGCACTCATATATTAAATCGAAATGAAAACTACCGAAAAAATAAATAAATAATAGCAGTAAAATAAAATAGAACCTACCCGTACTTATATATAGCTATGTTGTGAAGGTAATTGGACTTCGGAGAGGCATTATATGTGTAATCTATTGGGCCTGCGATTATTAAGTCATAATATTTCAAAATTTTGTACTCGTAAACTACATTATATACACATTATTATTCGTTGTAACATAATGGAGATAAAAATGATAAACGACAATAAATATAATATGACTAAATGCTATATAGGTGAATGTACGAACTCTCTTCACAATATCTCTAAATTTTACAAAATAACTTTTATTTGTGATTCGACGTCCGTCGTTTAGCGAAGATGTGTGTTATCTTTTTATTTTATGTAATAAGTATCCGTATAAAAAGACAAGAATGTACACACACACAAATAATAAAGATCTATACTTCTTAAAAATATTTAAAGAAAGACCGAGTGAGTCGAACGAGTTGTAAATATTCATTTACCTGTAAAATTATATTATATATATAAATATAGTTCAAAGTAAACTTTATTCATAAATTACGACTGTAACAAAATATAATAATATGTCTTAATTGAGAATGTACGCTTTGTCTTCCTTTTGAACAATTATTACACTTCAATACGAATACGTTAAAATGGTATTTTGTTATATTTACATTTATAAGTAATGTACGTATTATTACTGTTATGATATGTCCTCGTCGTTTTTACATAGAAGGAGAGAAAGCATTACATAATTTACAAATGGAAATCAATAATATTGAGGATCATTTAATATTTAAAAATTGTTTATTGACTTTCAATAAAATCGAAACCTGCGGTTTGCGAAATATACAGCGTATGGCGATATAATAAACTAGAATTATAATATTTTAAATGTATAATATACACTATAAGAATGAATAAATATTTAACTAACTAAAACAGTACAATTTTAATTTTTAAATTATTTAAGTAAAAGTATTATAACTGATGGCAAAACAGTAAACGCCCAAATATGATACAGGAATTTTATGGTCTGAGCGGAGCGAGAAATCTATTGGTTTCAATGTTTATTTTTTTTTTTTTATGTCTTTTCAAAAAATTCTACCAGAATGAGTGCTCTAGTCTTAAGAGTCATACCTTGTTTCCGGTAAAAAAGTGCATCTAATTGGTACTATAAAGTGGTCGTTTTTCGATTTTCTCAAAAGCGCCTAAAAATATAATTTAAAGACTACCGAAAAATTACATAAGAACGGTAAAAACACGATTTCGTCAAAATTGATTTTTGTTATTTCTTCATAATTTTGAAACTAATAGTCGAATATTTAACTTTACATTATATTAAGGAAAAGAAATTTTCAAAATATTACTTTTAATTTTGGATTATTTGTAATAATTATAGGTATTGAGTTATTTAATTCATAAAAAAAGTTAGTTTTTGTTATATGTATAACCATAATATTACACCGAAGCTCCGCTCAGAATCGTTTTATCGAATGCAATTGTTTATCATTGCTTTCAAATTTTTCAGGAATAACAATACACTCTATTAACTTTATCCAAGTAATTTGCTTAAGCGACATTCACAAAACCCCGCGGCTCGCTACCTTTTGTTGATATTTTGTTTTCCTGTTTATATTGCATAATGACATGATAACAATATTCACCGTATAGATATTATAGAAACGTTTAGTGGATAATCCATGCCGTATTTTTACTCGAAGTGATATATTTAATTGATACCACAAGTGACCATTGCGTAAAAGTAATAATTATAAAAATATCCATATTTGGTTAGGAAGAAATCAATATTAATCAAAAACTTACAAGCCTTGGAGTAATATTACGGAACAATTGATGATAACTGTTTTGATATTACCAAAAATATCAAATATTGATTACTGGCTTTGAAATATATTACCCTATTGTAATACGCATACAATTTAAATAGTTTTAATTAATTTCAATACTTCCTCCTTGTCTTAAATAATATGAAATTATATATCAAAATAATGACATTTTATAGTAGTTTCTATCAATTATTCAAAATATATTTATTTGTAATTCTTAATATAGTATTTTATTGGTACTTTACCTTGCTGCCAAATAGAAGACCCAGCAATACTGTAGCTGTGAGTTGAGCGTGACAAAAAAATATGACGTATTGTAAATCTGGATTAGCTGGGTATTTTAAAAATATCCTGAAATTGTAATACATTATAGACTTTATTATGTGATAAATATCATAATAGTATTGTTAGTTATAATATACATTATTAAAATCAATAGAACACATTTTAAATAATAAAATATAACACCCGTCTTATATAAATGTTTAGTTTGGACAATTTCGTTGTTCAATTTTACATCGTCATTCGTCTGGAGTACATTAACTTAAATTTCGTTGACTTCATTTATATTGTAGTACATTTTGATATATAAATATGCATAATTAATCTATTATCTTGATTATATGTAAAATACACCTAATTAATTTTATAATTGTACAAATTAAAAACAAATACATGATATTTTTATTTTACTCGTGCATGTAATTTAGTTAATACGTTATCATTCGCAACAGTTTAATAAATTGTTTCCAATGCTGAATTTCAAAATATGATTTATTTTAATTTGTATCTATTTATATCATGGTTTAATTTATTTTCAAAATTTGGAGAATGCGTTGTATAAATAATAATTAAGGAAAAAGCTTTTCTAGAAATTTCAAAACATTATATCTAGAAATATTCGTCTGATACAATTTGTATAAAATATAATAATATAATACAATAATAAAATTTCAGTATTTACAATAAGAGATATACTTATCTGATTTTACCAAACAAATTTAAATGAAATACGAAAAATCGGCCAACTGATAATAAAATATTTCAGATGCAGGTAGAGAGGTAGCATACAAATGTAGACGTAAATGACTTTAAAATGACATTAACGATTTAGTTATTAAACCTTTATCGATATGGACTGAGCAAGCTGAATGATGCACAAGGTCAAATGAGGTCGTCAAATTCCTTCCCTCCTTTTCATATATTTTGTAAACATTTTTTATTGCTTTCGCAAGCGTATATTTTTTTAACAAAGTAATGTTGTATATATACTAGGATCATATTTTATAAATAATATTACGAATGGTATTCAAAACAGATATACTTGTATAATATTGATTTGAAATTTATTTATATGAGATAATTGGCAAATTATTATTTTTAAAGTATTATTAATAATACAGTACATTTGTATGTAAGTAAGTATTATTCGATCAATAAAGTCATACCATTTTTCCAAACATCCATATCGAAAATAAAAACATAATAGCTCTTTCAACAGTGAACGAAAATGACAAAAAAAAACTGTAAAATATGCATTACATGTTTTGAGTGATATTGATAAAATAAAATAAATTTCTTAGCTGTGTAATTCAAATGCGCCACTGTTGAAAGTTTATTTCAAGAGTAAATTGTAAAATCATTAAAGAATATGTTGTTCGTAATGAATATGGTAATAATGCATACGCGCGTACTCATCAATCATTATACTCTCCGTCAATTTTTAATGAGGAATCAAATTGCAATTCTGATATTGCGTTGGCCTATATGAATTTTTGTAAGGAATATATAGGTTCTTACGTACTTTAAATTATTTAACATATTAAAATAATTGTATTCTTCAAATGGAGGACAAAAAACACGTGTGCAACAGTACAAATAAATACACAAAATAATAATAATAATAATCTCAAATCCATAAGAATATAAATGACTTAAATTTTAGTTTAAAAATCGGAAAAAAACAAGTAAGTTAAGATCAAATTTTAAGTAGCTCTGGTTGAAACAATTTTGTATTTATAACTGTATTTTGCAGGACTAAAATGAATTGGAAAATTTATTCTATGCAAATTTCGTAATAAAATATGATGGAGCTATTTTAAGCAAATTTGGAAAATGTTTTAATCCAAAATCACCTAAATAAGGAACCAAGAATATATTTTATTTTGAACAAAATTATGTTCTTTTTCATATAAAAATTTAGATAATAATATAAAAATATTTTACATTTATTGAATGTATAAATCAAAATTCTGAAGTTTGATAAATGTATGATAATTTTATTTTTATTATAATTTTTTAAAGGCATCAATTCATTAGCCTGCTATTATTTTAAACTATGTACAGGGTTTTAATATGTATAGAGAAACATGCTTAATTATGCAATAGGTAAACGATACAAATGAGAAAATAAAAAACTAAAACAAAAACCAAAACAATATAAATGATGTAAGTTCTACTGCTTTTATAAAATTAATTATGTTTGTTCCTTGTTTGGGCCAAAAGGTTTTTTAGAGATGTTGGACTGATGTTCGATTTTGTGCGAGTGGATTGGAATGTGAGACATTCGAGGGATATATGTTTGACCGAGAGATTGCAGACATTTATTGTATATTTTAGGAATAAGTTAATTTTGTAAGACCTTTATGTATTGTGCTGGAACAATCTCATGTCTATTGAGTTTCGTAGATAGTTCTGGCCATTTGTTTATGAAAGATTTTATTAGATGGAGTTTATTATTCTTTTGTTTTTTCCAGTGAGATTGCCATAGGAAGTAGCTCTTCGTTTAAGGTTTTTGGGGGATGTCATCGTGTGCATGGTGATATGTTTGGGTGTCGGGAGATCCAGTTGTTATTGCTGCCAATTCATCAGCCAGTTCATTGTCAGTGAATGGCAATGTAGGACTGGATTCACATTAATCTTATGGTTTTATTAGATGTAGTATATAAAGATCACGTTTTGCATGTTTTGGGCAGGACTATTTATTGAGTGTTTTGATTTGCTATTGTAGTGATTGTACTCATAGAGTCAATTGAAACAAGGATATTGTCATGATTGGTTATGAGAAAGGAAGGTATTGCTTCATATATAGCGAGGGTTTCCGCTGTAAATATGCTTGAGAAAGGAACTAGTTTGTAGAGAGTGTTTTGTTGAGTATGTATAATAGCGAAACCAGTTTCGTGGATTGTTTTGAAGATATTTGCGTATATTTAATATTTAATGAATTTATTCTTTATTATTTCTTGAAAAGAATTTATGATTTATGATTACATTCCACTCAAAAGTCATAATAATATACAATATAAAATAATAACAAATACCTTATATAGTATCTATTTACTTACGACATTATATAGTATATAGCAAAGGTTCCTATACTTTTTACGGGTGAATCATCCAAATCAATTTTTTTTTTATTTATTTTTTTTTTTTTTAGTATGAAATATGGATAATAAGAATTTAAAAAATATACTTTAATAATAATAATAATAATAATAAAAAAAATTATATATAGTAATCACCATGGTTCAGGACTTATATTTCAGATCCAAATTTGGAAACATATTTCTTAATTTTACACTGTAATAGCTTGCAAAAGATAGCAAAAACATGAGTTTTCATTAATATTTTTTTGTTCGATTGGGTGCTTCGCTAAATTTCTTTGATCAGTGGAAATTTGTGTAATTAAAATTTAATAAATATGCCAGAATACGGAAAAAAGCATAAATACGCATTAAAAACACTTTAATTACTGAAAAGTTCACTTACTGAAAAATGTATGAAATACCCAGAAATATGCACTTTCCAATTTCAGATTTCATATCACGGAATACGGAAATGAACTCTTACGCACACTACTATTTTATACAATCAATTATAAAGGTGTGCAAACGCTATAAGTTCCAAATCCCGGTAATAATTTTGAATAAAGTATGATTTATTTAATAAACAAATGTAAGAAATTAACGAAAATCCAATTTCACAATATTGAAATTCATAAAAAATTTGATGGGAAACATCGTTTATGGCTTTGCATAAAGTCTTAGGTATTTTCAATAGAAAACCTGAACTTTATTAAATATTTACGGTTGAAACTCATTTTTATTGAATTGTCTTCAGAGTTTCAAATAACTTAATAATAATTCTATTTTAGCTCATTTTCTTCGTGTGAAAATTTTTAACGATCTCTTCTTAAAGATATTATGTTGCAACGATCTTTTGGGTTTGTTAACTTCTGGTATAAAGTATGTCTATATATATATATATATATATATTTATATATATAGTATGTCTATGCTATTTATTATTTGATAATTGTTTCGGTGGTAATAATGATATGGAATTGTTGTTAGATAAATGTCCTTTCGTAAAATATACGTTCAAAAACCTGACAACTACTCCAATAACCGTGTTTGTTGACCTTAATTCCTGTATTTATGTATACATTTTTGTATCAAAATTAAACAGTTAATTATATACCTTATATAATTCTCTTATCTCCTAATTTTATACTTGAGTTTAATGTTTAAAAAATTATTTAATACTTACATCGATACGTTGAGGAATACAGACATGATAAACTCATTGTATATAGCTATAGAAATGAAACGACTTTCATTGAAAGCGGATGGCGTTTTTCTGACCATGACGCATAACCGGATTCCCCATATTAAAAACACTACTTCCACTAAAAATAAACACACAATTAAAAAATATTGAGTAAAATAATTTTATTAAAAGATTGTTAGGTGATTAACCAAATGATATTTTTAATAATATTAACAACTAACCGAATAAAAAAATTATTACCTACAAAGCTATTATATAAACAGCGCATATAAAAATAGATAAGAAAAAAAAGGCCATACATTGTTTATTATTTTTAATTATAATATATTACGGAGACATTTTACGTGTAAAAATCTAAAAGCATTAGTGCATTATTAATAAAATGATTATAATACTTATAGTATAGTAATGATTAAAATATTTGTAAAATGTATCAGTAACTTACGAATAGAAAACGAGTGATCCCACCAGTCTGTTGGACAAATATCTGTTTTAAGATTGTCTGCCGTGCGTCCTACAATCGTGTGTGGTGGAGACACCATAGTCCTAATGAATAGTATGACTGTGACAAATGCGATCATTAGAATCAGAAGTTTAATAAGCTGTTTGTCAGTGATACGAACGGTCTTTGCCGAGTTCACTTTGAACACTTGAGATACCCTGCAAAAGGAGGTAAAGAAAACTATATCCATTTTATAATTATATAATATTTTATAAATATTGTCAGCAGAAATTTAAAAATTATTTTAGAACTTTAAACCAATTGAATAATATATTTAATGGCATATAAACAGTAATAAAAATGCTTTTAATTTTCAAATATTTTTAATATGTTTGATATAATATAAAATATTTTAAAAAATGAAAAATTGTTGAGTGCTCCAAGTTATGCATAATATTTATTGATATATTGTTAAAGATTGAACATGATTTTCCACAATTTATGTTATTTGTGACTTTGTGAGCATAACACTAAATATATAGGTATTACTTACACTTCATTATGATCTTAGAGAAGCATAAAAAAACTTGATTGAAAAAGAGTTTCAATTTAATATTATTGTGATTAAATTATATTACAGTATTATTGAGTAATATTATTTATGATAATGGACATAACCAATAAATCTTAAAACTCAGAAAAACATTTTGATAGTTAGATAATTGAAATAAATTTTAATACGGTGCTCACTGATTTCTTAGTTTTATGGAAGTAAAATAAACATTATTTTACAGTAAACTAATCTTTATACATATTATATTGATGAGATAATGTTTTCTAAATTGACATAATAAAAAGTATTAATGATAGCGTAGTGAAATGATTATATTTAAAATTGAATCTATTTGAATTTATAACACACGTTACAGAATTATCTTCTGATTATTTAACACAAATTAGAAAATAATGCTCTATATAAGCAATAAAAAGCACAGAAATTCAAAATGCCACATTTTATATATTTCTTGACTTATGTAAGTAAATGTGAAATACACTATTTTAAGGTACGAAAGATATAAAATGTCAATTATCTTGTTACGGTTCAAAACTAAGTTGTTCTTTTTAAAAGTAAAGAAAACTATATTTCCATGGTTTAGCGAAATTTTGAAATTCAACTACTCATACCTGACATAAATACATTTAAGTGACGTATTGTGTATATGATGTGGCTAAAAAGCATTACTACTTAAAGGAATCAATTACTGAAAATACAATAAAAATGTGTATGTATATATATATATATATATATAATACATAAAATATGTGTAGTTAGTCGTATTACAATTTATAATAAAATGTAATTTACGCAAAGATATTGTAAAAATGTTAATACTGAAAAATAAAAATCATCTTTTCCAATATAGGTATACAAGTTAATAAAGTGCATTTACATATACATTTCTTGGTAATAATAATATATTGGTTTATGGTTTCAAGAATATTATATTTCTTTTACTTGTTACCATGTAAACATAATTTCATGTTCTTGATCATCAAGAACGGATTGAAACCTATTCTTAGCCAGAGACACACATTTATAAATTTAATGTTAAATATTTCATTTACTTTATTAACGCGGTTTATACAGGATTTTTTTTATTATTTAAGTATAATTTAATAGAAATAAAATTGTCTATAGCTCGATCGACATTTGCACGACTCTATGGGTTCAAGGATATATCGCATGTTCAACGTACTAGGTATGTTCAACAAAATAAAATAATAATAATAATAATAATAATAATAATAATAATAATAATAATAATAATAATAATAATAATAATAAATAATATTAATGATAATGAATTCTTTCATATACATGTGCAAAGAATTCTTTGAAGAAAATTAGTTTTTTTTTTTAAATTGTACCTGTAATATTGTTCTCTGTTCTCTCATCATTCTAATGAAAATGTAGAAACTGCATTTGAGCAATTACCTTTATTAATATTACTTATGAACTCAACTAAAGTGTAAATTATAATTCTAGGAAACATGGGAACAATGAGTTAAAATATAATTTATAATTGTCATTGAAACATAAAATTTAACATATGAGATATACAATGTATTCGAGTTTCAAATGTGATTCATATACATTTTTTTCGGGGAAATCATTTTATGTTAATATTTTAAAAACAATTTTAATGGTGAAATAATATCCTAATTTATACTCGATAAATTAAGATAAATATATGATAATAAAATTACTTTAAATTAATAAGCAATTTCAAATGAAATAGGTATAATACTAAAAGAAAAAATTTAGAATTTTAAAATTAATTAATTTTAATAAAAAATTTAATGAATCATGATAACACACTCAATTTAGGCATTCAAAGCCGATTTTATACATTTAAAATCATGATCAACCAATTCATTGGAAGTAGGATTATGTGAATAAAAATATCTTCCAAAAAAAGAAAGGGCCTTCGTTTGCAAATATTTGCATTTCTTAAATAGTTTTCGCTATTTTTGTAATTTCTTGTTACAGCGTTACAAATAATTAAAAAAATCTAAAAGGAACGAAAAAATTAGGTAAAAATAATAAGAATAGAAAATTGCTTTATTGATCCCTTTTGAAATTTTTCAATATTTATTACTTTGTTATTTTAAATCAAATATTAAATTGAAAATCAATATTATTACATTTTTTTTTAAATAATTTGCAAATTAAAAATGAACGGTTGTTATATCATTAGTATCATGGTAAGTAAACAAAACGAAATATTTATTTGAAATTCAAAAGCTAGTCTTTACATAGCCTATTATTATTATTTGTTCATAATGAATGAACTTAATAAAAGAATTTCTAAAAAAAAACGTATTAATAAAAAAAAAATATATATTTGAAAGGGAAGTGAATAATGAACAGTGTTAATATTAAAATGTATATACGATTCTCGGTAAAATGCAATCTATTAATTTGCCGGAAACAACTAGAAAAAAAAGGGTATGCGTAATATAAGCATAATTATATTCACCTCCAAGTTTTCAACATTAATGCGCCATATGTGAGAGAAAATCCAATTTCCCGAAGCCAATATCTAGCTGTACACGTTACAAGATTTGGTGACGGGTACATGACAATAATCTGAAAAGTAAAATAACTAATAATATTCAAAGGATATTTTTAAGAATTATTTTATTTTTATAAATGAGAACACAGTTTAAAAGTATATTATTCACTTTTGTTTAAGTATTGATCATTAACCAAAAAAATAATATGGTGAAAATTGATGAAATTTGCATTTAGTTCTCATTAGTTTTGTACTCTAGGTCAATGGAATATCTCGTTTATTTTTACGCATGTCTTATAGAAAACGATTTTATTTTTTTTTAATTAAAGAGCTCATTATATGATCAATTCCTTTAGGGTCTTACCGTAGTATACATAAAAAATGCTCCCAAGACGATAATTTGTAACAATACTGGACTAGCTGCTTTTACAATCTGTAAAAATAACAAGTGTTTACTTGAATTAAAATTTTTAAAAAATGTTCATTCATTCAAATTTTTACATACGAATATACGATATATTATAACTACATCCATTTTAGGGCATTTGTTCAGTATGTGATTTACTTTAATTTGTAATTACTAATCTTGAATAATATATTTGAAAAATATTAATTATAGAAACCAATCCCACATTATAAAACAACAAATTAGATCCAAAAATTAAGTAATTAGGTTAAAAATATTGTTGTATGATTGTCTTACTATTTAATAAACGTATATCGTACCTTAAGATCGTTATACTTGTAAGTAAAAATTGCGACCATTGGTAGAAATCCAATGACTAGGATAGTTAACAACAGTATAGTGATACGGAGGATAATGTCGTAGGTGGCAATACAAGGACTAAAGTCCACGCAGTCTTCGCAACCTTCGGCACATTTTTTACATTGGAAATTGTCGTCAAAGTTGTACGTATTAGGTTTGCCCTGAGATAAACACAAATAAAATTGTATATACATATTATATAAAAATCAATAATATTATGTCCACCGTTATTTTATTGATATTTGTGTACGTCTGTTGACCACTATACACTCACCAACATAAGTTTTTCGTACTCTTCTTCCACATCAACGCCATTGAATGACTTGTTATCGCTAGTAGTGTTGGGAAAATAATATCCTTTGCTGCACACGCACTTGTAGCTTCCTCGACGAAATCCGAATCCAGCTAACGGGATGCACTTAGAGAAAAAAAATTTTCAGAAAATACATTCTTATATAATTTATATGTTTAATATGAATTTACGAATATTTGTTATATAATAAATACTCGCTAGACGATTATACTTATAGGAAATTCTAAAAATAAATTATGAGTAAACAAGGACTTCCAAACAGTGTAATTGAAAGACGTAGAAATATTATCACTATTTGGTATTGCATACGTTGCATGTGTCCACATATTGAATATTTCTTCTAAATTTTGTATGCTACATTATAATGGGTCAAATGTTTACGTACAGTATGAAAACGTAAATTCAATGAAATGGTGACATTTTCAATTTTTTAGTACAATATAATTTAAAAGGAAATAACTCGTTTTATTATTATTTTCATAATACATATAATAATAGACAAAATTTTTCTACAAGTAACATACATGTAGGGAATATTTTAAAATTTAACAAATTATAATATTATTAAAAATCGAAGTATCGACAATAGTTATATGTACTAATATACTGAGAAGATCTGATTACACTAATCAACAAATCATCACGCATCACGTATTCAGTTGTGTTTGGTGTGACAGCATAATTCACAACATAACATTGCTTGAATTATAGATTTATAATTTAATTTATACATTGCCATGTATGCCTGATATTAAAAAAAAAAAATTCAATAATTTAGTTTTGTGTTTACACACACAGAAAAAGCTAACGAGTCGTGGGTGCTATGGGTGCGACTTAAGGGGATTATACTTAGACAGAGATTTTAAGCTTTTGTTATTACTATGAATTTGAAAGCAGTAATAAATCATTGTATTCAAATAACGAATGCGCGTGGAGCTATTTAGTGTAACAAATCTATTACTGTCAGTTTTATATAATAGCTCCGACGCATTAATAAACTTTATAATTACAATCAATAACTATACGTAATTTTGACGAAATCGGGTTCATAACGTCTTTAATTAATTTTTAATACTGTTAGGAAAATCGAAAATTGAACTGTCCTAATCACCAACTAGACGAAATATGCTGGTACCAAATTTTTTTAAGCATAAATCGTTCCTTCTAGTTGAAAGCTGTACACAAAAAAAAAATTAAATAAACATCATCATTGTTAAACCACTAGATTGTACACTACGCCCCGAATATAAAATTAAATAAAATTCAAAACAAATTCCGTCTCTTGAAACACAGCTAAATTATTAGTGTAAAATAATGTTTTTTTGTTTATGTTCAAGGTTAATGTTTTTTTTTTACACTAAGGGATTAGGAACTAAATTACGTCTATTGCATACAATTCTGACGTATGGTCACAAGGAATATTGTTATCTACACCTAGCACCGACTAGCTCCCAGCTCACCTTTGTATATAACTTATATTATTATTTTTCAATAAAACTAAATGATTTCTGTGAGGTGTTGATTTTTTAATTATATAACTGCTATTCGATGATTTAATAAATTGTGTGTGTTATCTAGCATAAATTGGAACGGCTTCGATAGTATAGTAAGGATAGCAGTATAGTAAGGAGAGTATTGAATATTTCAGAATTGATGGGATAGTGTAAGGCCATAAGTGAGGTGCACAAATTATATTTACCACAACAACATTATTAATACATTTGATGTATTTTAGCAAAAGCGAAATTTTTGTGGGGTATTATATTTTGCTCGTCTGTACTGTGATCGAGATTTAACGAAAAGTTGATAAAACTTATATAGTAAAGTATAATATTACACTCGTGAATCTGTTCAAAGTATTTAATGCACATCTAACAAAAATAAATCATGAAATAAACTTACTTGGGTCGTTTCGTTTTTACATTTATTTGACGAAGCGAAAATGTTCAGCTTTTTGCTGCCTTCGAATACACTGCACTGGTCGATATCCACTCTTCTTAAATCGATATCGATTCCACTCGTTCCCCTTAAACGAAATAAAAAAACATTATGTTTGCATTTCAGATAAAATATAATAGAGATGCGTATAATACGCGACTTTTGTTATTTTAAAATTAAAATAAAATCTGAAAGTCTGCGATATATGATAAAAGAATTGAATTTTTTAACGAATAATGTTATTTTAAATGTTAAACACTATCTTGTAATTTCATTGGATCTCAGCCGACTCGTCACGAGTAATAGCTATATAATACAGGCATGTTCTGAACGGGCATTTTATTTTATTATTATTTTAATTTTCATTGATATTATACATTTTTGCTCGAATGTTTTTCATGAGAAATCGTAGGCACGCTCCAAAATAAACATTTAAGAAATAATTGTATTTTCAGTTAATAATATAACAGAAATAATATATCTTCTGACAAGTATGATAAAAAATAAGTACGAACTTATTTAATCAGATTTACAAGCAGGTTATTACAAATATACATATAAATATTTCTTAAATATCATAAGCAAAATTGTAATTTCTCCAACAAATAAAAGCATAATATATAATGATAAGAAAACTATATACTCGTACAATAATCTTGTGTGTGTTTGTGTGTAAACGAATTCGTAACCTGTATATTTCCTTATTTATTATAAGATTGTGACATATTGTTATTTAAAATAGAAAAATGTATTATTACATAATTAACATTGTCTTAATTTGTATAAAAACATTAAACAACTCGTTAAAATTTTTTTTTAATTTGACAACGTTTTTATTAAAATTGATTTAAGAAATACAATTGATATAATAAAAATGTTTTAATAAAATCATTTATATTGATATTTAGTAATCATACTTTATTAAAACGTGTATAGAGAAACTTCTCCTAACAGCCATATCTCTAAATAGCGGACACTTTTCAATAACGGTCATATTTTCATTTCCCAGTAAAGTCCCATGGTAATCGATGTATTGTACAACGATAATTAGCGAATAGTCTCCGAATAACGGACGCGGACAGTTTTTTGGTAGTTCGGTAGGTTATGAATATCTCTGAATAGCGGATAAAGAGAACATATTTATCTTAATATACTTGTGATATATATGCTAAGCCAAGAGGTCACCAACTAATATTATTGATAATAACATTTTTTATGTATGTATTTAACCAAAGAAAATAAATTAAAAAATTAAATTAAAAACTAGTGAAAACCTAATATTTCAATCTACCATAAAAATAATAAAATAACTTAATGTGTGAAACAATAAAAATTTAAATTTAAATTACTACACGTATGAGAAAAATGACAGGTCTCCCCTTAACTAGCTGCTAGAAATTTGGGGTATGATTAGTGCCGATTTCTTCAATAATATTTTATTAAGTGTTCGTTGGTAAGCCGGGATCCGAATTTAATTTCTTAATACAATTAC
Source organism: Slavum lentiscoides (assembly GCA_032441835.1). Lineage (NCBI taxonomy): Eukaryota > Metazoa > Arthropoda > Insecta > Hemiptera > Aphididae > Slavum > Slavum lentiscoides. The sequence goes on along the minus strand of CM063712.1, from coordinate 6,523,910 downwards.
TTTTTGAAAATGCGGACTCACAGCCAAAGGTCGTACACATTTTCACTATCAATTATTTCAGCGTTGGGTAATTTTTTCCAATACAAAGTTTAAAAAAATTCATCAATTCATCGTAGGAAGAGTAACTTTGATTTTTTGAATACTTTGCATTGTACAGATTTTTTTTAAATATATTAACTTCTTGAAATTCGAATATTGAAATTTTGGGTACACGTAACTATTCGATCGCGTGCGTTCGAGTTTTTTAAAACCACTCGGAAAATAAAAACGCAGACGCGGTAGGGATCAAATTCTTTCGCAGGCCGCAATTCGGTGACCCGTATGATATTGGCAAACACAAATAGATATTTTTATTAATAACAAAAATATACATTGTGTAATACAATGCGATAAAAAATTACATTAATTGATTTTAACTCAATCAATAGTATAGATACATAAGAAAAAAATAATTAGGAAAATATTTTAAAAACATAAACATATAAGGAATACAAGTAATTATTGTAGTATGAGGTATCTAAACATTTTATAGGGAAAATACGCTCAAATAATAACTAATTATGTAATTAGGTAATGTTAAAATCGCATTCAATACTAATAATTAATAAATAATAATAGTTTAATTAAACAAATAAATTTTAAAAAAATTTCCAAATTGTTGTAACTTTGACGGATTTAATTTTCCTGGAATTCACAAACCTAAATGTAGTTGTAATAAACTTTATATTGATAAAAGGAATAGAAATTTTAATATAAGATAATATAAAGAACACATATTTGAAATAAAATTAAAGAAAGCCAAGCCAAATTCAAAGTTTGCAACACATACTTCAGAAAATATTCATACTATTACTTTTAATGTAAATAATGATTTAGATATTTTAAATACAGAAACAGGTTTTAAAAATAAAATATTATATCATGACGTATTAGATAATATTAATAACATGCCAGTTTATTTAAAAAAACTATTCACCATACAGCCAATTCTTTTGCTCTTTTACATTTTTTTTTTTTATTAACATTTTAATTTTAAAATAAAATTCTAGGTATGGCTTTTCATTGTTATATTCATAATTTTCTATATGTAATTTCTTTATTTTTTTCAGTTGTATTTTTATTTTTGCTTTAGACCTGTTGACGCCTTTTTGTTGAAACCAATAGTAAATAAAAAAATGTAATATATTAATTCTTAATTTTTCTTTATTTGCAATAGTATGTTCATAAAAAAATATATAGGTATATATATATTTTTACAAATATTAATTTAATTAATTAATTTTAATTAATTGCTATTTTGTCACATATCCTTCATATTATTTTTATACTTTAATTTATTTATTTTTTACTATTTTATTAAGTGATGATTTTTGGACAAAGGTTTTTGTATTTAAACGTTGTAAACGATTAAAACAACACATTTTTGTTACTTATTTCCAATTGTTATTATTATATGCGGACCTTCAACATGATTATTGAAAATAAATCGAATGCCCTGTATACTATGAAATTCATTAATTCAAATGAGATTATGCGATACTACGGTGTAAAATGGACATAAAGGGACCGCAGTACAATATCGTATTATTTCCAAACGAGGTTTATCGCATTCGTAATTATTGTATAAATATCATCAAAAAGGATCACGGAGAATTCGCGGCAGATGTCCTGCGGAATACTAAACGTAGACACCGTGACGAGAGAATATATATGAATCTATAGCTTAGAAACGGCCAGTGAGTAGGTACCTATACAAAATCAGACCTTTCGGCGTGTTAAAATCCGCAGTCCGATCGTTATTTGTCTGGGAAAAGCTTTTACAAACTTTTGATGCAGTATGTACAGTAATATGCAAAATACAATTAACCCCTCTTTGATTATATAAGACATTTGTTGAAACAGATACGATTCAAAAATGCTGTGGATATTTATTTTTCATCGACGACGAAATTTAAAATTGAATTGAATTGCGAAAAGTTTGAACAAAATCTTAAAAAAAATATGCCGCTTTTTACGTATAGCGTTGAGACTCGTTGCTGTTTAATAATTTTAATAATAATAATAATAATAATAATAATAATAATAATAATAATAATAATAATAATAATAATGATAATGATAATGATAATGATAATGATAATAATAATAATAATAATAATAATAATAATAATGATAATGATAATAATATGCGCGTGCGTTTTACTTACTTGAAAAAATATTTGCCGTCCTTGAACGCGAAAAACGGTACGGTATATGTGAGCATCCAAATGTTTCCACCGCCGCAGTCATAATACGGTTTGCTCCACTTGCCGTCTTCGTACGAAACTGCCAGAATATCGTCGGGAAAACTTTTCGTGTGACTCGTTTGATTCCACGTATACGTGTTCAGCGCTAAAAAAAACATACATTTCCCAAATTAATTTTGTAGTGAAATTATTCGTCTAGAATGCAAATATCCGCTATTCCCATAATATAGGGAATGTCATATTGTCTGTGACAATTTTAATATATTTACAATAATTGAATTTGAAATTACATTGTAAAAAGTGAAAAATACACAATAAATAATATATTCATTCACTGAATTTAAAAAAAGTTTTATATATTTTCCCAATATTTTTTAATAAATAAATATAAAAATGAGATTGAGAAGCTAAAATTGAAAATAAAACACGAAACTGAGTAATCGTAAATATTTTGAGTTATTAAGTACATGTTTGCTCAAAAATTTAAAAAAAAAATTAAACATGTATAAAATATTATAATGTGGCAATTCGGTCTAAGTAAAAATAATGTGATATGATTTTCAATATATTTTGGTGCAGTTACTAAATTAACTGACGTCTACTTCACCATTGTTCACAATAAGTTCAAATATAAAATATATGTACATTTTGAATGTTTTTCAACAATAATTATGACTTTAATTTTTCAAACATTTTTAAAATAAATATTGTAACAACCAAATCAAAAGCAACTAAAAAATATAAAAATAATAATAATTAATGAAAAAATATTTAAATATATGTATTCTCTGACAATAAAATTTTAATTTTAAACTTTTTCAAACTTTATAATTCATATAAGCATTTTTCTGGTATATATAAATTATAGAAAATATTAAATAATAACTTCAATTTTAAAATAAATTGCATTTCTATTAAGAATTTTCAATTTTATTTTTGTATTTCTTATAACGTTTCAAACGTTACTTATAACCTTTCAAAATGCTCTATACACACTCTATTATTATATAGTATTATATATAATATAAATAATGATTTATCATTGCTTTCAAATTTATAGTGATAACCTTATAAACTCTAAAACTTCATCCAAGTACATTCACTTAAGCGACATTTACAACATCCCGCGGCTCGTTACATTTTTTACTTTTTATTATTTAAAAAAAATTAGATAAAATATTATGTATTCAAAGACAAAAAAAATGAACATTATCATTAAGAAAATGTTATGTTTACTGTTGAATTTTTTTTTTGGTCGGTGGGGGCTGAGCCGCCTCGCTGTGTTTTAAGGTGTGTTATAAGTTTTTAATCGCCTAGTCCTCGATTGATTTTCGAATACTCCACTGCACTACATTATTTTTATAACGGTATGTAATGGTATGTATAAAACATAAAGTTTTACCTGAACCACATGAACGAACTCCGAGGACACTGGCCAAAATTAAACCGATTGGGGAAGTTTTCAAAATGAATAAACTTTATCCGAATTAATATATATATATATAATATGAGTTGAACGAAACTGGAACACGCGCGTTTAAATAAATGACAAACGGGACCGGGACTTGAAGGAGGTGGGAGTACTCACAATATTTGTATAAAACACGCTCTGCTTTTTGCCGGTGGAAACTGCCGATTTACAAAGTTACAGCGACCTTTTGTGTGCGGTCGTGTTTTATTGTAATAATACGCCGACAACCTAATTAATGCAGTGACCACGCCACACGGTGCGTATATTCGCGAACCTCATTTCATATACTCGTATTTTACTGTATATAAACATATATATACAGTATACAATATATACAATATCTGTTCAAGTTAAAAAGTGTTATAAAAAATACAGAAATATATAGGATTTGTTGTATTAAATTTATGTGTTCACAACGGGTTTCGACAAAAATTCTTCATAAAGAATTAAAAGAATATATTTATGATATAAATTATTATTATTACCGTTTCACATGCATTTACGTATATTACACGCAGAGTTCGGTACACTTTACGTTTTAATTTACATTGAAAGAAAATTAAAAAAATAAATAAATCAATTAAAATAAATATAATTTGTATTTAATTTACCTTTTCGTATTGACCATAAGAAAATTATTAAATACCTAATTTTAGGCACTGGATATATGTAAGTATACCATCAAAACATTTTGTAGGAAAATCACTGTATAAAAGTAAATGTACAATTCATTAATATGGATAAATATTACATAAATTTAAAACACTGAATGAATATGAAATGGATAAATTAATGTCTCTTTTTTTGAAAATGAATTAGTTAATATAAATTATTCCGGAAGTAAATTGAAAATTCACCTTTTGAAATCATTCCTGGTTTAACGAAAAAAGGAAATGACTTTATTCACGAATTTACAAATTTCTCCTACAATATTCTTATTGATAAGAAATCGATTGTTTCTATATTGTGCTTTCAGACGCCAATCTTAGATTTTTTTCTGTATAAGTGTAACTATACAATAACGTTGATTTGCATCTTAATAATTGAGTACAATAAAATAACCAAATTATCAAAATACAAATTATAATAAAATAGAGCATAGAAAATTATTTTTTAAGTAACCTCTATTTCATTTTTTATTAAAAAGTACAAATTTATTTTAATGAAAAAGGTCAATCGTAATTTTTTTACCTGAATCCAACAAATTCGATATATTATTATATATGTATGTATGTATAATGTATATACACATATTTTAATAATATATTTTATAAAAAAATATTACTTTTAAGTTTTGATTCATGAAAAATTAAATTAAATTAAAAAACTTACTTTAACTAATAAATTATGTTTGACTATAAAGTAGGATAAGGAACAAGGATAAAGTGGCTAGTTTTTATTGAAATAAAAAAAATTGAAGTCGAACCACACGTTTATTTTATTTTCGAAACTGAAAATATATAAGTGATTATAGACTGAATGTTCAACAGATTTCGTCGACGTTATTTTAAATGAAAATATAAATGGAGTTGTCATTTACCGTTCTATAGTAAACTGTATCCCGCTGACTTTTATGTTTTCATTGTTACATTTATTGAAATAGAAAATAAAAAATAAAAATTCAACAAAGAATTTCAAGAAAAATATAAAATGCTTTTTGAATAAAATCTATTCTAAAACAATAACAAGACAAATATTCAACTAAAACGAAATTATTTTGTAAAAAATTTTAGTTACATAATTTACTTTGACTTTTAAGAATTACTCAAATGCGTAGTCAATTATTAAGTACACGTGTTAATTTACATATTATATTATTAAGCTAATATTTGCTTCGCTATTCAAATCCCACTATAAATTTAACAAAAACTCGTAATCGAATGTAATTTCACTACTCATGTCTCATAATGATTATATATTTTCACCCATACATGTATATTAAATGAATTAAGTATAATATACCTAGTCAAAATGTATATTGGGACTAAATTATGTATTTTTTAAATGTAGATTAAATATTATCTTTATTTATAAAATATACTCTTTTATAATTTTATGTGTAGCATTTTTATTTTATTTTTTGAATCAATGAATAATAAATTGCAATTATTTTTATTTAGCGTATTTATACTTTCGTGTTATACGGATTGTATATTTTCCTTGATCTCAAAATTACGTTTAAAAAATTAATTTTGCATTTTAAAAATATTTTCTAATACTTTTTATGATGCATTTTTGTACAACTATTAAATATGTTCTTAAATCAAGCCATGAATTATCATGATGAAAAAGCAATGAGCAATTATATAAGTAATATAATGTACATATTTTATATATATAATTGTATATGATTTTTTTGCAGTCTAACATTATAGGTAGGTATATTTTGTTTGCCAAAGTGTTATGACAAATTACAGATTATCGGTGTTAACATAAAAAACGTATTGTTTTATAACAAAATTCAACCTTGAACTTATTTAACAATAGTATTTTGGAACGTTTGACGAATGGAAAATTTAAATTACAAACATGTTCTTACTGAAATATACATTATAACTATTAGGTATTAAGATTGAATATGTTATTTACTTCAACTAGTTATTATGAATATTGATATTGTGATATAATTACTATAATGAAATAGAAGCCCTAAACTTCTTACAAACTAGTTTTTTTAAAGATATATCATTTACGTGTATAAATATATATTTAAATTTTATATCTTTTTGTGTATCAATGCGATTTATATAAAACTGTTAACTATAGAATGCAAAACAGGGAATGAATGAATGAACGCGCATTTCAATTATTTTTTTATATCTTAATCGCGAATATTTTTAAGAGGTAATTTTTGTTCATTCGAAGCTTTCAACCATGAATATTCAAGTATAATTATTGTTGAAATATTTTTTCTTTAATACATTAATTATTTTATTAAATATATACGTATATATTTTGTTTCGCGATTCAAATAGTTGAAATAATTTACGGCCCAACGGGTAGCATTTTGAATTCGTACAATAGATGTTTTACGACATTGTTGGTAGATAGACATATTGTGAATAATAATGAGAAAAAAAGTTTTTATTGCGATGGATGTTACAGTTTTATATTTTATTGTCCAAATCGCAAAAAACGCGAACATTACTACATTCGTTCTCCATCTTAATAATAATATAATTACTATTACGTTGAATTTAATTTTTAAAAAAACGTTTTTCCAATGAGAGAATAAATTCTATCAAATTTGACCGTGTTACCTATATTATTTATTGATTTATATAATGAATATATAATATAATAATGTGATATAATAATGTGGTGTGTTCTCGATTACGTTTTATACATCAAATATATTTAAATGTATTTGTATTATAATTATTATTTTGAGAAATTTTCTTAACAAAATTAATTTTTAGAATAATATAACAAAACAATTATAAATCTATTTAAATTATTTCATTCACATGTTTCCATTTAATATATTATGTAGAAAGAAGTGGTAGCGAGCAGCTAGTGGATGCTGTCGATGTCGCTTTAGTGGTTTACTTAGATAATGTTATAGAGTTTATAATAACTTTTAACTATATATAATAAATCATTGCATTCAGTAAAACGATTTTCGATGTAATAAACTTTATTTGAAAATGTTCAACACTCTAATACAATTATTTTGGTATATTTTTATTTTTCAGTTGTTTTGAATTACGCGTAAGAAAATTAATGAGAAAATAGAAAATTGTTTCATATAAAGTACAAAATACACGTTCACTTATTTAAAAAAAAAGATTGACGTACACGTGTCGTTTACAAAATATAAACGTGAACGTATTATTCATTCATTCCAAACACTGAGATAACGTTATAGGATATACATTTATGCACGTCGTAAAGTTGTTGGCATTACCTGCATGTTCAATAATAAAGATAGAAAATTACTGCATGTGTACCTCACCAACCTTATCACAAATCGTATCACAGTGCATCGGTAAAATTCCAAAAGAAAAAAGAAATTGTAAAATTGTAAATTTTTTTTATACTTTTAGATTTTGAGTTAAACACGGAAGCTAGTTTTATATAATGTATATTGTATTCTGTGTACAAATTTTACAAATGATCGGATGATCTCGCCATACGTCACAGTATTAAATTGTACCTTGTTGGTAGATACATTAATTGAAATTAATCTTCTCAGTACTTGCGTTATGCGTAATTGAAAAAACTCAAAAATTGGAAGAAAAACTGTTTTTCTAAAAGTTTTTAAACGTAATACAAAAAACTATCAAAAAATCGTGTTGAAAATGGCAAAAACGCGATTTTGTCAAAATTAATTATTGCGTATCAATAATAAATAATACTACACTAAATTTCCGCTCAAAATCTTTGTATTGAATGCCATTTTTTATTATTGCTTTCAAAATTATACTAATAACAAAAATCTAAATCTTTATCTAAGTAATTTATTGGCGACATCCTCAAATCCCACGTCTCATGACTCTTAAAACTACCGTGGCAGCTGTGTTTTAGGGAAGAGAGTATTCTGATCCTGTTGTAAATATAATACATTTTTTCCACGATTCAGTTACCGAGGTTTATAGTAAAATTAAAAATCAAATTATAACCATAATGATTTTGCACCCATTTTTGTTGAAATTTCTGTACACACTTTTCTCTTCATGCCATACGTAAATAAAAAAACATTTATACGAGATGTGGCGAAAAAATGAACGCACATTTTGATGCCAATTCTGAGAAAAAAAGGTTTCGACTGAACATCAAAGCTTATAATATGCGATTCCATTTATATGCTATATACCAATACACATGACATTTTATATAACGGGCATCATAATATAATATGAGACCTATATTATTTATCGAATTTATTTTCATTTTTGATGACATTTTTTTTTTTTTTTGTCAACCATATAATATTTATAATATGATAGTATAGTACCAATAATGTCAATATAAAAGAAATAATAAAATGGCAGTAACATGATATACACACGCATTAACAATATATGTTAATATTATCACAATCTTCTTAACTTTGATTTTGAATATGATAAGGTTTACCAAATTATTTTTATATTTTATTCATTGAAAATAGTAAAGAAATATTAATTTATTCGAACAACTAGACATTTACAAATAATACAGTCATTTAACAAATTTCAAAAGTATCAAAATTAAATTAAAATAAAATGAAAACAAATAAATGAACTGCTTTAATTTGAAAAATACACAGTAATTTTATTACTGCATGTATCCGCTCTGTTAGCACATTTTATTTTTTCTAAATTTAAATATTATTTTATGTTTTCGGGGCTTAATTAAAATACAATAATAATAATATGTTGTTCCATATAGAAAAGTAACAATCAATTCATGAAGAAAATCTACGGGCATGATATTAAATATTTCACAACATTTAGAACTATATGTGTATTTATTTAATTTTGTCCAATAAATCAAAAAAATATTAATAAATAAATAAAAATATCGTAAATAAATAAATAAATAAATATATATATATACTAGACCTCTTTTAACATAATTCATTTTATATAATATGAGAGAACAGTGGCGTAGCCAGGAGGGAGCTGATGGGGCTGCAAGCCCCCCTTCCGAATTGAATTAATAATCAGTTTTTTAGTAGGTACCGTCTATACATATTAATTATTAACATATAAATTAATTATTTATCAGCCTTAGCCCCCATAAAAAAATCCTGGGTACGCCATTGTGAGAGAATATACGTTTTGTATCTTACATGAACTTTGTTAGTGTACCAAGAACAATTTTAGATAATTTTCTCTGCGTTTGGTATATGTATATATAGATAAGTAAATAGATATATTTGTATTTACACTGAACTTTTATAATAATCTTAAGTATGAACAAATGTTTAAGATTTAAACAGTGTATATGATACCAAAATAACGCACTCCAATCGTTTAGCTTTTTTAATCAAAATTTTATATTTAAAGGAAAATTGGATTTCAAAATTTATTCTATGTTGACTTAAGTAAAAAATAAATTTATTAATGTGATGAAATGTCGTATCCTAAAATCGAAATACGAATAAAAAAATAATAATTAACACCTCATTACAACATTGAGATTTATTTATTATTTTTCATCAATATCAAAATTTACCAAATTCAAACTCTTTGACATTCACAAATTTCCTTTTATTATTCAGAACAACAAACAATTGTGTTATAATGTTCATTACCAAGACAATTTTTATAACAGTTCTTATAACAATTTTTCTTCGTTTCATTTTTTTAAATTTCAATATAATATTATGAATAATCGTAAAATGCATTAGCTTTAAACGTTAATGATTTTGGCTATTAAATATAATGATCACAAATGTAAATAAAATATTTTTAATGCATCATAATAGATATCAACTGATAATTATAGAAATTTTAAAATCGAAAGTGGTTGCTTTTTCCGTGTATTTTATACTTATTATAAGCGGATAAAAAAATAAACATACTTTCTTAAGTCTTTTCTAAATTTAAAAAAACTCATTTGAAATCGACAATGTTCATTTTAGGTTACGTAGAAAATATATTTTATTTTATTATTTTATTTGCGATCCTTTAATGTATGTTAAAAAGGAATCTTAATGGATTACATTAAAACACCTAAATGAGAAATACTTTACAAAGTCCATATTCATGATATAGAACAGATAGTAAAAATTCAAATTAATTTTCAAAATATTGAGATTGTACTCATAAGCGGTACTACAGGAGGCAGATTATGCAGCTATCCCCCTGCGGGTTCTTACACTTCCTATAAATGTATACGTCCTGGTCTTTTACAATAGTGGTTTAAACCTAGTTCGAATTGAACAGACGGTAGAATAATTTATCATTTAATCGATGCGATCTGTTTAATGATAATTAGCCAAATTGGCCAGTCCCGTAAACATGCCTCTGCTGATAAGGTTATTGCAGGTAATTAATTATATATGTTACATACTTTGTTACTTAGTTGATTATCAATATTGTTTTTAGGATACAAGCATCCTTATCAAATATTTATAAATTTAATTTGTACAATTTTCAAATTAATGTTTTTTTCTTTAATAACATAACATTTCACTAACAAATAAACCTGTTTCAGTATTTTAAAAATGCTTGTAACATTTTTTGTTTTACGTCTTTCCTTTGGTATAAATAGCCTATAAATTTGGGCCAAATATTATTTATAATTTACCAGTAGTGAATTTGAGGGGGTCTAATACCACCTATGATTGTTCTTACAGAAATAATAATAATTGTTTGGTCTGCATATTTCAGTTTTCGCCAGTCACCAATATAATACATCCTAGCGAGTGTTCAGTGTCATATGCATATGCGCGGATAGCACAATAAGCGAGAAACCATGTACACTAAAGATCATTGAAGTGCACATAATAAAGCGTCACGCCCTATAAATTGTCTAAACACAGCTCCATAAAAAAAATCTATTACCAACGACTTCAAACAAAACACATAAGACAACAGTTCTATAAGAAACGTTTTAATATTTTCTATGTAATGTTCAAAACTATGTTTGTGGTAACTACTATTATATATTATATATGGTATATTGTTATTCGTTAAAAATATAACGTGAAACAATATACACTTACACATAATCGACACATATATTTTTCCCATGTTCGTTATTATTTTATACTATACATAACTTTTACGTGCATTGATTTTATTCACGGGTATATAGATTGGCGTATCGGGAAAACAGGAAATAATATCCGACTTTTTGTGCGATCCGTCCTACCGCGTCAATACGTTGTATACTTGTATATAACTTTATATATTATAAATACTGAAAAATAAATTAAATAACGCATAACGACTGCGTTTGAAATAAACTGGTACGAATCAAGACGGTGAGGTTAATTAAGGAAAGGGTATACAAAATGTATACTCAGTTTGGGTAAAGTTTGCCAATATTTTTCATATTTTTTTCTGAAATTAAATTAACAAATTCTTCGGTTTAACAGTGTTTATTTTATTGACACTTTTTAGATTATTAAAAATTATTAAAACACATTTTATTTCTTTTCTTGTCGTATTAGTGTCAAAAGTGGATGTTTCTTAATAGTTACCCAAATAAAACTGATCCTCACCAATGCCGCTAAACATAAATAATAATAATAATATTATTATTTATAATTATTATTCCATACTTAGCGCATGACTGTACTAGAATTGCCTATCAGGAGCGCCGCGTGTCAAAAATGTTTGTTATTTTTAACTTTCGTCATTGCATCTTGTCATCACGAAACAAAGCTTGGTGGCTCTTGAATTTTAATGGATATTTGTTATCTTTGATATTCGTGGAATATAAACAATAACACTTATTGCACATTCAGTGATAATTTCTACCTAAATGACGGTTTTTTTTTCGAATTTTTGAAATTTAATCTTGCGCCATTACATTATTTTGGTGAACTCAAATTCCGTATTAAAATAATAGGAGCAGCAATTTTCAAAGTGAGAAAGTTCACGGAGATTATTTATTTTTGTATTATTATGGCAGCGAATTAAGTACGTATATATCTCACTGATAGTTTAATTGCATATATAATTAAACAAATTATATAAACACAATTCTTTATTCGATTTTACATTTCCTGGGTTAAATATGTGACACTTCATTGAAACAGCGGAATAGCCATAGTTTTATTTGGATGGGAGGGGGCGGCTGAGGCTAATAATTAATTAATTTTTATATTAATAATTAATATGTATAGATGTGACCTACTAAAAAACTGTTTATTTATTCATTTCGGGAGGGGGTTTCAGGCCCATCAGCCTCCCTGGCTTCACCACTGTATTGAAATGTGTATATTACTTTCATTTCACGAAATTCTTACTTCCTAGGCCAAAACAAAACAAATTCCGACAACCAGAGTAATACCAAAACGAAAAAAGTGGAAGAGAAATTATTAGTATGCTATACACTGAAGTATCTTCTACCTTTCTGGCGTATCCCGAGCTTATTACGGATAAATCAGTTAAGACAAATGTTAGGGGATATAGATATAATACTAGTATTATATTTACAGTAGGTGATTATATATTTGGGAAATAATATCCTTGTTTAGGTGTATGATTTGACGGTTAATGCGGTCCTATGAAGCTAATGTGTAAATCCGCCTATTTGCAGCGACATATTAATGGGTGGTCGACTAATTTTAACCCCTCCTACTTTTCATTTAAAAATTTCGTTTCTTTGAGATGGAATTTAAAAAAAAATTAAGTTACCTTTGGAATGCTTATTAAAAATATAGTTTTTTATGCAATTTGCACACCCCCAAATGACAAAAAAAAATCGTTAGACGTTAATTTTTTTTTAAAGTTATAAATTTTTTAATTTTGTAATTTTAGAGCTGTGCCTATGCTTGCGAAAATAATGTTGGAACCTTGATTTGTATGTTTTCTTCAAGAAGATTTAATGAAATTTCCAATGGTGTTTCCAAATTTGCTGCATGAGCAATAGTTCAAGAGATATGGCCAGTTTAAGGAGAAAAATCACTTTTTCTTAAAAAACACAAAAACTGAAATGTCTACCTTAGGTATACTTGAGAATCGGATCATGGTTATGAGGAAATTTTGTATTGCATAATTTGCAAATTTGTATTTTACACCATTTTTAGGTGTAAAATAGACCCTCCGAAAATTGTACTCTTTATCACCAGTCATCCTGTATTATATATAAATATATATATACATAAAAGCTATTATTAATCATAAATCATAATGATAGGCCAGTGGACGTCAAGGAACGTAAATCAAGAAATCGTTTCTATATAATCTATTAAGAATAAGAATACACCAGTCGGTGAAGGAAAACACATCATAATTGGATGGTGGGTGGAGGAAGTTCCCCCATTACTCAAATATTGAAAAACTAACATATCTCATCCCCCCCGCTCCCTTTGAAGATTTCTAAATACACTTCTGGCCGCTGATACAAACTATACTATGAATGCGCTCACCGTGTTTGTACTGGTCGTTGCGTTTGATGACCGATTCGGCAGTTTTCCGGGCGATAAAAAACCATTCGCTCGTGTTTGTCAAGTACTTGTACTCGACTGCTAAGTCTTTGGCCAGTATGCCCTCGCCCTTGGGAAGTCTGTACGCGTACGGACAAAACAGCTGATAGTCCTTGTACTGGTGCTGATCGTAACAGTTACCGGCCGCGAATATATCGTCGTCGAACTCCACCATGGATATCACGCCGGCGTGCAGCAGATACTCTGAGTTCATCACTTCGGGACCCGCGTATTTCCACAGTCTGGTAAGCATGTTGGCCCGATTTACGGCCACGTCCGCTTCAACTCTGAATCGTTCCTATAGTGTAATCGAAAAGAACAATATGAAAAAACAATCACTTGTTACTGTTTTTGGTTAAACAGAAATGAATATAATAATATATATGACGCTGTTAAACACAGCGGCCGACACAAGGATGGAGTCCTATGAGAGCTACAGCCTCCTATAGGTACCTACTTAAAAATACCAAGGATTAAATTTACCTTTATAACTTAATAAATTAACTTATATAATATAATAAATTATTAAGAATTAAGTATATATTATCAATTATTAATTTTGTATGTACCTGTTTTGCTTATGTTTTATTATTATATACTATGTATCATATATTGTACCTATTAGAATATGTTTTCCTTTTCACTGTGCAAACTTTATCACAATGAAAATTGACTATAAGCCTACTTAAAGTAAAATTTTCTCTCTAGCCACTCGCCCACTTTATTCCTTTCTTGATCCGCTCCTGAGTAATTATATATGCTGCATAATATAAATAAGATTACCCATACAAAATAATAGAAACGAACCACCGCAGCAGCAAATATTCTCATAGATAAACACGTTAAAAATAAGTGTTATATAATACTCGTAACCCATAAGTTTAGATTAATTTCCCTAAATCATGGTGGAAGTTTTATAAATCAATGAACTTCTCAGTAAAGTGAAACAAAATGTCAAAACGAAACGCAAGTATAATCATGTTTATACATGGGAGAATATATATATAGGGTATTTACAAAAAAAAAAAAAATTTATTTTACATTAAACACGCATTTCTTTTTTTTTAATCCAGCACAACTTTTATTCCGTTGAATAATTATAAATGCTGTAGACGTCTGCATATTTCTCGAGGTCAAAATAATGTACTAGATTATAATTACAATACAAATATGTTTTTTTTTTCAGAATTCACGTACCTACTAACAACTTATTTACAGTACATATTCGTACATTTAAATATTTCATCATTTTTAAAGAATATTATATTTATAATTTTATGAATATATTTCAATTGTTATAATATATCGTTATTTCGTAAGTTGAGTCAATATATTTACTGAGTGTTTGACAAAGTTAATGGCATATGATTTAAACCGACTACATTCATGAGCTAGATTTTTTGTAAAAATTGATTTTCAGATTAATTAGAATGCATTATCAAATAAAAATATTAAAAACAATATATATTGTATGTATTATATATATATATTTGTTTATGTAACCAACTTAAATTACATAATACGTTTTCGATTAAATGTTTTAATATTTAATAAATATTATAATTAAATTAAATAAAATAATTAAATTCAAAAGACATTTTCACTAAAAACTTTTAACGATAATATATACTTTAAATTGTAATAAATACAAATGAACAGTATCTGAAACAATGTGATAAAAACGTATCAAATTTACATAACACCATAAAGTAACACTGCAGAATAGATAATATACAACATTGTATAAAAACGAAGTCGTTTTTCTTTCATTTAAGTCATATAATATTTTTAAATTACAAACTCGTATTATTTTGTACTCCTGCATATATTACATACATTGTGATAAAAATTGAAGTAATTTAATATTCGTCCTCTATATCCTAATATTTTAATATATATAAATTTATATGTTTATATAGAATAAAATCTTCTATAAACAAATTTCGTTTTAAACCTGTAAATTTAATATATAAATCAGTGGCGTAGCCAGGAGGGGCTGAGCGGCTGCAGTCCCCCCTGAAATTAATAAATAGTCAATTTTTCAGTAGGTGCCGTCTATAAATATTAATTATTAACATATAAATTAATTAATTATCAGCCTCAGCCCCCCAAATAAAAATCCTGGCTACGCCACTGACATAAATATGTATCTATAAGTACAATAGATAGCAGAATATATCGTAATACAGCTGATAACAATTTACACAGTATTATAAATTCGTATACCTATTAGAATAATGTAACAATAATAAATTTATTAGAATAAATACTAAGGAATGAAAATGCCTGAGAGAATCAAATTTTATTATTTTCTTGTAAATATAAAATACTTAAAATAGAATATGAAAAATTTGTCTTACTGAAGTTTTCTTTATATTATTTATTTTCGTCATAACAAAAAATAATATTTTTATTTAAATAAATTTAGTTTTATATTGTTTTCAAAAATAATAAAACGAATGGTGTTAATAATAGTAAATAATACTTACGGACACATAAACACTAATATCGTAAAATTTTTTTTTTTTACGAAGTGTAAAAAGCTGTATAAAGCTGTAAAGTGGCCATTTGCGTACATTAAATTTTTACACTTTATTGTTTCTGTAATATTGTTATATGAATACTATGTTTTGAATTCTTACTGAAATAAAAAACTACTGGTTAAACAACGAATTGTTTAACTATTTATATACGTATACAAACACTATAGGTTCTTTAAATAAATAATAACAATAATAATAATAATAGGTAATAATAATAATAATAATAATAATAATGAACAAATACGAAATATATACATAACTTAACTATAAAACATACTTAGTTCAGGGTTTTATAATATATATTTTAGGTTAATAAACATCTCGGAACATTTTTATATATTTCATTTTATATGAGTTCTACGATGATATATTTTAAAAATTTGTTTGTGTTTGCAGTGATAATGTTTTGTTTTGTTTTAAAAATTCGTGTACACATAAAAATAAAAGTGTTCTAATTCTTTTATGGCACATACAATTCAGCAAAGCATTCAGCATTTTATAGGATTTTATAGGAGACAGATGGTACTTTAAACAGGTCCGATTTTAATTTTCTCAGTTAAATAAAATGAACAGAAATAAGATCATACACTGCACATAAATATTAAAAATATCGGCTTAATTTTTGTTTTATTTTTTGTAATTTATAATCTTAAGTTCTTACAGACCATTCTAACTGTAGTCTTTTTTTCGTAATTTATCCCTTTTTTATTATGGGATATTTAATTTCGAAAATAAAGCATTTTGTGTTTTCCACGTTTTTAATTTATATAATCCTAATTGAAATATATAATAAAAAAATATTTCCTTTAATGAATGTAATTTTCTTGAAATTGTTTTTTTTTTATGTAAGTATGCGTATAAAGCTTGAATTTTGATGATTGTTTTCACAAATAATTTGAATTTCAAAACAATAATTTAAAACAAAAGAATATTATTATCTAACTGAAGCTATGGATTTCAAGAATTCTACATGATCAGGAAACAGAATTTAATGGAATAACAAGCTATAGAAAAACACATGTTATAAAACGACAAAATAAAATATTAAATGAAAATAAAAATGGAATAATTTTTAAAATGTATTAAAAAGAAAATTGTTAAGAATGCGAAATCGCAAAATCCCGCAACAAAGCGTAATACTTATATCATATCATGCGCTAAACGTAAGTGAAATATTTCTTTGGATTCTTTTTTAATGGAAAGGACGTAGCCGTATAACCATCAAGAGTGCTTTTCAGAGAAAATGACAACGACAACTGTCCTTGCATTAAAAAAAAAAATTGTATTTAAATTGTACGATAATCTGCCAAAAACAAATTATGATACTTATAATGATATGCACACACATCATTTATGCAATCTGCTATAAAACAAACCAAATGTATTCGTTTTAAAAATTATTATTATTATACACAATTGTCATATTATATTTAAATAAATATATACCAAAGCTTGTTCCTTTCGGAATGCCGATTATATTATAAAAACTAAGGAAACATTTAGATTTTAACACATACCTATATCGGTCCTGCACGGACTCTCGAAATGTAACGCTATCATTTTATAACAAACACCATGCCAGAGATGCAGATCACCGAGACCAAACACATAAAACATCTATAATACGAGAAATCGAGTTTAAAAAAAATAAAAGAATAAGGGAAAATAAGACGCATATAAATCTTTATAAAACGAATATCACACTCCGATAGTCGTTAGTAATATACAAAACTTCCAATAAATACGACACGAGTGTGAATATGTGTGGAAAAAATACCCACTATAAACAATCACGCCCCGTCACCGCTGTATTGTAATATAGGAACAAAGGCCACACTTTGTTACGTCGATACCGACTTGACTATTGGTCGATCGGACCACTACCACAGGCGTCTCGACCTAATTAAAATTAAATAACTCAAAATTTGCACCCTTGGTCCTCTCGGTGAACTCGTCTTCTCGGCAGTGTTTGTGCAGCGTGTACAGTGTGCGCACACTTCCCCAAGCAATACGACTCAAGAAATCGGCACTCTGCGAGGACGAGTTTGGTTCTTCATGCAATTTAATCATCCGTCCGAGGTTATAACTTTACTATAGGTATCAGTAAAAAACTGAAGACATTGATAAATCTTAAAATATTCTGAATAAATCAACAATCCATTGAAGCTTTAACACATCCAGTCTTGAGTTGTTTCATTCTGTCGATGACTTCGTATCCAGTCGAAGGCAGTGTCTCAAAATTTAACCTGTATTATTACTTTCATTCTCCATCAATTCACTGAACCTGAGCACAGCTTCATTAAGATCTCTTGGAAGACGACATTAAGTAAGCTCAGCTAGGACAGTGATATTTTGTTTCGCTTTATTGCATGCGTTTATTTTTTTGCATTCGCATCGGTTCTCGAGCTCACGACCCAGAACACTCCTTTCCGTCAATAGGAGTAAAGTAATAACAAATTAATTTTCATTTAATTTTATTTCTCATTAAATCTTTTATTTCATTATTTCTTATATTTCTTTTTTTTAAGTATTCTTAATTTATTTTTTCCAATTTTTGAGTTATTACATACTAGTATATTAGTTATATAATATACATTTTATAACGTATAAAATATATATTTTTATGTGTTGATAATTACCCCAGTATTATTTTTATTAAATCCCAAAGTCAAAAAGACATTTGATGTTTATTGCTCAATCCTGAGAAACTTAAAACAAATATTTTTTATTTTTCTTTTAAATTTGTCTAAATAATTGTAAACTGAGTCTCAGTTTAAAATCATTTTACTGAGCGCAATGATTTATCATTACTTTCAAATATATACTTACAACAAAACCCTAAAACTTTATCCACGTAATTCACTTACGTTACATTTCCACCACATCCAAAACACAAATAAAAGGACGTTTTTTTGTTATTGAAAAATTGACAATATATGAAAATGTTCCAAAACTATAGCCAATGTATAAAATGCGTTTGTAGCTTTGAACGCTATGTATAAATTAGAGTAAAAAACACATGCAAATCCCACAACTGACGGAGCCCTAATTATAAATATATCTTCCCTATTTAACCATAAGAAAAATATTGAAAAATTATACGATTTTAGACGCTGGATAGTGGACGGTTCTGTATTATTCTGAAAAAATTGATGGAAAAACAACTGGCCTTTTTTATTATGGTTATTACAATAACATAGAGCTGATATCGTATTACGTTCAGAAAATATGGCGGTGTCGTAGAGAATACTGTAAATATTATAATGCACAGATTAAAACCGTCTGAAATCTAAGTAAATAATGTGTACGTACCATAATGATATGTATAGTAGTGTGGGTGGTTCCACTATATGCGATGTCTGTATTATGACGAAAAGCCCGAAAGTACCTCATCACCATACCGACGACACGGGAATATTAACCGCGACACTGAATAATATCCTCTTGCATATTATGTCTTACCTATGAAGCCTTTATTTTTCTCCCGCAATTAATTATTGTCTCCCACGCAGCTGTGTGCGTGTAAGTGTTGTACAGGGTGAATCAAAGACTTTACCGGATTTCAGACATTCATATTTACTAGTTTCAAAATCAAGGCACACGACCGAGATGAATTGCAAGATATTCGTGAAATTATCAAGTTTCAAAACGTAATTTGTGTTCAAACTTAATTATTTCACGAGAGGGTATATTTCAGTTAAACCCGTTCCACAGCACCATCAATATAAAAATGTATTTGTTATTTTTTAAATCCGAATAACACTTCTAAAATATTTTACATATTTATAAGTAATACTCGTTTATTATACAGTTGATGAATACCGTCGTTTGTGCGTTTGTACTCCGCGTATAACATAAGTGTCTTACACGCGTGCTTAGTGTAACTTGTGCACGAAATCGGTGATCACTCAACACAACATTATTATTTGGGCTTCCGATTTGAAGACAAATGAAAATCGATAGAGAAATTACATCCTGCTATTACGTTGTCCTAATTGCATATTACATTTAAAAAATTCCGTCTCATTTTCAATACACACTGTGAAAAAAAATTGTCGCGTATTATATGCGTCTATTGTTCTTATGCGGTCATCAGCACAATACTTTAAACCACGCGTGCATATTGTAATAACTCATTTTGCGAAAAAAAAATTATTCCCAGCAAATTTTTTCAAAATTTATGCTTTGGATTTATTTATTCTGTTTATTTTTGGATGATATATTTCAAAAAACTATCTCGTCTCACGTACCGATAAAAATAATTAGTAGGCGTCTGTTTATCAAATTAAAAAAAAAAAATTAATAGAAGAGCTCCGTAATCTCCTCGGGTCGCTCAATTTGAGCATAAAACGGAGCCCATGAAGGGGACCGTCTCGTAAATGAAACAGTCAGGTGGATTTTGTCGAAATATAATCTTGGTGTATTTGGCAGTGTGTTTAAAATATATATACAAATTATTATTTCCAAAGTTACTTGGACAGGGGGGATTTATATCCTGCTGGCCCCACGTCCGAGAAGGTCGTTCCCTACAACGAAACACTCAGGTCAGTTACCCGACCTAAACCCACGGGTCGGTGTTGGAAGGTACGGCACAACTATCGAGGGGCCGAAGTGAGGGAGAAGACGTGGTCCTTGATTAGAGGGGCTGCAGTGGCGGGACAGCGATAGCCGATGTGCCAATGATCCAGTGGTCCGGTGGTCCTTGTAGCCGCTGGACTAGGCGTTGCCATCAGTGGTCCTCGGAGTAATCGGGCTCGTCGGTCTCTCGGTTGTTAGATTTATCTTGTCGAGAATAGGTCTCCAATATCAAACATATATTTTGAGTTCACTATTAGCCGGTTCCACCAACTATTGTTACATACACGCTTGCCTCCGTGCGTTATTTAACAATTTGCTAAAATCTATTGAATTGGTTGAATTATTAATACGTTTTGTATTTAAAAATAGGGGAGAAATATATCTCTCTCCTCTACAGTATCTCAGTAAAATATGCGATTTGTTTTATTTTCGGGATAAAATGACCTAATGTTTGGATTAGTCTTTTTTTTTTTTTATCAAAAGAATTGAATAATTAAATTTCTCGATTATTCGGTCGAAAAAAACTAGCGTGTGAAGATATTTTCTACCATTATGTTTGTGATATTTCAATTTATTTGAAATACCTCCTTACATCTAAAAATGTAATTACTTTTTCAATAAGCATTCAATCATTTCTCAGTACAGAAAACGTCAAAACGGTTTAGCTTTTTTTCTGTTGTTTCTTTGTACGTTTGACGTACATTTCGTTCCTTTTAAATGAATACATTGGGTTATTTTTTTATAGCATATTACACAGATGATGTGCGTGCATATCATTACATCCACCCCAGTCTTTTTTGCGTTGTGCCCTCACAACCTTGGTAATAGTGGAATGCTGAATAGAAGACGAGATGGAAGTTGATTAAGTTGAAAGTCGCGTAGAAAAGTTGAAAGTTGAACTTTCGGTCAGATTGCTTGAAAGTTTAAACTTTGTCCTTGAAAAATGTTTGCAAAGTTGAACTTGTTGTGTTGAACTTAAAAGCTGGAGTTTGGTTTTTGAAAAGTTGAAAGTCTTCGGCCCTTGCGTTATGTCTTTTGATGTATGAAGTTGATTATTTGGAGTGGAGTGTAATGAATGCCTCGTGATTAATAGTTATCTTTTATTTTTGTTTTTAGTAATTATTACAAAAGTTATAAGTAAATTAACAAGTTTATAAAGTGAAATGTATGAATTTTGCATTAGTTGAATGTTACATTAGGTTAAAATTATGTCTTAGCATATATTTTTATAGAACAAACCAAAATTTATATTTTAAAATAGATATACAATTTTTTTGATTTCTTATAAGTCTACCTCTAAATATACTAAAAGTACTTGACATTTGGTTTCTCTTTTTTACAGAACAAACTAAGTGTCTTATTTTATTAAAACATATAATTAAAATAATTTTTTTTTTTTTTTTTTAACATTCCAAGTGCTATAGTATCTTAAGGTATACAATAAAAATTGAACATTAGTACAGTTATTTTTATATTTGATTAATTCTTGGCGTGATTTTTCTTATATAGAACAAACCAAGTGTTATATTAACTTAAGGTATATATAAAAAAACTTTGAAAAAGCTTTTACAATTATTTCTACATTTGATTATTTCTTGGTATGATTTTTCTTTCATAGAACAAACCAAGTGTTATATTAATTTAAGGTATATAATAAGAAGCTTTAAAGAATTTTGACAATTATTTCTACTTTTGATTATTTCTTGGTGTGATTTTTCTTTCATAGAACAAACTAAGTGTTATATTAACTTAGAGTATATAATGAGAAAAAAATTGAATATTTTTAACGTTATTCTTATATTTGATCAATTCCTGGCATATATATTTTTTTTACTCTTGCTATAATTTCATTTTTTATATAACATTCCAAGTTTAATTAAATTTTGGTTATATAATTGATAAATAGGCTATTCGTTGGAGGAAATTCCTGAATGTTTCTATAATGAAGCTTAACTTTTAGATTTCTAAATATAATGAGCGAATTTTTCATAGAATAAACCAAACACTTTTTTTCTTTTTTTTATTATACTGTTTTAAGTTTAAATTGGATAATAATGATATATCTTCAAAATTAACCACAGTTTTAATTTCGTTTGAAATAGTATAGTTTCTGCTTTTAATATTTTTAAAATATTTAGATTTTGATGAATTTTATTATTCATAGATTCTGTGGAAATATGTTTTTGTTTAAATTGATTTTATGTTTCAAATTTCTA
This sequence comes from Slavum lentiscoides, assembly GCA_032441835.1. Lineage (NCBI taxonomy): Eukaryota > Metazoa > Arthropoda > Insecta > Hemiptera > Aphididae > Slavum > Slavum lentiscoides. The sequence goes on along the minus strand of CM063712.1, from coordinate 6,500,766 downwards.
TTGATCCCTGTAAAATCGTGAGATTTTAAAATTAGTTTTTTGTATCTTTTAGTGTTGTGTATAGTTTCAAATGTGTTGTTATCCATTTTGAATTTTTTAATATTTTGAATTTTATTCAACATATTATTTGTATCTTCATTATTTTCTTTTATATTACGATATAATATAATAGATTTTTTATTATCTCGAAATTATTTTATCTTCCTTATACTTTATGGTCTTAGAGTGTGTTATAATTGGACTTTTCTCAATATTATTTCTGTGTTTTAGGTTGTTATTATTATCGGTTGTTTTGGGATCTATTACTATTGGTTTTATGTTTGTTTTGATATTTTTGTTTTCAGTGTTATTAAATATTTCGGCGTGTCTTATATTTTTATTTTATTTAGATTAATATAGGTGAAATTATTTTATTTTCTCTTGTGTAAATGATTTTTATATGTTTTCTATTTTTGAAGAAAACTGGTAGATAGTAGCTGTGTGCCCAAATTTATTGCGAAATTGGCAAGTTGTAGAATTTTTTCTTAAAAAGTAAATTATTGTTTATCTTATTTTCCCTTTCGTTTCCTTTTTTATTTTATTTTCATCCTCATATTCACTCTTACTTTTATTTTTGTTTTCATTTTCATATCTATTTTCACTTTCATTCCCTTTTTATTCTCATAATTTTCATTTTCACTTTTATTTTATTATGTTTTATTGTTTCTAAATTTATTTCATTATTTATGTTATTTACATGCAAGTTAATCATTTTGCTGACATTACTATTTGGATCATTTTTAACAATTTTTTTGGTTATACTATTATTATTATCACCTTGCATATTATAGTTTTTGTATTAGTTTTATGTCTTTACTATTTTGGACTTTGATTTCACTATTATTAATTTTGTTTAAATTTGTTACGATTATTTCTTCGTTGAAATTAATGCCGTTCAAATTTTTATCAATGTTGTTTATTTCGAAATTAGTTTTGGTTTATTATTTATGTGACGATGTTCTATTTCTTTTACATTTTACAATTTGATAGGTCGTTATATACCAAATTTTTATATTTTTATATCTATATAATAAGTTGGGTCTATGCTAAAATTGTTGTTATTACATTTTGTCTATCATTATCTTTGATTATGTTCATGTGCTCGTTCTTTGTTTTGTTAAATTCCTTTTTACTTTTATCATAATTGATTTGATTGAAGTTATATTTTAATTTGAACAATTTCTCTGGGAATTTTATTTGATTTATTATTTGAGATAGTACCTGGGATCCAATGAGTATTCTTGTTTACATTGTATAACACTATATATGGTCTGTTTCCATTCCCATATACTATGCCCGTATTATCAGTGTTATTATATATATACGTATCAAAATTATAATAATCCGCTATAGATGCTAGTTCTTCATCTGACCACCAGTAATTAGGTAATTCATCTAAATTAAATATTTCTAATATTTCTAATATTGAAGTAATTTTGTTAGTTTTGTTATCGTTTAAGGCGTTACATAATGCGTATAACCCACAATTACCATCACTGGGGACATTTTCACCCGGTTTATAGTTGGCAAATTTATCCTTTAGACTACCCTTGCTTTCAATTATGCTTTCATTAATTTGTTTATTTGTATTTATAGTGAGGTTTTCATTTTGATAGTGATTATGAATACTTTGTATTACTTTATTATGTTCATTAGTTTTCCAATTTTGAGTGATGTTGTTTTTGTTAAAGTGATAAATGATTATTTCAATATTACTGTCGAGGAATTTTGAGTATATTATTTGTTTTATTATTGGCCAGTTACGTCCATCTAAGCCCGATGCTATTATGGGCAATGCAATTTTAAATTGATTATTTCTAATTGCTTCTGTTTTTAACTTATTTATTGCTATTCGAATATCTTTATATGAAGGTTTGTCGAAGAAGAATTTTTTTGTTATTAAATGAAATATAGTTCTATAGCCATGTTTTGTGGTGATAGTGTTCCCAATATATGTTTTAATTGGGGTAGTTTATTTTTAACGTCGTATTTTGACAAATTTCTTTAGCTAATCCTTTGTTCATTTTAAAATCGGCAGATATACAGTGAGCAATTGCAAAATCTGATGGAGAGTCAAAATGTTGCCTTCAATTTCTTTAATATTGGTGATATTATAATTATTTGTATTCTTTATATTATTTATGTTATTTAAATTAATATTTCTTATTTCAATATTAATTGTATTTTTCAACGTTATTAATTTTTTGTTAAAATTAATTATGGCATCATTTTCTATAAGAAAATCATTTCCAAGAATCATGTTGCTTGACAGACTTCGAATGACGTGAGCTTTTATTTCAAATTTGTAATTGTTTACTTTTATTGTTATAATTGTATATCCTATTGAATTTAGTGGTTTGTTATCTGGACCAGAAAGTTTTATTGATGTTGGTAATATAATGTGATTTGTATTTAGAAGTTGTTGTCTAACGCAACATACGTTGGCACCTGTATCGATTGTTATGGGAGTTATTTTGTTATTAAATTCAATGTTAATATGCAATGCGTCGGTTGTATTTTGTATTTTATTTATAATTTGTGTTTTTTGTGCTGTAATAAAAGGTGAACTATTATCAGCTAGGTTTAACCTCGAATCTAGTTTTTTTGTTTATTAATAAATTGACTGCAATTAATCGCCGTATGACCTGAATTATTACAAATTTGGCAAATAATGGAATTTTTATTTTTTAAAAAACAATTCTCTTCTGTATGATTATTTCTTGAACAATAGTTACAATGTTTTTTTAAGTTGGTTTGCCATTTAGTATTATAATTTTGATTTTGTGGTTGGTAAGTGTTTTGCTGAGCTGAAGTGTTTACTTGTTGTGTATAATTGACTGGGAAAGTTGAATCTTTATAAGGGAATGGACTTCCATTCCAATATGATTTGGGTTCTTCAATATTTTTATTTTCAGTTTGATTTTCCCAATTCGGTTTATTATAATAATTTGTGTTAACTTCATTATTATTAAATCTGTCACTATTATTATTAATGTATTTTTTATATTGGTTATTAGTGTTTAAATTGTCGTTATTGTCAGTAATTCTTATGTTGTTAAGCTGTTCTTTTAAATTGTTTATTTCGTCTTGTAATTTGTTATACTTGTGGTCAATGTTATTTTTGTTATTATTGATCTGTTGAATTTTATTTTGTAGAATGGAATTTTCTATTTCGAATGGGGATTTTTCTGATTCCCCAGTAACCATGAACTCTATTAAATCATATTTTCTGACATTACTTTTAAGTTCGTCTAACGTTTTATTTTCCATAATTCCGATATATCGCACTATAGATGGTTTTAACCCTTTCATGATATTATGAACTAATTCCCCCTGGGACATATTTTTATCAATGCGTCTGCATAGAGATTCTGCCTCATTAATATATGAAATTGTTTGTTCGTCCGGTAATTGTTTTCGTTTTCTAACATTATTCTCAACATGTCAGTTTGTGCAGTTGGTTCAATTCTTGCCTGAGTTGATTTTCTAGGGTTTCCCATTCGATAAAGTCGACTACGTGGTGAATATTTTCATAAAATGTAAGTGCTGCCCCTCTAAATACACGGCTATGTATTGAGATTTTCGGTATCTGTCCACCCATTTATTATCGCGGCCCTTTCAAAACGTTTTAGAAATTGATCGATGTTTTCCGAAATTGTACCCGAAAATTTTCCAGGTTTGAAAAACGGTTTCTTGCTGTCAGCCATATTATCCTTCCTAATGATTGCTCGACGTGTGTAGTTGGGCCCGGTATAAATACAGTATCTTCTACTGAGATTTCAAAGTCGTCCTGTGTGGATTCACCCCTTAAGTATTTGAATAGTCTAGATTTTAAATCAAATAAATTTCCTGTTGTTTTTAAATGTCTCCTAGACAGTTCGTTAATCACGTTTTGTTTATTTAATTTATGGACCCAGCTAGTTGACACAATTGACTAGTCTTTATCGTTATAAATATGCTGCCTCTGTTCAGAATGTGACATGTGTTTTTTTTTTTTTTTGGTTTATAATTTTTGTATGTAAATATAAATGTGTGTCCGTCGATTTATTAAATGAAAAGAAGTTATTGTTTAAATTCTTATTCTTATTATATGCGTATCTGTTATTTTGTTAAATGAAAAGAAATTATTATTTGAATTGTTATTCTTTCCCTGTCAGAAAGGAATGTTTGATATGAATAGCCTCCTCTTTTCTTTTTATTTGTCTATATTAATTTGACTGAAATTATTCTTGTTATTTTATTTATTTTTTTGTGTGGAATTATGTCACGGAATTTATGTACTTATTATGAATCGTATATTGTCTATTTATTTTTAATGAATTGATTTAAGATGGAACTATGTTCTCTGTGTGATCTGTATATAATTATATATAAGTTAAAATAATGTGTAGTAAAATAATAAAGATTGAAATGTAATAAATTCATGTGCTTTTTACATATATTATCCTAACTCAAAGTAATTCTAATTTTTTTTTTTTTTTTTTTTTTTTTTAATATATATTTTATTTAAGATTATCGAATTTTATAACTTTCCACTCTTGGAACGAAATTACAAATTGATAACTTGTATTAAATTAGAATAATTCACCTTTCTGGGTTATACAATAATAAAAAGTTTTTTTTTTTTTTTTTGTATATGTTTATTTAATATTACCGAATTTTATAATTTTCCACTCTCGAAACGAAATTACAAATTGATAACTTTATTTTAAACTTGAATAATTTGCCTCACTGGGCTAAATAATAATAAAATTCTTTAATATATAATTATTTAAGATTATCAAATTTTATAATTTTCCACTCTCGGAACTAAATTAAAAATTGATAACTTATTTTAAATTTGAATAATTTGCCTCTCTGGGCTACACAATAATACAATTTTTAATAAATGTTCATTTAAGATTACCAAATTTTATAATTTTCCACTCTCGGAACGAAATTACAAATTGATAACTTATTTTAAATTTGAATAATTTGCCTCTCTGGGCTACACAATAAAAAAAAAAATTTTTTAATATATGTTTATTTAAGATTACCAAATTTTATAATTTTCCACTCTCGGAACGAAATTACAAATTGATAACTTATTTTAAATTTGAATAATTTGCCTCTCTGGGCTACACAATAATAAAATTTTTTTAATATATGTTCATTTAAGATTACCAAATTTTATAATTTTCCACCCTCGGAACGAAATTACAAATCGATAACTTATTTTAAATTTGAATAATTTGCCTCTCTGGGCTACACAATAATAAAATTTTTTAATATATGTTTATTTAAGATTACCAAATTTTATAATTTTCCACCCTCGGAACGAAATTACAAATTGATAACTTATTTTAAAATTGAATAAATTTGCCTCTATGGGCTACACAATAATAAAATTTTTAATACATGTTCATCTAAGATTACCAAATTTTATAATTTTCCACTCTCGGAACGAAATTACAAATTGATAACTTATTTTAAATTTGAATAATTTGCCTCTCTGGGCTACACAATAATAAAATTTTTAATACATGTTCATCTAAGATTACCAAATTTTATAATTTTCCACTCTCGGAACGAAATTACAAATTGATAACTTATTTTAAATTTGAATAATTTGCCTCTTTGGGCTACACAATAATAAAAATTTTTTAATATATGTTTATTTAAGATTACCAAATTTTATAATTTTCCACTCTCGGAACGAAATTACAAATTGATAACTTATTTTTAAATTTGAATAATTTGCCTCACTGGGCTAAATAATAATAAAATTCTTTAATATATAATTATTTAAGATTATCAAATTTTATAATTTTCCACTCTCGGAACGAAATTACAAATTGATAACTTATTTTAAATTTGAATAATTTGCCTCTCTGGGCTACACAATAATAAAATTTTTAATATACGTTCATTTAAGATTACCAAATTTTATAATTTTCCACCCTCGGAACGAAATTACAAATTGATAACTTATTTGAAAATTGAATAAATTGCCTCACTGGGCTATGTAATAAAAAATATTTATTTGTATAAGATTGTAATTTATTTTATTTTCCTTTTTTTGGGACAAAATTATATTTTTTATAATCTTACAATTTAATTTAATTATTTCCAAAATTTTATAACCGTATTATTCTTCCTCTTCCTTTTTGTATTTAGAGTTTCACGCGTATTATTTATTTATTGATGTTGTATTTATATATATATATAAATATACATATTATTATTTTTTTTTTTTTACCTCCCAATCAGTTTTCAGTTGACTTTAATAATTTTTTTTGAAAGAAAAAAAAAAAAAAAAACTGAACTTGTGTTGGGCGCCACTTTGTAATAACCCAAATTAAAATTTGGTGGAAGTCAGTTTGAGTTATTACCTTACTCCTGTTTACGGAAAGGAGTGTTCCGGGGTCGTGAGTTCGAAAACCGATTGGAACGCACAAAACAAAAATACAAAAGAGATAATCGCATGCAATAAAGCGAAACAAGATATCACTTACTCGTAAAAAGCGCATGATGTTAAACTTATGTATGTAGGTAAATTGAGAAAAAGTCAAATCATACACAATTTTTAACTAACAATTAAAACTGAATACTTTTTGAGTCGTTTCTTATATTTGCTATTTTGCACGAATATCAATGAATATTTCATACATTTAAATGTCAGTTAGTTTCACTATCAGCATTATTCATATTATTATGTGCTTTTTTTACTTCAATTTATAGAGTTATTATTGTTTCTGCAATAAATATTTAATTTTCATATTTCAATTAATAGTCAAAGTATTTTCTTAAATAATAATCATTCAAAAAATAAATGGCTAAACTCAATCTTCAAATGTCGTTGTGATCGTTGTTTTATTGCTCATTATTATTATTAACTGCTCAAAAACTTACAATGTCACCAATATTTTATTCACAGCTAACTCTACTGGTATTTGTTTTGGAAAATAGTCATATAAATCATTTTCATAAAATTAATTTAAAAACACATTTAAAACACACACATATGTTGGTATTGTTAATATTAATATATCTGCAACACATATAAATTATGTTATTATGATTTTCTTTATTTTGTAAAATTATACTTGCATAAACATAGTAAGCCTTGTTAATGACGATTGTCGAAAGATATAGTTATTTAGTATAATGTACAGATGAGACTTGTTAAGTTCAGTATAATTTTAATCGACCTATGGAAATCTGTAAAATTTAAATTTCATTCGAGCTTTTAAATAGCGTTAATTAGTGAGAATAAATATTGCTTCATTGATACAACAAATTTGTTAATAATAATAATAATAATTGAAAATTAGAAATAGTAGTAAATTATTACACTAAATTGATTCTTTTCTCTTTTTTTCTATATTTATTACCTTGATGCTGTTAAAGAAAGGATAATTTCGGAGTAGTTAATGCGAGTCCGAGAATCTCTTAGAAAAACCTGTTGGATATAATAAAGATAATAACATAATCAATGAATCTCACACTTTTAAAATTATACCAAAAAAAACAGTAATCATATTGTATGTAATTATAATTAATAATTACATTTGATAAATAGGTACCTATATATATATATATATGTGTGTGTGTGTGTGTGTGTGTGTGTGTGTGTGTGTGTGTGTGTAATATATAAGTAAATACGCCTACTACATTACAGTGAAACATTCAGTGTTACATTAAATGTATTAACGTTTACGATATAAATAATAATTTAATTAGTGAATTCTGAAACCGGGTTTCAAATTGTAATTTTCAATCAAAACTTGATATCCACCTTGTATAATTTAATATGAAACACTACAATATACTCGCAAACTGGGGTATAGATATAGTTATACTGCTCATAGAGCATGGAAGTTTGTTATAAAGTGATTGCACAATATAATATATTAAATGGATAAACGTGTTTGCGGTTGGACATGACGTGTGTGTATAAAGCGCACAATCGGTTTTTATACGTGTACATAATGAATTAATAAATACGTTTTTATAATTATTTCAAAGAACGCTTGATACCAAAATAATATAATTAAATTTATTGGTATATTTATAATTTTGTATTTTCAAAGGTAATTTTAATTTGTATTTATTGAAGCTTAGAAAATAATATAATGATTATAAGATGTAATTAATAATACATTTTATGTGATATTTATTTCAAATGCATGACACTCCTATATGAGTAATATATATATATATATAACGTTTTTTTAGTTTCCATCAATTTATTTCTGCTTATAATTTTGTTAATAATTAATATGGTTATATACCATAAAGACTCCATATTATAGTTTTAGTGTAATACCAATCTGTCGGGATAATTGCATATTCAAATATTTTGGGGAATGCGTGCATGTTATTTTATTAAACTTGAAAATATAAAATAGTTGACATATACACATATGTACCTATTGTAGTAGCATACATGCTATTCATGTCGGTACCACCTATTATATTTTCTATATAAAATATATATGCAAAATTATAGTTTTCATCTAGCAATAACATACGTTTGTGAAAATGACAATATAATATTATAAGAAATAACGCGTTAAATTATTAATAAATACAATGTCTACTAACGTGAGAAAATTGTTTTTAATTTTTATTTAGACAATAAATGGAAAATTACTGAGATATAAATATAGTATTGACACGACATAACGTTAGATTAGGTTGGATTTATTTATTTATTTTATCATACATTTATATTGGCGAAAATCTCCACCGTGATTGCAAAACGCCTCATTATCATTATATAATATACATTATGTTATAATATATTAAACAATATAACATTAAATTGTTCGTGACATTATTCACAGCCGATTTTCATAGCAAAATAAATGATGGCAGATCTGCAGCTAAACAGCTGGAGAAGTGTAGTAATAAAAATATAAACACTTGCAGGCGAATATTATATAATCGTATACGCGTATGTAGGATTTCGATATTTGTCAACACACGTTGTGACGGTTATTCTGTGTGTCTACGTGTAAAGTTTGTACAATGGAAAACGTGAAACTTTTATACTTTTATTACCACCCGCGGTCGTATGCATTATATAATTATTGGTTTTATTTTTATTTATTTCACTATCATTGTTTTTATCAATATTATTATGATTATTACTTTTATGTTTATTATTATTAATACTGTTATATGTATTATGTTCTCTTTTAAACCGGGTGATAATATCTGACAAATTATCATATTGTAATGAATTTCCGCTAAAACTTGTTAATCTATCAACTTATTTTAAGCAGGTACGCAATTAAGGATAGACGATAGGAGCGATCGTCCCTCAAAGCCCATATGATATAATACCATATTAGATAATTAATTAATTGAATTATATAATTATTATCTAGTAATACCACATTGCTATAAGAACAGTTACTAATCGTTATAATTTCGTAAACTGACCAAAACATATTTGGTGATAATGTGATATTTTCATAAAAATGTGATATATTTTGTGATGATGATTATTTTAATACATATCGTAATTTTCTGCATGATAATGCGTCTATAAGCAATTTACTAACATCACCTCTTTGCGTTCATTTTAAAGTCTACCAAATATTAATTTCTTGTGCTACTTATTTCACTCTGTATTTTTGCTTGTATGCTTTTTTAATTATTATAACTTTCTGCTCTACTATAGATTAAAAAATTGGTTGATGTTTAAGTTTGGGCGAGACTAACTATATGGATTGTCGTTATTAAATATTCATAGAGAATTTGACATTCCAGTAAAAGACAAATTAATAAATTTTGATCTGATGAAAAAAATTAAAAATAGACTTAATAATGTAAAATTTATAATTTTTAAAATTTATTAATTTTTATTTTTAAGAGTTTATTTTGTGTATATTTTATATTTTTATTATTAGTTTACAATTAGTTTACACAATATATACATTTTTGAATATAGAATATTTCAAAAACATTAAAGCCCACGAAAAAAAAAAAAGTGTACTCGTTTATATAGATATGATACATATATCTAAATCTAGATACGTGCTTGATTTAAAGTTGAGGAAATCTATAATTTGAATGATACGATTTCTTTTAGTATTATTTATTATTCTTTCCGTAGAAAAAAATCGATATATTACCCAGAGAAGAAGTTCTTTTACAGAGAGAGTGTTGTCTATTACGTAACGATAATAATCAGTCGACGTGGGCGTCTCCAAAAGTCCTGAAACTTTTGTTCGTTAACGTCAATACCGATAAGGTGACAAATAATATTGTTGCCAGTAGTTATGATTGACCAGTGTTGATGGAAATTGTACAATATTGTCAATCAATACCAAAGTTTATATGTATATTTATTATTAAATATTTATAATGAATGCAATGGATTTAGTTCAATTTCAATATTTAAAGGATATATCGTTATGCGCACAATAGAAAATAATAATATTTGAATATTATATTACTTAAGTATTCCTTACATTTTATATACGTATATAAAGCAAATATTGAGCAGTATATTATTTTGAACACTCAAAAACATTTGTGTCATGTTATAGAAATGTATTATTATTATTAGATTTCGAAAATTCAGAATCCTAACAAAAGACATAGACCATATCTTTTTAACCTAACCCCAACAATATATATTCAGTGATAAAATGGTATATAACTTAAACAGTTAAAATTAATATCCTTCAACGAGAGAATCGTCTTTGCTTTCTATTGTTGAACTCACGTATAATTAATATTATAATACAAATTTGGAATAAAAATAGAATATTAAAACCTTTATTATGCACCAAGAAAATAACGTTGTTGTTTCAAATCCACATCGTGTATTCATTTTTAACAATTCTAAAATTTTATATATTATATTTTTATGACGTGAATTTGTGTTCACATTTTTATATACAAGAATGTATTTAGAATGTATAGAGAAAAAAATAGCCGAATCCATAATAGTTTTGTCCCTAACAGCTGAATTCTGTGAATATGGCTTCGATAGATTATAGCGAATTTTATAAGTCAATACTTAGGTTTGTGAGTAAAAATAATATTAATATTTTATAAATAAAATATTTTATGTTTCCATCGATATAGAAGTAAAATAAACAATTAATATGTATATGTTATTATTTATTGAAATTATTTAATATAGCATTAGCATAAAAACAAAAAAAATGTAAATAAAAAAATATTAATATGTTATGAAAATCATGGTTTTCTTGCTTGTAAATCATAATATAATATTAATTACAGTATATATGTATGTGTGCGTATTTCCGTATTTATTATTGTGTATTCGTTCTTGCATTATTATATACACAGTGTCTCGCGGGAATTTACTGCTTGCAACTGATCGTGGAGTTGTGTTTACATTACTACCGCCATCACTGAACAGTAAATCTTCACGAGACCATTCAAATAATATTCATCATCTGATACGGAAGTCTTAAAAAAAGATATATTAAATGCAGCCTAATACGAATTACATAGAAAACAGGACGTGTATATTAGGGTGACCATATTTATAAAAAAAAAACGGGACGCATCTTTTTTAATAACCTTTTTTTTTTTTAGTCATTCAAATTAAATTATTTTTAGTGAATCACTAAGGCTAAAATTAACTAAAAAATGTAAACAAATAATTCTTTTAACATTTTACTTTTTATTGGAATAAATAACTGATTATTAAAACAAAATATATTACACTTTATAATAGGTACAAAAGAAATAAAACAGAAATATAATTTTAATTTTTTTAATTTGATAGTGATATTTGATCAGTTTCTTCTGTTTTTGTATACTTTTGGATTGAACGCATTGAATTAAGTAACTTACTTTAAAAAAAAAAAAAAAAGATAAAATTCATTACATGAATAGTTTTAAAAGTAATTTTTTAAAATAATTATTGCTTTGATGGTTTCAACATTAAAACGATTTTTTTCATTCGTCCAAACCACATTGATAATACTTCGATAACCACGTTAAATCTCAATAAGCAAATATCATCAGGCACAATGTATAATAACATCATTAGGACGTTTGTATAAACTCCTTATAACAAGTTTTATAGTTTTTTAGTTTGAAAACACTATTATACGAATACATATTATTATAAATTAACAATGAAGTTGTAATTTAGATAAATAACGTGTATTCGTCAAATAGCATGATATTAATTAGAAACTAAAGACGAAATAATTAATTTATCGCAACAAACTTAACATTAAATTATTGTCCTATACTTATATTTTGACTTTGGGCAAAGAAGTACTAATACCAAAACAGCACATTAAATAGAATTCAAAAATAAAAAATTAAATCTGAGTCATCATTATATTCTTATTCGCACATAAACCTTAAAATTAATTAAACACTTTTTAGTCTAATTTTAAAATTTTAAGTACAACATCCAAAGACCATTTCAGACCACGTTGTTTTAATTTACTTAATTATGTTATTCAATTCTGAGTATTACAGAAGAAAATATAGTTACTAAATGTTTCTTCATAAATTAAATAATAACGAATTTGGCTGTCCTAAAATTTTGGAAAAGATAAATTTTCAAATTAATTATATTATATAAGTTCCAAGAGTACTTAAAAGGTTATTTTTAATGTTAAAACTAATTATGTTATATTATCTCCTGCAAATAAGTAAATGATCACGGGTAATGAAACTAATTTTAATTTAAATACTGTAAACATTGTGTACTTATTTAATACATATATTTTATTTTAGTTCTAATTTAGTACTCCTTTGCACTTAAATTTAATATATATATATATATATATATATATATTATTACATTTTAATTTATTTCAATATATTGGTATCTGTTATATTTATAATTCATATAGTATTATTTTACTATAAATATAAAACATGTTTTTATGTGGAGTTATAAAATAAAAATTATGAAAATAATATATAATATATTTTTACGCTATCACTAATATTATGGTTTATGTTTTCATAAACTTTTACAGGAAAATTGATCAGAGACAAATAAAATAATAAATTATAGGCGAAACAAAAATTCGTTTTACGCTTTTTATAAATTATTATTATTCAAATATTTCCATCACTGTATTATTGTATCCTATCTGAATACAAAATGTATTGAAACGATCATTTCATAGACATATTATTCAAATTACCTATAACAAATATTATCGTACGATATCATTAAATGTTGTTGTTATTCTGTCCTCATAGGTATCAAGGGAATATTTTTATCTCAGTAATATAAATTTTTAATGATATTTTTTTAGTCGTAATAACTTTATATACTATGTTATTACCATTTAAATTTATTTTTCCTTTGAACGCATATTTACAACGAGATATACACATCCAAATGTAAAAAAAAATGTTCCGGACTTCTTATTTAAAAATAAAAATGCGTAAACAGTAGTTCAGATGAAATTTGTACAGGAATATTTCAGTGTTTATACTCGTTGTTTAATGTTAGGTTTGATTAAATATGCATATACCAGATTTCGACCAGATAAATAAATTACAATGCAATTTAAAAATATAGTATAAAAATAATCCGAATTGTCATACGCGGTGTATTTATTAAATATTAATCAATAATATAATTTAATTAGATGTAGTTTAAATTTTATTACAGATATACTTGAACTTCAAGACAGATATTTGTTACGACGAATAATACAGTAGTAATAACTCCGAAGTAAAGGATACGGAAAAAGTTTAAAGAAAATCGAACGCGTAATATCGAGTGCGGGTAAAATTAATTCAATGTTTTCTACCTATGTGTTTATAGCAAATTACGTCATGAACTTTAGTAAATTTATTTTTTTCCAAAACATATTTTATTCGCGCGCATACTTACAGGACTATAATATATATATATCAGCTTTTACTTTAATTAAATTCTGTTAATCAGATTACGTTCCGTCGTTACTTGGATAATGATAATAAATTCATTATTGTTAGAGTTTCTCGAGGAATACCTGTACAAAAAAAAAAAAAAAAAATGTTAAATTGTAAACGCTGATATATTTACACGGGCCACAACCCGTTAATTATGAATGTAAGGAAGTAAACTTATATAAAATTACACGAACTTTAAAAAGACTTGGTTTTTTTCGCGAAAACGCGCTGGAACGATAATAATACTATATTTTGTTTTATATAATTTATCGCTTTGTAATATTATATTAACATTTAGCTCTTGTTTTAGCGGTAGACAGTATTGTTATGTTCACTGTTTCCGTATAGTTTAGTCAAATATCATCTGTATGTTTGCCGACGGCAATGAAGAAAAACTGCCAAAAGCATTGTTGATTACATATCTATATGACTATATATATATATATATATATATATATACTATAGTTGTTCCAGCATCACTTTGCCTTCAGAGTGAAGGTTTTTGGTTATTATGAATATAGACTATAGATGTCATCTCGTTCGAACGTTTAAATCATACAAGTGTTATTTACGATATCTTAATAGCGTAAATCACTTGTTCAATAGTAATATTGTCTATAGATTATTTTTAATAATTTAAAGGCAGACTGCAGGTTTAATTTTTTTTTAACTATTAAAATATTTAAAATTAATTAAAATCGACTACCTGCAAATCGGATATTAATTTTTGATTCATAATGCTTAATAATTTACAACATATATATATATATATATTTATTGATAGAGAATCCACAATAAAGAATAAAGTAATGATAATAAAATATATGAATAACTTTTAACTATTTTAAGAATTAAAAAGGATATGTTAAAGAAACAAAAATGAAAAAAATAAAAATTTCAAAACAAGAAATAATAAGAATACAGCAATAAAATTAATTTAAAATAGGTAAAACGAATAACACTAGTAAAACACTAAGGTTATAAAAACGTTTCAGAAAAGAAAAGTATTAGTATCGATCTTAATTTGTTGATAGTGTATCATTAAATTAAAATAAATTTATTAGTCTGAAAATGATTGAAGATTTCGAATTTAAATTGAAATATGTGGACAAAATCTAAAGCGCACCGTATCAACTATAATGGATTTTAGTCGATCATCTTTTAGGGTATACTTTTCTTTAACTCACCACAAGATTCCACGAGAAATCACATAAAAAGTTTTGCAATATTAATTCGTAACGATTTGTGTTATAATTACGTACAAGAACATGTAATGACGTCACACTGTGCACACAAATATTTCAAATTCGTTATACACAACTTTAGCCATATATTTGCATAATAGATGCCTCCTACATTACGTCATAAACTGATGACGGAAACGAGCACCGTCGAGTTCGAGGACAATTCGCCGCGAGTATAGTTCAACGCACGGACAATGCACTGTGAATATATAATACTAAAATATTATGAATACAAATAATTTTCATTTTATATTACATAATATATGCAGTGTTGAATAAAGATAAATATTAATTTATCTAGATAAAATATGTAATACCATAAAATCATCTAAATTAAGATAAAAAAATATAATCTTTTTATATTTTTATAAAATGTCATAAAAGTACTAACGTGTCAATGATGATAATCATAATTAGGATTGAAAAAAATGCTTTGTAATCGATAATGATGAAACTTCAACTTTACGTCATATAATGGCTGGAAAATTAACATTTCTGCTAGTATTTATTTGTAGTAAATACTAGCAGAAATTAACATTTCTGCTAGTAATTATTTGTAGTATATTTTCCAACAATTGTATTAATTGTTTATAAATCAATCAGAGGCCACTGAAAACAAAAATATATTATAATGAAAATTATTTAAAAGTACTAAACTAAAAAAAACACACAATTTTGATAAATGTATAAAACTGATTTTATTATACTGACTTCTGTATAGTAAATATTTTACATTGTGACATAGAAAAAACAAAAAGATTATTTGGGATTTCTGTAATTTAAATTATTTAGGATAGGAAATTGAAAAAATAAAATAAACTGAGAAACTCGAATTTTTTATGTATAGGAATTTTAATTAAATTTATTTCATCTAATATCTAGGTGACTTATATATTAATCTAAGATAATTACTGAGATAGCTCATTTTGATTATCTACATAAGATAAAAAATTTTAAAAATTATCTAGATAATATACAACACTGCATAGATGTAAACATTTATAAAATTTGAATATTGAAAATTAAAATTAATTATAATCAAATGATGCTATAAAATAATGTTAATGTATGTGTAAATTCATTACTTAAAATTTAATATTAATATACATATATAAAGATGATGTCATGATGGACGAAAGTTATTAGCGAAGATGTATTTATAGTATATATATATATATATAATTTTAATAATAATGCTGAAATGACTGTCAAGAAAACACAAATTATTAATTAAAAAAAGGGTAGTGTGCCGCAGCTGTTGTAAATGTCGTTTAAGTGAATTACTCAGATTAAGTTCTAGACTTTTGTTATTACTGTATATTTAAGATAAATAATAAATGATTGCATTCAATAATACTATTCTGAGTGGAGCTTCTGTATATTATTATTTATCATTAATATACCTTTGTAATGTATTACATGCGTAGATTATGTAATTTACAATTAATTTACATTACATTTTCATGTATTAAATCCTTTAAATATAAATTTTATGGAATAACAATATCAAATTATATAGTTTCTGCAAATAGTTCAAAATTGGAGACAACTATTTAAAAAAATGTTATCACGTTCATACGATAATAAAATACATGTTTGTTGAAAATACAAGTCCTCTAAAAAAAAACTAAATAATCTAGAGAGCCACAATATATCGATGAGATTTTTTGAAAAATAAATTGTATTGCAATATTGTCAATAATCACATACAAATACATATCCGGTGTAAATTTCAAGAATCCAGATCTAGAATCATTATTTTCAAAATACAAGAAAATTACCATAATCAACATTGACCATATCACGTTTTTTCCGTTTTAATTTTTTCAAATTTTTGTAGTTTTTTCGGCTGTATTTTAAAAACTTGAGGAATTCGAAAAACGACCTGATTGATGTATTAACCCATCAAAATTTGCTTAAATGAAAATGGGAACCAACTGCAACGTAATAATAGAAGAACTATTACTAGTTCAAAAAGTTGTACGCAAAAAAATAAAAAATAGGTAATATTTTATTTTATAATATTTTATTATTGTAAAATCAGTAGCTTCCTCGCTCAGAATTTATAAATAATAATAGTGAATTGTCCGGCTACTGCACCGTCGAGACACGCGAGTTCATTTTATGATCATATATATATATATATATATATATATATAGTATATTATATATTATATAAATATATATATATTATATATATATCGGACGGACTAGTAGTGTTGTAGGGTAAACGTGAAATATAATATTATATGTATTAAATGGATTGAAAGACCATTATCGTCCTCGGTTTCGGGTTGGTCGGTGAACGTGGTTTTTGATGTGGGAGATGGATGGAACGGGGAGTTGAGTATTATTAATCCAATCCGCTTTGTTGTTGTCCACAAACCGATGCGAGTTTCTATTCCGCTCCAGCACGAATTCTCTCTCGTTATATACGCGCGTCCAGAGACGTATTTAGGATTTGGCCAGCCTCGGTATTAGATTTAATACCACCCCTACTACTATTTTCCCCTTAAAAAATTAAAACACAAAATTAATAACAAATGACACAGTCATTAGTTTTATTGATAATAATTATATATTATAATATACCTAATCGATGTTATATACAGTATATAATAAT
Organism: Slavum lentiscoides; assembly: GCA_032441835.1. Lineage (NCBI taxonomy): Eukaryota > Metazoa > Arthropoda > Insecta > Hemiptera > Aphididae > Slavum > Slavum lentiscoides. The sequence continues at coordinate 6,482,970 of CM063712.1, read as the reverse complement.
GTTACAATGGTTTTATATTTTACGCCTTGATTTCTGTTCACAGAATTCTCGAATTATTTTTATATTATAGTGTACTCGTACGTTGATTTTTAAATCTGAATCTATGCAAAGTAAATATGTACCTATTTCTAGACTATTAAGAAAATTATCTACCATCCTAGTCCTTACATATTTCTTTAACTCTACGTCACTTAAACATATTTCCGAGGAACATTAAAAGTTGGACAGCATAAAATTTAAAAACAATCTAAGTGATGTGTATTGACAAAAGATTTATATATAATGAAATTACTCAATATTACATTTATTTAATTATCAGTTGGCAAAAACATATCCAAAATAATAATTAATACAACCGTAAACCACTATCCATAATAAAATTTAAAATAGGATTTAAGGGTAATTTTAAATACTTCAACGCAAAATTAAAAAGAAGACAAACAACTTGGTATTAAGGTGAGTTCGATTTTTTTTATATATGAAATTTTGACATTTATATATAAATAAAAAAAGTAAATTTTAACTCAGGTAATATCAATAATTATTTTAAAATACTGGTTAATTGCCCACCCATGTAGGAGTCATAGTAAAACGCCGCATTTAAATCGGCAATAAGTCATAAAGAACAGGGAAAAGATTTTGGAATTTTTTTTTTTTTTTTAAAACAAACAAGAACAAATGAAAAAAGCCCAAAATTTGTTTCGGAAATTCAATGATTGGCGTCCCGAGGAAATACATCTTTTGGCGATTGCTTTCAGTTTGACATTACATAAGCGTCAAAATTACACGTTTAATGAATTCCGTCGATAGAAAATATTTTGCAATATATTTTTAACATAAAATTTGTATGCTAAATTAACAATGTCTAAAGACTAACGTGTATTTTGTCCACCTATACTTTACTTGGAACAAAACAACGATTTGAATACTGAACACGTTAATAAATAGTTATAATAATAATAAGCGAAATTTACCTATATATATTTTTATATTGCTCGTGTAGGATACGTTAATTTGTTTTATATTACTTAATAATGTAACGTTCGCGGAATTTAATATAAACATGCAATATTAATTACTATAAACATTGTTACAATAGACTGGTAAATATTTAATTTGTATTTTCCTGTAAATATAGTGGCGCATTATTAAGGTATATTAAACGACATTTTGCTATTTATAGTCCACACTCTACAGGCTATAATAAATAATAGGTACAGTAAAATGTCTACTATCACCTAACATAAAGAAAATCCCACGAAGCATATTATTATGTATATTATCTTGTACCTGCCCTCGTAAATACGTCGCTGTAGACCCTCGACACTGAATGACAATTTTACGATTAAAATTTAGATCAATTCTTCAATTACACAGAAACCATGTACATATTCGATAAACAGTAATAATATAGTCGTGGGTTTTAAACTTACGTCTTGCTGTAAACGCTGACTATTCTTCAATTATATTGTTGTACTTACTGGACATTAACCTGATAACATATATTCATTCGCAGTCACGACAACCGCCTACGTGAATCACTGAAATATGAATGTAATTAAATTAAAAACACTTTTCTTTACATTTTGAGCGGAGCGAAGGATCTAGTGGTTTTAAAATTATTTTTTTATTTTTTTTTCTATCTTGTGTACAGATTTTCGACCAGAATGAGCGCTCCGATCTCTTCGGTCACATTTTTTTTCTGGCAGTAATTCGCATCTAGTTGGTTTTTTAGAGGGATCATTTGTCCAATTTCTTAATAGTTTTTTAACGCGACGACGCGATAAACTACCGAAAAATTACGAAAACCGCTAAAAATGGGATTTTGTCAATATCACGTATAGTTTTTTCGCTATAATTTCGAAAATAATCATTCTATTGTATTGAAATTTTCAACAAAATTGTATCATTGTACTATACAACTTCAAAAAGTTTCATTTAATTTAAGGATATTTACATCTATTTTTAGATTTTGAGGTCTTTCATTTATAAAACCGTTAATTTTGAGTTTTTGAAATTAAATTCGGACACAAAGTCAGACATATATTACTTTAATTTTAAACAAAAAATTTTGAAAATCGGACGGTTTTTTGGTTAACCGATAGTCATTTTAAGATTTTTGACAGCACGTAATATTTCGTCAATATCGAAAATAGTTATTTCTCTGTAATTTCGAAAATAATCATTCTATTGTTTTGAAATTTTTAACAAAAATGTATCTTTGTACTGTACAATTACGAACAATTTTTTTTTTTGTCTCTACCCAAAAATTCTACCAGGAGGAGTGCTCCGATGTTTTCGTGTAGCACCTTTTCTGATTGCAAATTGTATCTAGTTTGTACTTTAAAGACGTCTTTTTTCGATTTTCTCAATACTTTTTTCAAAATTCAAGAAGAACTACCAAAAATAACATTAAAACGCTAAAAATGCAATTTCGTCTTAATCGATTGTCGTATATTTATTACACCGAAGCTCCGCTCAGAATCGTTTTATCGAATGCAAAGATTTATCATTGCTTTCAAATTTCTAATAAAAACAAAAGTCTAAAATCTTTATCCAAGTAATTCACTTTAGCGATATTCACAACATTCACCTAACTTTTTATAATAAAATTATGTATAAGTAAACTTAACGTAGGGCCTCTAAAAAAAAACGTGGTGGTCTTAAAAATACTGCATAAATAGCCTGTCGAAAACTTCTATTTCATTGAAAATCAGAAAGGCGTGTACAATTACCATCATCGATATTGATGAAATTATATTTATCAATCATATAATGATAAAAATCAAAAAGAGCAAATATGGTTTATCGATATTGAGTGAGTTATTTAGCTGTTTTGTTATTTTAAAATAAAAATTTTTTAATTAGTATGATATTATTATAGTAATCGAGTATTATTAATAGTTTAATAGTTGGACAAATACGAACGCAATACAATCAAAATAAATATAGTAAAAAAAATTAAATCGGTATACGAATGACTGTTGTTAATAATTTACACGTATTTAGTTGAAAAGTTTTGGTGAATCGCTTTTTTTTTTTAAATACTTCAATTTTTCCCCTCTTTAATACGTCATTACAACGAGAATACAACGTTACGTTTAATTCCTTTGTATGCTGACATACTAAAGTAGTTTTTAACATATAATCCAGCTTTATTGTTAAAGACGAAAAATATAGTGCGTACATCGGAGTATTGTAAGTTTCTTCCCGCACTAATCATTGACTTTGTCAAAAAAATTCTTTAATCCTCTGAAATATTTTTTTTTTATCCGATTCGGCCGCTATTAGGTTCGATTCATCTTTTGCCTCGAACTATGTTTCACATGAAATAAGTAATAAATGAACTTATTATAAAATATAAAGGTTTTAGTACTTAATTTTTGTTCACTAGGTACTGGAATTTACGGTAAACCGCCGAATATATAGGAAATAAATTAACACCGTCCATAGGCTCCATCACGACCCACCGCAAAACACAAACTATATTAGTTGTGATTAATTTGATTTTAATTCGCGTGGCCTAATAAGTCCTAAAGTACAGGTAGTGTTAAAAAAAATATCAGTTCAAACCGCGTGTATTACGATGATTAATAACCTAGTTCAAGATGGGAATCATGTACATTGGCGAAATGAAAATCATAATTACTGTTACTATTTTTACGAATGTTGCCCAATATTTATTTTAAAAAATAACAATATTATTATATATCGAACAACACGATTTTTAATTGTCACAAATAATGTATTATGACGAATAATCGAATTGAAATCATAGCAATTCATATAGAAATTATTCCCGGATAATCGGGATTTTTATTTATAATATCTCATAACTGATCGATATTTGCCAAATATGTAGTATCGCAATGTATTGTAATAAAATTTAAATTTACCCATAACCGTTGAAAACAAATCAAATCTTTTTAACGAAAAGCATTTAAAATAGAGTCATAAATTATAATATTTTTATTACACAATTAGTTCAGTACTAAATAATTATATAGAGCTACATAATATCGATCGAATTAATTAATTAAAAATTTTATAAATGCGACTTTTCATTAAAACTAAAAATATAAGAAATATTTAAATAGCACTAGGATTGAATGTTACGAGATAATAAATATTATTTTGTATATTGTTTTACTTTTTAAGATATAAAATAATTTTATACAATTTTAATTTTACATTGTATCTGCCATAAATAAAATAAATTATAATCGAAAAACAAACAAGGTAAAGTAATTATTTCATAAATGCATAAAATAAATTTAAAACTTTATAATGCCCATATTTTGAAAATATCCTTATGAAATGTCATCAAATCAAATGAATGATGTAATCATTTAATTTTTACTGGGGAAAAAAACTATAATTGCATAATTTAATTTTTTGGGTCATCCAATTAACAGACACACAATTCGCAAAGTGTAATAATTTTAAAAGGATTTAATAGATTTGAAATCTAGTGCCATGAAGAACGTACTTATTATTAACCGGGAAATAATTGTATTACTCGGGTAGTATATAAGCACAGAGAGTAAGTGAAATGGAAAAGGCGGTAAACATTTTGCCTAATTCCTATTAAATGTAACATACTTAGATTAAAATTATAAGGTTAGATTAGGTTATGTTAAGTTATTTTTAAAATATCGACCCTGCAATAGGAAAATATATTTTGTAATAAATTGTATATTAATTATTATATATATATATATATATATATATATATTACCCACATGATTACATAACATAATAATAATAAAAACATATTTTAATATTAAAAAACAATCAGTTGGGGATGGGTAAACCCCCTTTACAATTCAGATATTGAAAAACTATTTCAATTTTTTTTAAAACTCCTCTGACCTGACAAAAATAAAACATAAATTGAAATGAATAAAATACTTTCATTTTCATTTTTCTAATATTAATCAAGTCGGTAAATTATAAAATAAATGTCAATAAATATTATTATTATTTTTTTGTTAACTTAGCAGTTTCAATAACGGCCATTGTATACCTGTATGTATATCTGGTTTATGTGTATATTTATATTATATCTGCATGGCTTGTAAAACTTGGGCATTGCAGGCACTTGGCTCAGTCAGTATGTACAATGCCAATTTTTACATCTGAACCGTAAAATACTCGTATATAAATTGTGTAAGGTAAATAGGAGAGCATATAAGCAATTAGGCGCATTTGTGTTTCCACTGCAAATTCGGCAAATCAAAATTTGTCTGCGTATAATATTATAAAGTGACTATAATCAACCACGGGGATGGGATAAACGCGAACATTTTAATTATTTTTAATGGAAATAAATTACGTGTTCGGAATGAATTTCAATAATTTAAAATTGATTAAATTATCGATTCTCGTTTAAGATAAAAATAAAAGGAACATTCATATTTTTATATTTGTTTTGTAGTCATTAAAGACGATTATTTTCTAATGTCTAATATAAATACCAAAAAATTCTCAATTATATATTAGTTTTTGAATGCGATATAACAATATAACATAATATTATATTATCCTCGATAACACTATTATTACGTAGGTAAAAAATTATATTCTGGAAATTTTAAATTTCCGTATTTATCAATAGGTACATACTAGTTGGATACGGAACTTTGTAATTGATTACTTATACGTAAACGTGTTCACTAAACACACCATATTTCATTTACTTTAACTTCATAACAAGACTTTTAGAAGCCACATAATTATTATAAATTTCACTGGTGAAACATTTAAAACTTCTTAACTCCTTAATGTTTTGCCAAATACGTGACTGAAAAGTAATACCTAATATTTAGTCGTTTTTCTCTTTGCTAATTATAAATGTTTAATGTTAAGTTTAAGTTAGAAACAGTTTTGCAATTTATTTATATATGTATGCGTTATGTAAGTAGTAGGTAGTAAGTACGTTAAGGGGGTATGGCAAACCTAAGAGATAAACACTTTCATAATACTTTTCGTATTTTAGTATAACACACATCTCGTCCATAGATTACTGAGGTGACATTATGAGTTATGACAATCCTTGAAGCATATTATTATTATTATTATTATTATTATTATTATTATTGTTATTATTATTATTATTATTATTATTATTATTATTATTATTATTATTATTATTATTATTATTATTATTATTATTATTATTATTATTATTATTATTATTATTATTATTATTATTATTATTATTATTATTATTATTTTTATTATTATTATTATTATTATTATTATATATTTTTGGAATATATATATAAATATTTTTTTTACTTATAATTTAAAATTTACTACTTACCCGGTATGAGTAATGCTTTAAATGCGTTTTCTTTATTATTAGTTGTTACTTGTTACTGAACGTTATTAAAAGTAGACTCGGCTCAATGGACTTACAGTGTTAGCGATTCGTGGAGGAATTCCGTTAACAGCTGAGAAAGTAGTAGTTAGATGATCTAGCAAAAAAGCCATGAAAATTAGATTTTGTATTATAAAAAATATAAATTGCATTGAATATTGTATTATTTTTTTTATATACATCGAAATTATCAAATATAATATTAAATGTCATAACCAGGGGTGTGTGGGACCTGAGCTCCCCCCCTCACATATTTTTCTAGAAATTATCCAACTCCCCCGCTTTGAAAATTCCTATTACATACTATGTATAGGTTATATATGCTACTACGTATATTAATATATTATATTATTACTGTTGCCGAGTCTAGTTTAAACCACTAGTCTTTCCCCAATATACGTATGACGACTGTCGACTACATGCATGTCTATAACTCAATCAACCATGTCACGCGTTATATCCTTTTTTTTATAACTTTGTACTTGGGCACGCACCCGTGTCGTTAGAACGTGGTAAAATCAGCTATGATTATGCATACTAAATACACATAAGTTTTACAAACTAAATAACGTGCGTTTGAGTACCGATGTGTCCATTGTATTCAGCGGCACGTATAACGTTCTTAATGTTTAGCCTTCCTCCCGATAAAAAGAAACTAAAGACGTTACGTGTAAAATAATTTTAATTCGAATAGTTAAGTACATGAAGAAGTATTCGAAAAACTCACTTATACAAATTATTGTGCGCATAGGTTTAAGGTTGTATATGTTTTGAAAATTTGCCGTATAATTAAAAAGTGTGATTTATTTGTTTTGCTAAAATTCTAAAATGAGATAACCTCGTGTAAATAAAAATGACTTCATCACTATTCCGCGCTAACTTAATATAATATTTTTAATTGTATCAAATTTGTTTTTTCCAAACTAAACGTATTGAAAACACGTATATATTTAATAATTATTACCTGTAATTGCTTAACTATACGAATTTACACGAATAAAATAAATCAAATTATAACTGCTTTGATTCTCGTATTACAACAAATTAATAAGTTGGACAAAAAAAATAAATAGTGATAAAAAATGTAAGAGAAAATGTTTCTTATACTTGGAAGAAAAATTTTTATTTTGTTTTAAATCGTATTCATTAACTAAAATATTGTTCAGCGCTTGTATAATAATTAGCGATTCGTCATTGTTTAGTATATTTATTGGAAAATTTTAGATATTCATACAAATAAACAACAGACTATTTGTCAGACATCACAATTAAAATACTTGCATATCTGAAGTGTATAATTGTTACTCAATTTATTTGCCACTCGATATTTGTACGATGAATCTCACGAATCTCATTAATTCGAGTTTCGAAAAGTGTTTTTAATTTATAACATTGGATTAAATAATCTTACATTAATTAGAAATAATAGATTATTTGCATATTAAGAATTGAAGTAATTAATTTTGAAAAATAATAATAATCTAATAGGAATTCAGGTATTTTGGCGTACATCTGCTTATTTAAATTGACTTCAATCGATTTTGGTATAATGAAAATAAGTTTTTGTATGCATTCAATTTAGTGATTTGGATTAACTTAAATTCGATGGTAGTCATTTTTCTAGTAAAAAAATGTAATAATCTTAACTATAAAAAACACTTTTAAATTTTCCAAGGCTACAAAATTCCAAAATTAATAATAAATATTAACAATAGTGTAAGTATATTTAAGCCTTAATAAATGAAAATCTCTTATTTATAAATATATTATCAATTAAATTGAAATACCATAAATGTTACATTTTTAAATCTTGTTAATAGTACATCCTAATTACTTATTAGTTATTATTTATAACTAAACTTAACCCGAAATCCTCCCGCCGTAAGTACGCCACTTCTCATAGGTAACTATAATCTGGATTTATAAGTTTTTACCTATCTACTAGTATGCAGTCTTATGAGAGTAAAAATGTGGACGATTTATTCATCACACATTTCGCAGGAAAAAGTTTTTTTTTACATATTCGATAATATTTCACGGGTTAGGGAATAATTAGCTTATTTAGCATATTTTGTAAATAAATATTTAAAAGAAAAAAGTACTAATTTATTTTAATTTTAAAATTATTATTATTATTATTATTATTATTATTATTATTATTATTTATTTTAATAAAGATTAGATACACGAAAAAAATTTTTGAATCATTTACCATTCATAATTTTTTTTCTTTCGTATCATTTGGATAAATAAAAGACACAGTGATTGTATTACAGAAAAGTTATTGCAATTATTATTAGTGTATAATAAACATTTTTTCGCAAGAGTAAATAATTAAAACTCACTATAATCAAAATATACTAAAGGAATATTGTTTTTTTTATGTTTTAATATAATAAAACTATGTTATTATTTTATATTCCTACTGTTACTATAATGCAATTATTCCATTATGCAAGTATAAACCTAACATTAACAATTATTTAAGTAATATTGTAAAAAAAAAATAATAATAAAAAATGACATATTAAAGTATATTGATGTTCATTGATAATTTTGCATATTTGTTAAATTTTAAGAGAATATAAGGAGAATATTTGTAGGTTTTTGTTTTAGAGAATATTAACATAATATTTTATGTATAGGTATTAAGTATTTTAAGAGAATATAATTCCGAACTATAGTCATTACATATAAATTAAATATTTTATAAGTTATAACAAAAATAGCATTATTTTAATTTCCCTAATAACGTAGAGACTGTATGAAAAGAATAAAATAAAAACGTTTACAGTCAGTGGTCACCATAATTAATATTGGTAGCATTTTACTCGAATAACCAAAAACATAGAGAATCTAGAATGTTATAATAGTGATATACCGTTTTTCATCAATATTATACAAAAATACCATTTCATGCTATAAAATGTGTTGTAACATTTATAAAATTAAAAAAATATGACTGACTAATATTAAAAGAACTTTTAAAATTAATATAGTCTAGATACATTATAAAATAATATAACATATTAACATTTTGTAAGTTATAGTTTTAAAAACTATACCTAATTGCTTTTATAAGATAGCGCATAAATATTTTTCCTATTATTATCGTTTGTTTTCAGTTCGTAAACAATGTCCATATGAATCATTTCTAATTTCAAAGTTTTATAATTAATTTTTATCTCGCTATATAATAACTGTATTTCCTGAGAAATGTGTATCAAACTCTTCACTAATTTTGAAAAATAATTGACGTCCTATGTAATTGGTATTCTATATAATATGTAATTGCTAATTGGAAACAAAAAATTAATCAAATATACTTATAACCAATTTAAAACCATAACTATTAATCAATACACACACACACGCACACACATACATATATACATATATATTACATTAACCGTTTGATGTAATTGAACAATAGTGATAATTGCAAGATAGTCACAAAAAAAAATCAACACTCATATAATATTATACCATATGGTAAGTAAAACAATAATGTTCAAAAAAAATTAACGCAGTTTCACAATATTAATGGATAGAAAAATAAAATTAATTTTAGTGTTTCGAAACAGGGACTTATATAAGCTCTATATGATTAAATTAATGTTTTCCCTAAAGCATCAATTATATTGTGATAATTTATACACATCTTAAAAATTATTTTATCCGATTTCCATACAAGTTCAAACTAACTGACTCATGATACCTACCACGCTATTTTCTCCATATAACCCTTTTATTTCTCTCTTATTTCCCTTTTAATTCTCCTGCATCTTTTTTTTTTATTATATTGTTCGCAATATCTTCACATCAAATACTCCCAGCTTTTAATCATATAACTTTGTGCTTGACAATGCTTCACACTAGTTCAAAAACGTTTCTCTATATTGACTATATTTTTCTTGATATTTTTTATTTAAACAGTGACATTAGTCCGAAGTAACAATTTTCATCTTTTATAAGTTGTTTTCTTTATCTATTCCTGGCTGTTTGCTTTTTTCTTCATAATTACTACAAAGTGTTTAACTCCTCTACTCTTTCAAATTTGCACCCCAATTTTTTCTCTTATAGTGTTATGCTTTGTCGACATAGCATGATATATTTTATTTTCCCTTCGATTTATTCCCTTCGCCAATTCCTGTCTGTTTCCTTAATAATATTTATGAAGTTTTATTTAATTCCTATTCGGTTTCTGCCATTATAGCAATAATCTGGCTCTATCATGATAGTGAACAAGGCATGGAATTACTTTAGGTAATATTAATAACTACCTTCACTCTAAACTCACTTGAATAAACTATTCTCAAACTCAATTTGCATTTATATACATATAAGCACACTTTAGCTATTCTCAACAATTTAAACAAGCACTTTCATTTGAACAATTATGCTCCAAAGTTTTTCTTTGTTCACTGTGTCATTTGCAAACATAAAATCTAGGAAGAACGTGTGCACCATCTTTATTAAATTCATAGCTCTTTTAATAATATTATTATAAAAACGAGACATGCATGTAGGTATTTTTTCATACACATATACGATTTAATTTATATTAAACCGAAATAAGTACCTATTTATACAATAATTTTAATATTCATTCTTCAAGTAAAATTGTTACTAAAATTAAATGAATTTATTTTAAAAGCAAATCACGTCTTATAATTCAAAAGCCACGAAAAGTCCTAAATTTCCTTTATTATTATTATTATTATTATTATTATTATTATTATTATTATTATTATTATTATTATTATTATTATTATTATTATTATTATTATTATTATTATTATTATTATTATTATTATTACATTTATTTTCACTCAATTTTTATAAAACAAAAATGATTGTTAATTAAAACAAAAAGAAAATATTTTTTTATACCAGAGATGTTTTGTGTAGGAAATTGTCGAAAAGCAATAACTTTACTTTTAGAAACACTTATATTGCCATTCATAATAGATAATTTGTTTATAATATGATATTTAATTATTGATTTTACTATCAATTATAACGAAATAATGATAATTTGTTCTTTAAGAGAACATTTCGTATAGGAAATTGAACTTTATTTTATATTAAACAATTCACGTAATATTTGTTGAATAATATTGAAAACGTAGAGGAAAATATAGTTTTGATTGTCATTTTGTTTTCCATTTAAATTTAAATTAATTGCAATTAATTATATTATTGTATAGATCGTGGTTAAATCTTTACATGATCAACCATCCGACAATAAATCATGTTTTATTATTACTGAAAACATTAAATTAAAATTAGATTTATTACTTTTAATCCACACCATTTAAAACAAACAAAAAATATGATTTATAGTATTTACGGGATAACCGATGATTTTTTTTTTTTTTATATATATTCTCATATATCAAAATGTTAATCATTTAATATTCAAATATAAAAATTGTTTCATGAACGTTGTAAAACATATAATATTTATGCACACGAGTGTTTAAATAGACAGCTGATTTAAAGATCATTTAATTGACACGTGAAATATATTTAACCGTATTTTTTTAATGCTCTAATAGAATTTAAATTTTAAAAACGCTTTTCAATTAATACTATTATACATAATAACTTCAATCCGAGCAAATTCTTTCTATTAAAAATAACACACCATAATATAAATGTTAACGAGTTTATTTAGTTTGAGAGATATGAAGAGAAAATGAAAACATGATACTACATCCACTATTATTTATGTGGAAACCGTGAAATAAAAATTATTTTCATGATTTCTGTTTAGAGACTTATCAACTCTATGGTCTCCACAACATTTTGTTTTTTTTAGTTTATATGAATAATAGCATACTTAATTATTTTTATAGTATTTTCGATTTTTTTAATAGAAAATTACGCTTGATATAATATATAACAATTATAAATGTTAAAATTATAATTATTTTTAAATAGCCAGATTCGTATTTAATAGTTGTAGTCTGGTTTTGTTTGCATACGTGAACATACTTTGTTCTAAAATAGTTCTTTTATACTTTAATATATTTATTCTGACCGTGTATAAGTTATAAAATAATAATAAAATATTTAATTAATTAAAACAAATAAGAATTTTTTAAGAAGTTATACTCCAAAATATTGTAAAGTAAACACTTCTAATTTATGCCAAGAAAGTTTTTCTTTAATTTAATTATTAATATCATAAACTTCAAGTTGACAAGTTATAACTCCGCATCTTTCATTTTTTCATCTTTCTTTTCATTTTTCAAGTTCAAAATTAACATATGATTTTAAAATATAATAAATTTTCATAAATTGTAATAAATATTTCGCCAACAAGACGCTATTTATTTGAGACTTTTAGAAAAAATCCCGTTGTTATAAGATTGTGAACGGAGCGAGGAATGTATATTGGTTATGCGATGATTTATAATTGCTTTCAAATTTATAGTGAAAAAATGCACTAAAATCTCTATCCAATAATTCATCCGTGGCTCACTACTTTTTAAATTTTATATGCGAATATGCGATGTCGATTTTTATTGTTATTGTATCAATTTATTTTAGCAGATTTGGAAGATATTTGAGAGAGAGGTTATACATTTGATCGACTGTAGAATTACATGGAGAGCTATATCTTTGCCCTTCAATTACATCAATAATTTTGTTTCCAAAAGATTTTATTTTTACTACAACGGTTTACTTATGAAAGTTATGGAGCGCTATATGGAAATAATATTTCGATAACAACAAACAACTTTTATTTTGTAACAGTGTACTAGTGTATGTGTGTATCTTTGAAAGCTTATGAGATGTATATCACTATGCCAATTAAATAGTATATAAGATTATGTTAAAATTTGCAGAAGCGAATGGATCTAAAAGGTGCCGTATTTAAAATTTTAAGACAAAATCTTGAATTTTAACGATTTTAATTATTAGATCCTTATAAACACTAATTTAATTATTTTACAAATCAGAACCCCGGAAGGATATACGGCATCTAAAAAGATAACTATTCTTTGATATTTATATTGCAATAGGATAAACAAAATATTTTCAATATGTGTTTCCATTTACTCCAATGTTCATGTTCAATATATCATATTTTAAATGAGTATATATCAACCTGCATATAGCCTAAAAAAGTGTTGGGAAAAATTTCAATTAATTTTGGATTTTCAGAAAGATCATTTCCAAAGTATTTTTGCTTGTTGATAATTCTATTTATCAAAAATCGTAAATATTTGATCATTTATCACTATCAAATCTTTAAAATAAAATCTTCTTATATCTATTTTTACATACTTTGCGTCTTAAAAGTCTGAGATTTTAAATCTCCTTTATAATTTTATGGAGAAATGTTTCAAATTATTATTAGAATTGAAGTTCTGTCGGAGACCTTCGTATTTAATTTAATCTTCAGAAATATGAAATTATATACAAATAAATATATCGTTTACAATGTTCGTATAATTTTCAGGTTAAACATAAAGAAGACTTGTTTACATTAGGCAATGGACTAAGAACGTTTGGAAAGTTTAATGTTTTTAAATCGTGAAAAGCTTTTTAAAATTGATTATGAAGAGTCAATATCCTATCGTAGAAAATCTTCTGATAAAATAATAACAAACGAAGAAATTAAAATTTATTTTCTTCAAATAAAAAATAAATAAAATTCATTGTTTTGCTTTTATTTTGAAAAGTGGGTGATGTGTCAGATAATAAAAATTCTTATGTTTCCATTTCTTTTTCAAGCTCACCACCCCACTATATATATATATATATACACACACGTGTAAAACATCAAAATAAACTGCCGTTTTCCGGCGCAGCTGCTGTGCAAGTTACACGATGTGAATCTTCAAAGCGCACACGTGTACTAGAATTGCCTATTCGAAGCGCCCAGCGATCATAAAATTACGACCCTTTTAGGATAATATTAATAATTACCCATTAATTTGTTTACGTTCTCAAAATGAAAACGTGTCCTACAGTCCCAATGGTAAGGGACGAAGTATAAAAAAAACAATATATATATATATATATATATATAGGCTATAGCTCTACACATGTTTTTTATTCGGAGCTACACTCTAACACGGTCGCTCACTGCGGAGCTATACTCACTCGCCCACTGCGGCTTTTATACGCCGTAGCCACTGTAGTCACCGTACCTTTAGCCATCCCTGATGAACATTTAGTCATCTCTGAACGCGCAACATGAAAAGATCCTACTTATATCAAAAAAGAAGTCATTGTAAATTTTAAATTATTTATCTCATAGACCAAATATGGTCTTTTCTCAAGACACCAAATATGTATTTGTGTATGTATGTAATTTACAAAAATGTCAGTATTGAATTTTAAGATAAAATATTTTTAAACCATAACACAGTATTAAAAAATTATCCTTATATTAAAATATGCAACTATTTTATAGTATTAAATATAAATGCATGACGTATACTACAAAAAATATTATAATATGTTTATTTGTAAAATTGTAATTATAACAAAATGTCAAAAGTCAATAATAAATTGAAAAAAAAATAGAGATACAGTTCAGCTTACAACATAAATAGAAACCATATAGTTGAAAATAATTCGCTAAGCAAAATATTCCTTCTGAAAATAGATATGTATTATACATTTCTCAATATTGTTTAAAATGCCAACCTACAATTACGGTAGATAGTTTCGGTAATCAGTTTTAAAATTATATTAAGGTAAGTGTACCTAAACGTATTAAAATATGCTATTTAATTCTAAATGTTAAATAAAAGAATCAATTTTTATCTTTCTATTAATAAATACAAAATAAATTGTCACATTTAAGATTTTTTTAAAAAAAAAATAATTATGGTAGACATGATAGCATTCGCTCCAATGGGAAAAAAAATTAAACAGGAACTCAGTATGATAGTGGGTATTTTATGATTTTAATACCAATTTAAGAACAAATATGAGTTATAATAATTGCTTTTATACTGCTTTATTCCGTATTTAGAAAAAACCGAGTATATATTTATTTCATGACAACTCTTCTGTTCTAACTGAAAGTCAGAAAATTATATACTATTAATTTACTTCAATTCGAGCTAAGACAATATTTTATTAAGTTTTAACTGACGTGAATCTATCATTCTGTCGTATGGATCTTTGGTGTTGTCAATCGTTTTTGCACTAGTCATCACGTTGATACATATATATATATATATATATATAATATATAAAACATAGAACACAATGTCAAACTTTATAATAATGTATCATGTTTCATTCTTACATTATCATTTTGTTTCCGGAAAATACCATCGATCAGGGAATTTACGACACAAAATAGTATGTTTTTAAATAAAGCGTTTCTAGAAAATAATATAATGTTTTCTCTCTACATTTATTATTTAAGAAATAATATTATATTTTACACTAGCTCTCCCGACAGACGTTGTCCTGTCCAAATTGCAATAATTTTTTTTTTATGGTTTTGTGAATTTGTAAAAAACTATTATTAACATAATTTAGATTTTAAATCACAATGAATCTCAAGATGTTTTATCTTGAACGTATTCATGCATATGTCGCAGCCTTCCAACATACGTTGAGACGGTAAGAATTGTCTCCGTCGTCTCTTATAATAGTGAATAAGAATTTTCGTCGATTGAACGAATTGTTCCTTTATTTATACAATAATGAATTATATATACATGGGTTAATAATAGTTAGTTATATACAAGTCATGTAGAACACGATAATATTTACAAGAAATGTGTTATGGACAAAAGGATGCATCCGACACGGTCAGTGATTACACAAATGTACTTGTCGATTCCTTCAACCACAACGCACATACGCAGGGTCACTCTGAGCCTGTCCCCGTATTGGTCTTCAGAAGCGAACGGAGGTTTACATACAAGGCACGTCCAAATATATGGCAACAGGCGGGAACGATGATCCGGCGCGCCATGAAGACGGCGGTTTCTCGTTTGTGGCAGTGTTCGATGATAGACTAAGAATTAATTTCATTAGAAAAAAATATAGGTTCGCTATTTACATGTAAACCGATTTATCGTCTTGATCGAAAAATAATAACCATTGTCACCTTGCCAAAATATAATGGGATATTGCAACGCATTATATGATCGGTGCATTTCGTACACACGCTGCAGGAAATCGTTCCGCCTATGTAGAACAATATCGCGGGATTTCATATTTTTACCAATAACGACAATGGCGACTTCATCGATAGTTAGCGCATTGAAACGTCTTGCGTGTTTTTCCGCAGGTGTCTTATCAGTTCTGATTAAAATTTTTTTAGTTATCAGATGGCATGTAGTCCAGTGCGGTTTTAAACATTAAAATCAATTCATTGTATTGATTTGTCTTTTGCTACTTTTCAATTTAAACGACCGAGAACGAATTGTTTAGATCAAAGTAACATTCCAAAAATAACACTTCTGATACAGTGTACATGGGACATGTTTTTGATAAAAATTTAATTAAAACAAATCTAGGTATTCAATAGAATTGTGCCAATATTCTGGATAAAAAACAAGTAGAGTACTTTTAAAAAATATCATCCCATCCAAGGACAAAGATGAAATATGTTTATATCTGATTCACTAACATACTTGTATATCACACAATCTGAGATTTTATTCGAACGTCATTAAGTTTATAGCAGTATTACAGAATCGGTCAGTGGGTAATATTACCTTATCATTTTAATGTCCTCCTAAATACGAGTATATCAATTGTGTAAAAATAATTTTTGTCACAATGTGTATCGAAAGAGTGTAAAATATTTGAATCAGTGAAAAAGAGAGAGCAAGTTAATTCAGGAATAAAATAATATATTTTAAAAGTAAAGTGAAAATAAATATTTTTTTTTACAGCAACGTCAAGTATGAAATATAATAAAGTAACTTTCTGGCCACGTCACGTTGTAATAAATATGTTAACATTTTTCGTGGAAAAATTTGAAAAATCTAAAATTCCCAATAATTGTACAATCCTTACTTTTTAGAACTATTGACAGTATTTTTTTTTAAAAGAAAGTGTCACTTCTAATTATTACCTCCACTTTTTGTTAAAATAATAATTTCCAATATATTTCCAATGATCTTTCAGAGATATTAAAGTTTTGTGGTAAGAAAAACTTACATCTTAATAGAATATATATTTTTAAGTTATAAACATTTTAAATGTGAAGCAGGAGAATGAGTTTGACTAGAATGCTCCCTAACCTTAGAAATCTTTTCAGATGTCAAAATTTAACTTTCTACTAACTAAAGTATTTAATTTATTTTTTCATTAACTAAATAACTTGATTTTTTTATATTGATCCTATATAAACTTAAATTTTTACAGTAAATCATTATTATTTTCCAGTTTAGTTAACAGGTTGGAAACTAATAATATTATTAAAATTTCAAATGCATTATTATCTACACTAATATTATAAAGAGGAAAGATTTGATTGTTTGTTTGTATTGAATAAGCTCCGAAACTACTGAACCGATTTAAATGCAATTTGGTGCATAGATAGTTTAGACACTGAGAAAGGACATAGGCTACTTTTTAATTCTAAAAAAGGGCTGTAAGGGGTTGAAATAGGGGATGGTATATAACACCGTACCCGCACGGCGTTGCCCTCAACGTCGGTGTCGGCGGTGACATGGAAGGGAAGTTTGGGCGGCCAGATATGGGCCGCTGCCGTACCACGAAAAAATATTTATATATATACACACGCCGCTATTATTAATATAATGTAAAAAAAATCTCGGTTTTCTCCTGAGGTGACTTTTGCCCGGGCAACGCCGGGTGGGTCAGCTAGTACTATTATAAAACGATCAGTAATAAATGTTATCAATATTAAAATATTAATTTTCTTATATTTTGTCTAATAAATTACTTAATTAAAACGTACAACCGAAATGGTACTTTAAATATATTTTCTTATAAAAAGGTCAAAAATGACTTTTATTATTAAATTGAATTAATTTTTTATTCTTCTTAAATAAACTAGTAAAATCTTAATTTAAAAAAAAAATCAAATTTTAATATTCTGTAATTATGTTAAAAGAAATGTTCGTAAACTTGCCTCCTAAATTCCATAAATACTTACTCGAAATGTATGAAAATTATTTTCTTCATTTGCAATAAAAATAATTTGTATTCAAATTTACTAATTTGCTAATGAAATAATATAATGTATATGTGCAAATAATATTAATTAACAGTTCTTTGAATTCTGATTGTTTTAAAATATTAAATAGATTCCGTTATACTTAAGTAAGCTTTATAAATAAATTGTTATATTAGTAATTTAAAAAGGTGAAAAATCAATAAATTAAACGTTAAAAATTACTTCATCTTACAGTTCAACGTTGAGTAACGTATAAAATTACATAAAATCCCAGCGGATTTACAGTAAAATTTTTACATGAAATATAATTTTTTATACATTTTTTAAATCCCTGACTGTCAGAAAAGGATTTCTCATTTTTCTTAAGGATTGTATCTTTTTTAAGACACCAAAAATATTTATCAAAAGTTCGTACAAAATAATAAATTGGTTTTTGTATAAAATTGAAAGAAAGAACCATCTTTATCATTTATTTTTCAGTTCACACAATGAACATTACATGAATAAATCGTTATTTTATCGTAAATTTGATCAAAACACTTTACCCACTCTGCGGTAAATAATGTACAAATCGCCCAGGAAATGTACGAAGCAAAACATTATTAACTAATATATTTACTTTATTCTACTTTATCATAATATTGATATTACCCATACAGGGTATACATTACCCACCTACTTACTTTGCCCATAACGCATTGATTAGTTTAATATTGATAATATACTATTACCTTATTACGTTATTCCTTTCACCAACTCTAGGTCTAAAATTTTGTGGAATAATTTAGTTTAATATTGTTAATTATCAATTATTATTAGTTTTTTTCCTATAATTATTAAAAATTATCAAGATTTTTCAGCGAAATTTTAATAAAATCAAATTTACTTTTTTCAGGTTGTATGTATAATGTATATACAACAATATGGATTGTTTTCGAATGTATAACATCAATAATATTACTAATTTTTTAAGTATAAATATTGCTTGATTTTTTTTCTGAAGAAGCAATCCTATTTACTGAATAATCTGTAAATAACATAGATGATTTTGTTTTCATGCATTCTCTAAGTTAAATAGCAGTGCATAGACACGTGAACAACATTCACCTAAACTTGAGACATAGGTAAAATGCGCAGTCCAAACTTTTCCACAATTCGTAAACACACTTAAAAACAGAGGTGTAGCATCATTCAATATTTGAGAATGAATCTATTGATGTGATATATTAAGAGCAGTAGGTAAAAAAATTGGATTAAAATCCATTCAGGTAATTTTTAAATTATAATATTGTGTAAACGAATAATATTCGCCAATAAACTATTTTTAGCCATTGGTAACAAACACATCAAAAAACATTGTTTTTTGTCTTGGAATCTTAATTGTTTTAGACTGTAAAATGTAAATACATAAGGGTTTTCCAATGCATTTGATACATTTTGCGATAAAAAACG
Source organism: Slavum lentiscoides (assembly GCA_032441835.1). Taxonomy (NCBI): domain Eukaryota; kingdom Metazoa; phylum Arthropoda; class Insecta; order Hemiptera; family Aphididae; genus Slavum; species Slavum lentiscoides. Next base: position 6,462,994 of record CM063712.1, on the reverse strand, counting down.
CCAATATGCAGGTCAAAACTTTATTTTTTGCGATGAATTTTACTAATTATTTATGTACAGTATATATGTTCAGAAGACTTTATAAGGAAAATGTATGTGCTGACAATGACTTTAAATTATTAAATGAACTTACCTTAGCAATTTCAAGCACCTAATTATTTAAAGAAATCCATTTGTGATCAAAAACCCACCCAAAAACAAAAAAGTTACGGACGTCCAAACTTTCAAATACTTTATATTTTTATAAAGTCGAAGTGAGTAGTAGTCTATGGCAGAATTCCTGGATACTTGGGACATTGAACAAAAAATATTGTTCTCTTAAATTTAATATTTCAATTGTATCCATATAAAACTGCGCTTTACACATTTCCCGTTTAACTTCTATGCACGACTACTCAAATAAATGTAAATAATTATCTAGTATGTATTAAAAAAACAAAGAACATTAGACCACCACCAGCTTGTAATAAGAATATTATCATTAACTTGAGGAAATGATTAACGTATATACCACGATTAAAGATAGACAGGTTGAACAACGCGCTCTAATAAAATGACTCGCAAACCTTAAAGAATTCTAACAACTAGCGCTGCTTACGGACAATGTTTCAAATAGTACATCACAGGCATTATTATTATTATTAGTAACTAATTTTAATGCATAATTAAATTAAATTTTTATAATATAATTATTTTGTTAAACAATTATTTTAATAGCTATAAACAGTAGAGTTTCATAAGCTATACGACATATACTTATTTTTAAGTAATAATAATTAACAACCACATAAATTAATTTTAAAACATATCATTGCCGTGTTTCTATATTATAAAAAAAAAAACTTCAGACGCAAAACAGTTTAAAAACTGTAGTTTAACTACTTTATATAACATCAACAAAATGAATTGGAACATCACTGGTTATAAATTATTCAAAATTAATAAAAAAAAAAAATATTATGATTTTAAATTGTGTTTATGGCGTACATGCTGATGTATTGTCCTGATTCCCAGGTTCTTGTTACAATATTACTTTCAAAATGTAATTCGCATACTTTTGATGTGGGCTTTAATTTTAAATTTAATGTTTTTTTTTCCATGAATTAAAAATAAAATTGTTTTCCTTGGGAACATAAAATTTACTTTTACCTTGTTCCTTACAAGAAGGACCACAGCATATTTGTTAATATTATGTGCGAAACAATACATAACAATACCTCTATACTCTATTATTCTGTAGACAATAATGTTTTTCGTCAAAAAACAAATTGCATCGCCAAAATATCATAAGCCCCTATATAATATATAATAACGTAATAATATAGTGTGGTTAATATACGAAACCATTATTTGCGCTAGTATAGTAATAGAATTTCTCAGCTGAATTAGAGGGACGGTTTATTATTAGTCACGGTGAATTATGGAGTAGTATAGCTTGTTGTTTAACCTGTTTACCTTTAATCGTGGTGTGTTTATACATTATAATGTATAACGCGGATTCTGGTACCGACCTGAGCGTATCTGTCGACGACTCCTTCGCCGAGATTTAAGTGCGTGCCGGCCGTGCAGTTGTTGCCCAACTGTTGTTGCGACTCCACGATACGCAACAACCTGTTTACGATGTCGTTGTCCAGGGCTCCGGCGGCCGACAGTTTGGACGGGACCTGAAGGTTGGGCCGCAGGTTCCGCGCGTTCCTCGACCGGCCGTGCCGTATTCCGACGCCGGAACACTGAGTGGTCGCGCACAACAGCAACAGGCCAGCAACCCAGCGGACCGTCGTGACCGAGGCGGACATGACGTGCATGAGGTTACCGGTACCGCAGTACGCACGGTTAGAACGACGGCGGCGGCGGCGGCGGCAATAGTGTTGCGCAAAACATCGGATACGGGACTTCGTTCAAACCTATAAAACCTATAAAAATATCGTAAAAACATATTTCCTGTACGCGTCAGCCGAGCACTGGCGTATCAAGGGAGGGTCTTTGGGATCCGGACCTCCCCGAAATTTGTTCGTTCTTATATATTAATAGGTATTAGGATTATTCCAACACGTGGTGAAAATAGGGCTGACGGTTTTTTTCGGTATACCGTCAGTACCGGTATACCGGTATTTGGAAATTTGTGTGTTAAACGGTATACCGTTAAAACCGTTCTTTACAGTATACCGAAAAAAACTTGTATTTATTGAAGTAATCTTTTAATGTTTTGCGAAATATTTCTATTTATAAAATCGGGTTTTCACTATCAGACCATTAAGAAATCATAATATACTTTATGGGTCGGGGGCAGTTGTCCGAAAATGATAACAGATAAGAGATCGAAAATGGCGGCGTCGAATTCGTACCAACATAACATTTTCAAAAATTTAAAGACCAATGTTTTTTTTCCTTTTGTACTCGTATGTGTACTGTTTTGCTATATGATAAAAGTTATATTAACAGAGGATAATAATTATATTTGTTTATGTTATAGTCTATAGAGTATTTGGAATTTTGTAGTGCGTTGTGAAACGTAAATATAATTTTGTTAGCAATGGTTGGCAGTACTTTGTCGCGTTCAAACCTTTATCAATCTCAAATCTGTTATCATTTTCGGACAACTGCCATTGACCGATACTTTATACACAGATTAGATGAATACAGATGGATCACTCAGCCCGAGAACAAAAGATTTGCAAATACGCTCTTCTGATTGGTCCCCCGCATATCAATGTAAGCGCACACGACGATATAAATTATTATTGTGTTGGTATTTTACAATATTATAGTACAATTTCTTTATTATCTCAAATAATGTTATCATAATAATGGTTATCATGCGCCGGTAAAAATTTAACGCAGATCAAGCACAGATTTTTTTTCAACTGTGTGTATGAAACGAGTATATTTAACACGAGACATTATACGACACCATCGCCGAACCAGAATCACTATGTAAACAACACAAACGGATTACCTCACGGGAGTAATGTTTAAATTTTAGGTAAATATATTGTGCTACCATGCGGTTACACTGATATGGTGGGGGGGGGGGATTCGAATGACGTAATTTTTTTTTGTTTACATCGCGAATGATCTATCTGTATTCATCTAACCTGTGCTTTGTATATAGCAATTTATAATATATAGACTTTATTATTAGTTATTTTATTATTATTTATTACTTATATATTTATTAGGTACTTTATAAAACTTATAACTTACAAACTGTAAAAGTTTGATGACGTAATGATAGAAAAAATCAGTGCTATCCACTGCTATTTAAATGTTTTCATTGTGATACTAAAATATGTTTTCAAAAAATTGACTAAGTATAACAACTTTTATTCCCAAATGATGTATATGAAATTTCCGCACTGGTACTTTAATGTATAAATTTATGCGCATAGTAAAACGTGCGTAATGTTATATTGTGTTAGTATTAAATACACTGTGATATTTTATTTATTTAAATTTAAGCTTCTCTAAAAACATTACTTTTAGCAGTAAAATAAAAATAAAATAATAATAATAATAATAGTAATAATAATAATGATAATGATGAGGATGATATTTATTGTTATTATTTTATTATTATTACAATTTACAAATTATTATATAGACTCTTATATTTAAATGCATTCTTGCCAATCTCTTAATTAAATTTCAATTTACAATAAAAAATTAGGCACTGTTATATTTAACAAAATGACAGCAAAAATCAATATTTACCTCAATAATTAAAAATATCATGATGTATAATATTATAATGTACTTATTTGGTTTTATGTATTTTTCAAAATGTATTTGAAATAAAAAGGATGATACCCTTTTAAGTTATTATTAAACGAAAATATGAAATAATTAAATAGGATACAATTAAAAAATACTTTTAACACCATCCTAATTCTGAAAAATTATGAAATGCAGTGCAGAAAGTAGTCTGAATCTAAGGAGTTAGCAATGGCCTTATTTGAATTTGAGAATAGTATTTTTTTCAATTTGGTAATTAGAGTTTAAAATACAAATAGCTTGCACTTAAACAATGGATAATATTTCGGAAAGCGTTCAAAACGAAACTTTCAAGTTATTGATTTTTACAATATTTTCTGAAATTTTTTTTTTATAATGTATTTAAATTTGTAAATATTAGCTTAAACTGCTTAAGTGATATACTTATATTGTATAGTGTACCAAAAAATAAGTACTATTTACTAATTAACTAATAACTATTCATTATAATTACTATTCGCTCTTGTATTTTATGACGTTTCGAATATATTAGTATTCTAAGATACAATTAATATATTCCTAAATAAGAATGCATTAGTATACAGAATGTCCTACATTTTCATTAAATCGATTTCAGTTAACTTCAAAAGTAATCGCGTTAGATAACTTGAAATTTTCACGAAACGTCAACAATATTCTTATACAGACTAAAAAAAAAATTTTTTAAAAATTAACCATTTATAAGCTAAATATAGAATTTTAAAAATATTGATAATATACTATTTTTCGGGAGTTTTTATTCAATACAATTTTTATTTTTGAATATTAAGACTTGAAAAATTAATATGATCTTACTTATATAATTATACCTAATGAAACTGTGTAAGTCAGGATTTTGTTTCATACACATTAAAAATCTGAATTGTAGTATTTTAAATAATTATGTTTACGTAAAACATCGTATAAGTCGTTTAAAACCCTTATTCGATTTTCAATTGTTAACCCGGTAAACATTTTATCGCACCAATAGACTCGCCACAAGATTCTCTATCTACGGTTAAAGTTTCATATAATACTATGATAATTTCTATTAGTACGTAATTAATATGATATAAATTATATTTATACAACTAATATAAATAATAACTATTATAAAAATACTAGTTTAATTAATAATACATACATTTTATAGTTTTCAATAAGTTTTCTTCAAACTTCTGTAATGATCCCTAACCTCTTGATGAAGAAATAAAAATAGCAACTATTAAGCAATTTGACTTTACATATGTAAAAATAAGATAAAATCTACATGGGTCTACAGTCGTCAACTACAATGAGAATTACCAGTTTTGGTATTTTTAGCTCATTGCTACAATATTATGATATTCTGTATTATATAATAGCTTCTAATAATATGGTGTGTTGTAGCACAACTATTTTTATACCTATTTATTTATTTATTAAATCTAGTGTCACCTCTATTATTTTCGCCAAGGGGGCCCACACGGCCGGGGCCCGGTCGGACATGTCCAGGTTGCCAGGGTGTTAGATCCGCCGCTGTTATCTATATCGATAATTGCTAATAATTTTCGTTAAAATAATACATGTCAATCAACTTGCAATTAGTGGTAATGACTGTTAACGTTTTAGGTGTATATATTATTATCCATCTGGTTTATATGTTTTAACTTACAAAGTTTTGGCGGAATAAATACGAACAATAATATGAAGATTAATAATAAATAATGATTATAAAATGACTACAGATAAATTAATACATTTTACGGACAAATGACTTGCGTTTTGAAATTCCTACTCATGCATCGCAACAATATCATGGGACGGGGTATGATACACCCCCAAACAATGCACCACTCTCTAACGCGAGCACTGGTTTTTATATTATGTATACACTAACACGTCTAATGCAGCGCTTTAATGTAAATATGATATGAACAAAAATATTATCGTTCGTGTTAACAATAATGTTATCGTTTGTATAATTTACATAATTATTCTATAAAACAATTAGTAGGTCGAGTGTAGACGCGACGTATTATTCGCATAATTAGATTGTGTAAAAACAACATCATGAAATGGAAAACGATAATACTTCCGAATTACGTTGAATATACTCGATGTATTGAAAATTGTATACGCTTAATAATTAAAATATATATTAGGTACGTACTGTAAAAACATAAAAATGACGTCCATTAGAAATAATAAGAAAATAACGTAAACTTCATTCTTCAATCATAATATAAAAAATCAAAACTATTAAAATCAATGATAGAAAGTAAAGTTTTCAAAGCTATTATGAATTACGAGTACTAAAAACAGTAACTTTTAACATCATAACTCGTTACATAACGATAACAAGCAGTGAATAACTTTTCACTAATTGCTGTATTTAAAAAGTAAAATTTCCTATATTATATTATAGAGTATTTAGTAAATAATTGAATTATATTAACAACAATTGTAGTTGAAATGTAGTAGTACACACATTTTTTATACACCGTTAAAATCAATGAATATTTTTAAAATTGTACAAGTTATAATTATGCATGAGTATACACTTAGAACACGGAATTTAACATGGTTTCTTTTTTATGATTAATTTAACGGATTACTTTATTTTTTGGTCAAACATACCAGTATCGTAGAAGTTACTTATTCAAGATAATGTAAAAAAAAAAATTGAATAACTAACCAACATATTATTATATATGTGTATCATTTATGATATTGTATAAATGTATATTGAAATTAAATATTACACTGATTTGCATTTATTTTACACAGTTGCCATATACGATTTCATTAGAAAAATTGATCGATTTTATTGTGAATATTTTTTCTCTTGAATATATTACACTACTGTGATAATTTATCTAAAAAATAAAAAATTAATCGACCATTTTCTTCATGACTCATTAAATTCATTAATTGATTATTGTAACATTGCTTACTTATTTTCATATATACATATATATATATATATATATATATATATATTCTTAATATAAAAAGAACGAAAATAAAGATTAATTTAAAATTAATTACCCTATCAATATCTTTGTTTGCTAAAATATGAAATGTGATACTCAGTCGACCGATATAAGTCTCAGCGATCAGAACTGAAAAATTAATCTCGCTAATGAAACGGAATTAATTTAATTTCGTTTGACAAGATGCTTTTCAATTACAAACTGTACGGTGTAAATGTGTGCAGAATTATTAGAAAAATATTAAGTTTATTATTTTTATGCCCATATATTTTGAATATAGGATATAAAGTAGTAATAACAAAGAAATACAATACTAATGATACTACGTACAGAAGTGAGTCGTATAGGATAATAATTTATTATCATTATATTTATTTAATAGGATTTTTTATCAAACTATATGTTATAGATATGGTCAATTTTTACTGTTATTTACTATAATGGGGGGACAGGACTTATGTCAAATTCTGGACCTAACTCTAATTCCTTTAGCTTTATGTAAGAGCTAAGAAATTAAATATTTAATTTTCATTGTAGGATTCCATACAAATTTTACATACATATAAATGATTTAAAATAGCTATTTATAAACCTGTATGTTTATGTTCATATACAAATATATATATATATATATATATATATATATATACACACACACACACACATTTTCATTACACTTCTTTATAATATATAAAAACCGAATTAATCGTAAATTACTATAATATATCAATGATTGTATGATGGGAGTTTAACGAAAACCTAAAAAAATTCCGAAATCATATTTATTGGTTTATTAATAATCGGATTCCAGCAACTATATAAGTATGAAAAGAACCAAGGTAAAATTCCCAATAATTTAGAATTGGATTCAGTACGCACTCTAAAAGTGTATAGGTACTATTTCACACATATCTCATCGATTTACAATATCTTATATCATGTTAAATTCAGAATAAATAAAATACTTAATATTCTCACCACCTATTTCATTGAGCAATATTATTATTTATTTATTTTTAAACGCTTAATGAAAACCGATTAAATAATTGACAATTTTTTTTATTTGTATTATGTATTGGATCGCTTTATTGCTTTTATAATATGTTGAAACTCAAACTGATTAAAAATACTAATAATAATAGTAATATTAATTTTGTTTTATGTTTAAAAATATTATATTCTCGTGTGATAAAATGTAGAAATTAATATTGGTAATATATAATATATGTATATATTACATAATACATATTACATGTTTATAATATGTAGTTGTAATCGTAAATGTTTTTTTTAATCTTTATTATAGAAACTCACTTCTAATTGCATTTTCCGGTGTCTCCGTTCTTAATGAGATTTGCCAAATTTGAAACCTATCCAAATCTCTATAAACACTTCAAACACTAATTTAACCCTTTTCATCTTAATCCTTTATTCCGCTGTTAAGATTGAAATGACATATACAAGCGTTTTGCTCTTATTATCGGATGCATAGTATTAAATACGGATTTATTAATTTTATTAATTCACCTATTTTCTATTCAATCACATTTAATTTTATCATTAAATAATTATGATATAATATAATATTGGTAATGATGTATAAACCATTTTATTAATTAAAATTTGAACAGCATTCAATGAATCATAAATGGTAATATATTTTAAGATGAAGAATACGCAAAGTATATTACTTGCTGTGTCGAAATATGCGAGTCGTTTTAAATAAACTGTATTGAATATTTTAATCATTATTCCGAGAAATACGAAACTAGAACCATTAACAATAAAGGCTGCTAGGTTTTTGAATGCCTAGACGAGGCATATTTCAAATATTTCCGACCAATGTTACAAGGTATGAGTCATTTATGAAATACAATAAATATAATTTTGGAATATAATCATTTAATCTCAAAGAGTTACGCGTTTACTTCACACTATTTACAATTCTTCACACGAAAATTTATAATATATTTTATTATATGAAGTTTTTTTTATTTATTTATTTTTTTTGATGAAATGCGAAATTTGTTTTTGTTTAATATTTCGAATAATACGAAATAAAATTTATCCAAAATATTTGAATAGAAACGTGGAATGTTTTCGAACTTTTTACCCAAGTTCATATATATATACATATATATTATATATATATATATATATATTATTCACTTATATGTATACATATAACATACATTTTTAACTTCAAGTTCTCAAAAAATATTATTGCTGCGTTGTGGGAGACTAGGATGAAAAAGTTCAATAAGGCGAGTTTTAAATAATTCATATTTGACCTTATAATCAATTACAAATTATCATTAACTAAAAAGCATATCAACATCATTACTAGTGCTTGAATTTAAAAGAAATAAGTAGAGACACACAATATATATATATATATATATATACATATATTTAACATTTGCTGCTAAAAGATTGAAAATATCTTGTCATATCATGAAGCTCTTAGCTTTCTACTACGTCCCAATGACACTATATAATTTTCAAAACATAACTAAACATGATACTTTTTTATTATTTGAACACAAACATACACGATACACACACACACACATAAATATATATGTATACGAATTTATTTACATAAGTCCGATGTTCATAAACGTGATCAAGTAGTTGATATAATTTGGTTTAAGACAGTTTACTTCTTATCTGTTTCCTTTATATCCAACTCTAAAACGTATTGACATGGCATAATTAATTAATTAATAATTTATTATGCCTTCTTATTTTTTAGATTCAAAAATAAATATAAATGGAAATTTCCTATTTTCATTAACAATGAAAACAAATCGACTAAACAACTTCATTGTAATCACGTTAAAGTATATAAGAAAAGAATATTAATAAAATATATTTGTGATATATTGTTACGGGATATAAAACATTTAGTGCGGATCTTATTTTAATGTGTACATCGTTTTAAGAGCATGTCATTACAGAGCAACTCATTTTAGTGAAAATGTAATCAATTTTCTCGGCTGTTCTTGAATAACTATCCACTTATATAAGACTGTTGTTGAAATCAATTAATTTTAAATTAATTCTATGTAATTTTAATTAATAGGGAATGCCTTTTAGTTATACGAAATCATGTCCAATTGTAAATTACTACAATCTTGTCGTTTTAAACAAAATGAAAGGCAGTTGAAAAAATTCTTTTTACATGAAAAACAGTTAAATTAAATGTAAAATCAAAAATAAATATCGTAGCAAAATACATAAAAATCGAACATGATACAGAAACTGTATACTCATTTCGCATCACTCACCCTGTTCAAATCCGTTTACAAAGTATTGTCTTGTTATTTTGAATCACAAAGAGATTACTTATGTACCTATATACATTTTCGTTCTCGAAAAATGAACCTAAGCAAAGCACAGTTTACTTTAAAATTGCTCGTTGGCAATTTTTTGTGTCATTTTTCCCTCCTTCATTAATTCTTGATAACTTCCCAATTAGGTACTTTTAAATTATGCTCAGCTAAGTTTTCAATTTTTTATTACTTTGAAGAATTGCGTAAAATCTATTAAACGTGTTTACATTCCCAAAAAATGTGTTTGTAAAATGAAAAGTTGTATAAGTGTAAAAAAATATTATATTCGTCGAATTAGTCTTAAATCTTAAAATCAAAGTTTATCGACACATTTTTATTTTTCCCCACCATCAATAACATTAAACATACAATACGCAAATTTCACTCATATATTATTACATATATAATTAAAAAAATTATAAGCATTAAAATAGTTTTGAAAATTTGAAGGAGGGCTTTAGTTTCGAATAAAAAAATTTAGGGGATGAGCCCCCATAAGCTCTCCCTTGATCTTCGCCTTTGCAAGCTATGATCATGATATTTCGTGTCCTGTTTTCATTACGATAATACACGGTTACTATACCAGTCGTGAACGGTGATTATTATTATTATTTTTTTTTTGTTTTTGCGCAGACCAATTGAATCGCGTTACTTCGGCTATCGTTATAAATTATGCGAGCTGACGTTACGTGAACGTAAAAATCTCCGTTAGAAAAACGACTAGAACATTGCGTCTGATATACTATATTTTTATGCAGATAAAATACATAAAAAAATCCTCCTATTGGGAGTACGTGCAATAAAAATGAAAGTTATATCTCAATAATAATAATAATAATAATATATAAAGACGTAATCTCGTCGTATTTTTATGTATTATCGTTTATCGACGATTACGCGAAGAATTATTCACCGTGAAACTCCGATCGGTGTTTGCTATTGACGGTTATTGATATAACGATAAATTTTTTCGTCTTTTTTTTTTCACTTCAACGGTAAACGAATAATACCGTGTGGAAATATTATAATACGCACACGGCATAAGTGGCGGCAAAGTGTTTTTTACCCGATAAAGTCGAATCGTAAGACATTTCACGTAAAATCCGTTTCCGAAAAAACAAGAGACAATTCGGAGGACCGTTTAACCGAAGGTTTTGCGAAGGACTTCGCGAAAATTTTCGGTTATTTAACGGTTCGAAATTATACAGATGTTAATACTACTTTACGAATTACGAGTGCTATTGTCGCGTATTTAATTAATTAAAATAAAAAACACTACACTTCGTAATATCGATTATTGGTTCTGCAAAAAAAAAAAACACATTGTCTACGCGTAAAGTAAAATTTTGTTTAAATTAATTTCACCTACATAAGTACATACTATAAAAACGCTTTCACGATCTACTATCGTTTAACAATAACAATATTAAACGTTTCTATTTCGTATTATTTGAATAAAACATAAAGTTTATTCAAAATTTTTTCTCGAAAGTCGTAGTAAAGAATTATGTGTAGTCTGACGGTATTCGTATCAAAAGGAAAGAAAAACTTTAATTCGCGTTAACTTGTAATGCGATTGAAAAACTGAAACATTGACATGAAAAATTTTCATGGTGGCCTTGAAGTGTCTTTCTAAATTTATGCTTGATTATAAGCAAATATTAATATTGTATTATTAATAATCCTTGTGCATTTTCGACAAAAATGCCTTGTCATTCTATATGTAATATGTCTTTATATGCTTTCATAACTCGAAATTCTTTTTAAAGGTTTCTTACTTAATTCTTGGAAAACAAGATTTGCACAGACTGAATAACATAAATTTTTACGTGCTTATCGATAAATACCATATGTGTCACGTTTAGTTAAAATAATATAATAATAATATATAGCGACTAAATTTTCTTAATTTATGAATAACACAAATCATAATTTAGATCTCAATTAAATAGATCTGAATCGTGTGAATGCACTTTAATATTACCGACTTTGATATTTGAAATTAAAATTAAATCCGTTTTTAAATTTTGTTTGAAGTAAAGAATTTAATAACACATTGATATAATACGATGATATCCTATGATCAATGCGCTCGGATTGTTTTGATGATTTTACTGAATGAATAACGAATGTAAATATTGTACATTAGATGCGTTGTTGAAAAAATATCAAATTGATTTTCAAAAAAAAAACAAAAACGAAAAACAAAACATTTACGAAACTGTTAAATTAATAGTCAAAATTGTATTCGAAAACAATATTTTAATCGTCACCCGCCATTATCTTCTTTGCGCGAAATGATAATAACTATTATAGTAATTTATCTATTAATAGTTTTTTAACATAGAAAAACTTCTCATTTAGCCAGCCCAAGTGAGCTTCGCAAAACACAATTATGGGAATTGAGACTACTCTTGACTGCGAAGAAAATGGGCAACACCAAATTTACAGTTCCGGTTTTTTTTTTTATAAAATTCGAAACAGTGTTGAAAATATTATTATTTTCGTTTAAAATAATCTGAATTATGCTTTAGTTTCATAAAAATATGTATTTATATAGGTCCACCGTAAAGTGTATAAATTATTTGTACGTAAAGACTTTTTTATTTTAATGGGGAATTATTGCGAATTTAGGGTATTTAATTTTTTTTCTTTTAACCTGCAACATCAATAAACAAGATTTGTTTAAAACGTTTTGTTTGGTTTTTATACTAATTTTATTCCAATTAAATTGTGTATAGCCGACGGATAGGAATTTTAATATGCTAAATATTTTTAATAAACTTATTGTTTCTTTAAAATATGAAAACATTTTTAATACATTATTATTTCTCTTTGTTTGAGGCTCAGACTATAGTTATATTCCCCTATCACAAATATTCATTATTTATTAAAAGAAAAATAATGTTCCACAATGAAGTATTTTTGGAACTACATATATGTATGTATGTGTGTGTATATATATATATATATATATATATATATATATATATTAATATTACTATAATTTGTATCGATTAATAACCAATGTGATTTAACTATTTAAGCATTTATACCATTTGACCTAAATTATATGTAAAAAAAAAAAATTTTGATTTTTTATACACTTATTTAATTGATTTTATTTTAACAGATAATTCACGTGTTCTTTCCCTATGAGACTATTTATTAATCAAACGAATATTTAAGTGGTTAAAAGTTTTAATAAACTAAGATTTTATTACTCTTAATTTACTCGTAATGTAGACACGTCATATAAAAGGTATATCACAGTCAACATGACAAAATTTTTATTGTCTTGTTCAATTCCGGAATTTACTTTCGTATTACAAATATATTTTATTTATTTATTTTATGTTCATTATTTCTTTCTGCAGAGTATTTACTATACTTGAGGGCAAATTGTTGCCTCTCATTTTTTTTCTCTGTACTCATATCAAAGTATACAACAATATCACGTAGATCTTAGTTTTATTTGTTTTAAATCTAGCATGAAATACATATGTCTGATATACAGAGAAAAAACAAAAATATGTGGAAAATATCAAGTATGAAAAGGCACATCATATTCCAATTGCATGATCACGTCTCTTTTCTTATTTCGAAAATACAGCGTGTATAGTATAAGTTACACGCAGTTTAAATAAAAAAATATTCTTTTTTTTTTTAGTTTTAAAGGCAGGAATGTATACATTTACAATGTATATATAAACATATTGCTTATGTATACATATAAATATATATATATATATATATAAACGTAAATACATAACGGAAAATAAAGATATACTTATTTGGATGTCCCTGAATTTACATGTCATAACTACACTCGTGTAAGTTATTATACCTAAGCACACAAACTCGTGAATATGACTTCAACTGATTGAGTACTTTTTTGGTTTATATAGTGAAGTAAATATGATAATTTAAATTTGATAACTACGTATTTTGTGATCAATAATAATATTAATAATAATAATAATAAGAGTAATAAATATAAATAAAAAAATTATTTTACAATTTTATTATTACACGTTTTCAATTATGTATGTAATAATAATAAATTATGATAATTATTCACAAAAATAAGTTAGGGTACAAAAAAATATACCAGCTTATATGTATATATATATATATATATATATATTTAGAATTTCAAACGGATATAGAAGTTAGTAACATTTACGAAAATAATAATATATGAGGCATTGGAAGACACTTAGTATATGCGTCTTAAAATTTATTTGTTCGTTTTATAATTCACACAAAAATCGACATAAATTTTTTTTAAAATTATCGACTACTTATTTCGTTTTTTTTTTTTTTTTTTTTTTTAAAGGGTTTTTGTTTTATGCAAATATTTGAGCTATTTCTACTATTAAATATTTTTTTATATGTATATGAGAATAAATTCTATTCGATAGTTCGAGTAGGTATATTTATTACATTTTATACTCATCTGAATTCTGATGTTGTAACTTCTAACACTAATTCAATGAAATAATATAAGTCTTCATTGCGAAAATATAGAACAATTTTAGTTTATTTTATTTTATCGTTATACTCGTACAATATAAACTCTTATTTCGCACGTTTTAAAAATGTTTCAAAATTTTTGTACGTGCATCTGTCCATCCTGCCAATACGTTATAACTCCACAGAGAAGAAATTAACCATACATTGATGAAATTTTTTTTATACTTTTAATTGTTATTAACAATATTCTATTTACGATTTTTATATTTTAAACGCAAAAATAAGTTTATTTCGAAATGTATATTTAGAAGAACCACTTTAATAAATTAATTTTGAGTAATAAAATATTTTGACTTATAATTCGAACAAAACATGAATAATTTTCTGTTAGTCAAACAAATAATAATTTAAATTTGGTATATTCGACATATTTCATGAATAATAATATACCTCCATCAACGTACATTATACGGTTAATAAATTTGAACATATTTATTTACACGATTATGTGAAGAAGTGTGTATACTGATTTAAAAATAAAGACAACTTTTCATTAGACACGTTTAAACGACTTTGTAATAGGTATTCGTCGGTATCTACATGAAATAATAAACATATTGAAATTGCTTTCTATTGCTCTTAGAATAATTATTAGTTTTATACGACAATTTATATTTATTCGATCAGTCAAACGTGTTTTTAATAGGATTGTATGACGTTACTGGAACACTATTGCATACATCATCATAACAATATGTTAAACGACAATTTAAAATGCAGTCATAACATAAAATATTTCGATTGAATTGTATGGTTTATTGAGAATTTTTCAAACTTCAAATACGTATCACTAGTTTTTTTCGGAAAAATAAAAAAAGGAAAGAATATTTTTTTGTTATACGCTTCGTTTACCAAAACATTCTCCTATTGTCTCGTTGTCAACGGTGTATAAGTACTCTCGCGTTATTGACATTATCAAATTTCGCGAACAATGATATAATCAATCATCTCGTCCATAATATATCGATGACTGATGCTTTTCACTTCGGAAATTTGGTTTAAAATATTTAATCTGTTTATGCGCAACGCCCAAATGCAATACGATCGTCCAACGAAACCTACACGAAACCGAACGACCTAATGTCCAGTGCGAGTGGAAACAGTCGAAAAAGAAACAAATGAATATATCCATTTATCCATTTATTATCCGTTTATTACAGAACACATGTTTCTAAAATGAAAAGGAAACATTTGATCCAGACTTAATGTATACGCGTTGAGGACATAATTTAGTCTAAATGTCTATAAATAAAAAAATCATTGAATAATTTAATTAATAAAGCACTGAAATAGAAATTAATTAAAATCCTTTAGAAGTCAACCTTTATTTACAATAAGATGCATTTATAAATACACATTTTTTTTTTAACAATTAAATTAAATATTTGTCTTGTCTCTCAATCGCTTGCGAAAATTTAAATGTTCATTTTTAAATTAAACCCTGGAAGCGGAATTTAAAAATTGTTATTATGTTTGCTTTCGCCATAGATATTGTTATTAAAAGTCATTCGTAGGCTTTACGAATGATTTAGGCTTTATATTTTATTTGATGTTTATAAACTTGTGTTTACTTCAATTTCACATATAAGACAGTATAATGACTAATGTAAGGAATTGGCCACATACATAATTTTTTTATGGCTGCCGTGGCTCTTTCGTAAATACTTGCATTGATAGAAGAAATTTACATTTTCATAAATAAAAAATAAAAATAAAGTCAATATACGTCATATCATTTTCCAAAATTTTAATGCCAATTAAAAAAAAAATACATCATATGGCTATTTTTTTATTTTACACAAATATTTTTAATAAAACGTTATTTCGTAATATTGTTTTCAGTTATGTAACATAAAATAACAATTTCTTATATAATTATTGTATCATCGTGTTAAACTAATTATTATATAAAATACTTTGAAAAAAATAACTTATTGTTAACGAATAGAAAAAAATTTGTCGTCATTTGTCTAGCTACAAATATTTTTCTTGTGAAAATTAAAATTGTACCTCAAAAGGTTATTTAGTTTATCCAATATTATTCAAAACATTTTAAAATAGTTGTACGTTTTCATTTGGTTATCAAATTTTTCATCTTTGTATTATTTCTTTTCAAGTTTTCTCACCTATAATTACCTACATATATTCTTTTCAGATACTCGATTAATGTGCATGTCATGGACATGTATCCGTTTGTTTCGAAATTCTTTAATCAATTTTATACCCAAATGATTGTTGAATTAAAAATATCTGGAAATAATAATTATTATTACTTGGTCTAATGACGTCATCAAATTTATGTCATATACAAGATAATCGAATGTAATTAATATATATATATATATATATCAATTATTATCGTTGCGTACTTGCAACGAGTATTTTTTTTTCGTTCCAGTTTGGAAAATAATATCATTAATAAATGAATTATATATTATTGTTTCCTTTACATTATTGAATTTTTCTGTACGTTTTACTTATAATACACTTTTTGAATATTTATGTACGTTATTTTTTATAATATTGTAATTTGATAATATATGTATTATGTATATGTATATACTTTTTTTGTTCTTAATCAGAACATAATTGCATTGATTTTCTATATTTCAGTAAAAAAATAATAGTAATGGAAGTAATCGATGGAAAATCTATTATAAAATTAGCAAATCGTGAGGTCACAGTCAACTGCCGAT
Source organism: Slavum lentiscoides (assembly GCA_032441835.1). Lineage (NCBI taxonomy): Eukaryota > Metazoa > Arthropoda > Insecta > Hemiptera > Aphididae > Slavum > Slavum lentiscoides. The sequence continues at coordinate 6,445,702 of CM063712.1, read as the reverse complement.
AACGATGAGAAACAAAGAAAAAAAAACAAAATAACATTTTTTACCGAGAGATGAACCAACTAGATTAACGAGACATCTCTATGGCTACGGCGTAAGCTTAAAAAGTCGTCCGTTAAAGAAAATAAAAAGATTTTTTTTTTTAGTGCAGACAACAACAAATAATGTACAAATGCAAGTCTAGAAAAAAAAAGAGCAGTACTCTTCTATAGTCAATATATATGTCATCTACACATATCTGTTTTAAAATGTAAGGTGATTCGCACATACTTAATATTTGGATTTTTTTTTTTACAAATTAATAACGTGTTGAAAAAGAATTTTACTGTACTCCTATATGATCAGATAGGTATATTTATTTTATGGAATGATTCATTGTTAAGTAGCATTTTGCTATGTTATCTGAAAAATGTGTTTTATAAATTATTTTTTATTCTTGCAATATAAGAGTAAAGTCCTTAGTTTCATGTTAATTTTAATCGTTATTTTGTATGATATTCATAAAAATTCAAAATATTTATAATTATTATCATCTCGTATACATCATAGTAATTACGTTTTAAAATAAAAAACGAAAATCCATACGTTAGTGTTTAAAAACAATATACCTATGTTTGGTAATTATGGAATTTTATTTAATATTTATAATTCATATTTCTAAAATTGTGTTTACAAATAGTATGTTATTTTTATCTATTAAGAGAAAATGATTAAAATATAATCTTGATACTTTTTTCAGATATATTATATATTATTTAGATATACTCGATACACATATAAATTATCTTTTAAACTAAAAAAAAAACTGAGAGAGGGGAAAATTTGTAAAATATTTTAATTTTAAATTTTTTTCCATCACTAATATCTTAGAAATAAATAAATTAGGTACCTACATATTTTTCAATAATTATAAGAAAATTTACAATTTTTATAATATATTTTTAGACTGCACAAATACATTTATGTATTCCTCATAAGCGAAATAATTAATTTTATTAGTTTTCAATACATATATATATATTAGTTTTCCAAATAACAATACTAAAGGTATCAAGTAAAAAATACTGCAAAGTTTTTACGTACACATTATTTCGTATATCAAACATATTAAATAAAAAATTTTATTAAATTTAGGTTAGTAATATTAATGTTCAAAACATGCGTACATGTACTCTGATAAGGTGAGTAAATAAATTCTGATAAACACGAACGTAACAAAACTAAATTTGCAACAATAATTCATCTATCATAAAATATAATCTCATTTTAACATAAATTATATACATGATATGATCTTTTCTTATGATCATATTTTCTCATATTAAGTTTCTATCCGTAAGAAATTCCCGTTGTATGTCACTCCTACAGCAAATCAATTACTGAAAATAATAGAAAACTGGAGTATAAATAATAATACCACAGGCATTGTTGGTGTTTGTACAAAAAAAATTTACGCGAACAAATATTCAATTACACGTGATACGTAGAAGTATCCCGTTTTCGTACGACTCTGATAAAATGTAAATTCCTATAAATAATAATTTCACAGAACAGACGTAAAATTAAACCACATGAATAAGAATTGAATTGTTAAATAATAATTTTCTCATAAGAAAATTAGTTAAACACAAATTTTATGAATTTTTCACATCTAGAAAATTCAAATCAGATTTCCGATTTAATTAAATGTAATCGATTCTAAAATTATTATATTAGTCACTATAATATGTAATTATTTATTAGACGGATGATGCGTATTACTTAAAATTAAATTTATCGACAAACATTCATCGGGCGGAAAGTAGGGAATGTACGGTATTTTTAAAATATCCTACTTGTAAGTAATTAAAAGTTGAACACACGTATTAAATGAATGGGTTATTTTTCATAAACGAGATTGTTCATCCATTGTTTGTAAAACAAAACAAAAACAATTGCTAATAATTTTTTTTTTTTTAACTGCTTGCGTATATTTCATTAAACGAGTTAAAACAAGCGATTTCTCATAAATATTTCTCTCTAAACCACCGTAGTAACGTGAATTTCCGTTCAAAATTACTTTTCAAGTGCTATGATTTATCAATGCTTTTAAATCTTAAAATAATAACAACGCTCGTCACCACGAGTTCTCAGCACTCATATGATACGCAGTATAGTTACGGTGTCCGTCCATATATTTTTTTTTCCTTAAGTTATTTCGATTTTATTATACGGCGGCCCAACATAAATATAAAATATTAATTACGTTATAAATCACGTATCATTGATAATATTGTTAAAACACTGGAGAATAAAAGACGTACGCAATATTAAACTGAAAATAATGATTTATAAAACTACTATCGTAGCACGCGCGCGTTGTTATATTTTATTTTTCACCGAGAGTTGGGTGAGGAGGAGAGCACAACCGAAAACCACATTAAAAATATTCTGCTTCCCCTGTTTCGCATCACGATTTTCCAAATCATTATGGACGAAATGTTGATGTTTTTCTATATATATATATATATATATATATATATATATATATATATATTAAGATTATAGTCAAAAGTTCATATTATACATTTAAGGTATGTGCTACAATAATGTATGATATTATAAATGGCATATACCACAGAACAGTGTGGTCAAACCCGCGGCCCGCGGGCCATATGTGGCTCGCGAAGACTTTTTTGTTGGTCCTCCGAAATAATATAACTAAGTGTGTCGTAAAATGTATAAAAAATATTGTACCGTTTTCTGTACTATGAATTTAATCACGTCAAAATTGAAAAATCGCACCGACCATTCATAACTGGAATCACGCATAAAATTATCCACTAAAGCAGTGGTTCCCAAATGGTGGTCCGTGGACTCATCTCAAGTGGTCCGCGAATGAAGAAATTTAAATGTTAAAAAACGAGTGAAATCGTTTGAATCCAAGTGACGATACGTGACTTGCACTAAGCAACAGCATCATACCAAGCCCCCAAGGATTCCACAACTGATCAAAGGAGCACGCCCTAATAAGTCACATTAATTAAGTACTTAATATTATAAATTTCTTCTATTTTTTTAATATTGAATAAAAATCATTTAATATAAGTTCGTAAAATGTAACGTTCGAATTTACATCACCTTTTTTTATTAAAATTAATTTTTAAATAAATAAGTTAAAATATTTTTCCACAACATAAACTGTATTTCTGATTTTGTTTTGCACCTAGAAATTATAAACTATAAAATTATAAAAAAATAAATGATATATGGAGGGGCGGGATTGAAATCAGTTCGTGGTCCGTGACGGTGGAAAATTTATAAATGTGGTCCGTGCCTAGTGTTGAGTTGGGAACCACTGCACTAAAAGGTCTACATTTGATATTGAAAAATTAGCTGCAGTAAAACAATGTCAATCGTCACATTAATTATTTACAATATTGATTATATTTAATCATCATAATTATATATAATTGTCACAATTAATAAAATAAAAATTATATTTATATACGAGTTTAATTTATTTTTATTTTTTAATTTGCCCACCGTATCAGTTCGAATATATGAATTGGCCCTCGAACTAAAAAGGGTTGGCCCACACTGCCAAAAAACAAATAATACATTGTATTAATATTCCGTTTTCATTTGACGGGGTTGGATAATAAAGCAAAAACCAGCGAAACGCTTTAAAATAATGTTTTTTTTTTAGCTCTTTTTCTTGATATTAAATTCAATACCGGTTCTATGAATTTGGATTGTTCTAGGTCATGTATCAAAAAAAAAAAAATCAAATTACTACTCATATTCGATTTTTAATCCCTTGTACAAAACACAAAACAATTTCGCCATAATATAAATTTTTTATAATTATAATATTTTTAAACTAATTGGAAAAAAATCATTTATAGAATGAAGTGTTTAACATGTCATACTATTTTATTCTAACACTATATATTCTTGTTATACATATATATATATCGAAACAATATGTAATAATAACAATATATACAATAAATAATAGATTAGAACAAAAGCTAATACATGTGTATTGTTTCTTGCAATAATTATTTTGGTATTTAAGAGATTTCGACGTAACATAACAGTTAGAGTGATTGTTATAAAGTTTCCTATTCTGTGTATAGTTTACCCAAAGACAAGACCGCCATCCTCGTTGTGCAATATTATTGTTTCATAGTCAAATAACACAAATGTTCATGAGTTTTCACCATTTATACGTAAAAACGAATAAATAATATCTATATATATATATATATATATATATGTATATGATAATATATTATACAATATGTTTGTTACACATAAATACAATTATTATATGCACTCGTACAGTCTCAGAAATACGAGTATAATTTTCAAAAATTCTTTAACATATTATAATGTTCAAATAAAATTTTGCGTTTAAGTGTACAATAAATGAAATACGTTATCAGTAAATACAATAATACACGAAACAAATATTGAATTTACAACGAATTATTAATATTTGCGTTTTAAGAATATAATAATTCATATTATTCTATTTATCGTATAGAATATTATACGTTTTATTTATTATAGTTGTTTTATTCATTACGTTCGTACGTATTTGAAACACAGGCACGATTATTATACAAACGAAATTCCTTAGGAGCTATTGTAATATAATCATTTAGAATTTCAATTATTATTATTATTCTCTAACCCTTTGACATTATTTATTTTCCAGAATAATCGTTAATATTTTATAATTATTTTTAGTAAACACAGTTACTCCGAATATTCCAGTAAAAACGTTATTCAAAACTAATAACGCATATGTGTACCATAAGCATCGTATACACGAAATAATTAATATTATTATTATTATTTTTTTTTTTACTAATAGCCTTTATATTATTATAGCCATTGGTTCCAGTGCCGAAACAAAGAGGAGATGCCACTGGGTGCACGTATGTACTGCCAACATTTGCATATTATGTGTTTAATTAATTTTACAATAACAAATTTTATATGCGTATAATAATACAAAAGCCGAACAGAGCTAATAATTTTGGTAGTTCTTTTTACATTTCTTCTGAGTCACATTTAGGTGCTAAATTATCCGTAAAAATTTAATAAATTAATGCCTGCAGGATTAAGACATATTGTATAAAGCATCATTTTTATATTTATCTCCGTATAAATTTATGACGCACAGTTTTAAAATTAATTTTTTTTGTAAAATACATATTTTTGTTCGTATGATCACGTCGTACGTTATTACGTTCCGGTAGCAAAAGTTTAAGATTATTTTGAGTTGTTCAATGTTTCATAGAATACATTTGTTAACTAAATAAAATAAATACATAAGGTAAAATAAACGATAAATGTGTGTGTATATAAATAGAGAAATATATTCCTTGCTTATTTATTTAGGACTCTCCACCAAATTTTTCGCCCAGTGGTTACCACACACCAAAATCCGTTCCTGAACTCAAAAATAATGTATAATAAAATGTAAAATACACACTCACATATATAAATATTAAATTATTATGTGTGTGTGTGTGTGTGTGTGTGTATTAGTGATATTACGAAGTGTTAGATTTTCGAAACAAACCGAACGGAAATAAAAACAAAATCGTTCGGTTCGAATATCGAACATTTGAAAACAAAATTCAAACTGAATTTGACGAAAAAAAAATGTAATGAAATTTAAAATAAATAAAATACAGTTTGTTCTATTTTTCTGGTGTAAAAAGTAATTTTTCGCCCCTAATCCATAGTGAAATGTGTTTACATAAATTTAATGAATTATCGATTAGCCTGGCTGTGTTCGGTGTCTATTTGGAAAATTCAAAACGTACATTATGCGTATACCATTATCCGTAGCATTAATACACAAAAATGGATTGTTTTGTCGTTTTATTGATAATACCCAGCGATAATTTAATTGCAAAATTTATAAAATTATAACGTATATCATGTAAATCTCTGAGGTGTGAGATATAATACACTGCTGTATATTTATATTGTCACATAATAAATAACTATTGCAATTAATTACATGTATTATTATTTATTTGATAAATCAATAATGAATCATTAACTAATTCAATTTATTTTTAAACCTATCGAGTACTCAGTTTTTTTAAATATTTTAGAAATTAATTAAAAATAGAAAAAATTTCGTTTCGGGTTCGAGTAAAAAAAATTGTAAGTTCGATTCGATTTGGGTTCGTTGTGATTTGAATACATTCGTCTCGGGTTAGGTGCGACACAAAAAATTTGGGTTCATAACATCACTAATAAACATAGTATATATATATATATATATATATATATAAACTAATAGGAAAACATTTAGCGCATTATTTTACAGGTCTCCATATATGATTATAAATGTTTATTTACTTTGTTTATTTGTGTTAGCATATTGTACATATTAATTTCGGCCTGGACTTTACGTATACAAAAATACGCGCGGTATAATATAAATAATGCGTCAAAAAACAAATGTCAAAAATATAAACACAAAACATAACAAGAAGTCACTATAGAAACGAATTATTATTAGAACGGTCGGTTAGAATAGGTCCCGATCAGGTGAAAAACACGGGGCACCTGTTGAACAAGTATACGAGCATTCAATCACAATACAGAAGTCTACAAAACCGAGTATACAGATTAAAAAACTTTAATGTTACTTATTTAAGTTATCGTGAAAGTAAAGACGAAAAAATAAATCTCTGCTTGTATATTGCGTGTAAATTTCGAACATTACTTTTTCATAAAGTTTATTATTATTATTATTATCGTATGGTATTTAAACGAGCATTACCACTTAAGGTTAACAACAAATAAATAAAGTAGTAAGTTAAAATAAATAAATTAAAATTAGTCATAGTATGGTATGGAAACATGGTATAGCTTCTAAATCTAGGTGGTATGGTAACTTTTCTATAAGACAATGTCAAGTGTTCTAAGCCAGGTCAGAGCTGCATTCGAGACTTTGTGGATTTTGTTGAAAGCACGGATCGGACTATAATATTTATGATGTGTTCCACTGTTTGAGAAGGGTGGTCACAGTCACAAGCAGGGGAATCTTTCATGCCCCATTTCTATACCATTTCTCCACATCTTCCGTGTCCGGTTCGAATTCTGTTTAAGATGACCCATTCTCGTGGCTCAAGTTACTTTGTGGTACTTTGCAGCATGGATCGAGGTTCATAAAGTGAACGTTGTCGAATTAGACACAATTTTTCTGATAAATACACGAGCGGACGTTGCGTACACGTAATACTCTTAATACTTAGAAACGTTAAAAAATTACGAGTACGCCGTAATTATTTACACCGTAAACTCAATGAATTTTATTGATTTACATTTTAACCTGTTGACTGCAACGTGTACGTTTTTAAGTATACACTGAAAATTATTTTATACATTATAGGCAATAATAATTGAAAATAGAGTTCTGTCCATAACGTCATGTAAGTGTAAATGTTTGAATTGATAAATTTCAATAAAGATTTAGTGTATTAAAAGGTTCTGAAAAGGATTTAATATTTTTGTGCTTACTAAAAAAAAAAAAATTTGTTCCCGGCATATAATCGATACCTCTATACAATGTAACACACGAATGTGTACCTACGCATTTTTGTACACGGAGCGAAAAAAGCAAATACTGTACTGGTACGTGTACGAATTTTTTTTTACTCGGAAACCAAATGACAATTCTATGTGCGTACTGCAAATATTAGTACTCGAAGCAGTTAATACTTTAAAAAATCCCGTGGAAATCAACAGGTCAAAAATATTCTGCTCCACGAGTTCAATATTATTGCGTAACATTTATTAACATTTTATTCCGAAAATTTTATATTTTATATCGAATTGCATTAACTTTTAATTGTTTTTAAAATCAGGAGGTAAGTCGCCCCGGCGCGGCGCAACAGTGTTTTGAAAAACGTCAATGTGAATTTTCGTTTCATTATTTTGTAATGCCGTTTCTAAACCTACTTCAAACCTAAGGAAATAAAAATTCGATCTCGGGTTGACTTCAAAATTTGATTTTCTAGCATTCATAGACGATGTTATAGAAAATTTTGGAAACGACATTAAAAAAGAATATCATACACGACAACGGGACCAATTTCATATTTACATTCTAAAATTAATAATAGGGGTTACTTTTAAATTGTGTTTTCTCAAAAGGAACTAAGGGGCAAAAATATATTGGTGAAATTACCATGTTTAAAGTTATACTAATTACACTTTTATAATTACTTATTTTTAAACTACACGCTGTATTGTTTTCTTAGATCACGAAATCAGACGAAAATTGTATACTACTTTAGGGAGTTCAATTTATGATTTTCTCAAAAGCGCCTAAAAAAAAAAAATCAAAAATTAGGGGTACGTAAAAACGGTAAAAAAGCGGTTCCGTCGAGATCGATTATTGTTATTTCTTCGTAATTTTGCAACTAATGGTCATACAGACACTTGAAATATTCACCAAACATATAACTTTATAATATATTAAGCAGAAAAAAATTTTTTTTAATTTCTTTAAATTTAATGCTAATTATAGTAATTATAAATTTTGAGGTATTTAATTCATAAAAGAGGTAATTTTTAAGACATACAACTTCAACACAATGTCAGACGTACGTTACTTCAATTATGTTCATAAAGATCTTGAAAATCGTTAGTCACAATTTTCCTCAATAAACGTTTTAAATTTTTCGACAAAGAATATATATTTTCTTTTTTTTTTGTGAAAAATTACGTTTGTACGAAACTAATGGTCTTGGAAGTTTTACCAAATATTTAACTTTACACCAAATCAACGAAAAATAATTTTGAAAATTTTTATCTTACTAGGTTTATTGCAAACAATTGCATTAAAATTATGTGCTGTAAGGATAATCGTTAATTATGTATTCTATACACATTATATTATTCGTATATATATATATTAATAATAGATAATATTACACCGAATCTCCGTACACAATCGTTTAATCGAATGCAATGATTTTTATTTGCTTTCACAGTTATAGTAATAAAAATCTTTATCCGAGTAATTCACTTGAGCGACATCCACAACACCCCGCGGCTCCCTACCTTTATATGTACGTATAACAAAAATACATAATTCGTGCTCTGATCGACTTTTATTTATTTTATTTTTTCAACGTTAATTTACATTACCAAATCTTGGTCGTATGACATTTTTTTTCAATCCACCCCTCCCCCTACCATAAAAAAAATATTTTCTAATTTTACCAATTTTAATTTTTCCCATATGAAATATATAAAAAAAAAAAAAAACGTATTGTTGCGAATTAACCATATTTAAAGTTACACTATACTTTTATAATTTTAACTACGTTGTTTGATTAGATGACGAAAGCAGACGAAAATTTTATATTAGTACCTATTTATACGTCAAATATCCGTGCGGCTTTGCATATTCATTTTAAACGAATATGAATTCAAAACCTAATTCAGACCTAATATCGTTTACACGTATGACGAATTTGTTGATGAAAATGATATAATTTCATACCTTACGGCCATTGGTCCATTATTTACAATAATTAAGATATATATATAATAAATGTTTATTTATATATTAAACTGAACCAATTAATTCTTATTTCGTTGTGAACAAAAATTTTTTAAAAAACTCCCTTATTTATATATCGTTGTGAATCATATCCCCCGAAGGACGTTGAGCGCGCGGGGAAGCCGCAGAGCCGTATTTACATTTGTCGCGCCCGGGGGGCAACACAATTTTTACTCTTCAAAAAATTACGCTTTATATTTTTTTTTTTTTTGTTAACACACCATATTATTATGTCTATAAAAATTTACCGCCCCTTAATAATTTAAAAATTTTCCACCCCGGGCAACAAGGCACACTTGCCCTCCCCCGCCACAAATACGGCCCCGAGAGAAGGTTATTATTAGGGCTCGGAAGTCGATGCATTTTGCATTTTTTTTTTTTTTGGAACTCCTTAGACGACGCTTTCGTAGTTTAAAATTCGTTTCAATAGCACGCGAATCTAAATAACTAATTTTATTTTGCATTTTTCGGCTTTTTTTACTTTTTAAATCATTTTTTTGTCATTATTAGGTAATTTTTCCACACATTTCCCACTAGTTCAAAGAAAGAACAACGAGTTTATTGAAAACCCACTATTAAGTTACATCTTATATCGTTCGTCAAATATAACATGTACCTTGTTATTGCACTCTCACTGATTTGCAATCGCTTCACTTCTTATCGTTTCGAAAATTTTGAGTGATGAAGAAGCTTCAAAAGAACGTTTTTCTCAATGCCGAAGATACGGCTCATTTTAAATTCGTTCCAATCACTTCGGTGGACGTAGAGAGAAGTTTTTCAAAATATAAATACTTATCGTCCGATAATCGTCGTCCGTTTAAACTTTGAGAACATCAAAATTATGCTCCAATAGTACAACGCAATAATTCCGAATAATTTGTAAGGTTTTATAATTTGTATTTTATAAATTAAAAAAAATAAAATAAAAATGTTTTATTTTTATCAATTTTAAAACATACAAAACAATTATTTGTAATTTTTTAAGGTCGTTTTTACGGTCGTATATACATTATTTTTGTGTCATTTTTTTAACCGTTTTAAGGTCATCAATAGGATTTATAATATGCATTGGCATATTTTTTTTGCAATTTCTGATTACTGCTTTTGTTCGAAACGTCCACAAATTACGTCACGACAAAGCGAATAGTGATTATTTTAATTTGCATATTTTTGCATATTATTGCATATTTCAACAATGAACACTTAAAATGCGTGTTTCATGGAATACTTTAGCTGTGGTGGTTCGTAAAAGAAGAGAATATAATGTACCATATAATATTTCTACGATTATTATTTTTATAAATAATACGTGTTACATTAAACGCAAGTGATCTGGTTGAAGATTTTCGTTACAATCCAACTCCTTGGGAAATTGTAAAATTCAAAAACGCAAAAATTGCGTCATGCGACGTTGAACGTTACTTCAGCCGGTACACAAAAACGTGCCAAGATCCAAATATTATTTTTGAAAATTTTAAACACCACATTATACGTTCGAATAAAATTAATGGTTTATAAATAATATTTTTGATATTTTAAGAATTTTCTTTTCGTATTTTGCGCCATATTTTTTGTCGCACATATTTTTGCAAATTTTTGTTTTTAATAAATCGAATGCATATTTTACCATTTTTTATCGCATAACATCATAGGCGTGTCCAGACCTCCATGGCTGGGGAGGCCAGTTATAAAATTTAAATTTTTTACTTACTACAGCGATCTATATTCTATATCTATATTTGTGACATTTTTTTGTTGTATGGCAATTACATAGCACCTGGAATTTTATTCACCCCACAAAATTAAAGATTATCTTAATCTTAAAATTGGTTTCCTATGCTATTACAACTAATAAATAAGGCCAATCAACTAATGTGCTACTCAGTTGTTTTTTTTTAAATATTTTATATTATTTTATATTTATACTTCCGCAACCACGGTAGATCATGAGCCAAGAGGCCAAGAATTAAGTCACTGGGGAGGCCGGTGCCCACCCTGCCTCCCCCGTAGACACGCCTATGCATAACATTATAAATCCTAGTCATCGTCATCAACTTCCGAGCCCCGGTTATAATTATACGTATATATTGTAGTTTTGAAAAAACTCACCGCAAATTTTATAATAAATACTGTATATACCGGACACGGTAATATTGTGTCGTTCTCGTCGTAAATACAATACTATTGGTTGTGGACCGAGATCAAATTGAAAACCGCGTGAAATCGCGATTTCTTGAAATCTCTACCGACGGCCCGGGCGCGCCAAGACGGTCTCGACGATAATAATTCGCGAATACGGTACCGTCCGCGTGCCGGCCCGCCGACGGCGGCGCTCGCGTTCCGCTGAAAATATTTAAACACGACGACGACGGCGGCACGAGCGTTTACACGACGACGACCGGCAAACGTGATCGCGGCAGACCGTCGCGGCGTACACTGAGCGCGTTTCCGCGACTTCACGCGCTAATATAGAAGCACACGCACACACACACACGCACATAAATACAAATACTTAAATAGACACACACACACACACACACACACACTTTGGATGAGGAGGATGAGCGCAATACTTCTCCTACACCCCGGGACGACAGGACTCTTTCCTTTCCCCACCACCCCACCCACAGATCATAGTGTCTCCGACTATTTTAAACGGACAATGCGCCGCGCCGGATGTTCCCGTGCATTGTATTCCGCCGCCGCCGCCGCCGCCGCCGTCGTGCGCTCGTCAAAACGCGGCCGTGTAACGCGCCGCCGCGACAAACGGAATTTGCCGAAATCGACGCGACAATAATATTTCGCACGCGATCAGTGGCGCGCGTTCACCGTTCTGCCGCCCCTAGCGGTCCGATTTTTTCGCGCTCCACAACAATGGTTTTCCAAAACGTTTTCCTACGATTTCCTATATTATGTGTACGTAGACGTGCAGGTCCGGATTTAGGGTGTTGGCGGCAGGGCTGAGTGGGCTGCGGCCCAGGGAGGGGGCCACCACACTTTTAGATGGAAATTTATTTTTTGTTTTAAAAATAAAATTTTCATCGAACGAATACGTACAACTCAACAGAAGATTTTGCAGTAAAAATAAAAGCGAAAAAAATTCGCGGGCATTTAATTTCAATTATTATACTTAAAGACCGGATTTTTGTGCTGCTAACATCTAAAACCCGTGCAATTAAAATGCTGAAATGTGCAAAATCGTGCAAAAACAAATTTTTATTAGGAATTATATAACAAATGTATTTCAGAACAATGACTACTATACCAATTTTCGACATTTTAAATTAAATAATATCAATTATATTATACAATTGTTGTATAAAACACGAGTTGACTATGGCTGCTGCGGATAGACTGTAGTACTGTATTATATAGTCAACAATAATACCCCCCGTATGTCGGTCGTGTATAGTGTATATAATATAATATCTTTATTACGGAAATAAATTCCAATTTACAATTTTAAAATATGTATTTATTATGTCACTATCTTAATTACGTTGTATTATATTATATCGATATATATATATATATATATATATATATATAATTATATTATTAGGTATAAAAGTCCAATACTTCATATAACAACATAATATAGCAATGATAAAGTAACATAAATTACAAAATAATAGGTGTTAGAATAGATTATGGAACAAAAGTATTTGTACAAAAGTACTAATTAGTACATTTTTATAAAAAAAAATCCTGAAACGTGCAATTTTGTGCAAAATAAAACTTTCTTTAAATTAATCTACATCTCTTGGTTTGGGTTTATAGCTTGTTTTTATAGGATTCAGAATACGCGCCATAAAAAGATGCAATTGCACAGGAATCCGGTCTTTAATTATACTCACACGTAATATTATTTTTGTGTTAAAATCACTTACACTCAGGGCCCCCCCTTGAATTTTTCAACTACATTACTGTAAATAAATCCGGGCCTTTATTATATAATAAGTATATATATATATATATATATATATATATATATATATATTATATATAGCCCCCATTTCACGAATAATAATTTATAATATTATTTAAACATATTGTTTTGCAATAATCAATAATTCATTACTTTATTGAGTCTAGAAATATTTTCATGACCCAAAATTCTGTCTACAAAAGCTTTTGATGGGATGCGAGTCATGAAAAAATTAAATTGTAAAATCATAATTTTGTTTAAAATGTTATTATTGAATAATGAAAAAAAAAACAATTTTTCAGTGTTTTTCCCATAAATAATTTCTAAACTACAGGGAAAATACATGTAATTATCTTTAGCATTCTTCTGTAGAGTACCATATTCACCTTACTCCCTTAGTCAAAGCCTTACCAGGATGACCAAAAGTTCATTAAAATTATTCTTGTGTATTGGTCAACTCACAACGTTTAAAGTTATACTGTCGACAAGTATTCGACAAAAAACACGCATTATTCCATCTCTCTGTTTAAAGACAACGGTTTACGATGAAGATGTGATCAATCTCACAAAAATGTATACAACGAAAATCTGCTTGAAATTAGAAAAAAAACGTAAGTGCTTGAGGAATTCTACATCAGAGTTATGGTTAATATCCATATACCTTTTTTTAAAATAATATATACATTAGTTGAGAATCGGTTAAAAAAAGTCATGGACACTCCCCTGACTAGTTCGATTTTTCTCATTTCAGAGCGGAATGATTGATGTTATCGACACAGCGGAAGAACACGACGTTAGGAACTTAATCTTTCTATGTAAATTAGGAATAATTAAGTAAATTATGAATAATTATAAAAATTATTTTATACAAATATAATATTCATTATATAAATAATAATGGATGAATGAACGGTTTGAGTTAATTCGGTAACTCATACCATTAAATCATTAAGTGTGGTCACTATAAACCATTATAGTGCTTTCCATATATATTTCTTATTCTTCAAATTAAATAGCTATTTATATATTTTATTGTTTACAACTGATATAAAAACGTTTAATGTTTGTTTGAAAAAAAAAACATATATCCAGAGGAAACAATGCGTAGCTTGTTACCGTAGAAACTTTTATTCATAACGCGAGATACACGAACGCGGAACGAACATTTCGAGATGAAAGCTGATCAGGTCAAGTCAATCAAAGTTAAAATAATTTTCGTTAAATTTGAATATTAATTTACTGTTTGACTTATCAAAGTGAAACACGGTATCGCGACACCGATTGAAGCTTGTCAACGCGTATCAATTATCGTTGTCTGATAAGTCATATACCAACTGTTGGTGAACGTATCGTCGCAGAACAAAACAACAGAAAATTATGTTCGAGTAAGTCACAGTAAATCGTAATCGACAGTGTCGCAAACAAAGATTTCTCTTTAGAATCCCCTAAGTAATTCCATACGAAATATTATGATTTTAAACGAAGAAAAAATTTAACTGCAACAATTGCGACACTGCTACGAGAGGTCATCGTAAACGTTTGCCATTCGACTCTTATTAACATTACGCTTTTATGATTTCACGCGTTTCGATTTCCAATAGTACACCGGTGTTCTGGGGTAACAAATGTGTGGATCAGCAGTTCGCCGATCCGTGGTGGTCTTCACGGCCCAACTGTTTTTCGTCGGACTGCCAATGTCCAGGTGGGTGCCCGATGGACCGCACGGAATCGTACGTACCGGCCTTTAACGTCACGTGTACGGACGCGGCGGATTCGCGGTGTCCGTTCGACGGTCCGCGATGTCCGTGGCCTTGCCCGGCGAACTGTCGGTGTCCCGGAGAATGCCCTATGGACGTCACCGAATCGGACTGCACCCCGGCGGTCTCGGGTCAGTGGCCGTGGTGGTCGTGGCCCGGCAGCGCATCAAACGCCGAACGATGTCCGGACGATTTCGCGGCGTCGAACGCTAACATGTCGGAGCACGCGGCGGGTCAGTGGCCGCCGTCCACAGGCCCGTCGTGGTCGTGGCCCGGCAACGCACCAAACGCCGAACGATGTCCGGACGAATTCGCGGCGTCGAACGCTAACATGTCGGAGCACGCGGTGGGTCAGTGGCCGTCGTCCACAGGCCCGTCGTGGTCGTGGCCCGGCAACGCACCAAACGCCGAACAGTGTCCGGACGATTTCGTGGTGTCGTACGATAATATCTCAGGGCACGCGGTGGGTCAGTGGCCGTCGTCCACAGGCCCGTCATGGTCGTGGCCCGGCAAAGCAACAAACGCCGAACAGTGTCCGGACGATTTCGTGGTGTCGTACGATAATATCTCGGGGCACGCGGTGGGTCAGTGGCCGTCGTCCACAGGCCCGTCGTGGTCATGGCCCGGCAACGCAACAAACGCCGAGGCGAAGCCGTCGTATTGTCCGACGGACGTGGCGCTTTCGATGGCCGCGGGTGTGTGCGAGGAAGAAGCGGCCACCGGTCTGTGCGCGGAAACAGCGGCCCCCGATTACGTTGACTCGGCCAGCGATTTCGACGCTTTCGACGAAGGCAGTCTTTTCGATTCGGACGACGACGTAATCGACGAGGAACGTTATTTCATCTGTAATTAATTGAAGGACGCGGAAAAAATTCGTGTTCTTTTTTTTTTGTACCGTTAAAGTTGTCTTGCAAAAAGTAATGACA
This sequence comes from Slavum lentiscoides, assembly GCA_032441835.1. Classification (NCBI taxonomy): domain Eukaryota; kingdom Metazoa; phylum Arthropoda; class Insecta; order Hemiptera; family Aphididae; genus Slavum; species Slavum lentiscoides. The sequence continues at coordinate 6,429,502 of CM063712.1, read as the reverse complement.
ACTAAAACGCTCGTACTGTTAACGGATCACAAATTTGTATACGACGGCCGTATCACGCCGTATTTTCGTGTACAAAGTTATTGTAAATTACTAAAAAAAGTATTTAATAACAAATACAGATACTTGGTATGTATTTAAATACAAATACAAATACTTATTCGAACGGGACTTTATATGTATTTGTATAACGTTCGTATTATTTAAATTATATTTTTTTTATAGGTCTTAAAACCTCTCTATACTACTCAACTTTAAAGTTTTAAATTATTGATTCAATAAATCATTAAATAATAAATATTAAAATTGTTACAAAATGTTTAGCTTTTTTACAATATTTTTAAAATTAGTAATAATTATTTTTACCAACATTTTTCATGGTATATATACGTGGAAATATATATGTTACAGTGTTACGCACTGTGTATTACATTCCTTAAATCTTGATTTATTAAACATGACGTTATATTATGATGAATAGGTAAAGGGGAACAACCCTTACCCTAAGAAAAAAAACAATTATATAAATACACTTGTATTAAATGGATATCATATTTAATAAAAATAATGTATGTAGTAATAATCATTATTAATTAATAACACCCGCAAATATAAATATATACATAAATCTCCAACTGTCAGTTTATCAGACAACAAAAAAAAAATCTCTGTGAAAAATATTTAAAATGCAGTTTATGCGTATATCGATTTTCAAGTAAATATAAAAGACCTAATCTTGTTGTTTTTGGGGGGGTCTTGACCCCTTTGGCCCCCCCTGGATCCGCGCTCGAGTCTAAAACCTGTAGTATCCAGTTACTTTTAATTTTTCAGTACGTTGTATATATGCAATTATTTTCAATGTATTCTCATAGATGCGTTCGTTTCTGTGATTTTTAAAAAACTTTGAGAATATATATATTAATATTAATATTTTGCGAAAAAATAACATTAAATTTGATGTTATTTTTGTGCCATAAGGTTAGGATTAAAGTATTGAGTCGTATAAAATGTGTTTTGGGACGTAAATTATAATTAGCTTAACATTAATGAATTCAATGCTTTGTATAATTTTTCAACATAAAATAATTTGATAAATATTAATTTTATATTTCATCTAGGACATTTTAATCGCTTCCATAAAAATGAGTTTGTATTATACTTTTCGCATTTTCCAGTTATTTTCCGTAGCCGGCAATTTATTATTATTTTATTTTTTTTTTTATACAACGTAATACATTAAACAATGAATTTTCCAAATACACTTAAAACAGCTAGCTAATTGCGTTCACAGTTGCGCGGTATCCTCTTTTATATCGTCCATTATTAACAATAATCAGTGCTCGAAATGCTCATTAATTTACTTTTTCATGCGGCTTTCTACAACGACGGTTATGCAGCCTGTAGCAGTGTAGCTGTATAATATTTGCCCCGTTTTGTAAGGACGGCGCCGAGCGGTACCCTCGAGTGCCAAATGTTGGAAATTTCTGATCCGCTCAAAACCGTATTATTTTTAACGGCCGACGACGATAAGCGTGCCAGCAGAGTTAAACTGCGAGAGACGAGCAAAGTTATATCTTAAAACTTATATTCCTAACTTGAACGCTCCACAGCAGTAATTTGATTTTTTTTTTAACCGTTATTACGTTGATTCACAAGATTGTCTTCATTCTCCACTTTTCGTGATCTTTCGCAGGCTTCTTTAATCCAGCGTAAGTGTCCCACCTCTATCTTTTTTACAGTTGTATTATGTTTGAATTTCTTAGTCTTCCTAGTGATTTTCTATCCCATAATTGCACGTTTTATTCGTAATGTGGTTAAATTCGTTTTCAGTCGTATAACGCGTCTTATCATTTTTTAACGATGAAGCGTATTGTACTTTCCTTGTTCTTGAACCTTTGTTATTAATTCATAACACGTTACTTATTTTATATTTATTTTTGTTACTTTTTTCCAGGTTTCTATCGTTTGTTATTACTTTTTTTCGGTGTTTCCACCTTTTATTATTATTTATGTCAAATATATTATCAGTGACATAATGTCTAAAATCAAATCGTTTACAATATTCGTGATTGATTTATTGCGCGTGCGCCAACGTGGAATGACTCTGAGGACTTTTGCAACGCATTTCGGACTATCTGTCAGTGGCGTCGCGAACTTCAAAACCTAGATCAGTAAAAATACACTAATGATCTACCCAATCAATTTTAGTTTTAATATGATATATTTTATTCCTGAAGACAATTTTTTTTGGAAGAAACAGAGCTCTAATTTTTACAAGTATACCCATTTTCCGGTAGCAAATGTTTCACAGATACTACTTTGAGGGGACCGAAACAACAATTTTACCAAACCTGTGTGCACAAGTTCAAGGACCCAACACCCGCCCAACTAAAATCCAGAAGCAACTGCTTCTTAAAAACATGGTTCGCTACTACGCCACTGGTTAGAATTATACTGTATAGATACAGTATTCCGAGTACATAGCCCGACAAACCGTATAAAAAATAACGCACGTCGACTTCAGTTAAACGTTCATAGTGTGTACTGTTTTATATTGTATAATAAGTATAGTTATGTTATTAAGTATGTTGGTAACACTACTCTGTATTATGTTGATAATATGAATTGTTCATCATTACGCGTAAAAATAATATGAAATGATAAACGTCCTTCGTGTGTGATCGTTCTAAGCCTAAGCGTCTTAAGTAATGTTCGGTAAAATAAAGAAATTCTTTTAAGATACAAACGGTCTTTAAATTATTACAAAACTAACAAATAGAACATGTACTCTACCAAAAATTTAACGTGCGCTAAACTCACGTTAACGCGCGTTTAAAGCTTACCATATGTATTAGCCGCATGCATTCGAAGAAAATATATGTTAATGCGTTGAAATCCGAGCCCAAATAATTATCTGAAGAATATGTATTACAATAATAGATTGTCTTAGAAATTACCTAATCAATTTTGCCAAATTATATTCAATCAAGTACTGTACTTTATCTTGAATCACATAATATCATTGACGTGTTTGATATATTACTCGTGTATTAAGGCACGGAATGATAACGTCGAAAAATAACATTTTTCCGTATTATATTCATTGATATGCGGAAATCAAACACCGAACGCCGTGACTCTATCTATATATTATACCTGTAAGTATGTGCGTTTGTCAATCTCGTGGACAACACTTTGCACAGTCCTTTTGTCGACCGTTCATCGTATATTTTTCAGAAACATTAATCACAGACGTCATGACAACCATTATTGTGGAACGAATACGGAACGCGACCGAGTGTACACCTATTGTATGACATGATATAGTAAATTGTTTTCAGAAAACTGAAGAAACATTTGCACTCTCTGAAATGTGTACGAAATATGTTTTTTTTTTTTTATTCAGTAATATATTATACTGGTAAGGAAACATTTAAAATAGACATTTTTTTTCATCTACGTATTTGTAAATCTTAAAAGGTTACATTAAAATATAAATTTTAAAAAGCACCAATAAACTCCATGAAAATATTATGATAAAAACCGTGATCTTTCCATTTGAAATAAATTAAATAAAATATTGACGAAGGCAATTAGGATTATTAGAAGTAATAAATAACGATATAACAGTTATATTAGACTATATATACGAGTATATATTATATACATGGGCGTCACTTGAGTCCAAATTCTGGGGTAACAAAAAAAAAAATTGTCTGTAACACATTTACATTGCGTTTATATTTAGAAAGTGAAAAAATTATTTTTTATAGGTTGAATTATTATTTTGTATAATAAAAATGCATATGTATATTTAAAATTTTAACTGAACTTTATATTATTATTAAAACTGTCATATTAATTAAAAACAAATATACATTAAAAAAACTTTAACATATTAAATTTACGAGTACACAAATATTTATTTTAAATTTAATTATAAATTAATTTAACGACAACATTTAACACAGACGTCACAAACCATTCACCATTAACCAGTTATCCGATGTATGTCGTATTGAGTATCGCTATTATGTCATAATAGTGATGATTCATAATTTATGGCGATTAAGAAAATCGCGGGTACAGAAACAACGAATCAAACAGCTGACAAAGAAAAAAAAAATTATCAGTTATCAGTTAACATACTATCACAATCGGTCTTATCAGAGAATATAATTATTTTGGTCTCAATCACAATAATTATGGATATTCTATGTTCGTGCACACAATGCCATCAACAATCAAAAATTGTTTCTACCATAACAATTTTAATCATAGTTCATAATATTACATTATATTATTATTTTTATTATTAGTATATTATTATATACTATTATAAGTCAAAACTTATATGTATAAAAACAAATCATTTTCGTCAAGACTTGAATAATAAACACCGAATATATTTTTAAAATTTAAAACTTTATTCGGGGTAGTTAAACGATACCCTTGCTAGCCCAAAAAAATTTCAGGGGGAGCAAAGATATCCCTCGATACCCCTTAGTGACACATATGTGTGTGTGTGTGTGTGTATATATATATATATATAATATATATATTATTTAACAACATATTTATTGTAGTTTCAATATAATTAAATAATATGTATTTAACTTAACTTCAAAAAAAAAAAACATTTCTATTCATCCGAATTCTTAACAAATATCAGATATTCATTCTCGTGTTAAGTAATTAAAAATAAATAAATATATTTTTTTTAAACTATGTTTTTCGTTTTGTCTTGTTAAATAATAATTTTTTATACCCGAAATCTACCCATATGTATTTTTGTTCAGATAGGTTTTCTTCTTGCAAAATTAATCGAAAATGTAGTTCGATAAATTTCAACGTAGAATGGTGAAATTACGACCGGTCTTATAGTGTGAGTTTATACGATGCAGGAGTGCAATCGGTAAAGCATTTGCAGCCTTATACATTTTAATGCCCAGTGAGTATATATTATAAATACATATAATATGAAACAGGTTCCTTGAATAAACGATTAAAAAACGTTTAGAACGTAGAATTTTATATCATTTATAAATGAAACACACCTGTACTGTTGTACTATCAAAAGACCGTGGCGATCCGCGAGAAAAATGGACGTGAAAAAAACATTTTATGGATTAACAAGAAGAAAAAAACCTCTTAGTACACATAAATGTTATAGGTTCGAGAATAATCAAAAACATTATGGAGTTAGAGAAAGTAATTAATAAGTTCCTGTCAATGCTTTAAACCTAAATTATAAAGTAACATACAGTGTGCGAAACAGAAATGTATTGTAGCAAAAATGGATAGAGTATGAACTGAACCGAAAAGAACCTGTTTTGAACCGAAATCTTTTTGAAAACATTGGTACCAAAACCTAATCACAACGCTATTTTTATTAATTTTTTATTTAACTGCAACTAAAACCGTAACCGATATTTGAAAGTACAGGTTTTATTGATTCTTTTCGATTGTTTTTTTTTCGATTCACTAAATTATTATTTTTTTGTTTTACATTTTAATGTGCTATTGTATATAATGAATTAAATATGAATTCTAAAATTATTATCTAGGAATGAAAAATATATATATATAAAATAATATTTCTTCGTAAACAAGCAATTACTAACAACAATAAAACGGGGAAAATGTAATGCAAATACTGTGTATTTTTGACAAAAATAAATGTAAAGTGTTTATGTAAAAAAAAAATATCGTTTACTATTTAGTTTCTCTTTTATTATAGTTATACTTATATCCTAGGGAGTATAAACCGTTTTTAATGACAGCACAAATAATGTATTTTATGTAATCAATTTCAACTGAGTATTATTAGTAAATCCCACCTAGTTTAATGTAGTTTTAACCAGTGGCCACTTGGCCAGGTTTTAACGTTATAATAATAATGCATTGTGTGTAAAGTGTATGTAAATTCCCATTCGTGATATCGATTCTAGTTTAAAATTGAATTACAAAAGTATACTTATAACTGTTTAAAAGTCATATATGTAAATGTATGTACATACGTCATAAATAATGTACTTATGTACTAAATTAGTTACTTAATGGAATTAAATACGTATAATAATGTTTAGAAAAATGTGATTTGTTATATTCTAACTAATTAGTAATTAGTTGATTAAATATCCATAATTGTAACGTATTAAAATACGGTCCAAATTCGATTTTCTTTCCATTGAAATATAAAATATTTCATTCCAATCATAACAAAAAATATCATTAAAAGTGAATGATTATCATTAATAACATTATCCTCAGAATTGGATTTCAAATAGTCAACATATTATTTTATTCTGTTAGTTATAATATCGTTGCAAATGACGAAATCGCATTCAATACTATTTTTCGACTTGAATCCAACGTATCAAGTCATAACCCAGGGTTTAAACGTTAATACGATCTATTCTACAATATATTATCAATTATGACAATTTATTAAAAACTTAACAACATTTTTTTACTTAATATTATATACATTTTCCAAATGACCCATTCCGAGGGATCGAGTCGTTGCGTTGGAAATGTCATAAAAAAATAGCTTGTTTAAGTATAAAAGAGATTATGTGATATCAAACATGTTCAACTTAGTTTTTTTATAAATTACCCATGTACACTTCCGACATGGTGTACAATTATTCAGTAATTTAATCGTAAAATAATATTATGATAACAAATGTTTTCTAAATTTAACTCGACCATACAGTGCATATTAGTGGCGTAACTGGTAGACATGAATGGTTTTACCTGCTACACTAAATATAATAAAATAAAATAATTAAAATATAGTTTTTTAAACGCTATAATATGTATAATAAAAACGTTAAAATTATTCGTGCTAAATATTGTACAATTATTTTAAATTTAATAATTATATAGACAAAACAATTTTTGTTAAATTTTTTTGGTACCTACAAACATAAGTAACTATCTACAAAAAAAAAAAAATAAAAATAATGATAATGATAATATAATGCTGATATTATTAATACTTCTATTCACGTATCCAATCATTTCATCTATTTTTAGTTGTTAGTGAAATGTCCCATTTTGTTTCAACAAAAAAATAAAAATAAAAATTTGAATTGAAAAATACCTTGCGAATTTCAACACTCAGTAAAATACATAATATTTATAGAATATTAACGTGTAACTTTCGCTGAAATATTTCTCTCGATTTTTATGAGTATGATTTTCAATTAAACGATTCTATACATTACACAATCGTCGTGCAATTAAGCAGTAAAAGTTATCTCGCTAACTCCAAGTTCCATAACTTTTCCTAACGAAACTTAATTTCATAATAAAAGCTTTAAGTATTCTTTTCTTTCTGTAGGTATCACAGTATTTTAATTCATATAAAATCAAACTTCTTTTTTTATTCGACACTTTTATACATATATTATGCGTTTACACAGATAAAACCGTTCAAAAGTTTTTTCAACCGAGTGACCGCTATAAAAAAATAACAATAAAAACCCATAACAACGACGTCTTGTCCGAAAATACACATAATATATCAAACTTTTATCGGTGGTTTCGGACGTTATAATAACGATAAATCGTTGTGATCGTACAGCAGGAATATAAACGATTTATTTCATATTTTGACATATTTCATTCCGAAACGCTGTTAAGAACAAATACACTACGAATATTATAATATTATTATAATACAATTTCAACGACCTGACAAAATATTAGGTATAATATTCTTGTATGTTTATCTATATTTTATCATGTTATATGTGTGTATTCTTCTCTCGAATACTGATGATAATATTATGTTATTAATTATTACATAATATGCCAATGCCAATATGCATGTGTCGCCTTTGTTAGAATAGTAACAATGTTCTTGTCGTATTTTCAGGAGCCGCGATTTAAATAACAAAAATGTTTATATATATATATATTAACCTATTATAATTGTTCAACGCGCACTAAAATTTTAACGTTTATATTTTAGCCTCGGTTAAACAAAAATAATTATTCGATAACTTAATCAAAACGTATATGCTTTCTTTAATTTCTAGTTCTTTAGAATATGTATATGTATTTTACATATATATATATATGCTTGTAATTCTTCAATAATAAATCATAGACGTGTCTAGAATTTATTCACGAATGTGGCCAACAAAAATTTTGTGGAAAATAACCAATGATCGAGAGAGACATCTATTTATTTCAGAAATTTTTGCCTATACGTCGTACATGTGTAATGCCTCTCTCTCAAAAAATTACATAAATTCACGCTGATTCCTGAACTCTTTTTAAGAATAAAATAATTAATACACGTTACATTGTCAATATTTTATTATTTTATTTTTATTGTTAGGAAGTCGAAAATGGCTCTTGAACAAGCCAACGACGAACGGAATGAGTAATTAGGACTGGCTTGCACCAGAGACCTGATGCCGTTAACGCGAAAAATCTCACTACTCGTCCAGGCAATACTTTTAGTGGTCGAATCATGGTCGAAATTCTCGGTATCATTTTTCTGCTTTCGTGTAGATAATAAATACACCGTACCATAGTGTACCTTGCACCGTACTTTCATACGAAATTTGCATTATCTACTGTACTATTAACACAGATTAGATGAATGTTCATCTAATCTGTGCTATTAATACAAGTTAATATTAATCAGTAATCATTATTACACAAAAAGTGAACACGACTGCACGAGTATGGGTGAATGTAATACGCCATAAGATAGTAGGTATGGTAAATGGTTGCCCATGAACTTATGGGCTACGATAAGATGTCTAGCCCCTGATCCGAAAAAATTGGCTCGTCGGCGTTGCCGCTGTATACGGATAAATATTTTACTATTTTTACTAGCATGCGATATTTATGTTATTGATGACATTATCTCAAAATTCTGTGAGAGGCTGATATCGCAGGTATGGCCGTGGCCATATTGGCCATACCCGTAAACACGCCTATGTAATAAATTTAAATTTAAAAAAAAAACAAATTTTAATCGTGAAAAATTTTTAACTTTTCCTCGGAGTTACAAAAATACTTTCTTCACTCATTAATATTTTTATGAGCAGATATAAAATGTTTAGTTACAAAACTTGACAGTCCCCATTATCCGAGTAGCATTAGCATAAAGTTTATCGCTCAAAATATTTATTATATGCATAAAATACAGCCGAAAGCCAATAAGTGACAGCAATTTTCTCCTCGTAATTTTACTACATATCTCTATTTTCTTGAGATACATTTTGTGCACGTGTTAAAATCGTTAAAGTTTAGAAGTAAATTCAAAAACAGTTGGTCGTGACCAATAGAAAGCGGAAAACAAATAACGTATTTTCACGTGTGAAATATTTTTAAGAATTTGTCGATCTCACATCCCACCGCATAAATATTTTTCAATATATACCCAAAACGATCCGCGTAAATTACTCTAAAAATAAAAAAAAAACCACATCTCAGTAGTATTTTCAGTAATTTCTGCATAATGAAGCGCACGGACACGAATTTTCGACCCAACACCGCACCGGCACCACCTGGTGGTACCTAACCAAAACAAAAGCTTAGTGGAGCATCAAACAAACCTACGATGCGAATATGACGGCTTCAATGGATTTTGTGATTTATCGATTCCTAACAAACAATATATGAATTACGTGTATAAATAGTTACAATAAAAATAACAATACTTTTTATAATTCCTGTCCTTTTTGTATAAAGTTGATAAACTTCCATACCGTCACACGATTTTTGTATCATAAAGCTGAATCGAACGCATTACTGAATTCCACTATTGTCGTTCTGGCAATGTAATTTCTGCAATTCCGCAGTGTAGCAATTTCGAGTACTCAAATCAAATTTCCGTAGACTTCTTCGATTGCGATTTAATCTTTTTATCCCCACGTGTCTTCGAAATTACCAACAATTAATGGTAACGTTTGGTCATTTTCAATTAAATTAATATTCCTTGTAAAATAATAAATTTTCAATTTAACGTATAGCATCATATTTCGGAATACAAATGCTAAGGCAGTAAGGCGCTTAATGTGGTACGTGTGAAGAATATTTTACGAGTTCGGTACAAACATTTTTCTGTCTCTTTTTTTTTTTAATAATAAAATGCTTCTCCGAAACCTATTATACCAAACTATTGTTATTCGATTGAATTTGAATGTAATATAATTAATTTGTGTATTAAATTATATTTATATTTACGAAAAATTATATGAAATAATTTTTTTTTTTTTAAGAGGATACCTTGACCGGAGATATTTTTTTGTAGAGATTTTTTTCCAAAAGATATTTTGACGGATTAAGCCCGATTCACAGTCGTACAACACGACAAAACATCCGAGCAAAGAATGTTTTGTCGGTATGTGGGCGCTTGTCGGAATCAATTTATTTAAAATATACATATTTTTATGTACTCGTGTATTTAAATTAATTTATAAATTACATTATTTTAAACGGACATTTTTGTACTGATTACAACAAGCCTTATTATTATTATATTATTTATATAATAATAATAATATAATTACAGACATAACACATAGATACAGTCTTTATATTATATTGGACCGTAAAATATATTAATTATTATAAATAATATGTTGTTTATATAAATGTTCTCTATCAACTTTATTTCTTTTTTTAACTGTCATGAGCCCATGTTGATCGTCTTTTGACTACCGCACGGTCAATATTTACCTCTTCGTCGGCGTATTATTATCGTAACGGATAAAAACAATACCGTGGTCCGAAAACCACACAACGATACCCCGTCTCTGAATTCTAAACTGGACTGAGACTGGACGGATACATGTGTACGCGTGAATTGTCCGCACGTGTGTACCACCATATATTGATGTACACGAGAAACTTTAACCGTTTCGATGCCTTTGCAGCTCGATTAGACCCCGCGCATTCCACGGACTTCAGACGTAAAATGCGCCAAACGGACGGTAAAAACATTTGCCGGTCGATGAAGCGCGTATAACAGTAAAACACGCGTTACCGCAGTGGCGTGGCTACGTGAAGGGCGCGAGTGGTTTCTACCGCCCTAAACCAGGCCGAAAAAAAAAATGAAATGTTCTCGCTATTAAAAATTGTATCTCGTTAATTGTGAAAGTAATCGCGAATTTCAATGAGTATTACATATGACCAGGAGCGTGTTTACATATTTACCGTTTGTATATATAGGCCCGTGTGAAATTTCGGGCTCTTAATAACTATATAATATATACTAGCTGAATTACCCGGCGTTACCCGGCAAAATAATAATTGTGTGTTCAACTCCTTTTGAGTGTAAATCGTTGTGGAAGCAATGCCTTTTTAAGACTAATCAACCGAAATAACAGTTAAAATATTTTTAAAACGATTCCTAACGGAGCTTCGGTGTAATACACACAGTCATACACACGTGACATATACAATTTTGTTGAAAATTTCAAGACAATATAGAATGATTATTTTCGAAATTATAGCGAAAAAAAACTATACGTGATATTGACGAAATCCCAATTTTAGCGGTTTTTCGTAATTTTTCGCGTCGCGTTAAAAAACTATTGAGAAAATCGAAAAATGATCTCTCAAAAGTACTAACTATAGATGCGAATCGCTGCCGGAAACAAACTGTGACCGAAGAGATCGGAACACTCCTGCTGGTCGAACATCTGTACACAGGAGAGAAAAAAAATAAACATCATTGTAAAACCACTAGATCCGCTCGCTCCGCTCAGAATCTAAAAATACATACTATGGGTTACATCAAAAATAAAATTTCTCTAGGACAAGCACATACAGTGCAAGTTAACGTATATAATATACACTATATGCTTCGAACGTACAAGCGTGGAAATATCGTAGGCGACAAATTATCTAATAAAAGTTTACATTGTTTTGCTCACAATTGAAAATTTTATAAATAAAACATAGTTTAATACGTTTTTAATATTTTTTTTTCATTTTTAATCGATTTAATATTTTACACTTCAATCGTATATCAGTCATAAATCATAATTTTTCAATTAATACATTTGTGAATTTTTTTTTAATGTTTCTTAATTTTTAATTTTTTTAATATTTATAATAAATTATTTCTGTTGACTGTGTAGGCATAGTGTTAACTATTTTTAAAAAATACATTTTTTTACGCGTCGAAAAGATGCAGCCATACATTATATTGAATTGCGCTGTAACTGTACTCGGTCGGAAGTGTGCGCAGTCGGGTATTCGCCACGAATTTTTACTGAATTTCCACAAAGATTTTCGTTTCATAATTTTTGATTCTTTTCTTTCTCTCACTCTCTTTATTTTTATTCCCACGTATATACGCACTTGCGACGAAGGCGGTGACGTGACATTCTATGCATACCGCCGGAATAAACGCGGCCGGAAGGATCTCTTTTGGCTCGGCGGAGAGATAATTCGTCTTTTGTCGGCATGAACGATTTACAGAGAGAGAGAGAGAGAGAGAGAGAGTGAGGAAAAAAAAACAAAACAAAATAAACACATAGTATAACCGAGCTCACATCGGTGCGCAGTCGGTTCACGGGCGTGGAACGATTTGCTTAAAACAACCGAAATATACCCACTCGTACTTATTGCAAAAACGAAGCGACGAGACGAATAATAATAATAATAATAATAAAAAACTGAGTTGAAATTTCAACGCGCTTATGGGTCGATGGGAATAGGAAAAAAAACCGTCTCCTTCCTGCGCGTACTCGTTCACCGCAGAGCCGTCTGCTTCGTGCAGTTACATATATAATATATTTACGATCCCGAAAATCGAAATATATTATTACACGACACACACACACATTTTCGTATATTATTATGATAAATGCGTGACGGCGTTACATAATATGTGCATGATCCGAAAAGCTACACACCGATATAAGAAAGACAACACTGTTTTGTATACGAACCAGGAAGCAACGTTATTTTTACATTGAAGTGAATACAAAGTAGAAAGCGAATAAATTTTTTTATTATTTTTTTTTATTTTCAAAATTAATCTACTGTAAACAACTCGGTTTAATCCTTCGTTAACGGGATGCTACAAATCTCAAATAAGAGACTGAAAACTGGTTTACGCGAACATAATAAACACCTGGTCTACAATCAAAATAAAATGATAAAATTTCGGTACCACATAGAAGAGAACCTAATATATAGTAATAATAATAAATAATATAACACCGAAGCTCCGTTTAGAATCGTTTTATCGAATGCAATGAATTATCATTGCTTTCAGATTTAGAGTGATAACAATACACTATAAAATCTTACCCCAAGTAATTCACTCAAACAACATTCACAACACACCATGGCTAGTTAACTTTTTTAATTTTAATTTTAATGTTAGATTTGAATTTATATTACAAGAAAGTGTTTGATATAATGGAGCTCGCATAGGGACAATACAAATTTAGGACTACAATATAATAAGAATAATAAACATATATTATTATTATTAAAATTTATTATTTATTGAATACACCCATAAATTATTTTTAACTATTATATTTAACTAATAAATAAATTAAACTAATTAACCACTATTTTTAATATCGTTTTTTATTATTACGTACCCATTACACATCTATACTGAATTTCGGCATACGAGCATCTCGATATCGCGTTACGGTGTAGGAACTATAATTATGTCCTATAATTTGTTATATGTTCGATTATTAATATTATTGTTATTGCATAATTGTTATATATTTGTTGCATATTTCATTATAAAATTAATATATTAATGTGCACATAACTTCTTGCTCTAGTTATTATTAATCTTAATTATACAAGTTATTGCATGACAATATATATTGATATATCATCACGCAAACGGTAGATAAACAGCACGTCTAAAAAAAAAATGTGTAGAATATACGATAAATACTACATGAAATAACGTAGATGAACATAAATTTCCGTATTATATTCACAATAAGCTATTTTTTATATTTCCATTACTACATTTCAATTTTTTTTTAATCATCCACATAATGGTAGTGGATATCAAAGAGCGTGTAAGAACAAATTAAAATCCCGAGAGTGTACTGATATTACTTAAAATGTTCATATTAATTTTTCAATATTAATTAATTTTGCTACACCCAGAAAATGTTCCTAGATTTACCAGCTCCTGGTCCAACATAATTTATGCATTCTCTGAAAAATATAATCTGACTCCGCTTATGATAATAATGTTCCGTTTATAACTCCTCCATACATGTAAAGTAATTAAAATATAACAAACTTAATAAAAGTAACGACCATAACAAACCCGAATTAAAATATTAATTAACATTAAAAATATATCATTTTATCCTATTATAATCACACACTAATGTCTAAGAAATATGAATATTTTTGTTTTGAAAAACTTTATAAGTAAATTAAAATACTTATTTTAATAGAAACAAAAAATACGTTTAGGATTTTATTAAAATTAAAAAACAAATCTCGTATCTATAGAATGCTATAAAATTAACTTATATCATTACCATAAAAAAATTGTTTTCAATGTCCCACAAGAAGTATGTTCCAAAAGAAAAAAATGTGTGTACCAAATCTATTGAGTTATTAAATAATAATTAACATAATATGTAGTTCGGTTTTGGATATTAATATACTTTAATTATAAAAGCGTTGATTTTCTAAAAATTCAAAGCATCTATATATAAGATTTATGCGTATATACACATTTTTATGGATGTATTAAATGTAACTGAATTTTAATTTTAAAAAAAATAAAAAATCTATGTAAAACATATTTTTGCATAAAGTTCAATACTTCCTCGCACACACGTTTTTATACGAACGTGTGTATTTTCTAATCTGAAGATTTTAAAAAAGAAATTTATGTTCTCAGTTAATCAAATACATCTTGTCTACAGTCTGTTAGGTACACGCGGGCAAAATTTTATTCAACAAATTTTCAAATTTTATTTTAACAAAAATTAAATATAATCAAACAATTTTGTGTATTCGAATCAAGAATCAAAAGACTATACTGTTTTGATAAAAAATTAATTCTCAAAAAAAGACTGTTTTTTTTTTTTTAACGTAATTTGTCTTATTTAAAGTTTCGATAAATAAATCAAAAAATATGTGTCAAGTGAACTTAATCATTTCTGATCTTATATACGTCCACAACAAATTTACAAAAAAATGTTACATATCGTTAAAAATTATGCACACTCCCCAGTGCAACCTGTCAAAAAAATTATTTCTTCAACAATATAATATGACTACCATGAAATGAGAACGGGTACACCCAATTGACAATATTTTTACCCGGGGGCCCAATCATAGACCGACGCTGCGTACAATAATATATATTTTAAAATATATATTTTTCACGTGTAACAGTAGGTATACATAATATAATTTAATATGTTCCGTTGTGGTGAATATTATTCGTTTTCCTGGGGGGAGTGGCATTGTACATAAGAGTGTTATAGAACTATTATATGCGTGCGGTCGAGAAAATGACAGTTGGATCACAGAAGTTTGGGAAAACGTATGCCGAAGACGACGAGGACAATTCGATTCGAACTTATGTCGCGTATGTATATTGTTATCCGAGGTACCTATTAATATATTAACGAAAACCGATTTCGTACATGCTTATACTCGAAATAATAGGATTATGTATATATATATATATTGTTTAAAATTATTAATTTATACGTTGTACCGTATATTATAGGTAGGTACGTATTAAATTCCCTTTGAATTGTTAGACGTAGTAAGTTGTGAGTGTTTAACATTAAATATTTAATATATTATGCGAGAGAGACAGAAAATACGATGTATCGAAATCAATAACTTCAAGTACGTCACATACGCGTAATTACACGGAATAATTAAATCCGAATGTAATCAGAGCCGGATCAAGACGTAGTCGACGTAAGCCTACGGCAGAATTAACAACACGCCTGGTATTATATGAGCGACATATTTTATTTTTTTAAATAAACAAGAAAAAATGTATAGCAAACCTTGGGTGTTGTGGATGTCGCTTAAGTCAATTACTCAGACAATGTTTTAGAATTTTACGCTATTACTATGAATTCGAAAATCAATGCATTCGAAAAAACGATTCTGAACGGCGTAAAATGATACTTTGTGGGAAAATTTAAAGTGTGATGAAAAAAAAAAAAATTCGTGACTTTGGCCTGTACAAAATTGTCAACACTTAAAATTAAAAATTACCTCTTTTATACTACTGAGAAAATCGAAAAACGTTTCAAATATAAAAACCAACTACCTATAGATAGAATTTGTTGCCGTCATGATGAAATCATCCGAACATTCTTTCAAGACGAAAATTCGTACACAGGAAAATAAATAACAATAAAAATACCTATATACATGATTGTAAAACTAACAGATTCCTCCCTTCGTCGAGTATATAAAAAAGTATACCTTATATTTATATAAAATATTAACAAATTTTGCATATGAATTTCGTGATTATCGTATTATATAATATTGATCCCAAACAAAATTTTTCTTTTCTTTTTTTTTTTTAAATACACATTGTTAAAATGTTTATTTATCCGTAGCCAAAAAATATACATAAATTATTGATTTGTGCGGTTAACCTAAATTTGAGAATTTCCAAAAGCGAATTATACACGTACAATTTTTGGGAACTTCTGGACCGGAATACAATAATAATTATATATTACCGGCCGCAGCGGGTGCAGGAGATTATTATTTTTTTGATGAACAAAATGAAAGAAAAAAAAATTGTTCATTACAAAAGTTTCCGCACGTACTGAGCTAATTTTCTTTTAAAAGCAGTTGATTTAATGCTTCTAAAATGTTTAATTTTCGGCTTAAATATTCGACGCACGACGTACATTTTTACCAGTGTGAACGTGGCTCTGTATAATTTTATTAAATCGCGGTAGTAATAAAAACGCGGGTGCGGTATACCCTTATTCCCACATTACCACGTTTAAATTCAACATTTTAAAATTTTATTTGAAAATAAATTTTTCATTCTTTTTTTTTTCATTACTTATTAGTAATAATATTACGAAAATTTAATGAAACGTTGTAAACATTTATAACTTGCGCTTTCGTTTTTAAAATCAAGAATAAATTATCATTTTTATTCTATTTATGTAGTGATATTGAATACAAAAAGGTTTAAATTATTTTACTAACAATAAACAGGTAATTAAAAATATTTTAGACGAGCATTCTGAGTTTGAGTCGTGAATTTATTTTCAAAATATATATTACGAGAACGCTATACTTGCATATGTTGTCTCAGTCTTTCTTATGGTTAATATAGCAAAATCACACTTTGCGGAAACATGCATCATTCAGTATATTCTATTTATAATAAAATTTCCAAATTTTTGAAGTCAATAGAGAAGAATATTCTCTATTGACTCTAAAAATGTGTATATTATTATATAAATCTATACTGAATGGGGCATGTTACCTCAAAGTGATATTGCTGTATTGCTCGTAAGACAGACGGAGACAACAAATGAGTGTGAACTCTTCTTAATAAAAAAAATTATTCAGAAGTCATTTAAAAAACAAAAAAAAAACAATATTAGGCACAGTTTATTAATATAAATTGTTGTCGAATAATTAGCATATTATATTTAATTATGTATTTATTTATTATTTGTGCAAACTAGCTATTAAATTTTAAAAATAACGATACTGTCAATTTTTTTTATCAAAGTAGAAATATAATAGTATCGTGTACTATATAAAATATTATTTTAGCGTTGTGCCTATTGTAATTTGTATAGGCACGCCAAGGTGAGATATAAATTCAAAATGATTTGATAATAATATTAGTTGAACGCAGTGGCATATTTACGGGGGAGGTTGTGCATTGATCAATTTATATTGACACGTTCGACGCTACTGTCGGCACTCGGCAATCGGCACGTAGTCAACGACAAACACATAACTACAATTTTTTTATTGGAAGAAAATGGTTATGATGAATATTTTATCAATCTCACAAAACAGTATGGTGAAGATCTAAAGAAAAAATTGAAAAGGCTGCTCACTTGATGGAATTCTGCGTAGTTATAGTGTTTATAGATATTATAGTTAATGTTTAGCTGTGCTCAGAAATGGCGGAAAGAACGCAATAAAACCTAAAGTAATTCTCACTGAACTCTCCTGCAATGAAAACAGACGTTAGGAATTTGTATTATTGTTTGGGATCTTAAAACAAACGGTAAAAAATGGACTGTATAGGACAAAACACAAAGAATTTTCTTAAATAATAACATGCGATTCGTATTGGTACTGGTATTACAATTTGTAATAATTACAGAAAATTACATAGAGAAATAATTGACAAATAAAATAATATAAAATGATATGGTGCTGGCCAGCGAACGAGAATAAAAAAGAAACAAGTGGTAATGGTAAAAAAAAAACGGTATTTTAAGAATATAAATAATTATTACACAAAAAACAAATACAATGTAAACAGATAAATACGACCTTCTCGATACTGAGCAAAGCACGTCCCGTCCCGACCCCCAAAGATGTTTCCTTCCGTTTCTGAAAACTAATGGTTTTTGGGTAGACAACGACGACGGTGTAAGCGACGGTGATGGTGTAAAAAATGGTAAACAATGGTGGTGAGCACGAAAGATGTGTACACGGCAGTGGACGAATCGCGACGACGAACAACTTATAATAATTATAAATTATAATATTCGTAATAATGAAAAACAGGTTTGTGTCGAGGTATAGTGGGAACGGTGACGATTACAATAATAATATATTCATATCAATATTAAATACATATATCGGTGGTCATCTTATTATTACAACAATAATTTATGATATATACCACAATAATAATAATAATAATAATAATAATAATAATAATAATAATAATAATAATAATAATAATAATAATAATAATAATAATAATAAACAAAAAGTAAGGTTACTATGGTAATGGACTAAAACAATAAATAAGTAAAAGTATATAAATGGATTAAGCAATTATAATTGTCTGTTTTCCAAATCCTAATAAATATATTAAAACAACCAAGTTGTATTTTTAATTTTTACTGTTTGACTATTAGAATTTATTAGCTATTTGTAAGTTAAGTACCCGTTTTATTTATTACTAAAGGAATATTTTAATGTAAAATTGTGTATAAAATCTTTTATAAAACGAAGTCTCTATGTTTTATTTTAACGCCCCCAACCACCCATTAATAACAAATCGATAGTACGATATAATAAATATCGGTTTTACTATTATTGTTAGTTGCGTGTTGGTCATTTACAGAATACTAATATTTTTAAAGTCGATTTTATATACTTCAATAAGCATAAAGTTTTATTTTATTCGCGTAACGCGTTAGTTATAATCAATTGAAGTTACACGCCTGTATTTTGTTTCGTAAAACGTGTGAATAATTCTACGTTCACTGACGTCTCCACCGTTTGCGTCCAATGCAATCTGTAAAACATTGCACGGCTATTCCCGTCACTGTATCGCTATCGAAAGTAATAGAGTAGCAAGACGAACTTGGATTGTTTAAAACGCTAAAAGACAGGGTAAATTTACCGACTAAATTGTACGCTGTATATTCTGATTTAGCACGCGGCACAAAAATTAAAAGAATATACGGAGGTTTTACCGGAAAAATGGCTATAATTTCAATTTGGATTTGTCGTGAAGACATTCATTTGTGCTGGTACACTCTGTGAATTGTACGAAATAAATTTAAAAAGCCACGCAAGCAATATATTACAAATCAATAAGGGATCGTGTAATGGTACTTCGTACAGTTTCAGTGATACATATTATATATTTAATATGTTTCGCCCGTTAATGTGAACCATTTAAAGCACTCGAAACGCCGTTTATATGAATTCAACGTGAGCTAAACCATAAAAATACCTATAAATAAACTCGGGTTTTTAAAACATCTCATTTAAGGTATATAATTTTACCTATTTTCAAACGGAGTTGAATCCTAAAACTTACTATCGTTAATTATTGACTTCGTAATTTCTCTTCGTACACCTGCACGTTCTTCCAACTCCTTTTCGTACCCCTTCGGAATCACCATTAATTTATATAGGCGTGCGCGCGGGGTCAACAGAACGTGCGTTTGCTGCATCTGACTGGTTCGATGAAATCTGAACGGCCGGTGAAGAAAAACCGCAGCCACGATAAAATATTGGATCAATATAATATTAAATCCCGATGTCCGGTCCAAGTTATTCTGTATTCACATAAATATGTATTAATATATTAACATGTGTTTAACTAGGCAATAATAGTGGTTTAATTTAACCTGCAATTCCAGCGAAAAAACGAAGTCAAAAAATAAATCTTATTAAAATTGCTTATAGAAAAAATAAATGGCGAAACATGAGTTATGTTTAGGTAAAACCTTTTGTATGAAAGAATGGGACGGTAAAATTGTTCGCTGAACCTGATCAAAAACTACGCACGCCTACGGTAATTACGCACCAATAATAATTGTTAAAGAATCCAATAATACCTATATATACTAATAAAATGTCGCTTTTCAATGAATATTCACCTCATACACTTATGTAATGCACGATGACACGCTTGTAATCCGCACACATTTAACCAAAAAATTAATGAACTGTAAAAATATCGTTACAATAAATATTTACTATATACGTAGGTATATGTTGCAGTGAAAACCCGAAATCGGTTGAAAATAAAATTTAATATAATAAAACTGAGTAAAATGGTCTTCGTATAAGAACGCGTTTCAACTATAGTTACACCTAGTTTTTACTGTACAGTATTATACGTTAAAAAACCCGGATTACTTGTATTATTTAAATGTGTATAATTTTTACTAAATTATTGGTGAAAATTAGTTTTTACATATGATCTCACAATAAACATTAGTTTAATTTTTTTTTTACAGACAGTATTAAAAATTATTACTTTAAAGAATGTTTTACGATAAGTATGTAGTGAAAAATGTATAAGTATTATTTTATGTAAGTTACTGACACTGATTATACTGAACACTGAATATTTTAATGTATTTAATAGAATAATAAATACATTGAACATTTTTTTAATTTCCAATAAATCCACATTTTTGCACTACTTATATATAACGTTCTTATTTTTAAATTTATTCGAATAAAGTAAATTATTTTTACCATATTTTGTCATAGAATATTTGGTTTTTCTTCTAGTTATACACTGAAAACTTCACATAATAATTTTTTATAATACTGACGATAAACATAAAACTATAGTATATATTATATACTATATAAGATCATTTATAAAAACAAGTTTTTACCAAAAAATTAGTAAATACTAGACATAAAATAAAAACCAATAAGCCAATAATAAAAACGAGGTGTATCCAGTAAAAACGCGTTCTTACCAAAATCATATTGTAGGTGTACTTATTCTGTTTCTACTAATAAATTTTATTTTCAACTGATTTCGGTTTTTTACTGCAACAAATATTCATATAATATAATGCTATATATATATATATACTGTTATTCGATGGCAAAGCCAGGATGTCGCTATACATTATATACGAAGAGTGAAGAGATGAATAAAAAAAAGCAAAAATTCTAAATGTCACATTTTTTTTTATCCTATTTAATTTCACAACAACGTGCGACTGTCAAATGAAACTCTGATGGCTTAATTTGGCAGAAAACCGAAATAAATTACACAATCGCGGATGATGAATTGTTATTAACTGAAAAAAATGCCGTTATTGCGTTGTTTAGGCGCGACAGAGGGGACTGACTGCACTAAACTCGTGAAAACTAAAAATTATTATTATTTTTTTTAATAATAAATACGATATAACAGAATTGCGTGTCATATAAACACACTCTCGTATACACAATATTCAAAAAAAAAACACATTCCAAAAAATACGCGCGTATTGTCATTGTATTATTTACAAAAAATACAATTTATCTCTTCCCTCCGTTGTCAAAACTTATATAGTATCAGATGTTATTAATAATTTCCCGTTTCGGTTCATTTGTTTCGTTGACATTTAATAAATACTTAAATGTTATAATACTTGTGCCACAGTATTTGTATATTACTATAGTATACTTGAAGATTATATTATTACAATTGTTAACACTTGCTCAATATAAAAAGTATTTCTGCGCAACGCGTGTGCTAAGTCCTATTTGAAAACCATTCATTTTTGTATGTTTTTTTATTATTCCAGACGAATGAACTATAATAATATGTAGACTATTTTAAACTCAACATTTTATAATATATATTATATATTATATACGAGTATGTATGCATACAGTTGACTCTATATAGCTAATCTAAATTTATTGGAAATTCTGGATATCTAGAACAAAAAAACCCTCCTTCAAAACGCCTTAAATTTTGATGAGTATATTACACAATATACTCGTAGTTATTTACTCTTCTTTGTATAACTCGCGTTATTAAATATACCTATATATATATATATATATATATATATATATATGTGGCTTATATAGTCAGAATCATACCAACACAACTGTATACGTGAATACGTGATCAAGTTCACATAATATATGCAGGCAAGCTATAATGCTATACAATTATTGTGTTCATTTCCGTTTTATTTATACGAAAACTCGTAAAGTACATTGAGTATGAAAACAAAAAAATGTTAAATAAAAGAAAGGGATTATTTATAGCTTGTAATAATTAACTACATATTATTATGCATTTATTTATTTGTCGGTGTAAAACCGTAGTTACAATATTTATAAATATTTTCACCGGATCCTAATATTGTAATGAATTAAATACGTGAACAGTTACAAGGTTCGTGACACGAAAAAAATTCACCAACGATGACTGGACTTTTTAGATAAATTTGTGAAGATTTTCAAGCGACTTATGGAATTTACATTTGAAAAAATATTATTTCACACTGTTGAGGGCAAAATAACAATTAAATTATATATATGAAGTGAAGGAATTAAAAACAAAGTGTATTTTTAAATAAATATTATTTAACGACTGGTTTCGGAAAATATATCCATGATAAATCTATAAAAAAAAAATATATATATGTATTATATTTTTTATAAAATATTATATTTTTATATGTTTTATGGTCGTATATTGTAAGTTGTAACCAATAGGACAATACTCGTAAAACAATAATTTTTATACTTTATGTATTGTACACGAATATTTTTTAATTTCTCGTCTAAAATATAATTATTTTTTATTTTTAAACGCCCGTAGAAAATATACTCCTTTCCGCATTTACAAAACTCTACGGATAAGGCTTATTTGTTATTTCCAATAAAGCAATATATTGACATACGTAGGTACATACATACATATACGATAAACACATATTGACATATATATATATATAATATATATTTTATATATATATAGATCAAACCTTTTACAAGCCACAAGTCACAGTTGATCAAATACGATAAAATGTTTTGTTGTTCTTCGACAAATTTACAGCAAACTACATAGTTATGACACAACGTGCAACAAGAAAAATCTGTGTTTACACGTGAAAATGTATCGTTAGAAAATTGTTTTTTTTTATTTAATAATTTTATATTATTTCTCTCGATTTTCAATCGAAAGCGCTTGCGTAAAATCCATTAAAAATTATAACTGTTTCGCCCACTTATATATATATAGATAGATATATTACACATTATAAATAATACTACATTATTACCACTGCCGCAATTACAGTTTTGGAGGTCACGGTGCGAACTAATTTTGGAGGCCCCTTACAGGGATGAAGGATGATTTTAGAGATTTGACATCCTCCTGCCTTCCTTACAAAGATTGGCATTGCACAATTACGTCGGTGAATTAAGGACAAGCAGTATACACATCAGTGGCGGTTTTGGTTGTATTTTTTTGGTGAGGCGACTTATGTATCACTCCCCCCTCCTTTCATAAACAAAAATTAAACTTCACAATAATGGAATTTAAAAGCATAAAAATAATTATAATTATTTATATATATATATACATATATCAGTAACCCACTAACTAGTGTAAATTTCGAATAAAAAGCACGGCGGCACGAGTAAACAAATTTAAACGAAGAAACCGAAACGACGATTCGAATGAGACAGAACTATGAATTAATATTACAAATTTATAACGATTTCCGTTTGAATCAATATTCCACCACTCTGCAACCTTTGTACCGATGATATCTTGTATTCGGCGCTGTGTTTTGTTGTTGAAAGTGCCGCGGCTGCGGGATTACCATAATACCACATCTATTTTTAGTACACAGAGGCGACGAAAAACGAGCCTCACGATGATCATTGCGCATGCGCAATTCTATTTATTTTACAGTCGCGCGCTTCGCGTACATACGCGTGTGTAATTTATTGTACACAAGTACAAATCCAGAGGCGACGTTAGACGGTGCCTCTCTGACGTCATAGGAACATTGCCGCCGACTGAAATACCACAGTTTGTTTACGTAATAATTATTTCGTGCATTATTGCTTATCGGTTTATCGCAATTTTTGGTAATTGTGGAATGATATACAATATAATAAATGATAATTCATATTATTAAACTTCGTAGAGAATTTTTTTCTCAAATAAAATCGTAATGCAATATTTTTTGTTGAGCGTTAAAGAAAGAAAGAAAAAGGTCAATTTAACTTTGATGTAGATAAGCTTAAAAATTAAGCTTTAAGAACAATTATTACTTGATTATTAAATCTAATAATAAAACAGATAACTTAAATATTTTCAATGACATTTATAATAAAAACGAGAACAAAAATATTTAATATAGTAATGAAAATAAAAACAGAAAAATAAATAAAAAGGGCATGAAAAAAAAAATAATGCTCGTAAATAATAGATTTGTATACATACAAATTTAAAAATATTTAAGAAAATTCTTTTTTCTTGCTTTGCAAAAACATCAATTATTTTATCTGTGTCTAATTCCTCTGTTCGTTTTTGTTCAGTATTTAGAACACTTGTCATGAATAGTTTTTAATAATTTTTAATTTAGAAAATGAACGTTACGCATTTGCCGCCACAGTCACTAGTAGAGTTATAAAAATAATACGTGCACTTATTAGAATATCGTTGTATAAGTAGAAGCCATATCATTATATAAAATACAATATTCAGAAGACCTTTTGTGCTATGTATTGTTTTTAGAGAATCCTCTAATACAGCTTTAAGGCAACAATTTGTCTAGTTGTATCTGTGCTAATATCAGATTTAAAAGAAAACGGATAAAAAGGCCGCCGTGCATTCAGAGAAATATTGCCGCAAGTGGGACGGACATGCGCGAATTTCGTCCGGTTTTCGTCCGCCGCCCGGTGCGTTCTTATTTGAAAAAGCCCATAAATATTACGTGTATTTTATATCGTTCCCACACGGAAATCCATTGGGTGTTTAGTAAATAAATAGACTACGATGCGCCATGCGTGCGTCATTTATGACATTATTTTAGCGGCCTGTCGCCATCTACCGAGATAACCACGATTCAAGAGTGTTGACTTTATAGTAGTGAATATAATATATCTTATTTAGATTTGGAAAACCATATTAAGGGAATTGAAAGCGGGTATTTTCTCTCATTGTCTTACACACATGAAACATAGCAAAATAGACGTTTCGTACTTCCAACGTACCGATCGATCTATTGATGCGATAAAAAATTTGAAAACAGATTTGAATTCCTCGTGAATTTTACTACAAAACGACTTTCCCACTTTTTTCATTTTTTTTTTTTTTTAAGACCTTCAAAAATGAATTATTAACAATATTTTTTTTTCAAATTTGTTCGGTTAATTTTTTAAGGGTTTATGAAAAAAAAAATTAAGAAAGTGGGAAAGTCGTTTTGTAGTAAAATTCACGAGGAATTCAAATCTGTTTTCAAATTTCTTATCGCACCAATAGATCGATCGGTACGTTGGAAGTACGAAACGTCTATTTTGCCATGTTTCATGTGTGTAAGACAAAAAGAGAAAATACCCGCTTTCAATCCTCTCAATAAAATCTACTTTGAATTTTATCGTGTCGGCCGCCCGCTCGCTCGCAAAATCGCGTTCAGCTAGGACGCGCTGTAATAACTACACATAATAATATAATATAATAAAATAATTACAATTTATAATATATTTCATAGTATAATATTTCATTACATATGGACAATAAAAAAATTTTAAATCCCATGTATATCTGTTATTAAACGTTTGGTTTAATCAATGAGTGATATAATTACGAGGCCCGTTTGGCGGTGCGACGCACCGCCTGCACCCGCGGTAGTTGCGGCACTGCGTGTAATGTATTCGTATAATATTACACAATTGTACCTATATAGTATATAATAATTATAACAATTATTGTTATAATTCTCATATTACATTATATTTATACATAATACCATTGATTATAAACACTATAGTATTTATAATCAATGATGTAATATTTATACACACAGTCTGTTTTTTAAACATTTTTTCCTCGTTTTATCTTTGGCAAAATATCAACCGAGTACATAATTTGGTTAAATTTTTACAGAAACTATATTAATGTGATGAAATTTTTAATTCACAATTTTTGACTGGGGCTCCCGAATACGTGCCTCCTCCGGCCACCCCGCCGTTAGTCCTGGCGACGTATTTTTATTATTTTTTTTCAATAATAATAACGCGGAAAACGTCCGTGGGATTCACGGACGGTCCCGCGACGACTGTGCGATATTATTTCGGTAACGTTGGTAGCAATGCCGCCGTCGCGGATGCCCTTCAATAATATTATTTCGTTATCAACGATAAGCGGTTTGTTATCAACGCGACATCAGCTGCCGTTTTCGCGAAAAACGTCGGAAAATCGTTTATTATTATTTTTTTTTTGTTTTTCGCCAAACGATCGTCGGTGTGTTAAAATTTCTTTTTAATAGTAAAACGTCGAAAAACCACCCCAAAGAAAGAAAAAAAAACCGAGCCGACAGCCATGTCGTTGTTCAGATACTCGTATTACGATTCGCCGGAAGGGATGGACCTGTTAAAAAAGTTGTTTTACACCAACAAATGTGTGTCCATAGTGGGTTTCGGTTTGGCGTCGTCGGAGATCATTTTGGTCAGCAAACCGGTCGGATACTTGAACACTTTGTACAGGTAACGTCCGAGACGATTAGCTTCGTTTAACCAAACTATACAATATGACCACGGCTGTTTACTACTTAACGACCATTTGCAGATTGGGTCTACTGATGACGCCGATGCTTGCCGCCACCTCGACGTTCTGTATCGTCGCGCACGTCTCCTATAAAATCCGCGAAAAAGACGACGTAATGAATTATGCGATCGGCGGATTTTCGGCCGGCACGTTGTACGGCGTACTGATGAAGAATAAAGCAATAGGCTTGTGGCTGGGCGTTGGGTGCGCACTCGTCGGTGTGGCGAAAAAGCATTCGATGCTGAACGGTTATCAGATATTCCCCGGTTTTCCCAAACACCGAGTGCCCATACACGGCGATTTCAGAACGCCGTACAGAAATTGGACTTTGTACGATATGAGACCGAAAGGATGGATAGCTGCCGAAGAACGGAAGGAATAAATATACGATTTTACCGACAGCAGTTTACTATAACGAAATATGTGAGTTTGACGTTTAAAAGTAGTTATTAAAATTGGTCTCGTTATGTATTTGTTTGTCACGTAGCGTTTTGATTTAATATACGCATTGTACCTGTTGATAAATCCATTTTTTCTTTTCTCTGCAAATAGTCTTGTCAATAAAGTGTACAAAATTGAAAAAAAATGTTGTAAAGTCTATTTTGTTAACAGTTCAATAACAATTATTTATTAAACGGATCCAGCGAAACGTATATATTATTGTACAATTTATTTCAAATACTTAATCTGTGATCGAATTTCCAGACATAAAACTATTTTACCTTAATAAAGAAAAAATAAACATTTCCCCGTTCGAGGATAATCGGTAAAGAAATACCTATAAATTTTATAAAGCACAACTGAGACATGTATGTACTGTATTAATTTATATAAATAGTTATAAAATATGTCTTTATGTTCGTCGAATTTCCTTTCATTTTATTTATTTTTAGTGAGGATTTATATTTTTATTTATTATTTCATTTTTTCAAATCGACTGTTGTTGTTTTCCGTTAACATTCAAACCTACTACCCTTTACTCGTGAGAAAAATTAAGTATTTTGAATGTACAACGTTCTTGAATTGAAATGATTGTAAAACAAAAAAAGAAGACTACTAATAAAATCATTCGTTTATCCTATAAACTAAATTACGTCGAAATAATAAAATAGATTATATATATCTAATATGTAACTAATAAGAATTTGCAATTTTTTTCTACTACGATTTTTGTATCTTTATTATTCGTGAAACCATAAATAATCAGATTTTTTTAAAAAAGATATTACATTTAGCAGTAATTTTATTTGCTGACGATTTTTTTATGTGATCTAATAAAATCTAGGTTTTCAATTGATTTAGCACAAAATTAAATTTTAAATTAAAATAAGTAAATCCATCAATTAATATCATACATGAAAATATCTTAATATAAAATAATTAACAAGTAATAATATCTATGTATAAAATAACCAACAATTAAAATCTTGCATCAAGAATAATAAGAAAATACTAAAAGGTAAGATCTAAAAATATAAAATTATTAATAGTACCTAAATTAATTAAATAATATTATTTGTGGAATACTCTATAGATTTTTACTGTGTGTTTGTAGACCATAGTAATTTATATCAATAAAAATTAATCCAAGAATTTTTTTGGATTAATTATGGTTTTCTGGTTTTTACTGTATTAATCTGACGCATCGAGTTGATGTATAGTCATAATAATAGGAAACAAATATTAATATTTTAATGGTATTCAGATAATATGTACATATATATAAAAAAATTATTTTACAATTTTGTCAGATAAAGATAACGAACCGGTTGAATAAACGAGTTGTACATAAATGCATCTTGGATTTTGGTAACCAACGCTATTGGTTCATAAACCATAGTAAGTTACTGTGTACAATGTACATGAATGAATTTAAGTATATATATATAACTGAATAAATACACGTAAAAAATAATAGTATATTTCAAATTTTAAAAAATTATTATTTAATTCTTGGATGAAATCATACATAAGTATACGACTAATATTTTTGACGTCATTATTATGATGATGAACCATCTGGGTGCATCTGGTCAACAGTGCATTTTTGTTAAGTAAGTATTTATTGAGTTTAACATATTTTTTTATATATATATATATATATATACTATATACACTGATTAGTTATTTATAAATTTTATTTTGGGAAAAGTTTTGCGCAAAATTAATATATTTTATTATGACCAATAATTGCCTTTTATTATAAAATGTAGATGATATGAAAATGAGAGAACTTATATTATTATATTAGTTAAATTTTAAACGACTGCCGAATTTCTTTAAATTTTCTTTACCCAAAAAAAATCACATAGTTTTATCTATTTATTGTTAATAATATTGTAAATCATCTATTTTTACGTAGTATTGGTCATATGTATACATTTTAAAACAGAATGTGTAAGTATTTGAATTTTTAATATTTCGTAACAAGAATATATTTAAATCATCTGCTTAAATCTAATGTGTATGTTTAAGATTGCCTAAACTTTATTTATTAAAAATATTTCTCATGGTAAAAATTAAAAAAAAAAAAAACAACGTATTATTTCATGACGCCTGTCAAATTATACGTAACAGTTATGTGTCTTCAATTGTGGCTTGAGATTTTTTTCTAATTAGTATATTCTTCAAAAAACATGCTCGGGTAGTAAGGTTAACGTAATATAGGTAACTGTGTCGTGTAAATTATGAGAACCGTTCACATTATTACACTGAAAAGTGAGATTTCATAACTAAAAAATAGGTACCTAATAAAAAGTAAAAAACCTATTGTATGCAAGTTGTTAATAATTTCAATGTATTTTATAATAATTGTAATTTATTATGTTATTTAGTTTAATATAACCGAATTATCACGCGGTCAGAGCCATATTCAGAAATTTTTAAGGGGAGAGTTGACATAGTTTTTTAATCACAATTTTTTTATAATCATACAGGAGGTATATAAATATTTAACATGAGTATCTTTAAAAAATTTATTACGAAATTCATATACATTATATTATAGTATTATAGTAAAATTTAAAATATGGGGTTAGTCGCGATTTTCTCAAATAGACTTCACGACGAGTTCCAATCTGTTTTCGGAATCCTTACCTAACCACTAGATCAGTGTACGTACGTTGGAAGTAGAAAAAGTCTGAATTCGCGTGTGTTAGCCAAAATCTCCGCTTCAAATCGGTTTAACAAGAAAAATGAAAATAAAAAAATCTCGCAGAGTATTCAGAACTTCCCACGATAACTACTACTCAGTGCACACGTTCATGAATTTATATGCACATTAGCGACGGGTCGGGCGCGAATGTAGTACAATTATTACAAGTACAGTGGTGTAATCGTAAATAAATTAGTAGGTACCCACACGCTATTCAACGTTAAATTAAGCCTTGCATGATGAGGAGGGACCGGCCAACAAGCTGTAACCCAATGTCCAAACTAACCAAATTCTCATTTTATTTTTATTCAAATACCGCAATTAAATACCTGCATATATAATATATACACATGGTAATTGGTTAAAAACGACAAGGGTAAAAAACGACAACGTTTAATAACAAATTTATTTTTTATTTGTTTTATAACAAATAAAAATGTTTAAAAGTTACACGGAAAAAAATGACAAAACACATTAATGTACAAATATAATTAAAATAATTTTATTATGTAAATCAAAACTTTTAAAAAGGTAGCGAGCCGCGGAGTGTTGTGGATATCGCTTAAGTGAATTACTTGGATAAAGATTTTAGAGTTTTGTTTTTATTATACATTTGAAAGCAATGATAAATCATTGCATTCGATAAAACGATTCTGAGCGGAGCTTCGGTGTAATAAATAAACGACAATCGATTAAGACGAAATTGCATTTTTAGCGTTTTTATGTAATTTTTGGTAGTTTTCCTGACTTTTGAAAAAAGTATTGAGAAAATCGGAAAATGACCTCCCTAAAGTACAAACTAAATGCAATTTGCAACCAGAAAAGGTGCTACACGAAAAAATCTGAGCACTTCTGGTAGAATTTTTGGGTACAGTCATAAAAAAAAAACACATCATTGTAAAATCAATGCATTCCTCGCTCCGCTCAAAATCCAAAATTACACGGAAAATTAAAAAATTAATATATACATATTATTTTAATTTTTTAATTTTCCGTGTAATTTTTAAACGTTTTGATTATACACATATATATATATATGTGTGTATGTGTGTTTCCCAATTTAAATATTGCACACAAATTGTTTAATTTATTCTGCAATTTTGCGTATATATATATATAGCATATATTTTTCTTTTCGTAGTGTTTCCAATGACTTGCGCTAATTATGTCTCAACACTTCCTACCTCCAAATAGATTATGGTTATCGATAACCGTATATAGAGGAATGGCATTGCCCCACTAACTTTGAGACTGGATGATTCCATACCTCAGTTTGATTTTATTCGTCCGTTCAAAGTCGTTTAATGTAATATTAGGTACATTTCATCATCATATGTATGGCGGAAATAATGGTGAACAGTGTCAAAAGCGACTTATGGAATCGGGTCGAATTAATTCGTTTGAATGTACGAGTCACGCATAAGTGCTACCAAAATATTCTATAATAGGTGAATCATTTTCAGGCAATATATTTAACAAGCGTTTTCCATTCTTTCAGCTACATAACTGCACACGGGTAAAAATTCCAAAGCCTCCAATTACCGGCAAAATAAAGAAAATTCGTCATCTGATCTATAATATCATATTCTAATCACATTTTTTGAACGTGTCGACGTGTCGCTCACGCGTGTAAGATGATAACCGTTTTTATAGCATTGATTATTGCTTTTTCGAAGTCGACGTGTATGAAATTATAGTACCTATCTGAGAAAATATTTTTCCATGCACATGTTCCCATCAAAACGTTTAACATTCGCTCATAAGCTGTAATAGCTGTCTGTGATTTTTTTTATTTTTAGCCAACAACTGAATAAACAAACATTACAGAAATGCAATTTAGTTGTATTCTAATAAGGTATAAAATCTTTAGGCGACAAAACGCGTATGTACAAAATTTAACGTTCTACACGAAATATGTGGACGTTCCAATTTTTTAAGTGTATATTATTAAGGCGGGTTATTCAGTTATCCATAATATTTTCAGTTATCCCCATCATCAAAAATCGTAAATTAAATCATTATCATATACCCATTACTCTGTACCTACTCAACAGATATTATTACGTATAGCCCGTTTATCTCACACGACATTAAATTATTCTTCGCGACGGGAGTGCGCTGCATGCTGCACTTACCCGTCCGTGCGCTATAGTGGACTGTATTAATTTTTGAGATTATACCAATATACACCCCTGCAATGAGTACGTTTAACGCTAAATGATTAATAACTGAGTAAAATATTCCGTGTGAAAACTAAGTACGTGTTTTCTACTAAAATTACAAAAAGGAAATAGTAACATTAAAATGTAGTAAAAATTCAACTTCGTTGCTGGTAAACAACTAATTATAATATAATAACGAATAAAATAATATATCACAACAAATCAATATTATAAAATAAAATACAGCGATTATTACCCGTTTAGCACTACGCTACAATAAATGATAATTTTTAATTTGCCTTTTGGCCTTATCTTTAAAGTGTACTCTTTCCGTTGAACGAAAATTAACGAAAAGAACGACAAAAATTATCGATACTATAAAACTAAATTGAGAAAAAAAATGGTAAATTTATTTGAACGGTAACGCTAAATAATCGAAGGCGGTGTAAAATATTATAAAAACGATTTAAAACTTATTTAAAAGTAAAATTTATCCTAACTGGGTCGATCCGCATGCGGCAATGCCGCCAGCAGTGTCGCTCGACGACCACCCTTTTCGACAAGGTTCGCAAAATTTTTATTCTTAAAATTTGTAACACGAGACCGACTTTTGAATTCTCTTTAGGTACATTATATTAAAATTTTTTTAAAAACTGCAGTAGTGTATGCATCGCGTGTATAAACCTCCACCCAGAGGCGGATTGGGAAGAGTCCAGCCCACTTTGTTCACATAATACCTATATACATAGGTGTACAGTATACCTATGTATATATATTAAAAATCATTACAATTTGTATTGCTTTAAACAACACGAGACCTAATATTTTATTAAACCTAAATAATAATAATAATAATAATAATAATAATAATAATAATAAAATGGTTATACGAATATCGGTCCTATGGGGCATAATGTAGCATAGTAGCACTGCAGTGGTCCAGTCCGCCTCCGCGGCTCCACCACACCTGGATCGACTCAGGTATGTAAACATAAAACGCGCGGCGGAGTGTCTTAAAAATAATGCGATTACCGCGCGATGCGTTATAACGGATTCGATATTTATTTTATGCCGGCAACGATTTCGGTCTTGTAATTATTATTACATTATCCGAGAGAAAAGGGACGTCGAATCCGTCCGCTGTCTTTATAGTAATATTAATATTAATAATAATATTACGATTATTATTATTACACTATGCGTGTATAGGTATACAGATATGTACGAAATTCGGTTCGCGCGCGACGTGATTAATCTCGGAGAAATTCGCTCACACGAATGCACGTCCAAATATATTATAATTCATTGGACGTTATACAGAAACTTAAATGGCTCTACGGAGGACTCTTCGTCGTAAAGCTCTGCACGTATAATTTTACAAAACGATACGTTAATTTTCAGTTGTGGGATAACGACAGAAAAAAAAATAGTCAATATTATTTTTTATTATAATTTATATATTTTATCTAACCAGATTGATGCGGCATCATTGACGCCTAAGCCGCGCGTCTGAAATATTCAGTATAGGTCTAGATAGACTTGCGCAAGAGCTCCGCGGCGACGACAATACAAAACATGATCTCTTCTAATCTCTTCTATATGCTTCTCACGAAGTCTTATTATTATGCTCCGATTATTTTGACTCCAAAGATTGTTGTCTTACGCGCATTAAAATATAATGTATTACCTATTTTGATTTTGTCCTAAAACAAGTCCGTTTTGGTGGGAAAAATTCACTTAAAGGTATTCTTACAGTTTTGTCGCATTTTCAAACGGTGATTTTTTCAAAAATTGTTGATTTCGTTTTATCTTCCGCGTGCTCGTATAATTTCCGATCGATATAATACTACATTTAAAGGACTTTTAAATTTTACTCACTCAAAAACGTGTCTTACAAATATCTATCATTAAAATTAATAATTGTTATACACAAGGATAAAACCATAATATAGTAAAACAACTATGTACGTATATACATATATTTATATAAATTAGAAATAAATTACCCATCACGTAACAGAACTTGGTTATTTTGATATATTTTTTAGAATTTAGAAAACAAAAAATTATAATAAAAATTTCAAGCGTCTATATTTATTGGAAAGTTCAGTGAGGAATTTTTCACGTTTTATTGCACTTTTACCACCAATTGTGAGCATATTTAAAACATTGAGTGTTTCCTGTTAAAAGTATTCACCAATTTTAAATTAATGTTTTTTCGTTCAATAAAAATAAATGAATATTCCCTGTATCAATATAACTGTGATGCAGGATTCCTCAAGTAAGTCGTTTCCTGTAAATCCTCGCCCATACTCTTTTGTGAGATCGATAAAATCTCCATCGTAATCATTTTCTTTAAATAAAGAATTGGAGTACCTAATGTGTTTTTTGTCTACTAAATTTCGAGTGTCGACAGTAGCGTCGAACGTGCTAATATAAAATGATGAATAATATTATGTTAATTATTCTTTAGGGCCTGGGGGAAGGGGTTAACCCGAACAGTGGCGTAATTACGAATGCTATATGGGAGGGGATAGACAATTTAGCATTAGATAATCCATAATAATTGTAACGACTAACGACCCTTCCAACGATTGATTAAATCGAAGTTAAAGTGATTGCAATATTCGTATTTTTTTTTATTATTTTCTTTAATAAAAACGACATATATTTTATAATACAATTTCTAATTTCCTTCGGTTTTTTTTTTTTTTTTTATAGCTAATTTATTGAGTACTTCATCCATTTTTACTTAAAAATCTGAATATGGGTAGACCTTTCTTCGGTGACCGCATCATACCGGTTACTAGTCAATAAACTGAGGAATCCTGTGATTACTAACAAATTTCGTTAACGCAAAAAAGTTAAAAGTTATTTAAGACGCCGGTAGAGATAGATAAAATATAAGAGTCGGCCTGGGTGGACATAACAAAGAAGTTTTTAATCTCATCCTCTCGCTCTTTGAGCACTTCTTCTAAACGTTAAACGCTAATGAATAATTGATTGCAGTTAAGAGTAAATAATAATCGATTTTACATAAAGTTTTCAGAAAACTATTTGTCATTAGCACGTAAAAAATTAAAATTATAGACTTTCATACGTGAAAATCGAAAATCGGTATAAGATAAAAATATATAAAGTAGTTAAATATTAATTAATTAATTTTTTTGTAATAATGAAGTATTTTTTTATACTTATTTCTTAATTAAATCACAAACAATTAGACATAGACACGGACAGTTTACCGGAGAAAAACGAGAATTATACGTTATACCTATATATGTATATGAATCGCTCGCCGTTTTGTCATTCGGATGAGCGTTGAACGGAAACTATAGACCACTACATCCGACTTAATGTTAATAGAATTATTTTTTTCATACGCTCTGTTTGATTGAATTTCATTATAATGCCGTAGTACAATAATTTTAGTTATATAATTATAGTAAGCAGTTTGTAATATATTAACATAGAATTGGTAAAATAATAATGTATTTAGAAAGTATATTATATCGTGTGCGGATGAAAGGTTTATTATGATTCCAAACGGGTTGGAGATGACGAATTTTTATATCATTTTATGATTTTATAAACTGCAGGCGTTCATTAACGATGGGGATTTATTAATTAAAACTGTTTCGGTAGTGCGGAAATCCAATTACGCTGCCGTTTTAAATTAGTCACTTTTCGAGGGACGTCTCGTTGTATTAATACGCGTAATATACAAGTTTACCCTTTAAAATCATTATCATCACAATAAAATTATACAACGATCTCGTTTGATAAATTCCTGAAAGCAACATCGGTGGTAATGAAGTACGGTTAAGCGTCGGTAAGTCGAGGGAAATGTTTAGGACAAAATTAAGTCGACTATTAATAATACAACACAAATTTTTTTCTCTCCGTAAACGCGTATTATTATCTAGTGGTCCAGTGCAGTTTAATCTACGCCATAAAAAAAAAAAAACGTCTTATATTTCTGTGTCAGCTCGTGTTCATATAGTCGGTACCTCAGAACGACAATGACGATTCAAAGAGCGCATATCGATTTTAAAATATTGTTGAAAAAAATAATACGTTCCTGCCCTGTGTATAACACATAAAATACTTCTATAGTCATTTGATCCGTTCAACAATCGGCTCGTATAAACTCTTAAACTTACTTTTATAGGACGCAAATACCAGCTACCTACTTATTTATGATCGACGAAAATAATAAATAAAAAAATGAAGTTAAGTTTTTACTTTGAAAAGTGAATCTTTTCATTATTAGCTCAACGTTTTGGAACCGTCATTGTGAACGGAAAACTTTCTAAACCTTTTTTTTTTTCGCGGTAACCGTGTAGCGTTTAATATCCGTACCATTCAAGACGTATCTGGGACGGGCTATATTGACCGTTCGAATTTGTAGTTATTTATTTTTAAAACGCAATTCGAAATAATAAAAAAATAAAAAATACGAATCTACAAATTTTTTCATAAAATAGTTTAGGAAAACACTACTTTACCGCGTTGACCACAGTCAAATATTTTTTTTTCAGCCGTTTGAATCAGTTATACGCTACTTAAATCACCTAGATCAATAGTTAATGTCGTGAAATATCGCGATAGTGGTGAATTCTCAGGCCGGAGCAAAACACTTGTACGCAAATAATTTTTTTATTAATTTTCAGCACGATACAATACGAAAAGTGCAATGAATGCTTTATTCTTCGACCCGGCGGGTTTTTTTCAATACATATTCATATTTAGTTTTAGAGTTTAAAATCGATATTTCACGGTTTTTTTTGTAATTCAATTTTTTTTCACACCGAACATAAATTATAATATTACGACGCGTTACATATTATTTAGAATAAAAGTAAACACCCGATGGGAAAAATTTGTGTACGCAATAAATAAGTTTTCGTACACGAGAAAATATCCGATATGCAAACTACGACGAAATATAATATTACAGGGCGGATAACGGCGAGGACGTGCTTGGAATCAAAATTTAGAATAGGCCTATTTGTAAGTTCGATTTACCGATAAAAAAAAAAATTAGGATCGATAGCTAATTTAAAATGATTGATTACGGAAACGCATTAATTGAGTAAAAAGTAAAAACAAAATTATAATTAAATATTTTAAAAAAAATGCATTTTTATATTAAGGTTAACGAAAATTCATAACACATATTGGCATTTATCCTCTTTAGTGGTCATAGCTCATATCAGTGCCGCAACTACACTAATTTGGGCTCGTGTGTAAATAAAATTAATTTCCCACCCCCCATCTGGAAAATAGACATTTTATCATTTGTTTAAATTGTATTTACTTAATATTACTTAATTGTTTTTTTTTTTACTGAACTGTAAATAAAAGTTTTAAAATAAATGTTAAAAATTAACTTATTGTAAAATTAATTTTTCTACGTTTTAAAACATACATTGGGATTTAAAGTTTTTACTTATACAAAATATTTTTCGGTAGTTTTTGAATTATGTTTTTAGGCGCTTTTGAGAAAATCGAAAAATGACCTCTTTAAGTACCAACTAAATGCAGTTTGCTACCGTAAAGGTCGGAGCACTCTTTCTATAGTAGATTTTTTGGGTACAGACATAAAAAAAACACATAGCTTTGTAAAACCAATAGATTCCTCGCTCCGCTCACGATCTAAAATATAATTAATAATATACATTAATACGTGTAATAAAAATTAAATTTCAATGTTATAGTAAAATCAAGTTATATATAAAACGATATTAATTTTAATATGAACAATATATTTGAAATACATTTAGATCAAATAAATTGCAATCTACAATAATATACGTTTTAATTCGTCAGAAGAATTTGTCAATTTATCAATAATAGAGTCGTAGTCCCATTCATAAAACAAAATCAGCTTCGCAGTTTAGTAGTATTAACGCTTCAAGAAGATCTTGGCCCGTAAGGGATTTTAAACGACTTTTAATAGAATAATATTTAATCGGTTAAATTAATATTTAGATTGCAAAAAAAAAAAAACACGTTGTTGTACGATAATGCGTACAAAACAAAATCGATCAATTTTTCAGTCTTCATTAATAATTATTATAACAACGTGGTTTTATTTTCTTTCTTTCTACATATTTTTCAATTTTCGTCATTGGACGCCATTATTGCGGCTCTGGCTCATATAGATGTTTTGGCAAAATATATAAAACTATATTTTATTTATATTATTACAAAACGATTTCGTTTCGATACATCTTGTAAACACTTTATAAAATACGTATTAAAGCGATTTTTTTTTTTTTTTTTAATTTTACTGTACAGAAACGTTGATTGTTACGTTAAATTCAACCGAACAGGCTCGGACAATGGTGCCGTTTGGGCGACGAGAGATTTTTTTTTCCAAAATCATAATAAAACACGCGTTAAATGCTATTGATGATTTTTAATTATTAAAATTTATATTATTTATATATTGAGCATAATTACATAAGTTCAATAAAACTTTTAGTATAAGAAAACATTGTTTTGCGATGGCGGGGCTGAAAGTCGCGCGCGTTTGTGGTAGTCGATCAAAAGTGTTCAACGTGATGATGGAGTGCTTCACTTTTCACAACGACGACAACGTTAAAGTCACGTGTATGTAATACAAACGCATATTTTATATAATAATAGGTACATACGAGCTAAAAAGTTCAGCGTAATCGGTTAGGTCGTATTTCATTAAAACGCTAACAGTGACGGAATTCACGAATCGTTTGAAAATTCACGTCAGAAGTTTCAGCAAACTTTCCGCAGGAACGTTTTAATAAATTTGAATACGTTAAAATTTCGTGACTCCGAGACATTTCAATTTTTCATTACAGAAATAGGTGTTTTAGTACAAAATTGTTTCATAAAAATAAAAGAAATACTCGTAGCGATAAGTCATTACAATTTTATATCATTCACTCATATTTGGTTGTATAATATTTATCATAATAATATGCCGTTGAACGTGAAGTGTAAAGATAGTGTTGTTTCGGTTTTTACGGGTTATTGACTAGTTTGTACCCATAATATAATATGCATTCGATTAACGAATATTCGTTTCCAGACTACATCAGTGTATTGACTCAACTGGATAATATAATATATTATGATAATTGAATGTAAGAAGTCAAGTTCATAAAACGTTCGTTCAAATTAATGATAGGTCGACTACTGTCAACGACAATATAAGTTAACTGTTCAAGCTAAACGAAAATTTTCGTTTTAACTACAGTTATAACCTTTGCAAATGGCATTGCCAAAACATCATTGTACATTAAAAAAAAAACGTGTACTAATATTTTGAAAACCTCTAAAGTGTTATATACATAATATTATGTTAATTGTTACGTTCGGCGCAATACAATTATAGAAATGGGGTTAAGATTGATTTTTAATACGTAAAATATATTTGTCGGGACGCATACCGTAAAATGGGGTGAATAGGAACGGGTTTTAACCATTTATTGATGATCAAAACCATAATTTTTAAGATAGAAATTTTTTAAAACTGTTTTAAGTAGTGCCTTTACAGACGCTTTATTTTAATCTATAATTATAATTAATAATAATAATATAAATAATATAAAAAAATAATAATTATATAATTAAATTAATTTAAATTTCAGGTATTAGAATTTTAAAATTATATAAGAAAACTCACAAAATAATAAAAAAACAAAATTGAGGGGGGAGTCAGATTCACGTACGTCAGTATTTGTGGTCATTAAGAGGATTCTCATTCGGGTTACAGCGATCGCACGAAAACCAAACTCAGTTGGCCTAGACAACATTATTCGTGTTCGTATTTGTAATTTTCTAAGATCTATACAAAATCACAAAATTGATTGTACTTGTGTGTAGAATCAAACATTTCAACGCGGATAATTTTGTCGTCTTTAACAAAGTATGATTTTCGTAAGATCACTGTAGCCCGATTGAGAGCTATTCTCCCGAGCCACGTTTTCAGACGGCAAAAATGTGTGGTGTGTATATAGCGTCCTA
This sequence comes from Slavum lentiscoides, assembly GCA_032441835.1. NCBI lineage: Eukaryota > Metazoa > Arthropoda > Insecta > Hemiptera > Aphididae > Slavum > Slavum lentiscoides. The sequence continues at coordinate 6,388,929 of CM063712.1, read as the reverse complement.
TTATGATATCAATTACTGCGTTGATCGATCGGCTGACACACACACCACGTTCGCAGTATTATAATTATTATAGTCCTTTGTCTTTCGTGAATTTTTATATTGTCAAAGGGCCAACGTTCTCGTTATTGTTGTCGTTAAACCTCCGTCGCCTACATAATATAATATCTTTTTATATGCAAATGAAAAACCGTTTTTCTCGCCAAAAAAAAAAAATTAAAAATTACGTCGTTTAATTTCAAGTGAATAATAATTTTCACAATAACCATAGGGCATAGGCTATTGTATATTTTCATTTAATAGAAATTGGCTATATTAGCTAAGTATTTTATTTAAATATTGTTTTCTCCAATAGATATACCATTATATGTTATAGTAATATTATTATCGTTTATGCTTAAATATAGCCACATAATTTATAGTATACATAGTTCGAATACAGGTTTACGTTAATCAATCTGTTTTTATCATTTTTTTAAAATTTTATTTGCGAGAACTTATATTTATTCATATTTACGAGTAAAAACACAAACATCTTGTGTCAGCAGAATATACTATTTACTTTATGTATACCGTTCATGTTAATGATTGAAAATTCCTGAACTCGAAATACGAAAAACTATTTTATTAATTAAATATTAAAAATGATTTTATTGCGTACAATGAGAAATGTTGAAAATTATGATGAGGCTAAATTTTCCCTTTGTTCAATAAAAATGACGCTCAGAATATATATAAAAAAAAAAATCATATTGATTGGTATTTTACAAAAAAAAAAATAATAATAATAATAATAATTATCAAGCTTAAAATAAATTTTTCATTTTTATAGGCGACAAAATGATTGATTTTATTTCTGCTTAGGAGCGAAAATACAAGAAAAATCTTTCCATTTTTAACAAGCTCGAGGCCTGTACTCAATTTTTGAAGTGTGTAGCCCAAAGCCTGTGGCCTACTCGTTCACTTAAGGACGGCCCCGGGTGTGCATTATTGTAGTATTGCGTGTTATTAATTTTTATATTTGGCCAGTCAACTTGAGAATTATTACTCAAGAGTTTGCATTGTATATTATTATATTTACTTAAATTTCCGTGATTTTTATATACGAGTAGTATTTGTTATTTATTATTCAATGTGTTGTTGAAGCAATGGGTTTGTAGATATATGTATTTGTATTATAATTTTTTTTTTTGAACCAGAAATGTTAACTAATATATTTATTAATTATTTTTTATTAGAAATATAATATCATTTATTATTTATTTATAATACAATATTATTTGTTATTTTATTAGAATTATTATTTTTTTTTTTATGAATTAATACACACAAGTACAATAGAAACTCGATAATCCGGAACTCCACGGTAATCCGGACGGCGCATTAATTCATTAATATGTATGTAGGCAATGACGCGGCGAGTGATTTCTGGATTTCCGTCAAATACACATTTCTAGACTAACTCCTATCCATAGTTCAAGATTAAGATGTAGGCAAGAACCCATCTTTAGGATTTACAATGTTTTAAAGCTTGTATACCAGAAAAATTTCAAATCAATGCCACGGACATTTGCTCGTCTCAGACTATGTTAGCCATAAGCCATTACCACTACATGTAGGACGTAGGTACATGGTAACTTGTCATAACGTATGAAACACATATATTTACATACAACAGTTTTATTATGTGGGACTCTCTTTGCCTTTCTCGCGCTTACTGTAACCGTGTCTATTGTTCCAAAACCGGCAACGATAAATCACATGTTAGTTTGTTCGCTTCTTCCTTGTCGAATGTATCTATTCATATTACGTAAATAATATTATGGTTTGTTACAATGGCTCCTCGTAAACACGCAATTTTAACTTTAGACCGGAACATTCGAAATAATTATGTTAATTCGCGAAATTAATCTATGGAACGGTCGCTGAGAAGCACGAAATAGGTAAATCGACTGTTTTGAAAGAAAAACAAAGGAGACATTATGAAATTTGTATGCAAAACCGAATGCGGTCCTGGTACACGTACAATTTTCAGAAAGCCGGGACAATCCTGTCCTCGAATGAGTTCTATTCATATATGATTTATGCAACGAAGGTTTCGTGTTCCCATAAGTGGTTAAATGATATGCGACAAAGCTCGTGTGATTATAAAATCGGGAAACGGGTTCTCAGATTGAGTAGAAAATTAAAAAATTCCCCATGGAATCTTGAAATGACGGGCGAAAGATTTTCTTGCGACGAAACATCAGGTGAACAAATTAGAAATGAGTGAATAATGAAAAAAAAATTGAACGCAGAACAAATGTAGAACGCCGATGAATCCGGTTAATTCTGGCGAATACTACCAAAGCACAGGTTTCGTATAAATTACGAGAATACAGCTTCTCTAGGGAAACAAATTATTAAATCTCGCGCACAACGTTCACGTCTTGTGCCAGCCAGTCCGATTGCAGGTACACATAAGTTTTCTTAATTTGTTGTAATGATCGCGCAAACGCCATTTGTGTTTAAATCAGTCGCTCTGCCCGTACGCTGTCGTAGAAGAAAGTGCACGGGTTAATCGTGTTTTATTAAGCGTGATTTTTAAACCTTCATTTACCTACAAAAGATACATAATTTTTGGGTAATTGCTCTGAATATCCACCTGCAAAAGAAATGTGTAGTGACGATGGTAACGTTTTTGCAGTGTTTTCACCACCTCATAACACTACTGCGTTTATTGAGCCAATCGATCAAAATGCGTTTCAGAACATTAAGTTAAATGATCGTAGATCTCTCCTATATTCAATATTCTTGTTGATTCCCGGTGCACGGTGAAAAATCCATTATCGCTCCAAAGGCAATACTGAAGACACAGTTTTCAGTATTGCTATTTGCTGGAAAACACTGAATCTAATATAAAGCAATAACATGTGCTTTCCTTTTTCACGTGCGTGCACACGTTTCCACTAGAGCCATACGTCTATAGTCTATAGCACTCTTGGATTTCGCTTCAATTTTCCTTGACTGTTAGTAACATAATATTTTATACATAAAAGTATAGAGAAGGAACACACCCTCTGCGTGTCATATACCTATAGAAATCCAAATATTTTTAAGATTAAAGCTCACTTCCTCAAAAATCCCAAGTCCGTTTTATCATATACATATTCAAATCCGGTTTTAAGATTTGCGCAGGCGGTTAATAAAATATAGAGTCATAACATATTATTTGATCGTCGTCGGTGTGCGAACGTTTCCATCGCCCCCGTCTCGAACAATAATTGTGATACATACAAATACAAATTAAATTAGTCATTTTTCGTAATGTCGTGTATTTCTTTAAACAAATTTTTCACACAAAATACACATTAAAATAAACGTAAAAAAAAAAAAAATTATAATCAATTAAAAAAAATGTTTGTAATAATAATAATAAAAAAGATTTTTACATATTAAAAAAAAAAGAAGAAGAATACGCGCGTATAACGATAGCGGTGCCGACGACAACGATCAACCGGCACGTTTTTCGCCCCGGTCTTAATACAACTTGTAGCGAGTGGAACGTTTGTACGGATAATCGGTGGATTGGTCGTCGTGGTAGCTGTCACTCACGGAAGAGTGCTCGACTTCGTGATATCTGGGCGCTTCGATCTTCTTGACCACGGCCTTGAAACCGTGTACGTCGTCGGCGGTGTACTCGACCACGCGGGTAGAACCGTCCGGTTCCACCAGACTGTACGAACCTTTCACGTTGCCGTGGCCGTCGCTCACTTCGTGCTGGCTCTTGATGTCGTGCGTGTGGAGGTCTTTCACGCCGTACCCGAAGTGATACGGGGTGGGCGAGTGACTGTCACCGTGGTAATATTGGCGGTGATCGTTGTGGTGGTGGTGGTGGTGCGCGTGGTGGTAGTCGTCGTCGTTGTCGTAGTAGTATTGCGACGGCGGATAAGCGACGGCCAAGTGGCCGAACAACGCGAAAAACACGATCAGCTGAAACGAAAAACAGTTCTTCTCTATTTCATCGTCTCGGTAATTTTCCGTTATTAGAAATTATGAAATTTTGTAATGATGGGCGCTACGGAGTGAAAACTACCGAATAACTCGGTAGTATTGAAACAACTAATTATTCGATCGTTTGCTACAAACAGTCAAATAGATGGTTTTATGTCTGAAAAAGCACAACCGAATGACTCGGTAGTTAATGTAGTAACTATCGACTATCGAAATTATCGGTAGTTCTTTAAGACAATTGACTATCAAAGCTATCGACGACTCGGTAGTTCTTTTAAAACTATCAACAATATTTATAATATTTAACAAATATTTATAATATTTAACAAATATCGTCATTATTGGTTTTTCGTTATTATATTTGATCTAGCGAAACGTGTATAAAGCAACGGAAATGATATCGTTCGCTGTAACTGACCGGAGTACATAATCAATAAAAAATAATTGGTATAGTCGTGTTTTTATCCGATGTCCGAGAAGTAGTAATCTGTTCGGAATATTTTCAGATATATCCATGTCTTCAATTATTGGCTGACGTTTCGGACTTATTGCAGTGACCGTTTTCAGAGCGATAGTTATTGGTTCGAGGTTATAACTGTACTGAAGATGGACTCTGCAATAAGTCCAAAACGTCAGCCAATAACTGAAGACATGGATATGTCTGAAAATATTTTGAATAAATTAACAACCCATGAAAGCTTTAACACATTCATAAGTAATAATCTCTTCAAATTTAGTTTGTCACTGGTCATTACTAGATAACGAGTGTTTAATTTTTATTTTGATGAGTGAAAAAATAATATATTTGACGGGTTTGAGTTTCGATTCTATAAACGTTTAAGAGAAATGTAAAAACCGCACGTGAGTATTATTTTAAATAACGAGAATAATTTAAATATAATTATGTAATTGAATGATTACTGAAAACCATAATAAAAATCGACAACAAATTTGTAATGCTCCAGAAAACGTAATAGAAGAAATTCTGTTACGTTCAGAATTCAAAAATAACGACGTAGAAACAATCGTCACAACTAAACGGCACTAATTGGAGGAAATTAGCCGGATATGGAAATTCATCCAGACGCTACAATTGACAAATGGTTTTTAATAAACTTGTTTTATTTTAATTTGATGTAAAATAAAAATGGTAGCGAGCCGCGGGGTATTGTGGATATCGCTTTAGTGAATTACTTGGATAAAGATTTTAGAGTTTTGTTTTTATTATAAATTTGAAAGCGATGATAAATCATTGCATTCGATAAAACGATTCCGAGCGGAGCTTCGGCACAATACACTTTGTCTATTTTTTGTACAAAATTAATGTAATATATGTCTGACGTTGTGTTCAAATTTCAAGTCAAAAAACTCAAAATGAATGAAAAACCTCAAAATCTAAAAATAGCCTAAAATTGCCAAAATAGCCTTAAAGTTGTATAGTACAAAGATACAATTTTGTTGAAAATTTCAAGACAATAGAATGATTATTTTCGAAATTATAGCGAAAAACTATACGTGATATTAACGAAATCGCATTTTTAGCGGTTTTTCGTAATTTTTCGGTAATTTATCGCGTCGCGTTAAAAAACAATTGAGAAAATCGAAAAATGATCTTTCTAAAGTACCAACTAGATGCGAATTGCTGCCGGAAACAAACTGTGACCGAAGAGATCGGAGCACTCCTTCTGGTCTAAAATCTGTACACAGGATAGAAAAAATAAAAATAAATTAAATGAACATCATTGTAAAACCACTAGATCCCTCGCTCCGTTCAGAATCTAAAAAATTACTCGAATTGTATTTCTGTATTTATTATATGATATCTGTCTAATGTCGTGGTCAACGATTTAATTTTTTTGTTTCGCGATTGTTTTATATATATATATATATATATATATATATAAAATAAATAAAATAATAATAATAATAATAATAATAATAATAATAATAATAATAATAATAATAATAATAATAATAATAATAATAATAATAAGAACTTTAAATATTATTGGCATTTACAAGAATAACAACAAATTTACGTTTACTAATTTTCTATTGTTATTTTACTTTAAATAGCTTTACGATACTATGGGATTTTAACTATACTTATGGCTAATGCCTTAAGCCGTCTAACGTGCGTCTATATGTATAAGAGCGGTTTCATTGAAAACGTCATTTCCAGGCCAAATATTCGAAGTCACGTCACAGTCGTTTTATTCGCTTCAATATTGCGTATAATAAGCATTTTACGAATCGAGAGTATTTTATGTTTATTTATTTTTTGAAATACTATTAAAAACATTGAATAGGTACACGTTAAAATATTTAAATGTCAATACACAAGCCGAATACTATAACTGTGGTTCTGCATTCATCGTTTCGCTGGCGGAGGGCAGAGAGAGAGAGACCGCGTTAATTCCGGGCTCTTGCAAAAAATTTGAAACATACTAATGGATTTACTTATTTTAAATTAAACGTCCGATCAATGTAAATTAAAATTGGAAGTGCTGTTTGCCAGTAATTTCATGACGAGTATATTGTTGTGCTATCGAAAAAAAAAGGTAAAATTTATATGAAAACTTCCGAAAATTCCATCTATGTTTTAATGATCGGGTGTGAAGGTAATAGAAATTAATACGATTCACATATCATAAATATAGCGGCGAATTTCTTAATTATTTCTTGTTAACTTAAGATAAATCTTCAAAAAGTTATTTCTATAAACCAACGATTGAAAACATTATAATACTGTTTAAAAAATTAAAAATAGTAATACTATTTCCTCGAGAAATATTAACGTAGAAAAAGATGGCATATAAGTTGATTTTTAGATTTATCAACATTTGTAAGTGATGATACGAGTGTATTGTATAATTTATAAAGCATAGTGATGGATTTTTTTTTTCGATTGATGATTTTCGGATAATAATTCCATTTTATATTAAAAGAAAAATAATAAAAGCGTTTAAATGTAAAAATCCTAGTATAAACGTGTTAAATTCGTCATCGGACGTCGGATATTGTGTTTTATTTCAAAAATCGCTTGTGGTTTTCAAAATATTTTTGCCTTCGAAAGGAAATCGTTATAATAATGATAAATAAGTTTTTTTTTTTATAAACAGTTATAAAGAAAATTTCAATCAAAAACAAGTTATAGCCCTGTGAGGTGTTTGGAATTCTGAGTGCGGCTCAGGGGTAGTATTACCTAAGGGTGAATATACCTCCGACTCGTCTAGTTGCGATTATAAAAAAAAAAAAAGATTTTTGGAATCCAGTTAAGTAAGCCGATTGAATATAAAACAAGAAACGTATTAATTAAAAGCAATATTAGGGGTGAGAGGTCTAATTTTATATTTTTGCGGGGGCGCCCAAATGTATGCATTACTGCGTATAAGCCGCATGCAATTACATATAGTACTTTTGAAGTACGAGTAAATTAGTAAAAATTTTTGAAATTTCAGTGTCATTGTCGTATTATACGACATTTATAACGAGTAAAATCCTTTTAAAACTGTTGTTATTCTCCGAGTGAATTTTCTTTTGAGTAATATTTTAGCGTATTTAATACGGTCGTATACGCATGAAAAAAAAAATGGAACTCTCGCAAAGGGAATAATCAACGAAAGTTAAATATTTAATAATTCTATTATTACGAGAAAGAATATATTTCGTATTTGCAGATGTTTAAATTATAGTTATGTGTCTTTTATGAAAATATACGTTTAAAATTGAGATTTTAAATGCTTATACTTTATGTACATTTTCAACAGACTTGTCGGGCTCGGATGTTATATTAATGTACGCTAACGAATAACATGCCTTTAGAAAACTTTTCAAAACAACAATAATGAAAACTAAAAATAATTTACACAAATCTCAATTGTTTACGTTTTTAATAGTTAATATTGATGACTATATGAAATAACGATATTTAGAAAAAAATATGTGTAAACATCGTTAAGAAATTGCATTTTTTAAAGATTTTTGTATTATCATTATTGGGCTTTTTTTTTTTATAGAAATCTTTGTCTTTATAAGAGAATCGGTTTAAAACGTAAAAATAATTTAATACAATTTTTTGGCGTAAGTGCCAAATTTTTATATCGAAAAAAATTCTTTAGAGCATTAAAAATATTATATATATACGAATTTTACATTAAATTCGGAACTCGGTTATTTAACATGATAAATTATGTCTTACCTTTGTGGCCATTTTGAAGATACGAATATTATATTTTATAAAACAAATTTTTATAAGAAAAAAAAAAATAAAAAAATCCGCACTGTGATTCGACCAAAACGACGTTAAAAATGTGAGCATAAAACACTGATGAATATTCAAACAAGTATTCGCAGTATTTATACTATATGTTAATCCCTTCCATTGGATTGTTCACCTAGTTTACTTGGACTATTATACGGACTTTAATTACATCAGATCATTAAAAAAAAAATACACGAAATCTTCCAATTTACAGTGTATAGTTCAAACGTACATTGCACAATTAGTTATGTATTATAATTATATTACTGCGATTCCATTACAATATGATAATAACATTAGTTTGTGGATTATAATTTATAACGTACAACTTGGGTACCAATTGATGAGATTTAAATAAAATTAGTTTATTTATTAGGTCAACTTTAATTAATTTTACAATAGCTGTTTTATGAAATGCGTTTGTAATAATATTATGTAATGTACCTAAATATTAAATATCTCTGCACGTGGGACCGGATTAACCCTTAGGCTTATAATAGACTATACTCGTATAGACTGTATCCTTCAGCCTTAGTTTTCTATGCTAAATTTTATTTTTCCATCTAAAAATAATATTAATAAGAAAAATATAATTTCCTTATAGATGCGTTTGTTTTAGGAGAACATTATTCTTTTAAACTGAATCACTATTTGAAGAATAATCATTAATTACTTAAAAGTTCACTGAAATGTTATTATCATTATAGATTTAAACATAAGACGTATTTACCTGTGTAGAAGAGTAACGAAAACGCAGACTCTGCAAAGCTATTTAATATAAAACCATCATATTTATTGACAGTCTATAGTTTATAAATAACGATATCAATTAAAAAATATTAATAATTACCAATATATTAAAAAAAATCGGGTTTTGTTAGGAAAAAAATATCTGTTAATTTTAATAATGTTGTAATACTCATGTATTTTTTCGAGTATATTCAAATATGATTTATTCAAATCAAATAAATAAAATTTATAAAAGAAATAGGCCTGTCTTTCTCTTTTTTCAATTTTTTTTTTATATAAGCTTCAGGCCTTAGTCTTAATCCGAATCTGCCTTTATATACACACAATCAAATCCATAAACATTTATGTTTTATAAGTACACAATATATACAAATATTATGCGTTTAATCAATTTTTGAAATATGAGTTTTCAAAATGAGAGCTACACCGTGTTTACCTTTCTTTTTTTATATTGAAAAAAATTGTTTGTTTTTTTTCCCGAAATCTTTTTGTAGGTAACGTAATTCAAGCGTTTCAAAAGTTCCTTAATATTGAACTTCTATTGCGAGAAAAACTGGACACAGATGGCACACATCATTCTCCAAATACTCAGTTGTTTTCAAGAAATCGTGAAAAATAAGCGTTTCACTTAAATTTTCTTTGTTTAAGAAAGTTTCTTTTTTCACCAACGCTTCGGCCGAAATTGTTTTTTCGAAGATTTTATTTTGGTTTATTTTTCTCAATTCTAAACTAATAATGTAACGCAGTGATGAAGGATTAACGTAGGATTTTCTACGTTGTGTACGATCTTTCGAATTCCCCAATACAAAGTTACTTATAAAATGTTAACAAACAAACGAAAACTACGCCAGAAATCGGACTAATATATAATACTTAAGTAATATCGTACAGTAATATTGATTAAAAATTGTTGTATGGACAATACGCGTAAAATAAGGAAAATTATTGCATCGAATCCAAAGAAAACAGCAGCCCGTCTCATTCTACATTTTTTGTGTGATCAGTGAGCGCATTTTTCGTGATAAACTCTGATCTAAAGTGTCGGCTAAATGGTTTGAATATCGATTCAGAATTTAAAAATTTTTTTATTTATAATTCAACATTCAGCTCTATGTTCTTTTCGTACTTGCATGTATTACTTTGTAAACGAATTTCTAATGTTATTTATGACATGCCTACCGACTCGCTAAGGCTAATTATAAATCCTATATCACGTATGATTACTCTTACACTAACATTTTTAATCTTAAAAGGTTTTACTTACCTAATTATAACATGCTATATTAATAGTATTATATGCGTACGTATTCGGCCATTAGGAGTTAAAACGTTAATATTTTCAATTAAGTAGAAAGAACAAAACAAGCGAATTAAATAAATCAAAGAATAAAAAGGATATGCGAAACAAAAGGAAAAACTATAAATTAATATCTACTCGTAAATAATAAATATATATATTGTGTAAATATGCAGTTGTATCAAAGAGTATTTTGAAAAACAAAGAAATATTATATGATAGCTAAATTAAAAAGCATATAATATTTATTTACTACTGATTTCGACTAAAAGTCATCGTTAAGTATTGAACAAAAAATAAAAATAAAACAACAAAATATAAAAAATTAAAATGAACAAGACTACACAGAAAAAATTATGAATATTACAACAAAAAGTTTAAAGAATAAAAAAATACAAAGAAAATGTTTGCATTGTAAATTTATTTAAAAAAACACCTATGGCTTATTATTATAATTAGTTATTACAAACGTGTATGTAGGTATACTCGTATCTGTTACGGGCAAAGTAGGAAATTCGGGCATTGTGCAGAATCATCGAACATTTTGGGCAATATAAAAAATTTGTTTTAAAACTACAATTTCTTTACATTGCCCGATTATTTCCAGGCAAAGCTTACTATATTTAAACTCTTGTGGACAATGTATATTTTATGGAATATAATTTTAACATAATTTTATGTAGGTACAAATTTTAAATTTGTAGTCAATATTAGGAAATATTCTTATTTCTAAACGACATGCTGGAATGATTACTTTTACTTATGCATCAGTTAATAATTTATAGCTTGCAAAAATGGTGCTATGTTTATAATCTATTATTGATTAAATAATAAATGGACGAGGAATTACCCGCAGGTAATCGTGTATATTGCTAATTTGTAAATGTATGTATAACGTTCATTTAGTATTTGACGATAAATAAAGAAATGAAACATTACCTGTATTATATAAAATACTTTATCTTACTATTAAAATACAGTAAACACAGTGTTCACAGTGAAATTATACTTACACCTATTTAGTTTTTAGTTTGTCATACAATGCCCCATTTCCTACTTTACCCGTAACATATCGATATAAAATATTTTCTTTATATCTGTTTGTATATTTAAAATTTTTGTTTAATTTCATATATAATAATATGTAATCCTACAAAAACTTAATTTATGCAAATATTATATTTTATATTTAAAATATGTAAATCATTATATAAAAAGTAATAGTATGATTGTTTTCTAAGACATGTCTAGCAAATTTCGAATTCATATTAATTGTATTTGGTAAATAATATTTCAAACGTATATTGTTCTTATTATGTTTTGTTTTAAGATTATTTTCGTTTTAACAATATACGCAGTTAAGTTTGTAAATTCCTGCAGAATAGGAAATTAATCTTTTTTAAAATTATTATTTGGAAATCTGTTTTTAAAATTATTTCTTAAGTTATTATTTATATAGTTATTATAAATTTCATTTACATTATTATTTATTATTTTAGCGAATTTTTCCGATGATATATTTCGATATTCCATACTAAAATAATTAATTACAATATTAATTTGTTAAAGTTCTTAATATTTCTATGTATTTTATTGATTGTACGGTAAAATTATATTTATTTTAAAAGTGACATCGTCTATGATATTAAGTTTATGATTATAATTTATTTAAAGAAGAATGAATAATATAATACAAATATTTAATGTAAAAATATTAAAAATAGCATGCCATAATTGTCTTTTAAAATTTAATTCACTATTTATACAATTTATTTGCTGTTTTTTATTTTTATTGGTAATGTTCATAATTGTCTCTATGTTATCTCTATATTTATTTTTTGTTTTTCAATATTCTTATTAATTAATTATTTATTATATAATTTATCTTATATTAATTTATAATTGAAAGAAAAATCTTTATGTTGAATGATATTTTGTAATCAATCTTTCTGAAATTGATTATAAAATATACAGGCTATATAAAATAATGAAATTAAATGTTCATTTTTTTGTTTATACAATCTCCATTAAATACCGACTGCATGTTACCAGAGATGCTCCTCTCCCCACCATTATCGGAAGTAATAAATTTGACGTGAATTAGAGGAATGGGGTTAAGAGCTTAGTTCACTAAGTCCAGTCACAAATCGCTATGACACAAATCTGAAGATGGCCATTTATACGGTCAAAACTTCAGAATGAACAAAATATATACACGGCGTGTATTAATGTTAAGCAATCGTATAACGGGTGTAATTATTTCAAGGTTTGGAAGTTAGGATAATATCATTGTGTATGTATTCAATACTTAGATCGTAAAGTGGATTTAATAAACGTTTATACACAACCGAGTTTCAACCCTAATGGAACATACATAGAACTATAGAAGTATATTACTTATATATTATATTTACGATGCTGGACGTTAACGAGTCAATAAGTAAAAAAATTTAGTATCTAATTAACTTTTTAATTTAACGTATTAGTACTGGTGTTATATCAATAATTTTCCCTCGAATTTAAGTCAGTTTGATATATTTTTAGATTCTGAGCGGAGCGACAAATCTATTGTTTTTACAATGATGTTTATTTTTTTTTTCTATCCTGTGTACAGATTTTCGACCAGAAGCAGTGCTCCGATTTTTTCAGTCACAGTTTGTTTCCGGCAGCAATTCGCATCTAGTTGGTACTTTAGAGAGGTCATTTTTCGATTTTCTCAAAAGCACCTAAGAATATAACTCGAAAAAGCTAAAAAAGCAATTTCGTCTTAATCGATTGTTGTTTATATCTTCGTAATTTTGAAAATAATAGTCATAGAAACCTGAAATTTTCACCAAAAGGTGTAACTTTAGACAATATTTACGAGAAAATTAAGCTCCGCCCAGAATCGTTTTATCGAATGCAATGACTTATCATTGCTTTCAAATTTAAAATAAAAACAAAACTCTAAAATCATTATTCAAGTAATTCACTTAAGCGATATCTACAACACCCCGCGGCTCGTTAACTTTTTTTTTATGTTTGGGCCGATTAAACTAATTTTGAGTTTTCATTGCCGAAGGTTTACTATTGTCAAATACACATTTCACCAAAACCCATTCGAAACGAACACGCAAATAATAGGTATCTATTCAGAATAAGAATAAAAACAACTTTAGATTTCGTACACATTTTTGAAAAATTACCAAGTGTTTTGTTAAATTAGCCGATATATATATATAGCTATATATTTACGATGCTTGTAATTCAATAGGAATACGCGTTTTGTATGAACACCTAAACGAAAATATAATCGGCTTTAGACATCGATGACTGGCTTACGGACTTGTTATAGTGACACACATTTTCGAAAGATTTTACTGTAAATAACAAAAACATTTTAAATTCGATAATTTAAACCTCACTTACTGTAGTGTTTTCTCTCGCGTAATTCCTTTTTTTTTATTACATAAATAACTCGAACGATATTAAAAATAATAAAAAAAAACTTATTGAGATGTACAGTTTGACCATCAAATATAGATTTTTTTTTTTGAAAACCAAATCATCGTATAGTATTTTAGTCAAACTAGTTTTGATATGTGTATAATATATCTTTCCCCTTATATATCTGTTTTAATCCTTTATAAAATCGTTATTACGAATAAAACCATATATTAGGTTATATAAAATTATTATTATTATTATTATTATTATTATTATTATTGATTATACTTGTTTAATAATAATGAATTATTGTATTTGTACTCACTACATATAAACATATTTGGTTATTGTCGAGCGAAGGGAATATTAGATGCGTTGCCAAATATCCTTCCAACTTCTAAGTGATGTGAATAAGGTCACTTATATAATACTATATATTAATATAAATATGTACTTTATAGAGTATATAATGAAATGTATGACAATTTAGTGAAATTTAAACAAGACTGCTCCACTTTTGTTTCCAATCTGTACTTGTAAGGATATTTTGAAATTCGCGTTTCGTGATTCAATGTTTTACCACATATACATTCATTATTACTTTATTTTAAATTTTGTATACAAATCGTATTTAATGTTTCTGAACTGAGAGGGGTTTTCTTGGTATTTTTATGAAAAATATTTTTTTGTCTCCTCATATTAAGACAAATCCCGGTAAACGATCAAAAATTATATTTGAATTAAACGTGTTGTCAACTATTATGCAAGAAATTTATTTGAATTTAAAGAGAATCCTTTTAAATAATTTATTTTTTTTAAAACAACATTCATTTTACGATTACTAGATAACAAGACAAAACTATAAATTTTGATTTTTTTTATGACCTTAATTTGTAAATATTACTTTATTCTAAGTATTACAGTTATAGATATTATAATAATGTAACCGAAACAATTGCTACACAATTAAAAACGACAAAAACACAGCCACGCAGATAAAATTATACGCTTTGTTTGTAATTTGCAAAGGAAAAACATTTAACCCGAAAAAATTGTTATATCTCCATATACTATCAACAAACAGAACAAATAAATATCACATGCCCCTTGAATTCAACCGGCGCCAAGATATCGTCATCGCCAGCTGGTCTGGATTGAACACACATTCTTTTATAATGGATAAAACTCCACACCCTGCCTTACAACACACTGCATACCACATATATACTACTACATATATATATATATAGTCCATACCACGCAAGCACTATAAAAACGTACGTAATAAAAGAATGCCCAAAAATTTGAAACGCTCTTACGATCCAATCTAAACATATTGAAAAAAATGTCTGCGACGAACATCCCACACAGCAATTTAGTAACGTTAATGTTATAATAAAACTTTATTTCTAATCGTGTTGAAATATTTAAAAACAAATGTTATTATAAAACGTATGAAATATTTAGGTTGTAACATTTTTTCAATAATATATATATTAATAATTTTTTGTAGATCAAACGTAGCATTGGTCATTGGTTTAATATTGGATTGCTTAATGTTTTTTTTCTTTTAATAATATTGAAGGATTAATATATTTTGTTTGTGTCGGGAAAATAATATTAAAGAACATAATTTTGTTTGCCATATGTCGCCAGAACAATCTGTTTCCTTTCCAGAATTCATTTCAATAAATTTACTCGTAAATTACCATTTTATAATAATTGATATTGTTCATATTAATTTGGAATTAAACACTCTACGCGAGATACCTGTTTTATCGTGTCCCTTTCTCTAGCACATTATAATTCGATTCTAATAAAAGAAATTATCCTTTTCGTTATCCGTAGTTAACGAACGACTCTTGATAACCACACTCAACATCACGAACGAAGATAATATAGTGTGTCTTAGTTCCTGTTCATTACCACCGTCTTAGAAAATAAGGTCGGAAAACAATCATTAGCATTCCGTTTAGTGAGACAAAAATTTTTATTTTATATTATTATTAATTAATTATGTAAAATCCACCGTTTTACACGGTACCGCCGTTTAATCGTTTTCTGTGATTTTTGAAATTATATATTTTCAATTAAGTATTAAAATTTTAAACAGAACTGTTAAACCGGCAATGGAACAATACATAATAAATTCCAAAATTTTATCGATTTTCTAATGTCAAGATTTGGCGTTAATCTTTGTTGTGATTAGAAATGTTTTTTGTCCATTTAAGCTGAGACATTTGAATACGCAGGGGAGGATGGGAAATTGTCCAGCTGTTTCTTATCTATCTGTCAATGGAGAATTGTATTATTTATACGTATGTTATAACCAAGGCTCGGAAGTTATGTTACTAAAAATTTAATTTTTAGCGCTATAATATGCACTTAAAAACCACAAAATATGCACTAAGAATTTGAAAATATGCAAAATAAAATGTTCAAAAAACCTTTAAATATATTCTAAATTTTATTTTTATTTTTAAATAAATTTTTATTTTAGTTTTACATTAATTTGATATATTTTCCATTTTCTAATATGGGGAAAAAAATTCGGAATTCCATCCATTAGAAACACTACCGGAACTTCGTCAAAAAGTTAAAAACTCAATTCCATGCGAAAAAAAATACGAACTGGATGAAATCGCATTAGGAAAAGGTATTTAAGTAAACCGTTGACCACCTTATTATTGTAAACACAATCCGATAGAGCTAATTTGGGCTCAAGTAAAGAGCAAAATGGTGAAAAATAACAACACGTTTAAAACGGTCGGTATTGAACGCCCATCACGGGAAGCGTTAGATATACGGTTATTAAAAATGATTGGGAAAAATGCGTCAGTGATGCAGAAGATATTCAGAACGAGGATAACAAAAAAGAAATTATGAGAGATACCCTAATGGAGCCGATAATTCTGACAATATTATCAGATGACGATGACTGGAGGACGACGAAGAAGATGAAACAGAAAACAATTTGTAAAATAATTGTTTTTTTGTACTGTAATATAAAATATTATTTAATTAAATCAACGAAATATGATTATATTTATATATACATGAAATTGTCAAAATTCGCCTAAAATAGCATTTATAATCTTAAATTAGCAAAATAGCTCTAAAAATCATAAATATGCGAAAATTAACACTATATAAATTTCTTATATGACAAGGAGAAAGTGTGAAACGAATTTGTATTTTACAAGGGATGTTTTAAGACTTACCAAAAAAAAAAAAAAAACATACAAATTCTACAATTTACGAGCCCTGGTTATAATTCCTTTATTAGTTATACGGATAATATACTTTTTACTTTTATTAATAATTATTATTCGCCAGATAGACCGGCAGAGATATCGACCTGAACTCACTGGGCCGTTATATGAACACGAAGCGCAAATAATTAGCTCAATTCGCAAATTTAATAGGTATTTCAATATTACTGTTTTTTTAAATACAGCAAATATTTTGGTAATATAATAATTATAATATTATATAGTATATTTTATATAGTATTGTATATAAAGTACAGTCGACTCTCGATAATTCAAAGTTGGAGGGACTGTTGAAAAATTTCGAATTACCGAGAGTTCGAAATATCGAGAAAGTAAAAAAATATTAGAATTACTGAGAATTAAGAAAAAAATTTTGTTTTTTTATTATTGTACACAATTATTAAATATTTCAGCAAAGAATTAAAACGATAATAATTCTATATAGTTATCGAAAATAATAAGCTAAATTGCTACACGATTGTGTAGTAAATTATTAACGAAAAGATTATAAGAAATACATTTGGTACTTCGAATTACGAGCGTTGAACGTATGAAACTTCGAATTGTCACGTGTTAGTGGCCAGTTTTTCCAAAAATTGATTTCGAATTACCGAAAGTTTCGAATTATCGAAGGTTTGAATTATCGAGAGTTGACTGTATATTATCTAGTATTATATAACAAAACATAATTGATATACTACTGCACCGAATAAAGTGAATAAAAATTAAATCGAAATTTTTTAATTTTACAATTGGACTTTTTTTTAGACGTTTAATCAAATATAATATTAAAACGTTTGAAATACACTTTCGAGAGTAAATTATGTATAAAAAAAAAATAATAAATAAAAGATAACCGATTTAAAATATTTAATCAATTACGCGCGTCTTGTGAGACTTCGATCATAGCTATAAAAATAATTATTTTTTTACTCTTTTCCTCCGTCGATCATAAACATTAAATTGTATACTTTTTTTTTTTACTTTAACTAAACATCTTTATCGTGAAACTAAAACCGTTTCTGTTGCCTATCAACACGTTTACACGCCATAAATTCGATGCCGCTACACAATGAATTCGCGTTTTGCGTTCATTCAAATACTATTTTCGTGTAGTTCTTTTTTATATTAAATGACTCGCTGTTATTCGCGACTTTGTCCGCGTGGAATTTAAGAAGAGATAAGTTGTTTCGATATAAGAATTCTCCGTTTTCACGAAATAAAGCGCTATCAAAGTGTATTTCCACGAAAACACCATGGCAATTAGGATAACATTCCTCCAAAATAGTGTCGATTAATTTAGAAAAAAAAAAAAACAGGAATAAGCATAAGCGATTTTTGTGCAATATATTGTATATATAAAATAGGTGTATAATTAGGTATACCTTATTTAAAAAATGTAACTCATTACAATGCAATGTATTAAAGTTTATCAATTATTAAGATTAAGAAGATGCCACACATCTGCTTATTAAAGGGTTCTGATTGGGAAATTTTCATGAAATTTAAGGAAAATAAAAATCTAACAATTTTATAATATTTGATTGTATTTTAAAAAATCCTGTTTCAGTGTCATTTTTTATTGTTGAGTAATCAAAATATTTATTTAAAACTGTTTTGCGAGGGACTTGATTTCTCTAATCATGCTTATAATACGATTTTTAGTTTCTTATGATATATAGAAGAGAATTTCATCTGTAACGTAGTACAATTATTATTATTTTTTCATTACACTACTCAATAACGTTTAATAAATAAATGAAAAACTAAAAAAAATATTGAACATTAACAAAGGAATAATATTAATTGTGTTTGTGTTAGATAAACATTAAAATATCTATGACATAAACAACGTTTTTCTCTATATATCGTAAAAAAATTGGAAATTTTACTTCAACTACACCGTTCGAAAGATCTTGTCCACAGTACAATGAGTTGTACCCACGAATTATGGATGGTGTGTCATCCTCTTAATAAAGATTAACAATTAATAAGATGTACAATTAACGATTTATAAAATATTAACAATTCGCTGCAATGCATCTTTGTAAACGATTTCGAACGTATTATTTTCATTTACTAGAACAACAACTTTTGTGGCATAACGCACACGTGAACATGCACCAGTGTTTTCCGTGGAAAAGCCTAATCCTTATTTAAATCAATGCCAGCTTTCCTTGAGGTTTGGCCTTACGATTTTATTAACTGTCATTGCGGAGCCAATATTATTGATAGGGAATTGCAAGCTTATAAACTGAAATGGATAATTATATAGGATTACTATACCGGTATCATATTTGGTTTAAATATCGTTTCGCCTTTACCACAAACGGTCATAATTTTAATTATGTCAATTACATTTTTTTATAAAGAAACTACTCTCGCAATCGAATTATTGCTTCTTAAATCTTGCATTGTTCTGTTAACCGTGGCTTCAGTCGACACTTTGCTCGCCATAATACACTCGTTTCAAACCATGAAGACGCAGTTTTATAATTACCTACGTTTTCTTTATTATTATTATTATTATTATTAGGCAGTTATTATTTACATTGCCTTACAATCACTGCTACATTTAATATTTTCCCCCAAATTTTAATAGTTTTTCAATTTGTACGCAAAAAAAAAATAAACATTTTTGGGATAAAAAGGATCCTCGATTACTCCTTGCATAATTCTTCGCCTGCCTATGAAAGAACCCTTCAAAATCGGTTCAGCCGTTTCGAAGATCATTCCGGATAAACAGATAGGAACTTCAATTTTATTTATTTGGGTAATTTAAGACCGAATTCTTTTATTAAATATCACACATTTTTTTTTCGAGAAAATGCTTATATCGTTTTCAATGGAAATGATTGAAAAACAAGCTAAATTAATTAGATTTCGAATGTTTACAGATCGGACAACAATAATCGTACCTACTTTAAGATCGCATTGTATTTTAGATGACTCTTTTGCGCGAAAATTCACAAACAAACATGTTTTTTGTTATAAAACGTAACTAAATATTACTAAATTCATACAAAATATAGAATGTTTTTAGTTTTGTAAATTGGACTTCTATGAAACCAATAAAAACGTTATTAATTAATCAAACGAAATGTCAGATAAACTTTTCGGAAAACTAGCTGTTGCAGTTGCTCTGAACGTTTTCAAACCTTATAATATTGTACCACCGATAACTTCTTGTTGCTATTTCATTCGGAGTTCTGAAAACATTTTAAAAACAAATTTAAATACCAATCCCAAAATTACTTTGGAAAGAATAAAAGTTATATGGAAATTATTTTTTTAAATCATTGAAAATTTAAATTCTAATTGAGGTATATACATAAAAAATAATAATTTTAATAGCGATTCCGTTGGGCCACGACTCGTTTCGCTCTTCTCAGAATAAATTATTGTTATATAATTATTATTTCTTTATTTTAAAATAATGACAATACCATAACGAACACTGATTTTGTTCAAAACCGATGTGGCGTAAAGTTCTCCGTTTATTCCGCAGTTTTTCAAAAGTTTTTTTTTTTGTGACTTACTTTGAAATGAAATATAGGAAACCGAAATGTGACCTTTTTAAAGAATAAATTTTCAAAGTGTCAAATTTCCGACCAAAATAGACACATAACAGAAAACTTTTAAAACACCTTTTATTTTCTTTTACCCGAATATTTGCAGTCTCGCAGGAAAATAAATACATCATTGTAAAACGGTATAAACCTTATTTTTTTGCTCTGAATCTAAAACAACGGGTACCATTAGGACCTTTAGCAGGAACAAAAATCAATAGGCATTATAGACATTTTTGGTCGGCTTCAATTTTTATCTAATAATTTCAAAAGTTAAAAACGATTTTTAAATACACATTCAATTATGTTTAATAAAATATTCGTAAGTTACAATAAATTTTCGTGTCTTAGTAATTATTATTAGAAACAGTAATTATTAGTAATAATAGTATAAAATTAATACCCTCAATATAATAATGATAATATTTTTATAATTTTTTTTTTTTAATATTATTATACATCTTAACTATTTTAGCAATAAAATTAACTAGCGTTAAAAAATATCTATTTACTAAACAAATACAATTTTATAAACGAAATTTTAGTGTTTTATAACGATCCAAGCATTTTAACAAAGCATCCAAATTCAATTAGCGTTTGTCTTTTTATTTGGTATTACTTTTTATGGCAATATATAAGTGAATAATTATATGCATGAATTATTATTCGCATATATTTTTGTTTGTTTATTTTGGAACAAAACGGGAAAATCTTGTTTTATACGGAACGCACGTCACTCTATAGTATACACTATTTATTTGTACGGCGGCTGAATAAATAGTGCGTACTTACCTAGTTTATTATTAACTAGACTCTTTTAGAATACGAGTAGGACAATAGAAATTACATTACCGACGTTATTTCAACGTATATTTTGTCGGAACACCTTGTATTTGTTTTTTTTTTTTGTTTTACGAAGAAAAAAGTATTAGTACTTTGTAATAAAATGTAAATTACTGTAAAACGTACGTAACGCCCGAGGGATAACGATGAAAACTGATCCTAACAGGACTACCGTTTTCTCCTCTCTCTTTCTCAAAACACACCCGAATCCAAAATCGATAGAGGATACATAATGAGACGGCATAAAGGAAAGCCTAGGGAAAATTACAAAAAAAAAAATTAAATGTAAGGCCGTTTCCGTCTCATAAATGTGTTTTGTGCGGCGATTCACTTTGGGTAGAAGTTCATAATTTTTTTTTATTATTTTTTAATGGATATATAATCTCAATGAGATGACCGTTGTCACTTATTATAGTTAAACGTATTAGGTATTTTGAAATCACTTTATTAGGTACTTGTTTGGTATACCTCCGCCAGAATAAAAAAAAAAAATAACCCGAATATTATGTCAAAAAAAAAACAAATAAATAAAATTAATAAAACAAATGATTAAATTGCGAATTTATCACGGTTAATTAAATACATATAATTCGCGTGAATTAATTTCAACAATACTGTATAATATTACGTATTGTGAAAAAAAAAATATATAATTTGTATACAGTTAGAAGATTTGGATACACTTATCTATTCTTATGGTCATTTTTTTTTTTTTTTTGAACATATGCTGTCATTAATCATTAAAAGCAATATGATGACTGAAAAATAATAAATGCCAGGAATTAATCTCTCTGACGAGGAGAACGCACTATAATACTGCAATAAAAAAAAAATAAAAAAATCACGCCATATTATAGTAAACTTTCACTTAGTGTGTAAATCATATTATACTATAAATACATTTTTTTTTTTTTTAAATCGAAAACAACAATAAAACGCGTTGTGTTCTAATAACGTCTCTTACATCCGAACGAATAGGTCGGTTTTATTGAGATTACTTGTTTGAAATTGCGTCCGAAATGCTCAATTATTAACGGAAACGTTCGTTTTAACAGAATTTCACAGTATGATTCGTTGGATTCGTTTGAATAGAAAGCGATTTGAATGATTAAAATATTTTATGACACTATATACACTAGAGATTTTTCAGTGTCCGATCTGTCACATCGGTATAGTCGTCCAGTGTCGAGATACATGAGTGTATGCGTCGCGGAACGTCCGCTTTCGTTACAAAACCGAATTTTCCTCGCGGTGAAACGTTTAAACGCGTTCAAACAGCCAGAATGGGCACAATTTACGATTTAAATCGCAAATAAACACTCGAGATCACTGTAAAAGGTGAATTTATTTTTTCGAAATTCGCACACGTACACGTGCACCAAACTGTGCAAGTAAACTTTTTATGCTGCATTGCAATAGAATAGAATAAAACATAGGAAAAGGTTGAAACTTGAAAGGAATGTGATATTCCAGTGCCTACCACTTTCAACTCACTCTACACCGTTAGACGTTAATGTGCACAATTCTTACCATTCATTCATAAAAAATAAAAACGTGAACAATTATTATTGGTATTTTAGGTTAGATTCCCAACAACACTGTTACAGCTGTCATTCGATATATTATGCTATGTACTGTTAATTTTTGTGCTTGTACAGCTGTACTTATGCTTCCTACCAGGAGCATAGGTATAGATTGTTTATGGGGGGTTTGGGCTTTAATTATTAAATTATTAAAAATAGGATGAAATGAAAAAAAATTTAATTAGAATTAAATCGTGGGTAAAAAAAATGTTGAGTAAATAATTATGAAATACGTACAAATATATTAATTAAAGACTTTATTCAATACTATTATTATTATAATTATTCTTAAATATTATACAAGTAAATTTAATCTTTGTCTGCGTTGTGTTAATTTCTTCACAATTTGTAATGGATCAACAATCATGTCTCTATGAATATAGAGAAGAGCTATTCCACTTAGTCGCTCTTAACCAACTTTTCTTTAAAAGTATGTTTTTAAAAGCTTCAAAGTTAAAAAGAAACGTTTCGAACTAGCAGTAGACAAAGGAAAATTATTTTAAAAAATGTCTTTGAATCATTTTTTTAAAACTGTACAACAAATGATATTAATCATTTTAGGAATATTTTTTTTTTTTGAAAAATATTTAACTAAAAAGTCCATTTTGTATTTTAGAGTACCTACCAACATCAATATGTTAAAAATTATTTATTTACTAATATGTATTTTTGAAATGGAGGGTTGAACCCTCCTAAAACCTCCTTACTCATACCCCTGCTTCCCATCATATTTCAACACCAACATAAACATATGTCGGGCAATAGTCTTCCAAAAATGTTTAAAAAATACATTTAAATTGTATTTACCGATCGCTCCACGCCCTGTTCTTCGATAAATCGTTGACTCAATACATTTTATTTTTGCGTTTTTAGTTTTTATTTTAAGCTAATTACCCGCCATTGCACCCCGACGATGTTTAATCTGTATGTTTCTTTTCCGGAAATATCAAGAATATGACACGCAGATATATGGATTGTTATCTGCTGTGTAGGTGTGTACTATGTGTGTAGTAGTCGATGGATTATGACGTTCAAGAAATTTGAAAGACTTTCTTTGAGGAATTCTACATCAGCAGAGATATTATATTATATTTAATACGTATTCATGAATTTATTTATTTCGTTTTATTAAATAGAACATTATTTTAATGTCGGTTATTATTTTGAACAGTAAAGACATAACGATTCATAAATGGTGGAAAAATTGAATAAAATATGAAATATTTCTCACTGAACTCTACAGTAACAATAGAGGTTTGGATTTTAATGTTTTCTAAATTCTAATAAATACGTTTGAAAAATAACCGAGTTTTATAACGCGATGATTAATTTATTGCTATTCGATTTACGTGTACTACTAATATGTAGGTACCACTTTGATTTATTACAAAAATAATTTAATTAAAATATTATATAGTTTATAGTGGAGACGAAGTTTCTTTATTTTATTTTAAACACCTCCAACAGAGCGAGATTCAAAGTACTTCACTGAGTGTACGTTATTATGTATAATGCTAAAACAGTATGTGACAATCGTTAGCCCGTTATCATAGTGATTTATGTACGTAAACATTATTATAAACATATCGCATTCAAATTTTATCCGATTTTCGTCCTAGTCTCGCAAAATTCTCCCGCCCGAATTCGGTCGTCGTTTTTCCACTATTGATGTTGTCAATTTTATTGTCATCATCGTTTCTACCCATTCGTGACGTATATTTTATATGATGCACGTTCGTGACATTTGCAGTAACGTTTTCCAGAAGTGAATCATCACTAAAAACGTTTGACACATCAAACACATTGCAATGTATTTGAATTGCATATGGATTTAAATTTTATTTTTTGAATATATTCAATGTGTACCGTATTGTTATCGTTTTTCTTATTTCTAATAATACTGTGCCATTCTGCATTACCCAACGCTCTGACTCAAAACTTTAAATTAACATTTTTTTAGATTCTGAGCGGAGCGATGGATCTATTGTTTTTACAATGATGTTTATTTGTTTATTTTTTTCTATCCTGTGTGCAGATTTTTGACCAGAAGGAGTGCTCCGATCTCTTCGGTCACAGTTTGTGCCGGAAGGCAGTAATTCGCATCTGGTTGGTACTTTAGAGAGGTCATTTTTCGATTTTCTCAAAAGCACCTAAAAATATAACTAAAAAACGCTGAAAATGCAATCTCGTCTTAATCGATTGTTGTTTATTTCTTCGTAATATTGAAACTAATAGTCATAGAAACCTGCAATTTTCACCAAATATGTAAATTTAGACATGATATTTACGAGAAAAGTAAGCTCCGCTCAGAACCGTTTTATCGAATACAATGACATGTCATTGCTTTTAAATTTAAAATAAAAACAGTACTCAAAAATCTTTATCCGAGTAATTCACTTAAGCGATATCCACAACACCTCGCGTCTCGTTACCTTTTTTTTTTTTTTTGAAGTTCAAACGACATTGGTGATATATTTAATGAGAGAAACGACGCGGATCGTACTAATTTCGTCGCATCTGATACGCGAAAAGATAAATCGACCAATATAGTTTGTAGGACGTTACGTATTACGCTATACACACGAGTGCCATTTCGTTATTATACCTATTGTGCACGACATTCGCAACGAATGTATTCCCATTAATTTACAACGGAAAAACAATTTTATAAAACCACATTGTTTGACCGTGTATAATAGACAAGAAAAACGAGATGCGACCATTAAGCAAACGTGCAGTGTCGTACCGTTATTAAAAATAATTAGTTATTATATCGTTGCTTTATCGCGTTGATTATTTAAAGTTCAAAAGCGAAGATAAATCTTTGAATTCGAATAACGATATTCCTTGGTTATTAGACGAAAATGAAAACGCTTGCTCGTGACTTTTTTTTTAAAAGTTTCTCGAATCTATTGACACAAACATAATATCAGACTTTTAGAAAACCGTATTACACCGATAAAAAGAAAACATCGTTATAGCAAATCAATAAATTTTTGCCCAGCTCAGCTCATATTAAAAAAAAAAGTGTTAGGTTTACAGTTAATATACAATTGACGAACAATATATGCGCTCGAGTATGGAATATAATGAAGAAAAATGTTCACAATAATAAAGAGGGCTATGGTAGACCGTAATATAATATTACCAGCCTGTCATGTGCAGCGTCTGAATTGCTTGGAAAATGGGAGGACGATTACTAAATTATTTATTTCAGGAAAACATTTTTAACCACAACGACGCCGTAATTTACGTATATTGCCACTGCGAGTACTAATATTTAGCCCTTTTGACTGAATGTCACTATAATTAATGTTGCATTTTTAAATTTACTTCGCTCTTCTAAATTTTATATTATGTTAATAAAAAATAATCTATTGGGAGTTTTAAAGTTTAAAATAGAAGTGGCTACAAATATTAAAAATATGGCAATTTAAAAGTAAAAAATTCAAATAATGCGCGTTGAATATATATATATATAAATACATGTATATAAAATGCAATCAAGCCAGTGACTCTTAAAAAAAAAATAAAGGAACATATAGGAATTATAATAAATTTGTTTATTTTCTACCGGTTTCGACAAAAATGTATCATTAGGTGTTTAGTGAAAAAGAAAAATATAACAGAAATTTGCGAATTATTAATTATAATATTAATAATAATAATAATAATAATAATAATAATAATAATAATAATAATAATAATAATAATAATAATAATAATAATAATAATAATAATAATAATAATAATAATAATAATAATAATAATAATAATAATAATAATAATAATAATAATAATAATAATAATAATAATAATAATAATAATAATATTCTGTTGTTGTATTTCTTTTCGCTTAATTCCCGATAATGACTTATTATCGAAATCATCTTTAACAAATTTAATACAACTCTTAACGTCTAATTTTTTTTCATTATATTCTTATACACATATATATATTTTTTATGTTTATACATATTTATTACTTAAGAGTATTTATTTATTGTTTTTTTTTTTTACTTCTATTTTTCTAACATATCCTTTTTATTCAGTTAATTTTTTTTTGTTTTTGTTTTGATATTCAATTATTTTATATTTTACATTGCACACTCGGTTGATACGAGAATAAAATGGTTATTGGTACCTTATTCCTTTCCAATTATAAACAGACTTACGTGTAATATTTTCTGTGTAAATTCAATTTGAACTCAAATCACTTTTTACATATTTGGATGTTTGAACTTCAAGTTTTTTTTTCATGATTGTAAAAGAGATTTTTCGATGAAACTGAAAACGTTTGAATTGAAATACCATTTTTTTTTTAACTTACCCAATCCTAAGGTATCATAGGAATGTGCGGAAAGAAAGCATGTATTCTTTTGAGCTATGATAACTTCTGGAATCCTGATTTCCAGGAAACGCAGCACACATCGTTTTATACTACACTTTCGAGAAATCCGAGAAAACTTCAAATCGTATACAGTTATAACCAGTGATGTAGTGGAGGGTATGCGCCGTATACCCACTTCGTAAATTTTAAGAAGTGCCTACACCCATGAAAAAAAACGAAGACCGCGGGTATGTGGTAGAAAATGTGCGTATACCACTTCCCACTCAAAAAAAGACATTTAATAATAAATGTCAAACAAATATTTCATAAATAATGTGTTGATGAAAAATTGATAATAAATCGATTTTTATATTCCATACAATAAATGATACTGCGAATTTTATGTTCCAAGAAATCATAACCTGTATCTTACTGAGAATTTTATTAGGTTTATACAACTATGACATTAATCAATATAGCATGAATTATAGTTTTGTTAAATAAGATGCTCGGTGTACTTGTGGGAGGCAAGGGACAATAGTACGAGAAAATAAACCGTTTATTGATAGTGTTTTTCCTTACGCATTTATTCAAGAAATCGAAAAATAAGATTTTGAACGCCTTTAATTAAAATTGTAATTTGTTTAAAAAATTAGTTAATATTTTATTTTTAACTATTGATTATATGCGAATTACTTTTAATATTAATATGTTTAAGATATTGGAGGGGGTGTGGGGGCAGAGCCCCATCTTGTATATTTTTAGCATTTCGCGCATACCCACTAATTATTTTAGGACTAAATCACTGGTTATAACACACGCTTACCTTTTTTTTTTGGATTATGGACTTAATGTGTTACGCAAATTACAACTCCTATTGCCGATGAAGACAATTATGTATACGTTATAAAATGGTATAGCTCTTCTATAGCTGGATTTGTTTTATCTATTTATTAATTAATCGTATGGTGGTACTTTTCCGCTACGTTCGCTTTTCAACTATTATTCGAGTATTTTGTGGGGTTATAACGTTTAACCGGCACGATGAACTTAATTTAGGAGATAAAAAAATATAGTTATTTGGATAAGGCTGGAGATTTCCACTTTTAAGCCTTGTGGTAATATTTGATTGAACATACATATTATAAACGTATAAACCTGGTGTGTATACAGTTGTTATTTGTGCTTGTTCTTACTCGTTTTATATGATTCGTTTTAACGCCACAGTATAAATGTGGTAAACAATTTTAAACAATTAATTCTGTGATTATTCAAACATGTTATCAATATCCAAATATGGACAAATTAAAAATGTCGACATAACTTGATTATAAAAATCAGTCACTTTTTTCTTGATTTTCACATACATTTTTTTACCCGCCTTTTTCTTCATTTTTAGCTTGTACTGATGATATAAAAGGCTTGACATTTTGTTAAAATCCTTGGACGGTCAACGATTCGATACCAATACGTATTGACAATCACTTTTTTTTTTTTTTTATAATCCGTCCTATATTTTCAAATATTAAATCAATTTGTTAACCTAACTCGTTAGTCCACAACCGTATATTAAATCGGTATGTTTTACAAATAAAAAAAAAAACCATTATAGTCAGGTAATGTGTCCTGTATTTAAAACAATATTTTACGTTTAATAAATAATATAAAAAGTAAATCAATTAAAAAAAAAAAAATGAATGAAATATATAGTACAAATCTTACATATTAAACTTTCAGCAGCATTTAACTAAATTGATCCCGGATAGAATTGAACTTCTTATCGATCGGAGCAAAAATAACGATCAGCACCAAAACCGACGTTATCAAAACGATAAAAAGCACATGAATGAACAGCCAGAATTTTCTGAATCCAGCGTGCTAAAAATAAAAACACGCGTATTTATATAATAAATAATAAACGATTAGGAGGGGGCGTTATTGAGTTATTTCTCAAAACTGTGAAAACTGTTAAAGATATGTTTTTTTTTGCAAATTTATAAAAAAAAATCAAAGTATCTACACTGCGTGCAGTTTCGTCGGTACACGGATATGTCTACATGAATTCAGTCGAAATAGGAACGTCAAACTAGCTACGGTTTCGTTTATTTTCCGAATGACGCCCAGCCATAAGACATATCCGTGTCAAAAAAAAAATAATAAAAATCTCGATGTAACAACGTTAAATAGGAAACAAAAGGAATGAAAAACGTTTTTCGAGTCCGATTTCGCCAGTAGATTGAAACTATTTGATACGAAACCGGCAGCAATAAGTGCAACACTTACCGGCGCGTCCTTGTGTTGTTCGTAACTCGTCGAGCCCCTGCCGTTATGTAGATCTTTCATGGGGAACGTGTTTATGCGCATGCTTCCGGACTTCTCGCTCATGCAACCGGATATCTGTAGAGAGAATGGTGAAACGGTGAAACGCGCGTCACAAATAAAAAAGCGCAAAGGCGTTTCGCGTACGTACCGACAATATCATGTGTATGATAACGTAGAAGCACACGTACGCGGCTATTATCCAGTCCATCCACGCGGGTAGTTCGGCCTTGCTCAGGGTGACGGCGAAAAATATGGTCAAAACTGTAACAAGCGCGTCGTACAGTAATTCGTGTACGGATTAATATACTATTATGGTGTACACTCACTGGAAAATATGTGAGCTGCGTTTCCGACGAGCCAATGGATCCAGTTGAATATCGGTCTTTTCGACGAGTCCGGATGCGGCCGGAACGCGGCGAAAATCGGCTGGAAAAACGCCAGTACGGTGGTGACCACTCCCAGCAGTGCGTGCGTTTGACTGGGACCGGACACCCATTCGCCGAGTTCCACGAAAATGCACGCGGATCCGGCCAGCGACAGGATCCAAGTGAACATCATCAACAGACGATGCCACTGTATCGCGAGGACAAGCGAGGTGGAAAAAAACGGGTTATTATTATCATTTTTTAAAATTATAAAATCGATCGTATTACGTACGAATGATCCAGAGGCGTGTCCAGGATCAAAATTCAGGACAGTTTAATATACACATTTTTTTTTTTTTTTAAGGGAATCTTTTTAATATATATTTTTTTTTGTGGTCAATCATAACACATACTAATAACTATTTATAATATTTATTTAGCGAAACGAATTTTTCTATTTTTCGTTTTAGCGAACTCGTCGTTAACCTTTGTGTACTATTTTCCAACGACTCCGAACTGAACTCTCTTTCGCTTGACGATATCAACGCCAAATCGTGAAAACGCGTAGTAATCACGCAGATGTCCGTAAATATGTTTTAACTGTGTAACTAACACTCGTGCAATAACCAATTTAATTTCCTCAAATGACTTTCCCTCATATCGTATATAGATTTCTTTGTAAAAACAGATAATATTTTTACAGCTACTGACGCTACTGTACAAATTCATTCGAGAAATGTATTCATCGTCTTCGTAATAATACGTACGTTTTAAAACAAAATTATCATTTGGAAAATTGGTTGATGTCGGATTGAATAAACAGTATTATATTATAACTGCAATATTTTGATAAAAGAATTGTTGTTAAACCTTTTGTTCGTTTCACTCAGTGTATTATCTACACCACTCTAAAACACATAACTAGCGATTTTTGAATCGTACCAGTCGTTGAAGTAATAACGTAATCAGTTTATGTACCCAATATTAATATTCAAATGTCGTTATCATTCGATAAAGACGTATTTAAATTTGAATCAGTAATTTCAGAATTCGTATAAGAGTTACCAAAACGTTCGTCCGAACGTAAACATTTGAGGTCTGTCATACTGTAAAAGCTTCAACTAAATGTAAACATTTAATTATATCGAGGACAAAAGATTGCGAGTGTATTGAAAGTACGCTGTCAGTTGATTCTACGCAGTGCGCCAATGTATTCACGTTTCACGTTCAGCGTTCGCGGCGTGTTTAATACAGAAAATAAATACGAAAATTTTGTTATTAATTTGAAAATGTTTATACGCATGTTTTTTGTGCATATTTTGAGTGTTTTTAAGGATTAGCAGGCCTACCCGCTAGACACGCCTCTGAGTCGATTACTCGCGTTTTGCGGTCGAATTCAAACGTTTCCTATTTAAATGTTCGTCACACATGTATTAAAATGGACCGTTTCTCAAAACGTATTATTACTATTCCCACAAACACGAGTACTCGAAAAATATATTATGTTACGCAATATCTCATTGACGATTTGTCCGCGAATTATCATTAAATACCGCGCAAAATATTCCTTAATCGAAATGTGTTTTTTTCTAAACGAGTAATTTGTTTTTTGTGAAAAAATCCGACGCTTTCTCGGCTGCTTACCCCAAACCACACGTCCTTGGAACAACACGATCCTCCGACCCACGTCTGCCTGTAGTATCTGGCGATGACTATGCCGATGCTAGCCGCACCGATCCACGCGACGATCATAAACGAACCGTGTAACCTCAACAGCAACTTGGACGAGGTCTTGAGCGATTTGATTTCCGACAAAGCGCTCGCCTCCGCGGTCGAGGTGAAGGCCAAGTCGTGGTAGCCCACGCTACGTTCTGGCACAACACAACGATTAATTATTAAAACACGCAACGAGAAAAAAGAGAAAACAAAAAAAATATATATATATATATGTCCTTATCGTCGGTACAATTGCGTTATCTCGAAAGCTTCGCGTACCTTTCAACGACGTGCCCGCGGCGATCAGCAAAAAGTATTTGTTTCTGATCAAATCGTAATTGACTCCTTCCACTCTGATGACCGCGTCCCGTACGACGGTACAGTAAATCGTTCCGTCCACGTACGACGAATTCAGCAGCGAGAGTCCGTTTTGATTCTATATACACACGCGCGATATCGAAACGTTATCGAAACTCTGTAATCGAATTCATCGCGTCGCAACTACACTCACCGTCAGCCGTTTGTTGCCCTTTTGATTCGGCACGTTCCACGACATGTAAGCTTTGATCACGTTCGTGCCTGCGTTTTCGTGCACACACTCCATGACGCTGTCTCCTCCCTATAGTAAAAACCGAAATAAATAAAACCTCGGACGAAAAGTCAACTCGTAATGGACTTGTAGGATACTCTTTGACTTTCCATCACGTTCGTCACCGTTAGAAAAGCACAGAAAAAAAGGGACAGAATTTCCAATAAATAAATAATTCGTCTTTACGCTCGAGCGCGTTATTAGGTTTTGGGTTTTGAACATAAACTCGCATGCAAATACTCCAATGAAGAACCCAACGGTATTTTTTTTTACACATAGTCGAACGGTTTTAATATTTTACCCGTGTAGTGTGATAATTGTGGTACAATAAGTTCTCATTCACGTGTCGTGTACTGCGCTAACACACACGAACAGTGGTACGAAATAACGACGACTCACAACTCCGAGTTGTCTGCGTTGCATACCACACGCAATTCGATTCGGAACGATTCCGGTTTAGGTCCCAGGCGAATTTTTTTTCTTTTTAATCATATATTATTTTAAAAGTTAGAAACGATGATGGAAATAGATTTTTCTGGTCGAAATTAGTTTTGGTAGTTACAACCATCCGAAGTTTGGCGTTTCATGCGGAAACATCGCGTCGTTCTCTATTTACGAAGACGAGGGTTCGACACCAATAAGAGGCTACTTTAATAAAACATTTTTCACATTCATTTTCTGCTTGTAAAAACGTTCGTTTTTATCTGTTACATAACTAACGGGGGTTTTAACCGATAAAAACTGAGTTAATTTTGAAAGAAAAAACATTATACAAGTATATTTTTACGGATTCTTGAAAATATAAAATAATATATTATTATCAATTGGCTTAAAACGAAAGTCATCTGTCACTACGCTAGCTCAGACAACTTCACTCGCTCGCTTCGTGAGCTCGTGTCGGAAATTAAATCAAAAACATCCCCTTTTTATCACGAAAAACCACCTAGAGTAGGACACTGGCCATAATTATGAATGACGTACAAAATAAAAACGAATGTGTGCAAGCTAAAATAACGCGAAATTTTTTTTAAATACGGTGGTACGTATTGAATCTTGCATTGTATTCCATTGAGCAACACCACACGAAGCGTTAAAGTCGAATGATTTTAGTTACATACAAAACAACACTGAAAAACCGACAACCTTCAAATGGTTCTTACTTCAGAATTAGGTCCGACTAGAAAAAACTAATTCCATAATCGTTTCTTGCATTAAAAATTACGTATGATTCAAAAAAAAAAATTCATAAATTCGCCTGAGACCTAAACTAGAGTTATGCCTTCGATTCTCACCAATTATATGTACAACATTAAACAGACAGATTCGATGGATTCGCTACAACAGCTAAACTATACGATGGACTTCGATTCCGCCAACAACGGGTCGTCCCGAAAACCTCTCGGAGCCGGCTCGGCGGAATGAACCGTACACAACGCCCGTTTAATGTTACATATTGTGCTCAATATTAAAACAGCTCTAGGATGAAAATGACATAACCGTTAAAGCCTCACCATTTTTTTGTCGTCCGAAATTCCTACTGCCACGTAAGCTGCGTTCCTGGCTTTCAACTCGAACACGTATCTGGTCCCTTCGACCCTCACGGCGGTCACCGCCACGCAGTCTTGCGTAGACAGACATCCATCGGGTGACCCGAAACACGTTTTCGTCTGACCGCAATCGTCGTAAAACGGATCGACCACGCGTGCCGCTTTTAGCTGACCGAGTCTCTTCTTGTCCACGCTGCTTATGAACGCCACGTCGTGGTAACCGACGCTAAACGCTGTGCAAAACGACGGAAACGAGAAATATTATTAAACGAAACGTTTATGGATTTTAAGGTGATCTGCTCCGAATTACGTCATTTACCAAACAGCTTTTTCAGTGGCGTATTTATAGGGGGGTACACAGGGGGCTCGTGCCTCATCAACCCATTTGCTGTATTTATATATTAAATAATAATTTACATTTTAATATACTTTATGAACGCAAAATCAATGTTTATTAATTTAATACCGCGATTGTATTACTGTTAACTCTGGTTCACATCCTGTGTTTTACGCAAACACATTACTCTTAAATATAAATATCAGGATCTAAATAAAGTAACACTTATTAAAACAATCAAACGCTAAATAGCTAAATTCAATGAAATTGACGACGAAAAGAACACTTATTACACGACAGCATGTTACTCCCGAGGATGTCACTTGCGGAATCATCGTGATTCATAGTTATCGTTATTATCTACTGACTATATTATTATATATTATTTTTAATATTACGTACTTTTCAACGAGCTCCCGGCGGCCAGCAAAACGAAATATTCGTTTCTGTCCAAATCATACGTGTTATCTTCTATTTTCAGAACGGAATTCACGACTATCTTACAGTGAATGGCACCGTCAACGAACGCGGCTCTTTCCAAACTCACCCCCGTCGAGTCCTCGACCCGTCGGTTTTGCTTCCGGCCGGGAACGTTCCACGACTTAAAAGCGCTCACGCTGTTGCTCCGACCGCTCTCTTGGTACACGCACTCGACGACGCCGTCGCCTCCCTGACAGAAGCCCAACACGAAGTTTAATTTAGTACACCGGTCGTATAGTGGGGGCGTTATCAAACAAGCCTGGACTTTTGATTTCGAATTCGTTCCAAAGTTTAATTTACAAACAAATGTTCAATAATAATATCCGTCCGGGATTTTACTTTTATCGATTATCTCAAATAGTGTAAACCGTATAATTATTCAATAATAATTAACAAGCCCTCGTAGCTGACATATTCGAATCTTATTGTTTTCCTCTCCTCTTTTACAACCCTCTTATCACTGGCACAATCTGATTTTGTTATACACTATTTTTACGGGTGCTTAGCCGTTCTGGAATTTACGATTAATGAATTCGATGACCAATAATAATTAGCTACATCCACCTTTTCGTTACGCTGTCCTCCTTTTAATCTTATATTTCTCGGACCGATATCTGTCCCGCACTCTAAATTCATTCCTTTTAGTTATGGTCATCTTATCGATCAAATTTAACGCCAACGGTCTTAGCGCATAGAAGCATTGCTCCATCCGTCCACTCCCTACCACGGATAACTTAATAACTTAATTGTAAATAGACAAGTTATGTTTCCTTTTTCCGTCTCCGTATTGGTCACACCATTTTTCCTTCCTGTTCCTATATACTATCCTTAAAAGACATCACTTTTTGCACTCTACACAGCTCCGAGACTAAATGCGATATTTCCCACCTACTATTTAGTTGCCCTTTCGCGTTTTCTCAACGTAAAGTCCTTTGTGCATCGTTCAACTCTCTTAACGTACGTTTTAACTACCAAATCGATTTCTCGTCCCGTTTATTTCCTGTTATTCTTTCTGTCATTTTCTTCTTTAAACAGTATGATTTTGTAATTTAATTTTTTAATTTGTATATTATTGTTATTCCGCTGAATTGTGTAATTGTCGATACTAATTTTATTTTACAAAGTTTCGATAAAAAAAAAAATTTCAGTTAAAATTCATCATCATGTATATTGTATACCGCGAGTGTATCCAAACGAGTCCATCAGCCATGAAGTTTCTTTTAAATCATATTTTTAAAAGTCCCGAATAAATATTAAATTATTGTGTCATTAAATTTGTGCTAGTCAAAATAATGTAAACAATTTTTACAACGAGATTCTTTAGGAACACTTGCAGGCAGCAAATTAGCCTTGATGTGCCCTACCTTAGAAGGCGATATTGAATTGCAAAACGCGCTGATACAAGGAAACATTACTTGTTACCGATAAATAATTATTGTAATAGATACATAGGTAGTTTTGTATTAAAAGCGAACAATATTTAATGAAATGCTGCGGTTGGTTATCGATAACGTATTATACCGTTTTGGGATAAAAGGGATTTAACAAGGCCTCTTAATGCGGAAAATTCGTTTGAACAGGACAAATAACCACGTTTATTTCTCCGAGAAAATCATCGTACCTATATTTTCAACGAAATTCGACCATCTATTACCGAGTAAATTGATGGAGAAATCGAGAAACAAAAAAAAAAAAATCTAATATTATTATTTTCAATTAATTATTAAATAATTAAATATTGTCAAAACAATTATTTATTTATTTATAATGAAATAATAGAAAAAAAACCTGTGCTTTTCATTTATCTATTTTGTTAATAAATCTAAAAGTTTGTCGCCACAAGTATGTCCATACACTGCGTAATGTTAAATAAAAACGTATTTAAAAGAAAAAAAAATCGACAATTCGCCCGTTTAGTAACGTTTGGCAATAGAAATGTTTACTGTTTTCAACTTTACCATTTTATTATCTTCCGAAAGTCCAAACGCCACGTATTGGCTATCGTGGGCCAACATTTCAAACTGGTAATTATCGTCGGACGGCATCAACGCAACGATCGCTCGACAATTCATCGATTGAATACAACCGAGTGGCGCGCCCACGCAGTTTTTATTTTTTCCACATCCATTGTAAATGTTCGACTCGATTTCCCTAATGCTCTATATAACACGATTTTAGTTGTATATATATATATATAAATACATATCTGAGCGTGTATAATTGTTACGTTTTCTGGTCTGTTAGTTTCGATAGGTCCGCCCTTCTGTTGTCCGCCGCCATTCGAGCTTCTGACCCGAACTGGATTCGAAGTTATTCCGACCCAAAATGTCTTAAAATTCAGTACGACCGTGGCCCTGTATAATTGCGTCAAATTATACAGATGTTATAATCGCGGTGCGCGTATATCCGTGAAACGTACAAAGTGTAAAGATAATCGAACGACTTACACGAAATTCACTTGTCCGTCAAAGTTACTCGGTGCTTCCCAATCGAACTCCACGGACTTCTTCTTCGTGTTGCTGCTGTGTGTCACACCAGAGCTCTAAAACGTTAAATCGGGTTTATTAGACAAAAAACAAAAAAAATAAATAAAAAGAATCTTTATAAATTGAACAGTACTCTAAAGCAACAATCGCCGCCTAATAAAGTTGTAGGTTTTTTTTTTTTTTGTAATAAAAACGAAACGTATTACAGTATTATTAATTGCACGATATTCATTGAAATGGCCAAAAAAAACGTATTAAATTTTTTTTTTCAGTTCATTATTATCATTTCGACAAGATAAACAGCCTACTTTTTTCTTATTTTGGAACCAACTGGATTGACCTTGGTTTACACAATGTACTCGTGACTCGTGAGAACGAATTATTGCGATAGACCAATGCTATTGTACGAAACACGTTGGTAAAACTCGCCGAAATATTCACTATTATACAACAACTACATTCATAGTCAGTCTGCAGTGCCTACAATTTATAAAGATATCTATAGCCTCCGTCGAATGTACTTAAACGCGGGTGTATCCGAGTCGGGCAACGGGGGCCTGAGCGGTCGCACTTGTACATATTGATTTTTAAAAAGCAACATTCGAAATAATAAGAAAAATAAAAAAAAGAACATACAATTTTTACAGAAAATATATAACACAATTATATGTATAATATACATATTTTTATTTTTAAATTCAGTAAAATAAGAACGAGAATTTAAAATAGTGTACAATGTCGTACACTATTTAAATATAGTACATAATTACATATTACGTAATCATACTGACAAAATGAAAAAAAACACATCTTCTCGTTTTCCGTTTAATTTGAAAATTCATAAGAACCGTGTGACTTTAATTGTCGAAAAAAAGGAAAAGCTGCTACGACAAGTATTACTGAACAGGTTGGCTGAAAATCATCGACGGTCGGTATTGGTATATAATTAATATAATAAACCATAAAGTATTTAAGTTATTGTATATTGTACTGGATAATTTAAGATTAATAATTATAAGAAAACAATTTTAAAATGTTAGTTTAAATAATAATAATAATAATAATTGTACATTAATTTAGAAAACCTCATTCATTTCAATATCTACATAATATGTAAAATGTTTGTCCCATCTCAGAAAACAAGATCGAATACGTCTATATGTTATTAAACAACAATTTCTCGTATTTGTTATTTATAAGCGCGTGGTAAAACTCATCAGAGTATTATGGTAATTATAGTCATTACAGTAACATTATATTAGTTATTCCGTTAGACGACAATATTCCTGTGGCTAATATTTGGTTTCGAAAACAACAATTCGTCACCGTTGAATCGTACGTATATAATATTATTTTCGTTTGAAACCGAATGAATAGAAAACGTCGGGTTTCTAAAAACACTAAAAAAAAAAATAAAAATATGAATTCGAGTTTAGCCCGGGTAACGAGCGGCGCCGAAAATTATCGAAATGAATCACAGATTAAAAAAAAAAACGGAAAATAATCATTATAGAGTATACAAACAAATGTGTATTGACTATTGAACGATTTAAAAATAATTATGACCATAGATTGTACGAAAATAAAACAATAAGATATTTCTTTTTTTTCAGAAATTCTATAACATTGAATATTCTGGATCATTTCTCATTCTGTGTAGAATATGTTTTCCAATCGACTTGTAGAACTCGTAGTTTTTGTCCCTTTTGTGTGCGTGTGTTTTTCTCGAATCAGTTGTTGTGTTTCGTGAATGTGTTTAATCGTTTATAGTGTATAAAATTATATTTTCCACGTTTATACGCTAATACTACCATCGCACAGAAATTAAATTTATCCAACGAAACCATTCATTACTATAGTATTTGATAATTCGACTATTTGATTTTTCGTACATTTCATTCGTTCCTGCATAAACAAAACGATTTTAGGAAATAAAACAGCAGAATCACGGTAAAAAAAAATATTAGGTAACAAGATTTCAAGAAAACGTGGTGGACACCATGACTAAACCTGCAAAACCTATTTTCAAGTAACTCGTTAAGAAACAAAAAAAGAAATTCTATTCTCCTGACGACCGAATAGTAAGTGTTATAAAAATCATTCAGGACACATTTGCCCACGACTCCCCACGGACTATCGCATGCACTTTCTTAAGCTGAAATTTCCTACAACTGTACAACTATATCAACGCTATAAAACCATTCAGTCCGTGTTTGTAAAACAATTTATATTTACGATTTGTAATACAAATCGTATGCATGTCGTGAATAATTGAAAATATTTTAAATTTAAATCTGTTTGATACACTTAGTTTTTTTGTTATTATTATTTTTGTTAATCTAATGCAGCGGTTCCCGAACTGTGTGACGCGCCTCTTTTGGGAGGTGCACGCACTTGACAGGAGAGGTTAAGTATTGTACACATTTATTTTCATCTATTCACGTACATTACATGGTTTACATATTATTACAATCGATATTGCCTGTTGTTAATGTACAATAAAATATTTCATCATTTCGGAATTTCGTGGCGTACATCAATATTATTATTATTGGTGTGTTCGACCTGCATTATTAACTTGTATTTATTTTTCGAATGTTTGTGAGAATACTTGATAATTATTTGAAATACATTTTTCCTTTTATTAAATTATTTAATATTTATTCATTTTTTTTTTTTTTAGTACACATCAATGTATTAACAAGAAACGCGTGTAGCAGTAACGACGTCGATTCCTAATTTTGCGGAATTAATGCTCGGAAAACAAGCACATCGTTCGCATTAACATTAATTATTTTGTAACACGCATTAAATTAAATAATAATTATCATTATTTTGTCACAAAAATAAAAATGTTTAAATATTTGAATAATAAAAAATTGTATTTCATTCATTCATGCGCTATTATTTTTTTCTCTTTTTAGGGATGCGTGAACCAAAAAAGTTTGGAAACCGCTGATCTAATGTATAACAATTTAATCAAGCATTTTGCGATCCACCTACTTTCCATCAGTTTTAGACTAATGGACGTAAGATGATCTTTATTCGGGGCGATCTCCCTCTTCATACTGAAGCGATTTTGACGTTTTATGTCTGGAATGTTATATCATGTGGGCTACAACCCGATAAAGCAATATGTACCATTTTTATAACACGACTGAACACAGAAACAATCGCATAAATTAAATCCTAAAAAATGTCAGCAACAACACGCTATTGAGGACAATATTAAGCGCGACGTTGCCTGTATACTCGTATATATAATTACATTACAAATTTAAATGTTTTATAATATTAATACTTATGTATTAATTGAAAGTTAAATAATCAATATAAAATTTATATACGTATGGTTTAAAAAAAAATTACTAGTTTTGCATATTTAAATGATTTTTATTTTGTTGGTCAATAATTCTATGAGCTTATAATATATAAATTAATTAAATTAGTTTCTCTAAATACTTACGAGGACACTACAATACCCATAATTCAGACGTAAAACTCATTGTGCGGGATACAAGTTTTCTCGAATCTTATTTATAGTATGATATCCAAACTTTTACAATACATAGAATAGAACTTTACCCGTATAGTAGAATTTTTATGAATTATTTTTTATTTTCGTTTAATGTTATTAATTTGCAAAGTTTCAGTACATTTTTGTTATTCAAATTACCAATTTAAAATCGTAGTGTAGAGTGTTATCGAGAGAATAAAAAAAAAACACCAAAAAAACACAGGTAAAATTCTTCTCTATAGGAATATATGTATTTTAAAAAAATTAAAAAGTCCTACTGAAAATACGATTCAAGAAATCTTAACTCCCTCAAAACGGGTTTTATCATATGAAAAAAATGTAAGATGTTATTATTGAATTATCCCCTGGTCGCATAATCTCACAACTACAACAATACACCCCTCTCCGATGTCATAGCGTTTGCAATCA
Organism: Slavum lentiscoides; assembly: GCA_032441835.1. Classification (NCBI taxonomy): domain Eukaryota; kingdom Metazoa; phylum Arthropoda; class Insecta; order Hemiptera; family Aphididae; genus Slavum; species Slavum lentiscoides. The sequence continues at coordinate 6,347,817 of CM063712.1, read as the reverse complement.
ATTACCAACAATTCGTATTTTAAACGGTTTCGTTTATCTGAGTATCGTCTTTTTAACTTTGACTTTTAACGAATATTCAAATAAACGATTAGCATTTTTTTAATTAAATTTAATCCTCGTAAGCTTTTATAGTTTTAAGTAATTCTTTTTATTTTTAAATTGCGCTTAATATCTTCATAATTATTCATATTTTTATGATTCGAATTTTCTTCATTATTTCAGCCCGAGTTTGTAATATGACATACCGTAACTAAATTATAAGTTAGACAAAAAATAATCGTACACACGGGTACTAAGAAGTGACATAATAGTGTGTGACGTTACACATTTTTGTAAAAACAACAATTAAATTGTTATTCACCCCATAACTTCAATAATCATCGAACCGCATTTTGCTAAACATTTTATACTCTGAGTTTGTCGTTTGCGTATGATTAATTTCATAAATAAAAATATTGCGGCTGATCATTTGTATATCGCACGTTTTTGCCATACAGAACCAGTAATATGGTGATACGCGACTAGCCGATAAACCAACAAAGCCTATGGGTTTAATTTCATAATATTTTAATTGATTTAATTTAATTTTGGGTAATTGATGTTTAATAAAAAAATTCAAGTGAAAACATAATATGTATATACTGTATATATATATAAATATACTAAAATAAGAAAAATATAACATAAAATAGAAGAGTCATTCTGTTTAAGCTCTAAAGGAATTGAAAACAGTTCGTAAACAATTTTTATTATAAAGGAATATGGTTTTATAAAGATTTAGATTTAAAAATAATATTGTTAATAATTTAATTTTAAAACTTAACGTGGTTTTGCTGTCTAGTCAAACTAAAATAATTAATTTTTACTCTTATACATTTTTATTATTATTATTTTAAAATAAAGACAATTTACAATCTGAATAATTTAACGATAAATTTAAATAAAGTATTAAAAATAAATAATATATAGATATTTAAAGTGTACATTTTAATTTATAATATAATAGTTGTGGACAAACAGCTTACATAAAAAAGGTCATTCGTAACAATAGTGATAACTAGTGCCCGGATGTTGATGACTTTTGCATTCTTCTTTTAAAACGTCTTAGTTGATGCTTTCCTAGCTAAAAATGTAATTCAATAACTTTTAGGTCATTTTAAACTATTTTTCAGTAATCGACAAAAAATCACGAGTTTACTATTATAATTATTATTATTATTATTATTATTATTTTAGGGAATATATATATATATTTTTTTTACTTATAATTTAAAATTTTAGTTTTTAAAACCCGTAAAAGTTGAGAAAACTGCAAATAAGAAATATAAAATACGTCATATAAATATTATACATATAACGAATACAATCATTGGTTGTTTAATGTGAAATTATATTAATTTGTAATTAATAAAATAATAACTAAAAGAAATAAAAATTTTTGGTAATTTAAACAATTTTAAAAGGTTTTTTTATGGTTTTTAGATTGTAAATTAAATTCCTAAAAGGCCTTTTTTTAGGTATTTAGGCATTTTTTTTGCATTTATTATGTCATAAATATATTTGTATAGAGTTTTTAGGGCATCAACCTATTGTTACCAAAAATCTTTCTCCTTTATAGCAATAGCGATGCGAAAACATCACAAATTATTAATTAATTTTTGTTAAATTTAATCTTTAATGGACCAAAATATCCAAAAATATCTTGTCTCAAAAAGACTGTGATAGGTCGGGCACGTATGGCGAGTTAAAGATAGTCCAATGAGACAAGTTCTGGTCTCTCAACTAAATAAAATACGCCCCAGAGGAAGACGACGTCAACGTTGGCTAGATCGGGCAGAGGAAGTATCAATTCAAATGGATGAAACTGCAAGAATCGAGAATACAGGTAACAGAGATCTGTGGAGGATTTTGGTAGAAACATCAAAAGACCTTAATGGCCTGTATAAGCTTAAAAATATATACATATTTGCATTTGCAAACGAAATGTACTTACCGGAGCTTCGTTGCAGTCGAGCGTCTGCGAGTCCTGTGGCACTTGGACGAACGATCCGACGGCGCTCTCGTCGGACCCGGGGACGCGGGCTTCAATCAGGAACCCGATGAAGTAATCGTTGACTTGAGGAGCGGTGAGCGTGACGCGGATCCTGGACGAGGTGACGTTATCGGATGGGATGATGCGGTAAGGGGCCGCAGAAGTCTGAGGCGCGCTGCCGTGTCCCGGGATCATAGTGCGACACGTGAGTATCGGCGCTCCAGACTCGAATCCATTAGCCGACCGTAACAGACAGACGGACGCGAAGATCGCGATGGCGAACGCGATGCCGAGCCGACGGCTGCTGTCTGAGCAACTCATCTCCGGACCGTTTGTGTTGAACTTTTAAACGACCGCTGGCTGTAATAAACACACAAAATCGAAACGTATTAGATTTTTCTTTCAGCGTTTAGGTATGTAATATTTTTGCATACATCTGGCAATGATAGTGCACAATAGAAACGAGTGGCCTTACGCAGATAAACCAAGAGAAGAAAACAGTAGTAATGGAATCACTTTCAAACGAACAGATGATACAAGTTGACCAATGCGTATTTTTGAACGAGTCGAGTATTTTTTTAAATACCCAGAGAAACGAGTATCACTAAAGACTGGAGTCTCGAAGTAACAAGTCGTAAACAAAGCAGGAAGAGAAAGAGAGAGAGAGAGAGCTATAGATATATATTTTAAATCAAAATTATTTTCCAGATAATTGCCAAGCCTTAGTGAATGCTCAATATTTACCTACGGATTGGAAGTATGACCCCAAAACTGTACACGATTAAAGAAGAAAACCGCTGCAGTTATCCTTCGAAAATAGAATACTTAGAAAGGTGTGTGTACCAGTAATCGATTTAAATTCGTGGTGCAAAAGGGCAAATACAGAAAGAAATTACTGCAATAGAATACCGATGTTAACGAGCTACATTAAATGGCAAGCGCTCCTCCAGTGGTTCGGGCAAGCCATGCGAAGATTAGAAAAAGCAATCGAACGGAAACCGAATGGGGGATGGGCTTAGAGGAACACCGTTGGAGCGATGTATTATGTATAGATTGAATACGAAAACACTGGAAACGAATCTAGGACCGAGATGATCGGGGAACAGTGACGGTAGCGCGATTAATATCCTTACAGGATTATAAAGCCAATGAAGAAGAATATTTCAGCTGGTTGTGAACCGGGGGGATAATCATTTTATTGGCACATTAACGGTCGAACAACCTTTTAAATGATCAACGCGTTTCAGATAACACGACAATAACGTGAAGCGAATAATACGTACGTAATATCGCGTGATGTGCAAGCGTGCGTGTGAATACATTTCCAAAACGGCCGATCGATATGCCGACATTATATTTTGTAACGACGAAATTATTTCTAACGAAAACACGTGTACGTGTTCGAAATCCGAGGGGTTTGATCCGTCCCGAATCGTAGGGGAAAAGTAATGTTTGTTTAAACTTTGCAAATTCGCGTGTGTTCGGAAAAGTAAATCATCTGCGATCTGCGAATAAAACTGCAGTACGGATAATATTCTGCCGAGTAATATTTATTTCAATTTTAGCAGTCGTCAGAAAACAATTGGAGGGAAAAACGCACAATATGTAAAAAAGATGGCAAGCCGCGGGGTGTTGTGAATTACTTGGATAAAGATTTTAGAGTCTTGTTATTACTATAAATTTGAAAGCAATGCGATAAAACATTGCAATCGATAAAAAGATTCTGCGCGGAACGTTGGTGTAATATTACGTGTTATTAATAATATATAATTATATATAGTGTGTATGGAATACATAATAAACGATTAAACTTGCAGTACGTTACTTTAATATAATTTCTTACAATAAACCAGCTACTTATATAGCTTAAAATTTTCAAAAATTGTTTTCGTCCATATATAGTACAAATAATTACATATTATTTGTACTATATATGGTAAACATTTCAAGACTCTACGACCTCTATGTCTTTTACAAACGTAATTTTCCACAACAAATTAAATACGCCTTGTCGGAAAATGTAATAATTCGGTGGTTTTTAATTTTTTTCTTCTTGGGCGTTTTTGAGAAAATCGAAAAAGACCTCTCTAAGTTACCGCCAACTATAGATAAAAAGATGGATGAAATATGAATTTAAAAAATACTAAATATGAAAAAAAAATATGGAATTTTATTTTTTAAATAATTTGTAAACAATTTACATTCTGATAGGCTAATATATATATTTAATAATTAATACACAAATAAAACCAGCTGAACACCTGAATACATTTTCAACAATTAATCGGAGAAATAAATCGGGGAATAAACGAAAATATTAAAATTATACGTTATAGATTTGAAAGATATATATTGTTAAAACTACGGGTTTTGTATTAAAGGATTGTTTTACGGGATACAATTTATTGAAAATAAATATAATTTTACTAAAAATGCATTTAAATAAACTCAACAAATCATTTATACTCAATTCTTAAAAAAAATCATCGACATATGCAAAAAAAACCACAAATATGAGCTCGGTAGGTTATAGAACAAATTTTAACTCACCTAGCCATAAATAAAATACATAGACAAAAATTAGCAATTTCTATAACTCCTCATCTCTCTGATTATAATCATCCTACGATCGACGATTTATCAACACGAAGATCAAAACATAAAACGAAACATATTTTATGCGTATCTAAACGGACTCCGAAATGAATAATTACACAATCCCCTTTTTACCTTCGATGATCGCCAAAACCCACTGGGTTTTCGTAGTTCCGCGTGGAGTGACGCGATGGCGACTCCCATCAGCGTTTTCGAAAATATTCCCAGAAAACGCAAACTCGCGTAGGCGTATAATAATCGAATTGTGGTGATGAATTCGACCTTAAAATTTGCAATGTAAGTGTGAAATTTGAATATTTTATATAGACACTCTCCCGTCTAACGAAAAGCAAAAAAAAACTGTAGGACGACGAGTAAATCGATTAAAATTTGCCACTTAAATCGAATAATTATTCATTTGTATTTACTGCGATTTGTATCTATTGACGGGCAAAAGCCCTTTAAACAGGGTTCATAAAACAAATTACAAATAACTAGAACAAATTAACACAAAAATAATAACATAAAATCACGCGCACGAGTGCAGTACGCACCACGTCGTTTGAAACTTTTAAAATTCGGATATCGGTCGGTCGATAATAAGAATAATAACTGCCAGCTTAAATTTATCTCCAATAAATTAATTTTCACAAACATCGGCTGGTAAATAGTAAGTAGCTCTTACGTACAGATATAATATATACTCGTATATGTTTAAGCTCTTATGAGTCGAACTCGGTTCAAATTGTCCAAAACAAAATTGTCGACACGTGTTTAGGGATTTATATGTATTTTTAGACAATAAAAATTGATCCGCGTACCTATATAGATGAAATGAACTGGAAAATAATTGACACTTGAATATTTAAATGCGCATTATTAATTATATAGTCAAATGATAACAATAACGATTTACAGACTAAGAGGATGTTTTGCCATTTCGTCAAGTATCTACCAGGTTTAACGTCGATATTAGTATGCAAAGTAGTAGCTGCAAAGTAGCCATTAAATCGTTATAGTGTTTCGTAAATGTGTTTTTAGAAAATTATCTTTCTCCTGGTTGTTACCGGTAACAACCGGGAGAAAGATAATAATTAAAATTTTGTAATAATTTTCACATAACAGGACACTGATTTTATCTTATATTGAAAATATTTATTCGTTTCAGAACCGCGACCGAATTCTGATCTGATCACAATTTTGATACCACAATTCGAACTCTCCAAAACTCATTTGGTCATAAGCGAAAACCTACAATACGCCCGCAGAGGAGTTTAAAATTTCTTTAAATCCTTACATTTTAGTTAAATTTCTTAACGAATCATTTTGTTCCCTGCGGGCTAAGGTACAACTCTCGCCGTCGCAGTATTATTCGTGGAATGACGGCGGCGTGCTGACTGCAGACTGGACGCTCGGTGTTCCCGTCCGTCCAGTAATATTTCTAACGTGCATTATTGGATTATTCAAAATTCTTGTCGACAAACCCCTCATATAATATTCACGATGGTACACATTACAACTATTATTGATCCTTCGGAGAATAAAATACCTTGAAGATTTCGAATAATTTACGTGGAAACGAATTCCAATAAATGCAAAATTAATTATAGATACATTCTGAATAATAACTAAATATTAATATTCTTAGGATACTTTACATTTAAATTTACATAATATATATATATACAAGTATATAATATATGTAATATGTCGAAAAAAGTATTATTTTCCATACATAAACAAAAATAATTTAATTTATAATATGAATAAATTTTGGGAAAGCATAAAGTTAATAAAAAAAAAAAATTGAATTCATATTTTACATTTGAAAAAGATGAAATTTTTATATATGAAAAATACCCGTCTGCATAAAATAGCTCTAATTGGAGCGAAATAAATTTTTTGGAAATTCAATACTTTGACAAGCGATTTAATTTATTAATACGGAGAAAATAACTGCGCGTTAGAAAACAAGTGTTAAAAAAGAATTGACTGCAAATTCGCGTTCACTATTAATTTCATTTGTTGTGTTATAGCGATATAATATTATTTGGTAAAATGACAGCAAACGGTCCTATTGCAGCAAAGAAATATGTTCGCATTTATTGAGCGCAGGAAATATCGTGAACACAGCGAATTACGCGCGACAAATATATTAATTTTTTTAAATTGACGTTTTATTACTAGTGATATTTCGTTAAAATTATCATCACGCAATTTTCAAATAATTCAGTACAGTTGTCGATAAAGAAATGGCTGACTCTATGTTGGCGAAAACCGCGACGTTTTTTTTCCTCTGTGCCTCGATACGAACGAAATTCCTCCTTCCGACCACGTTTCCCACAACCGAAAGTCAATTTTTAATGCTCGGAAGGACAAAATGAGCTTTTTCTACTTCCTCCCATTCTAGATGGAATAAATCAATAGTTCCGGGTATTCGTTGGTGTATTATCATTGTAGCCTTTCAATATTCTACGCATGTCTTTTTCTGGACACAGGTTCGGCCAAAACCGTATTTCCCGCTCACGCCTATCTTTTAGTACCTTAACTCTTCGTCCCTCCCCATTGTGCTCGTGTCATCCTTATTTGGAATTTTCGATGTGTGATTCGATAAATATTTCACTTCTTTGTCCTAGTTCGCCATTCCACGGGACCTCTTTCTTTCCTGCATTCTAAAATGGTATTAATATCGCCCCTCATAACACGCTTAATTCACCTTGTCCTTCAGTTATTAAAAATCTTTTATTAACTTGTTTACTTTTTCGTATTTCTTCATTTCATTTTATCACCCCTTTTACTTATTCATTATTATGTTATGTCACTATATTGCGTATAACGTCTTTCTTTTTTAACACCTATTTCTTTTTCTCGGTTATTTAGTTATTTTAATTTTAAAACAATGGTACAATCTACAAAGCTTAAAGAAAAAAAAATTAAAAAATTGTCACGACATCGCATGTAAATGTAATGAGGAAGTGTATAATAACGCTCCCAAAATTTTACACTGGTAAAGTGATTTTAAGTGACGTGTATGTTATCGCGAAAATGGCTATAGATAGGTATCCCATTCCGCAATGAGTCACCGGGAATATTACTATTATTATTTTTTCAATGCCAAGTGATTAATATATGCGGATTTGAAACGAGTTTCGGTTATCGCCGCCACTATAATATTTAGTATTAATATAACTGAATTAATATTCGCATGTGAACCGGGTTCTTTGTTTTTCCTCGTACTCCATGTATGGATATTTTATTATTATTTTTGCGAATTTTTTATTATTTTTTTTCCTCTAATATTATATCGTTTTTACAATCGTTGCCATCAAGCCCGGATTAAGAATAAAAACGCACTATATACATTTATTCGCTCTTATACCCGTTCAGAGCATCGTTCGTCGTGTTTCGACTCGAAATCGCTCTTTATCACAATTCTATTTCTGATTTTTCGTTTTTTCTTTTAATCTATTAATATTCTCTTATATTTTCGTATATTTTTACAACACTATTAAAATACAATAAGGAAATTATTTTGTACTATAAAAAAACTACCAACATAGACTACTCACAGTAGTTTTAACCTAAAAGTCAGAGTTGATTCTGACTTGTAAGGTACTCGCGTCAGCGACAAATAAATTGTGTGTCCACGAGAATCATTGAGTCAAAAAGCAGATTGGAAATCACTGGTATGGGAAATTTAAATTTAAATCCTACTAATAATCTGAAGCCAAATATTGAAAATTCGCTAAAATTCAAAGCATCAGACCCTCATCCCTCCCGTTAAAACAATAATACGTATTTTTACAAACATTTTTTTTTTTTGTGCGTTTATTTCACGTAAGAATTTTTATTGGATTTCATTTGCATTTTCCGCCCCGTTTTATAAGGAATTTGAAAAAAAATTTAAATAGATAATTAAATTTTAATTGATAAGCGTACGAACGTAAACAAACGTTACGCGTATTTTGTTTTAAAATATTCAATCTTCGGCGAACCCAATTCAAGTCGTGAAAAAATCCGTGGCGAATTTTTTTAGTAATCAGTCAATATAAGGCGGTCTAGAAAAAATTGGCACGTGGTGTACGCGGAACACAAATGTCATCTGGATATCTTCTCCGGTCTAAAACGAATATGTGAATATTGTAACGAATATGACCCCGTTTCGTTTGGCTGTGTGATGTTCTAAAATCGAATTAAAATTTCGGGTACGCATTAACGCGCTGTAATGACACCGAAAACCGTTTCGAAACTGTGTACAATTAGGTATGTACAGGTTTGACAGACGGACCGGTGCGTATAGAAGTATATTAAGAAAATAAAATATATAAACGTGCAGAGATTCGTGTCGTGGCGGTTAGGTGTTAATCGTATCGTACACGAGGAAACGAGAGCAAAAAATACAGTTAAATATTCGTGACAATACTGTATACAAAAAAAAAAAGTAATACCTCGCAGGTGTACGCATAACGCTGTAATTTCTTGAAAATAAAAAGGAATACGCGGGTCCTTAAAATATTAAATTCTATTAATTTATAGTGCGTACAATTTTGAACAGATTCGTTTGTGTTTATCAACGGTAAATTATTACATATTACAAAACGGGTAAAAGTGTGATAAAAATAAAATTGTACTGAATACTGATAATCGTACCGGCCGAAATTTAGGATATGGATTAGGTATAAATCACGTGAAAGAAACAAACGATTTTTCTAAATAATCGTCGTTAATTTTGCAGGAATATAATTAATATTAATACACATAATATATATACGAACAATTGTGCATTTTATTATATAATTTACAATACGCTTTTACAAACGCGTAGTGAAATAGTACGCACTATATTTATTGATTATCAAAGAAATGACGTTTGCTCAGAATTTTAAATTCCGAGTGGAGTGACGAATCTATTGGTTTTACAATGCCGCGTGTTTTTTCTTTTACGTCTTTGTACCTGCCCGAAAATTCTACGAGAAGGAGTGCACCGATCTTTATAGTCACAGTTTGTTTCCAGTAACAAATTGCATCTATCTATAGTCGGTATACTTTACAAAGGTTATTTTTCGATTTTCACAAAAGCGTCTTAAAATCAAACACCAAAAACTACCGAATAATTACGTAAAAACGAGAAAAAAAAACGCGATTTCGTCGAAACCGATAATTTTTATTTTTTTTTTTTATTTATATTTACACAACACTGCAGTCGCAGGACACAGCGTTTTGGCGCCGATCTTCGCGTATTCGTATACTTATGCACGAATCGAATTTCACACCGAAAATTCCGTCGACCGCAACGAAATGCGAACAAATCCCATTCGCAGTGTGAAAAGATCGCGTGCGAACGGCGTATTAACGCGAGCGATTGCGTGTCAGCGCTTTGTGGACGGAATATTTCGAGAGCCGGTTTTTTTTTTCTCTGCTTTTCCAACGACAGGTCAATGGCAAACGGCGTTCGATAACGGCGTGAGGAACGTTTTCGTAGGATTTAATAATTTTCAAAATTTAGACGACACGTGGAAAAAAAAAATGGTCAAACCGTATTAACAGCACAGTGAAAACGCGTTGACATTCGCGTGTGACATACGGACAAATATGGCGGTTGCGTGTCGCCTGTTTTTTTCTAGTGATTTCAGATTCTGAGCGGACAGAGCAATGTATTGGTTTTACAATGATGTGTTCGTTTTTCTGTCTTGAACCAAAAATTCTACCAAAGGGAATGTTCCGATAATTGTTTCCGATAGCGAATCATCGCGTCTAGTAGTTGGTGGTGGTATTTTAGACGAAATCGTTTTTCGATTCTCTCGATGCTTTTTTCAAGCGTCAGCAAAAAAAAAAAAAAAGCGAACCGCGGGGTGTTGTGGATATCGCTCGAGTGAATTACTTGGACAAAGATTTTAGAGTTTTGTTTTTATTATAAATTTGAAATCAATGATAAATCATTGAATTCGATAAAACGATTCTGAGCGGAACTTTGGTGTAATACGCTTTGTCTATTTTTTTTGTACAAAATTAAAGTAATATACGTTCCAAATTTCATGTGGAAAAACTCAAAATTAACTGTTTTATGAATGAAAAACCTCAAAATCTAAAAATAGCTATAAATAACCTAAAATAGTTGTTTTGTAAATAATATAAATTCATTGTAAATGTATGAAAATTAAGTGTTTATATTATATAGTTTTTAAAAATTGCTAGTACCTACTTCTTATGTATTTCGAGTGGAAGGAGAACATTTTTATAGTCATCTCTCCCCTCAAAAAAAAAAATCTTAATACGCCACCGCGTATTCCTATACACTCGTACGAGGAAAATAAATCACACAGAATCACACGAAATCCTTAGATAATAAGACAGTTTTTATAACATATATTCAAGGTAACGAAAAGTCAGTGAAATATATATATATATATATCTCGAGTCCTTCCAATCGTCGCAATATTTAAAATCATTAGATGATTATTATTTTAATTACGTGCATAAAAAAAAAAAAACGTTTCAGGAAACGAGTAAGTACCTATAATTATTATTATTACGTTCGAAGTTAACACGTTTTAAAATGTATACCAACAAGAAATAACACGATTTCAAACGTTAACTCTAACCTATATACAATCGGATACCATCGTATAATGAAATCACCATTATGCGTGGTGTCCGCAGCAGAAAATTGTTAAAATATTAGTTTGATCCGTTTTTCGTATATTTTATTTTCATTTTGACGAATAACGCGTAGTGCTGCGTACTGTTCCGTTAAAATTTACAATAACGACCCGGAAAATTGTATTCGACAAATCCGAAGTTATAGTAAATGTATGTTTAATTCAGTGGCGTCATTTGGGCAGGGGATTTGCGCCCCCCTTGTTAACAGTGGGTCAGCATGATTCGTGCTGATATTATGAAATATATATATATATATCAGTAACATATTGTTTAACTTAAGCATGAAAAAAAAAAATGAAAATGAAAAAAGGCAAGACGGCGAGAGAAAGAGAGGAAAACAATTTGAACAAGCTGCTCAGAGCTGGTCAAAAAACATTTCTAACACGATTATGGCACAGATTAGATGAATTCATCTAATCTGTGATTATGATGTACATGAGAAGAGAAACTTCAAAACTCGAATCTCGGGTAATATTTTATATATAATATAATATATTCGTTTATGATATATTTATTCAGTGTTCGGAACGTTCACTTAAAAATTGAATTCGTTCACGTTCACGTTCAAAGCGTAAAAAAGGAACTTGTTCGCCTTCATAATGTTCATATTTTTTTAAAAGAACACGTTCACGTTTACGTTCTTTAAAAAAATTAACGGCGTTATAACATTAATCATTTATTACTTGGTGTATAAAATCCATACTCTTAATTAATTTGACTTTATAAATAAGTATAACAGGAATAATTTTATATAATAATATGTATATAGTGTATTTATTATATTAAATATGTAGGTACCTAAATAAATTTGGTGACCATTGAATTGGCTCCAAATATCAGGTAAAGGACCTCATCGACCATTGAATTGGCTCCCAAGAAATGTAATATTGAATTGGCTGCCGATAACATTTTCAACGAGTGGTTCTCAAAATGTGAAAGTTGACAAATTGTGTTTACAGTTTGTAAGCTATAATATTTTTTAGCGACACACTGCCACACAACTGCCTGAAATATTATCCAGTCGTTAAGCTTATAACGCACTCAACGGTAACAATATATAACTTGATTAGATATTTCTCTGATATCGTACAACCACAGATTAGATGAATACAAATGGATCACTCGCGATGTAAACAAAAAAAATTACGTCATTCGAATCCCCCCCATATCAGTGTTACCGCATGGTAGCACAATATATTTACCTAAAATGTAAACATTACTCCTCTGTGGTAATCTATTTGTGTTGTTTACATAGTAATTCTGGTTTAGCGATCGTGTCATATAATGTCTCATGTTAAATATACTCGTTTCATACACACAGTTGAAAAAAAATTGGTTTTTAATCTGCGTTAAATTTTTACCGGCACGTGATAACCATTATTATGATAACATAATTTGAGATAATAAAGAAGTTGTACTATAATATTGTAAAATACCAACACAATAATTTATATCGTCGTGTGCGCCTACATTGATATGCGGGGGACCAATCAAAAGAGCGTATTTGTAATTCTTTTGTTCTTCGGCCGAGTGATCCATCTGTATTCATCTAATCTGTGGTACAACTACACAGTAATCGCAGTTCGTTGTTTTCATTCGTACGTATTGTTTTTATTATATTGAGCGCTTAAGATGAATTCGGTCGAAAAAATGCAAAGTGAAAAGGGAGAATTAATTTTAATAGTAAATAAGTATAAATTTAGCCATCATAAAACTCTCCGAAATAATTATATTACGATTTTTTTTTTTTTAAATTCGACTGCGCATATTATTTGATTTTTTTTTTTTACTTGACGAATGATTAGATGACTATTTTGATAACCAATGAATATAAATGTTCAGGCAGCCCATTCTACCTAACCTAACCTAATCCAAATTTCGGGAGCCAATTCAATAGGTAAAAATATTGACTACCTAAGTTTGGGAGCCAATTCAATAACCCCGATAAATTTGAACGTCCTGAAAATCGTTCAAGTTCATAAAAAACTATGAACGTCGTTCACGTTCACGTTCTAATTGAAAAAAAGTGAGTGACGTTCACGTGTCGTTCACAAAATATGAACGTGAACGCCGTTCTTTCCAAACACTGCGTTTATTATAGCCGAAAAAGTAATGAATTTTCCCTCCCTCTCTCACTAAAAAAAAAAATACATATCGGGCGATTCGTGTCTATGATAACACTGAAAATATCAAAATTATATGTAAAATGGAAGTGTTGTATTGAGCTGTGTAAATGTAAAGTGGGAAGTATAGGCTTTTGCCCACCCCCTTTCGAAAACTGAAACGACGCCACTGCAGTGGTTTAGTTATTTATTAAATAACTCAACCGTACCCAATTATACGGGATTGTCCCAGATTTCAACTTTGTGTCCCATTGTCCCGACGAAAGTTATACGAGACGCGTTTCGTCCCATTTTTTCAAGTCTGCCCCGTATTAATCCCGTTTTTTCCCCTTACTGTTAACGTATGACTTTTGAAACGTATTCTCATTGCAATTAATCCAGCACAAAAATACGCAAAAAAACAGCATAAGAAGAAATTGACCAACGTTCGTCATCGAAATAAAATCGTTTTTGTGTATAAATATTTTATTTGTAAACATTTGATACTCTACACATTTATTTCGTTTTTTTTTTTTAATTATAATTATTGTTTATTATTATACATTATACTTTCACTTATTACACGTTAACACTTACATCACGTTTAATTGGTTTTTTTTTTTTTAGTGTCCCGTATTTTTATTTTAAATTTTATTGTCACTATAAATTATTAATAAAATACCGTCGATTCGTGCACGATGAAAATATACGGGAAAAGAAAAATACGTATATTATTAAAAAATAAAAACGCAAAGTAACGAAACGCCGTCCTTCGAGAATATCCTATTCGTTTACAGGAAATCGCGGAGAAATATCCGTGGGCAAACGGCAATCGCGAACAATTACAGAGACGTGTTTTACGGGGAGGGAGAAGAGGGAGCGCCGCTTTTTTTTTTATGTATTTTACAAGCCGTCAGCCGGCCACCGCGGTATTATTTTTATATTAAAATATGATATAATATACTACAATAAATTTAATTTAAAAAAAAAAAATTCGTTTATAAGTCCATAACGCATTGACATAATGTTTTAACACTGTGTTCTTAAATGGCATTTTCAATTATATTTCCGTTCTAATGGCTTACAATCGTATTAATTATAATTTTCGACGAATGTTCGTATACAGACCGATGTTGTTAATAAACATAATACCGAGCAATATTATAAGTGAATCGTCCGTCAATGCATGACGCTCGAGGCGTTTTTAAACCGTGTGCTGTCAGAAAAGATCTTTTAACGGCCTAGGAGAGAGTCGAAACATTTATTAAAATCTATACGATGACAAGATGTTCGTCTTAATAATCTAGCAGCACCTATGCACTCAACAAATTAAAATATCAACGAACAGTAAAATATAATAACGAAATAATTCGAGGATTCGAAGAATGTGAAAATCAAGGCGTAAATTATAATAAATCGTTGTAATATTATAAGTTAGGAATTTTTTGATTTTCAAAAATCGAACCGAATCCATAATTGGAAATATCCCAACCGAACTAAACACAAAATAGTTCGGTTCGAATATAAGGTATGAGAATAATATAATAAATAATAAATATTATTATAATATTATAATATAATAGATTAGCTGCTAATTACCCAACTATATTAAATATGCTTATTATTTATTTTATGAATTAATACGAAATCATTAACTAAGTTCATTTACTTTTAAATCTGTCGAACACTTAGGCGTTTTAAACGTTTTAAAATTCAAATCCTTTAAACTTTTTTTAAAGTTCGGTTCGGGTTCGTTATAATTCGAATAAGTAGGATTCGATCTGAATAATAAAAAAAAAAATTCGTCTGTAACATCGCTAATTTGTATTATACAAAATACTACTAATGTTATAGTTATACCTTATTAGTTATTATTAATAAAACTAAAATTTGGGTCGTTATTCATATCGATTTTTTTTTTCTTAACATTTAACAGAATATATACAATGCGTAATAAGAGTTACAATGAGCGTATGAGCTATTTCAAGACACGAATGCTTGAGAAGAGTAGCAGATACCCAGCAACAAGGCTGGGCAAGTTAACGATTTTATTAAACTCATTAAGTTAATTTAAAATAATTAAGTTTAAATTGAGTAATGTATTTTTTTTGTTAACTTTATAGGTTAAAAGTTTTTAAAATTATTATTATTATTTATATGGCTTTTAAAATATTATTACAGCCCAACTAAAGTTAAAAGATCTTTTTGAAAAAAGGTAACTTAATTTAGTTAAAAGTTAATGTTTTCCGATTATCAAAAAAATTAGAAAGCTGCTAAGATACTTACAGGGCATAAAATATAAAATCCTATTCGTATAAAATAAAAAGCACTAATATGTCTAGGCGCGTATTATAATTTATAATTAAATAGTTTAAATTTTATATAGATAAAATTTAACTCGACTTGGATATTTCGTAAAGAGTTAACGCAAAGTTAACGCGTTAAGTTTTTTTTTTAAAAAGTAACTTTTCGAGTTATAAGTTAATTTGAAAAAAAATTACGCGTTAATTGACTCAATCGAAATCAACTCGGTTCTAACACTTGACTCGTTGATGCCAGGCAGGAAGTAGAGCAGGAGGGACGACATTAAAATCTTCGCCTAGTCCGGCGAAATCCTGCGCAAACGCGTGCCTCTGCTGCGAAAGAACGTCGCGAGAACTCATTACGAATAAATATCGTATAATAATAATTATTAATATAAATATTAATTAGTATACGAAGAGTTATGGGAAAATTAACCTGAAAGCACGCGGATCTGCAGTCAGCTGTGACCTTTGAAAGCGGCTTAAACGGACCGAATTCGCGAAATCGTTATGGCGATAATATATTATATAATGGACCGTTGTATACAGGTATAATAATATATTATAAATTGACAATGACCGCGAACGAGCGTATTATTTCCGGACGCGAACAATCCGAAAATAAAATAGTAACGATAATACTCTTCGAAGCGTATATTATTATTATTATTATTATTATTATACAACACAGCCGACGCCTTTTGTGAACGAAAACATTGTGTGGTAAGTACAATACGTAACGCTATTATAAGCACGGAGTATAAAACCACCCATCGCCGGCCGTATAACGCAAACACTATAAATTCGCCCTCCCGGCGCAGTCCTTGGTCCACGACCTCGGTAGGTGTGAAAATCTATAAGCGTGTACGTACAGTGCCCGAGGCGAATGTCAATATCTGCACTTGCGAAAAAAGGAATTTAAGTTTTTTTTTTCAAAAAAAAAAAACGTTAAAAAGAACAGTGGGAATCTGTGATTGCGGAGAGAACGCGTTACGTGTGAGACGCGAATCAGCAGATGCTGGTGACAGAGACGCTGTGGGAATCAATGTAGCAGGGAAAACGGGGTAGAAGACGGCGGGACGGGTACAAGAATTTGGTGCTACGCGCAGGTGTACAGGACAACGGTGACCGACACGATTACAAAGAAGTTTTTCACGTATTCAAATTGTGATTTACCGTTTAATTTTTTTAAACGATAATATCGGTAGGCAGAGGCGTGTTTAGAAATTTTTTTTTGGGGGGCTGAGGCATTGAGTAAATATCATTGTTGAATTGTTTCTAAATTCTAATCCAAGACTAAATCTTAAAAATAAGACAAATTACCAAATTTTCAACATTTTAAAAACAACTTAATATTAGAAATTTATTAAAAATATTACATCTTATAGCTATAGGACATAGGAATTAGTAAAGAAAGTTCCTGAAATTTCGAAGGGGGGGTGGGGTTGGAACCCCATCAGACCACCCATAAATACACCCCTCTCGGTAGGTCTGCAGTAAAAAAAAAATCGTGTTTTAAGCAATAATCGTTTTTAAATTTTTTTAAATAACGTTTTTTTTTCCTTTCGGTATATTAACAGCTTCGTACTTTATAACTGGCTACGCTCTTATAACAGTGCGGATTATACGAAACGCTGTTGTTCACTCGTTTTTGTTCGTGTTAAAAGTCGATTTTTATTTAATGACATTTCTAACGCGACCTTAAAATATTTATAAAAATTATATGAGACCTCGGGAAATTCTGCACTATATTACACTATAGGAAGGCTGTGCGAGATTATTATTTATTTTTTTTTTTAACTCGTTTAGTTAAGTTAATTTAAAAGCGAGTTTAGCAAAGAAGTCAATTATATTAATTTACTGTTATTAAAAAAGTAAAAAAAAACGTAATTCTACTCGGTCGAAAATTTGAATTTTCTAATCAGCAATAATAGCGTATAAAAATGAAATATACGACGTCCCCCGGAACAGTGTTACTTAATATTATTTTAAATATTACAATTATTAGCTAATTCGACACGTTTGTATATATTTTAAACTCGTTGATATTTTGAAAATAATTTCAACTTTTAACACGCCCCCCTGTTCTTTGGCAAATTATTTAGTTTAACGTTCGCGTCGTAGACAAGTAAGTACGATAATTTATCATGCAGTGTGTACTAATATAACATTTAGCGTAACTGACTGATTACATACTAGAGCGGCATAGGAGTAGACGACGACCTTCGTCACTTCCGTGTACAGTGTAACGTAATATAGAGTTATTTTATTTTATTTTATTTTACAATTTTTTTTTTCTCATTTTATCGCCAAACGTTTTATCGCTGTCCGACCACGAGACCAGAGGAGTCGCGGTGACACAACCGTATAACGATAATGATAATAGAGTCGTGACTAATCGCAAGGACTGTATTGTACACGATACTGTTCGACATTGTCGTGTCGTATATTAATTATGTAAACGTTGAACGCGACACAGACCTCTTCTCCGTTCCTGTTCCCTCGTATCGCTTGAACGCGTATATGCTACGTAAAACACCTTGGACTTCATCTATTATTTGCCAACCCCTTCATTCGACCGCCGAATTAATGTAACCACGTTGGTAGGGCCCCGAGAGTCTTGGGCTTCGTTATAATAAATAGTCTCTTTTCGTCCAGCTCTCCGGTCTCCTGTACTTATCGCGGCTTGTTACAGAGCTTGCACTAACGGGTAGTACTGACCAATAAGACGGGTAGTTCTTAATTAAAATGGGAAGTTGTAATTACACATTTGGGCAGTACCTAATAGTTTAATAAAATACGTGAATATACGTTGATTAGGTATAAGTGTTAGGTTTTTTTTATTTTTAATGTATATCAACAAAAAAATCATTAATTTATTTCGAAGTTATCAATGCATACACATTAAAATATGACACCAATGCCCAATTAAAAAAATATTTAAAAACATTATATGGTTATGGGGGTCCTAGGGATAAAGTTCACCACTGGTTAAGTAAAAAAGAAGCGTAATAATTGCAAAAAAACAAAATGCAAACAACAGGATATTTCAATGGTGTTTTTATTCGAAGCATCAGAGAAGTATTAGCTAATTAAAAGTGAATATAGCGGTGAACAGGTCTTAGAAAAGAAGCGTTTTAATCTGTGATAAATAATTTGTACTTTATTCAAGAGTAAATAACATGTACCGTAATTCTGTCGTATTTGTGTCGTTAATTTTTGGTTTCCTGCACACCGGTTGTTAGGCAAATATTTTGGATAGTTCTGAAAATTCCTTAGCAAAACCTCTGTTCTGAAGTATGCCGCTGCAGGTCGTACGGCATCCGTACGATACTCGTGACAGACTCCGGTACAGACCGAGTACAAAACCGCTTCCTGTCCTACGCTGCTTTCATCTTTGTAATCATGATCCCTCCTGCTCAGATATGCCCAATCGTCGTTCCGTTGCCAGCTATACTTTTATTTTATTTTTAAAAAAATTGCTGTACAGCGTGAATTTAACAGAAAACAAAAAGTCGCCGTGTGGTCGTTTCCTTCGTTCGTCTCTCCGAGGTCGTGGTGTACTGAAAACGCGGAAAACGAAAAGAAAAAAAACCGATAAAAAAAAAAAAGAGTCGTGCGCGCGTTATTATTCGATAAGAATCGGTCTCCGAATTAGGACTCGAACTGAACTATTTCGCGGCAGCCGCGGGCGAACGATTGTCAATGAGATTTTCGATTGAGCCGATAACATTGCCGCCGGTCCGTACAATAATATTCGAAGCTCGTACACTACGGTGGCTTTTTTTTAACGCGGACACGTCTTTGTACTGGGGGACATTTCGAAATAATCGTCGTCCAGGAGCGAAATTCCGAGGGGGATATGGGGGAGATGGATCACCTCCCATAGACTTTCTTTTTTGCATAACGTATTATCTAACGTACGAAAAATATAATAAGAAATCGTATAATAATTAAAAACAAAAATAATATTTGTCTGTGTTAAAAGAATTCGTCAATATAAATCTTATCACGATTCATAATATTCCTCAGTTTAATGACTGGTAACTATCAGCTGGTACGGTGCGATTAGGAATTAGGTTACCGAAGAGAGGTTTACCGTATTCAGATATTGTTGGAGTAAAAACAGATGAAATACTCGATAAATTAGATAAAAAAAAAAAAAAGAAAATTTAAAATTTTGTTATAAAACACGTTGGTTTAATTTTAAGAAAATAATAAGAGTTTAAAATACTAGTATCGATATCGCTTTTAACTTTGATAGTAATGCTGGGTGGGTTGTTACAATTATTTGTTATCCAATGCTAAATTTCATATCCACTCTCATATAACGTTCGTAATTACGTCAATGTCGTCGTCAATTTCAAAGACCAGCTTGCCGGCGACTATTTTTCCCAAACCAAAGAGGGTAATACTCCAGCGCCCGTCGAATATGTGCTATTACTATAATTTTTTTAATTAGAAATACGAAGAAAAAAAAATTCGGATTTATTTTTCTTATATAAATCGTTCAATAAAATGTAAACTTAAACTCCGAGTTAATTCGACCCAATTAAATGACAACACGACCGGTCTGGTTTCGGGTCACGGTTTACAACTGGTTCGGTTCGGTCCGCGAAATTACGGCCCCGGTGCAGAGCACTAGCGAGGGCCGATGGAGTCGTTTGAAAATCGCATTAATCCTACGAGATCGGTAGCGAGATTTCCTCCTGGCGAATTCCCGTCATATCCAAAGCCAAGTTTTCAGCTAATTCCCGTGTAGTTGTCTGATTAGAAGATATTATTGTCGACCATAGCTGTGCGTATAGTACGAGCCTGTTATATATATAATAATATGATATCGATTCGCCGCGAACACAGACAAACAGCCAAAAACAACAACGTAGCAACCAATTACGATATGTAATATAGTTACGTGATTATACGTCAGTTTCCACGCACGCACAACACACGTATATAAAGGCAAATCACTATACGACTATAACGTCCGCCGTCGTTCGTTAACTACACGAGTAATTACGTCGAACAGATATCTAACCCAGCCATTATTATAATAATAATAATTTGCGATAATACGGTATGTTGAGCGGTTTGAATCGCACCGCGCGAAATAATAATTAAAATTATGAGTACCAGAAGACGATAGATGGATTCGAAGATGATACGAACGTAGCTGGTGTACTACAAGCGTGCAAGAATCGCGTAGGACGTTCGATCACGCGTGTAGTCGTAGGGAGAACAACAGTGGCGTACTTTAAGGGTAGGGAGGGGGTAACAGGAGCATTTGCAGAAGCTTTTTACCATTTTGTTTAATGCATATTATATGTTTTTGATTATATAGTATGTTTTTGTAATCGTATGGGGATATTCACTTATAGTTTTTTTTTTTTATACGACTTTATCAATATATAAATATTATAATTTGACCAAATATTAGGAGTATCGTTTATGATGTTATCTATTTCAATCGTTTAAAATGGAAAATTGATATTTTTATTTTTACGACGTTTATTTATCCGAGTTATTTCTGTTACTTACTGCGTTTTTTGTTTAACACTTGCGGTTTTATTGTTTTAACTTACGCGTTTTAAATCAAATAGTGAATATGTCAAAACCAACTATTCGGAGACCACTAACTCAGTGGATATATAAAAAAAATGGACTTTTACATTTTAACGATTTTGAAGTGAGGTATTTAATATGTTGCCCCCGCCCCCTCAAAAAAAAAGTGCCACTGGAAAATAAGGCGAAGAAGAAAAGAAATCGTTTTGGACGATAGTTCAAGGTTTATCGTTATTATACATATACGAACAGAACGCGTGTCCACGTATGTTTGCACGACGGTACAAACGGAAGTGTGCCAGGAGCGAATCCAGAAATTTCCGGAGAGGAACCATAAATTCAACCCCGATATAGGTAAAACAGCAAAATTTAAATTAGAATACGGAAAATTTTACTCATTTATATCGATAAATGTAATCTATTCTCGACACGTCACGCGGAATTTCTTTCCGATTTGTTATCAGTTCTTTTCTTTATTTCCTCTTTCGATTGATGGCGCTATAATAATAGCAGAACAAGTTTAAGCGTTTTCTGGTCATGGTTTATCTGACTTGTAGCACGTGAAACTGGAATAATTAAAATTCGTCGGTACACAGTACGCTTCTATTCTAGCTCTACACATGACGCTTTCTCTGTCTCTCTCTCTCTCTCTCTCCCCCAATTCAATTTGGACATAACACAGTGGCGCAACCAGGACATTTTCATGGAAGGGGGGTCCGACAAAATAAACCACCTTTTATCTTAATTGTAGCGAATCAAGCACTACAGATTTTCTTACGGAAGACCCCCTATGACATAACATCAGCGGCAATCTATATAGATATCGATTCTGCCATAAATCACGTGGACCAATATTACAATTTATTTTAGCGGATATTGTACGTTTACGCGATAATTTTTTTGTTTTTCTCCGTAAACGATTACTGTATATAAACTTTAAAAAAAAAAATCGTAAAAAAACAATGACTCGGATGACACAACTGAAAAACCTAATCTGACCTAACATTGCGCGCCTGAATTTTGCACGAATCGCATATTTTCAACGCGGTAAAAGTGAAAAAAAAAGACACGCATTCGAATCAAACGAACCGCTTCACGTCTCTATTTCGTGAGCGTTACACCCGAGAGATTTTCCTCGGACGTTTCCCCGTGCAGGGATTACGTTTGATTCCGTTGAACCGTCACTACGCGGCCATAATAAATATTTATAAAACGATCGAATATTTAAACGAACCGATGCCTGAACGAATTCGTTCGCGATATAAAACACAACTGTCGGCCGAAACATCAACACGGATTTCTAGTGTTTTAGTCGTCCGACACCGAGTGTAATACAATATAACAGTCGTTTCAGACAATACATAAACGTATTACTGCGATCAGGTTGACTCGCGAATTTCGTGCACCGTTATAGGCGTAAAAATGTTACATACTTACGTTAATAATACACGAGGTGCCGGAATATACGGACACGCCGAAGACTTTGCGTGCGTATACCAATAAACTGTAAAAAAAAAAAAAAAAAAGTAGGTTAATAACAACACGACGAGGTATGTATGATTATAATATTATACGCGTAGTGTACCAACGCTATTTTCGAATAGTACTATATATTTATATTTATATTATATAAATATATATCGGGGACTAGAATCGGACCGAACCGGGACTCCTATAAAAGTATTTTGATTTTTATTCCGACTGCAGAACCGAACAAGACCGTATCCAGCAAACATTTTTTTTTTTTTTTGGATGGTGGGGGCTGAAAGTATAAATTCGAAATAAAATAAAAATTATAAAACTAATAACAGAATAAAAACAAACGACATATTATATAGTGTGAGAAATTATAAAATTTGAATTTTTATTCTTTGTTTAAACATGAATCGTACTTATCCACATAGACAATCAGTGTTACCAAGAACGACTTTAAATAAAAATACTAAATTTTGGGCGTTCATTCTGTTTTTGAGAGTATCATTGTTAAAAAAACAAAATCTAACACCCCGCTGTAACTCGAATGGAGTTTCTTTTCAACTCGGCATCTTGGAATTTAAAGGACAAGTATCTTAAAAAGTTATTTCGGATTGACTCTAAACCATGAATTTGAGTAACAGAACTGTTGTACCCAGTGTCGGCCTGGCACACCAAAGGCCCCCGAATCTTTTACATACAGTCCCTACCTGATATTCGTAAAAATGGTAATATTTTGGAATTTATACCTGATGCATACGTAATGTAATATAATAATTCCAATATAATACTATAAATAAAAAAAAAATGTACAATCGTATAAATAAATAACATAATAATATAATATAATATTGATGTAGCACGTCTTTTAATGGAAAATTCCGAATTTATCGTATTTACCGACCTGGTAAATATAGACGAGGATAAAATATAAGTTCTTAGTTTCTGCCGAATACATCAATACACAATGAATTATGCACTTTAATATTCGTATATCGCGTGACCACTTTGTCTCCCAATTCCGAATTGATATTCCTGGAATATACAACCGATTTACCGCGATCAATATCTATACTAAAATATATACTACAATCAGGGCTTGTAAAGTGGAAAAAAGTGTTCCACGGGGGGACTAATGTCCCCAAATATACTTTTAAGCGTTCGATACATTATCATTATACTACGTAAAATGTATATGTATACACAGAGTGATTTTTAACTATTATACCCCACTTTTAACTATGAAAAACTAACATATCTGAAATATATTTCATGTAAAATTTAAAGCACTAATAATATTAAGTTGTTATGAAATAATTAATATTTCATAAAAATTTAATTTTTAGAATATTTTTTTTCATAATACCTATTAAATTATAAGTAGCGGTTGCCATTTAAAAACAATAAATAAAAATAAAAAATTTAACCAGATAAAAAATAGTATAAAAATGTATCATTAAAATGTAGTGTTGTAAGTGCTTTAAATTGTTCACGAATAAAAATTCAAATTTCATTATACAATGTACATGGTTAAAAGTGGGGCGAGGTGTAAGGATTTTTGAAAAGTTACGCTGTTTATATAAATATATAATATATATATATATATATATATATATATATATATATATATGGAACTCAATGTATTAAAATAAAACAAATGTAAAGTACTTAAATATTAACATAAATTGTATTTTTTTTTTTATGTTATCAGCAATACCGAATATCTATTGATCACAATAGAGCTATTTACTATTATTTGGTAAAATAAAAAATAAAAATAAGATTTATTTTCAACGGAATTCTGTATTATATTGATTACTATTTGATTATAATTCGAAAGAGATCGCTTTTTAACCACCGTCGGAGGTAAGGGGACTACGTCTTCTCCTTCGTCACCCCCCTCAATTTTACCCCTGACTAAAATTTAATTTTAAGAAAATAAGATGCTACGAAAAAAGACTGACTCAAAACGAGAATAAAAAATTCAAATAAATCCTCTAAAAATTAGCGGAATACATAAAACGCGCTGAAATTATTCAAAAAAAATTAAAAATTAAAAATATGGAAATTAAAATTTGTAACGTTGAGTTTTGCGTAAAGTAAATAATATAATGTACGAGTGCCGTATAAAAGCATTGTACAAAAAATGCAAATACATCGAATTCTGGACGCTAATAACGACGTGTATATGTAAACCATCTGATATTTCCAACGAAATGTCCTCGGCAGCTCAAGAACACTGATACAATTAGACGGCCATGGGCGACGGCCGACATGCAACGGAAAACGATGAGAAAACGTTACAAATCTCCAATTTAATAACATGATTACACAGTATTATGGAGGAAAAAAATTAATTTTAAAAGGTTGTTTGGCCGAAGCAAATATGTGACTGGCGGTAGTTTTTTTTTTATATTTTATTTAGAAACACTATTATAGCTCAACAATTATGATAAAATATATAACTAAAAACTATCCATTAAAAGAAAAAAAAACAAAGATTATAATAATAAAAAGAAAAAAAAAAAAAAATAAATAGATTAATAAGAAGTAGAAACTGGCGGTAGTTTTACCGGAGAGTATACCACAAGAATTTTGTTCCGCACGCACATTCGAAAAAACTCGCGCTTATGCGCTAAAAAAGTAGCTAAATATGCTTTTAATTATTTAATGAAAACTAGAGTATAGGTGTAAAAAAAATAATAATATTAATAATAACTACACTGAGCGCATAGTGTATTTAATTAATTATTAATTATTATAATGAAATAAGATAAGACGACATATCATAATTTTAATATTTTTAATAAAAGAGTTACATTTACAACGACAATTCGTTTTGAATTTTTAATAGCAATACAGATTTCGCGACAGCAAATAAGTAATAATTTTTATATCATCTAGACGAAATACTGATATACGAACTCAGATTCAGGTTCAGAAAAATAACGTTTATTTTTTACTATTTTCTACCGAAACCCGTAGAATAAGTAAAGAAGAAACAGAAAAATATAAAGGTGATTGGAAAAATAATCAAGGTAGTTATCAACATTTTTTTTTACCGAGTGTGAAATATATCACCGCGTCATACAAAATTATTGTTAGTTCTCGATATTGTTTGTCGTGTTTTCATGTTCGATTCGTAAGCGACAGTGACAGTTTCACGTTTGGAAATGTTCAAAAACATCTTAAATTCTGTGTCATTTCAAAAGTAATTTTTTTTTTTTTTTAATTTGAAATACATATTTTATACCTAGTTTGTATTACTATTTTTTTCAGTAAAATTGGCAGATATAGAATAGATATTTTCTTTTTATATATATATAAAATTCTTAACTTGTTTTTATTTGAAACTCGATATTTTTATTATAAATTGTATAAATTAAAGTTTTTTTTTTTTTTGCAATACAACATACCACGAACAATATTAAAACTTTTACTTCAATTATTTAGTTCGTGAAATAAAATTTTAAAAAAACGTGCATATTTCCACGTTTTTAGTGTATACATTTACGTTCTAAATGGCATCTTTTTATGTCTATAAGTGCTCCAAGTCCCGAACCCTGACTGATATTTATAAATTATTTTCCATCTTCTCATTATAGTGCGTAGTGGTGCGTGGTGCGGCAGCCCTTAGCAGTAACGACGACGCGCCTCGAATTATTATATATATGTGTGAAAATTTCATACGCATTATTCCCAAGTGCGTTTTCCCGAATACGCTTTCCCAAACGATTATTTTCGCGAAGGACCATTTCAAAAAAAAAACCAAAATTACGAATCCATTTTTTCGAAGACTTTTTTCACAAAGAGCATTGTTGTGGAACACATTTTTTTTTTTTAATACCAAAGAATATAAGGTAAATTTGTATAAATCATACATTAATTGTAAATAATAATTTAATTTTGAATTTTCCTTCAAAATAGACCGAAATAGATTGTTTTGTGTAAAAGCATTGGCGATTATTTTGTGATTTAAAAAATATATCTAAAACGGAATACTTGGACAGTGAAATAATAATTTTGCCACATTCGAGTAGAAAAACGGTCGCTGTTGCACCAATAGTCCCATTATAAATTCGAAACTAATAAAATACAGCGATAACAATATAAAATAAAACACTGTTTTCTTTATTAAAACCTAAAGGTATATAGTATGAAATTTTTAAAACGCGGGGTCCGGAACACGGGCCACGGCCCTGGAAACAGTTAACCAGTTGCGCTTTAACTGGTACCCACGTGATCGTTAACATTATTAATTGTCGATGCAGTTTGATAATATTAATTGTCTTCCCTCCGACCAAAAAAACAAATTTCCTCTCTGAAAATCGACTCTTAGATCCGTCACTGTGATACGGGTGGTCGTATAATAATACACGAAATACACTTGACCTACAGTGTAGGTCCTACACTAAACACACACACACACATATTTTATGTTTTATTCTTTTGAAAAAAATCTTTTTCCGCGATTTCGGTTTTCGGGAAACCGCACGTGTACCTCGTTAGGTGCTATTGAATGGCAGATATTGCCCAATAAACATAAAAGGATAAAAAGCGTAGTTTTTTTTTTTTGTTCTTGTTGCCGGATAAAGAACACTATATAGGCGTGTACAACGAACGCCTGGGCCGATGACGATAGTATTATATGCCGACAAAAACGGCGTCGCGCCCGTGAACCTATACCACTACGTAATATATAATAATAATAAAATACAGAGCTAATACGCGTTCCGTTTCTTGGTGGGGTCGTTAATGTCTTTAAGATGATAAAAAATAAAAAATAATAAACAGATTTCGACGGATAAAAAAAATATATATATATATATATAGGACAGAAGAAACGTTGACGTGTGACCTCGGTTCCCGTGTCCATAAACTGCAGCTCAGACGAATTTCCATCGCTATATATATGTGTTTATTCTTATTATTATACGCGGCTATATTATACGCGCAGATAGCAGTCAGCAACAGCCTTCGTCGGCGCTGTTTGAAACGACACACGATTAGAATATTGTGATATCATTGTAAGCGAATTTTATCGAGAAAACTTATCTGATTTTTGTTTTTTGTTTTTTTTTTGCTCTTACACATTGTGTTACACGAAGAGCGTGATGATAAAGTTCACCGTTAAAACAGATACCGCCGTCGTTTCGTAACATCATATTTGTCGGTTGAATACAGTCACAGTGTAATGACACGTTGGCGTAGACGGGTGCCGGTAAATGAAGTGCCGCCACACGACCGGTTAGTAGTCTCGTTGGACGGTGAAAAATGTTAATTTCCCTTGTTACGAGTGTTATTGGGCTTCGCGCGTAACGTGTGATCGTATATATTTGCTCTAGGAAGTGATTTCAATAATTATATATATTTAATATGTTTTTTTTTAAATTTTATATTGTATATATACGTTACGGGTAGAGTACGATAAAATGGGTAGTGTACACATTACCCGGGTAACGTACGCCTTATCCGTATGAACATTATCCACCTTAAATATGTACGACGTACACATTATCCAGTGTGCTGTGGACAAATTAGGTATGAAGTAGAAAAAAACCGAATAATTTTAATCTGAAAGAAAAAATTATTTATTCAATAAATTGGGTATTATTTAGATATTATTTTGTACGTGAACAAATGAAATAAATAAAGTTATTATTTTATATTATATAAAAAATTTGAAGTATATTCTTTTCATTAATTAGTTTATCGAAACTCTCATAAAATTTCTCTTTTTGAGAACGCATTTTAATCGAATTAATAATACAATTTTAACAAGCCGAACAAGTGGACACGAAAACCGATAGCACAAGCACCAGTACTGAAGTTTAGAATTATACAATAGGTATCAGTGCACACGTTTTATCAAAATATTATGTGTCTATTAAAGAGTACAATTGATATTTTATCGTATTTTATTTTATCAAAACACTTTATCCACTCAAAGGTAGATAATAATGTACAAATTACTCGGTGAATGTACAAAAATAAACGTTTTACAAATAATATTTTTACTTTGTCCAATAGTCATGGATAGTGTTCACGTTACCCGGGTAATGTGTACACTACCCATTTTGGTACTCTATATCCGAAACATATATATATTTCTGTAATTATAGAGATATTCGAAGCGTTTAAGAAAACAATAAGCGTTATAAGTAGGGCTCGGATTTCAATGCAAAGTGCATCTTTTTTTTTTTTTTTTGGGTGGTCTTAGATAATGCTTTCCAAGCACCTAATTCGTTTCGTGTAACAGGCACTTTAAAAATGAAACATTACTTTTGCATTTTTCATTTATACAAAATGTTTTAGCAATTTCGGTTTAATGCGTATTCGCAGTGTTCGTACAACATACGACGTATTTATTTTAATTTAGCTAGTTCAAAATATTATCTAAAGATAATTTGTTTTTTTTTTAAAAAATTTTTTCGAGTTAATCCATACAAATTCTCTTCAAAATCCTTCTAAAATGTTGAAAACGTCTTTATCATATTTTTATTTATGGTCGCACGGAATCAAGCGAATAGCAATTAATCGGTCAGTTTGTGCTACTTCGCGATCGCGTTTATTTCGTTCATTTTGATTTTTTATAGTGTTTTATGAATTACTAAAATAATGCCGAAAATCTAGTTCGTCTAGTTTGGGTGACTATATAAATGAATTTGGAAAAGATGTCTTTACGACAGATAGGACTATATTTTACTCTGTAAAATTTGTAACTATTGTAATTTTTAAACATCATTTTTTATGGGCATTTTTGCGGGTAAAATGCATTATTTAAGGGCATTCGTGGCTGTTTTTAGAGCATTTTTCGATGGTTTCAATGCATTTAAATGAGAGCCCTAGTTATAATAGGCTTTTGCTACTAGTAAATAAAATAAAATAAAATTCGAATATAATCATACCTACGTAATTAAATCATTTACAAAATCAGAAAATATAAAATCGGACCGAATACTACGGTAAACACATAATATACATATAAAAGACAAGTGTTTTAAATTTTTGTGCGAAAACTTAATACAAAAATGTCATAACCGTTGGAAAAAAAATGTATAAATACAACTCGTATCCAATATATTATATTCTTATCAAATAGAATAGAACAGAATTTGAACGTAACACCATTTGAAGTGCTTTTTCCTAGGCATATCAGAAAATCTAATCAATTGCGGTAAACGTATATGAAAGACTGTTGTGAGGTCGATAGATAATCCCGTTCGGACTAAACCTGGACACTACTTTGTTTAACACTGTTCGAGCCAATTTAATACTGTATTAATATCCATTGCGATCGAAATATACACTTAAAAAATTCATAAAGGTATAGTACATTTTTTTCTTATATACATTAAAAGAAATTCCGCGGTCGATAAAATTATACTCGTGATATTAAATTTATAATATAATCGTTGCGACGAACGCGCGGCGGCAAGAGCAACGTAGTAAAATGACGATAATTTTTTTTTTTATTTATAATTATATAGTGATAATAATTTTGTTGTAATAATAAAAAAGACTGTTTCATACTCAGTTCGTACGCAGTCGTCTTTTTTTTTTTACAAAATCCTAATTATTTGTATGCTAAAATACTAAAAAGCTGAATGTTGTCGAAACGTTAAAAACGACTTTGATATTATTCAAAACGATATTTTGTCTTCTTTTTTTCGTATGTTACGCGCGCGTGTGTATTCTTTCACAAGGTTATGGATGACGGATCGTTTGCTTTTTTTAACACTCGATAAATCGCTCATACATATTCCCATAATTATATCCGATCGAACAATAAATAAAACATGATACTTTTCTGTTTCGAACACACCCCAAGCCTTCCGTGTGAACCGAACAACAACATTGAGAGCTCCTCAGAAATATTCTACAGGCTATAATTATTAGTGAAAAAAAAAAACAAAAAGGATTCGTATTTATATATATTTTTTTAAACATTTAATACAACTTCCTCGTGTGTTCGAAAACAAGTGTAATCGCAATAATAAATCGACAAAAAATTAATAAAATCATTCTATGAACTTGACCGGAGTACAAAAAAGTATCGTAGAAGAGGTTACGATATTAATGTTATAAACGTTTTTTTTTTATATATATATATATATATATATAAAAGAAATTCCGAGAGGAACAAAATCGAAAAAAAAAATATATATATAACAAAAAACGAAAACGAATAGGACACGCTGTTGCGAATACGAAAAAATAAATATTATTAGGAGATTGGTATCCCAGAACAAAAAAAAAAATAGTAGAAACAACGGTAAAACCTAACCTGACCTTAATGAAATAAAACGTATATTGTCCTCCTGCGAACGACCGCAAAGTAATGTTTCAAAAGGGGAAAGAAACGGTTTTCAACACACGAACTGGAAATCGTCCTATTTTCCACACGTCACCACCACCAACGAGGGTCGTTCGATTTATGTTTTATGGCGGACATAAACAAGAAAAAAATATTGCCGATACCGCAATACAGTTGTAATACGCCAATACTCATTGTATAAATAATGTCTTATAAACACTATAATATCAATTGCGCTTAAATTAAGTGGAAAACAATTTTTTTTTTTTCAAATACGTTTAATACTTTTATCGTATTGCGATTTTCAATACTGAAATATAAAAAATTCACCAAAATATACCCAAATACACCAAAAAAAAAAAAAATAAATAAATAAATAAAAAACATTAATACTCTTTTTATGTCGGAAGTATAAATCTGCTTAAGAATTACTACGGTTAGAATTTATGGAAGCTGCGCGGCGGTATTTATGGTCGTCCGGGGGATAACAACGTTATACGGGAAATGAAATAGGGCGAATGAGATGAAAATGAAAATAATTGGATGAAAATCGCGTCGGATTTTGAACTTCAGACGTCGGCAAATTTCGGACCCACGTAAAAATGAGAGAAATCCACGAGGATATTTCTCTAACGGCATCTTTTTCTTAACTTAACCTAAACTGCGTTTACAACGTTATGGATACATATAATATAACTGTCGTCTACCAGTGATAAAGTCACGAGTCGATTTACTGAAAAAAAAAAACACATAAGTATACACGAAAATAAATCGAAGAAATTTAAACTTAATAAGAACTACACATTCACATAACGCGCGTTTCCAAAACCGTGTTATAGAATCCAGACTCGTAAAGAATTATTTTTTATTTGTATTCGGAGCACTTGTTCGAATAAACGGGTGAAAAAGTATTGGAACGCTTAAAATCACACGTGTTATGGGAATAGTTCGAAAAGGCATTCCAATCGTTTTTATTAGTTTTATTTACGATTCTACGAGTTCACTCGTTTCTCGAATACTGCAGCCTTCGTTCGCATTTTACACGGTTTTTAAGTCATCAGAATATTGAATACGATTACGAACCGATGTAAAAACAATTAAAAGCTCTGCAAAAATGACAACAAAAAATATAATTACGAGACCTAACGCAAGTTGCGTTTATCGTGATAATTGTGTGCTTATATATATATATATATATATATATATATATATATATTTATATTATAAATTTTATCGTAACGTGTTCTGCCATTGTGATTATATGATCTATTCTTTTGTACAATAATTCTTAATCTTTTTTTACGTGTATATCCCGAAATTCGAATGTGTAAAATGTACTATTAAACGATAATGTTGTATTATTTTGGTTGTCGAAGAAAAAAAGTATTTTCTAGGGGGAATATAAAAGTATTCAGAATATAGAAAAAGGTAGCGAGTCACCGATGTTGTGGACGGTGGCTTATGCGATTTACTTAGATAATGTTTTGGAGTTATGTTACATTTGAAAGCAAAGCGATAAACCATTGAATTCGATACGACGATTCTGAGCGAAGCTTCGGTGTAATATTATTTGTTGATAATATACGAAATTCGAGTTTTTGCCGTTTTGAAAAAAAATTTGTTGTACTGTTTTGGATCGCGTTAAAAAGCATTTGGAAAAAAAAATCGAAAAACGATCTCCCTGAAGTACCATCCCAAAAAAATTCCCTATAGGAAAACGAGTACGAACCGAACGATCGGAGCCTATTTTCTAGTCGAAAATTTGTGCACAGAAAGAAAAAAAGTAAATATCATTGTAAAAAACTAACTAGTTTCTCGCTTCGCTCAGAATCTAAAATAAGTGTTCAAATATATTTTGTAACATATATTTTATTGCACACGACGTTTATACCATTGCTAAACATTTAGGTATGACAACAGATCTGTGATACGCAGGTGTGACTTTTTCTTCTATGAAAGTGCCACCACTTCCATAGAAGAAAAAAATCTTTATCACATTACTTGTAAATGTTGTGCAGGGCTATAAATATCTATATAAATAGCAAAATAATAATCCGGGTGCCAGTTACATGGAAAAGAAATACGATATAATTGTTTTTTCCATGGATGCGCAGACCGAGTCGCAATTTGGACAATCTGTTGTCATACCTAAATATTTAGCTATGGTTTATACGAAATAAACGTACTACGCTATATTTCCCGGTCTCTTCATTCATTTCAATAATATAATTTCTATACATCAGTATCGGCGTTAGGAGTTATCAAACAGGTTTACTGTTTGTTTTATTATTATATATTGTAGTGGTAAGTCGACCTACTACTCCGTTGCCTGCAACTACTGCGTGGTATATAATATATTAATATTATATATTATAAATATTCTTTTTTTTTTTTTATCGACCACGCCTCAATAATCGTCATTAATATATAATATTTCATTCGTGACGAACGCCGGCATTAATATTATTCCGTCCGTTGTGTAACTTTGTAATCAGGTTCAAAATAACATTAGACGACAACTGCAGCGGAGGTTCTAAATATATTAATGACTATGACTGAATAAAAAGAACTATTCAAATACGGATGAAGCAGTGGAATATTACGATATAGTTTTTTGTTTTATTTTTTTTTTTAAGGGTACATTTTATTTATAAATCGAAGAAGAAAAAAGGTAGCGAGCCGCGGGTCGTTGTGGATGTCGCTTTGTAGTGAATTAATTGGATAAAGATTTTAGAGTTTTGTTATTTATTATAAATTTAAGAGCAACGCGATAATTCATTGCATTCGATAAAACGATTCTGAGCGGAGTTCCGGTGTATGTGTATTATTATTTTTTATTAATAATATAGTGTGTACAAAGTACATAATTTTTTTTAAATTACAGTACATCATTTTAATGTGATTTCTTGCAATAAAAACCTAGGTGGCTAAAAATTTTCAAAAATCGTTTTCGTTAATATAGAACAAACAATTTGTACAAATCCATTAATACACTTTATCGAAAAACTTGAAATGTTTATTAAGGAAAATTGTGACAAACGATTTTCAAGATTTTTTTAATATAGTTGAGGTAACGTACCTACGCCTGATAGTGTAATACATTTTGAAGCCTTTAAAGCATTACTTCTTTTATGAATTAAATACATCAAAAGCTATAATTGTTCTAAATAGCCAAAAATTGAAAGATTTAAAAAATAATAATTTTTTTCTGACGCTTGAAAAATCGTAAAATGACCTTTCTAGAGTACTATCAACTAGATGCAATTTGCTACCGGTAACAAGTTATGACTGTAAGGATTTGAGCACTCCTAGTAGAATTTTTGGGTACAGACAAAAAAAAACACATCACATCCGCACTGCCGAATCTAAATAATTTAAAAAATTTCAATGAGAATCTTGAATTCGTTACAATTTTGAAATTGCCGAAAAATGCGGTCTGCCGTCTGGTTTAGTACTTATTCGTACTTCATTTTAAGCGCGAATTCGCAGCAGGCTCTCTGCATTCAATTTGTTTCCAACTGCGCCGGCGTCGCTGCAGTGAATCCAGTTTCACATAATATAGTATAGTTATTAACGGTATTGAAAATAACAACGCTTTTCTGGACGACAGTTTTTCGTATTCGCGATTCGGAATAAAGATAACATTAATTGTCTGTACTCTGTTAACATGCGGCCTTCCGCGCGCCTTCCTTTCTCTACGAGGAAGGAGTGACCTTCCGTCGTACAATAACAGTCGTGGTACCGCAGTTTGGGAACCGCGCCGAGTCCTATAGAGACACGGCCATAACGTTATAACGAATCGAGAAGCGTTCGATGACCCTCATCGAATCGATTGACATTCAACACGTTCTATACGCGCGCGAACGGAGAAGATAGGTCTACTTTTTTTTCTGTATTTTTAAAAAACTGTATTCGACTACTAAACGACACGCACGTTTTAAGAGATTTTTTTTTTATATAAATCGTTATTGGAAATTTCGGAATCTCGAGCGACGACCAAAGTTTACCTCGTACCAACGATTATGCGAAAATTTTTGATGGCGGACAAACACGGACGTTGAACACGGACCAATTGGCTTGTGTATCTTGTTCATATTATATACTCGTAAATCTTAATAAATGTGCAGTATGCGCATTACGTTACCGTTACAAAACGTTACCGAGGGAACGGTTAAACGTCCAGATGAGTTTGCAGACCGACTTGAACTGCGGCCCGAGTACACCGGGAAAATCGCGTATTCATCCGGACGATAAATAAACGGAGTCCGCAGCATTACAGTTTTATAAACGTTTTGAGAAAATCGAAAAATGACTTGTTTAAAGTACCGTTTAGACGCAATTCGCTGCCGGAAACAAACTGTGACCGTAGAGATAGGAGCACCCCTTCCGGTAGATTTTTTTTTTGGTACAGGCATAAAAAGAAAACGGTTTTGTAAAACCAACAGATTCCTCGCTTCGCTCGAGAAATCTAAAACAATAATTTTTTCCCGCTACGTCTCGAACACACACGCCTGGTACGGCGAAAGAAGAAAAATATGAATATATTGGAATCGCGTGTACGCGACGGAGAACGGTCGCGGTCCCGAAATCGTCTCGACAATATTGTCAAACAAACGTAAATACAATAAATTACACCTCACTCCGCGCGTATCTCGTACCGCACAATAATATCATACGCGCGCCACAGTACTGCGCCTCAATATACATATTTAAAACTTTCACACAATACGAACGCGCCTCACTCGGTTAATATTATATATAAAAGTTTAAATGTCACGTAAGAAGCGACGACGGTTAAGTATACATCTACAATATTCTGCGTTTTAAATAATATATTCCTATACGAGACACGTAAGGAGGACAGAGTTGTAAATACACACGGCGCGTGTGGAAAGTCTATCACGTGTACGATATACACATTTACGGTTTCAAAAGCAAAAAAAAAACCGACACACGCGTGTCGCAGTATAAAAACGACAGAAACAAAAAAAAAATAAATTATAATAAATCCTCGTCGGGGCTATACCGTACAATACGACGTGTGGTACGTGTTCATTAACTGTAGTGTTGGCCGACGATATGGTAGAATTTTTTTTTCTTTAGGGAAGTGAGGTCGATACGGATATCCACGGTGGATTATAGAAAAATACTTATATATGTGTGTGCGTATTTAAAATTTATATATATATATATATTGACACGACCATTCAGTCTTTATCAAAAATATTCACAATTTTGTACATTAATTAATTGTAACCAATTACGTACGCGTACACGTGTGTGGAGTTTGATTTCCTTTGGAATTACTCTTGCACTTAATCTAATATCTTTCACCAAACTAAGTCGTATGGCTTTAGGCGTTTGAATCGTCTGACGTCTTCTGAATTCTCAAATAACTGAATTGCTGTTGGATTGATTTGTCGTTTCAGTCTTGTCTCTTGTTTGTGCGCAAACTCGCTGATTTCTTCCACAACTGTAGGATACATCATATCACGATGTATGGCGTCGTTCCTTTCAAACCGACATGTTGCGGTAATGGTCCGAAGGGCGATGTAATAGCATCGTTGTATAAGTTCGATGTTTGACGTACTGGCGCAACCCCCGCAGTTGAATACTACAAGTCCATATCGGTTTGATGACGGCCACGTACAAAAGACGTTTGTTTATAATAATTAAATAAATAATTCGGAATCTCGTCCGACTAGTCGTAGGAGTTTGCGCATTTTTTCTTTGATTTGTAATCTTTTCTGATGGTGTTTCCAGTTTAGTCGAAAATCGAGATGCATCCCCGAGTATTTTGCTGAGGTTTTTTGTGGGATTATCATTCGATTCAGCACTACTGTCATGGGTTCGGTTTTTCGTAACGTGAAGTTAACGTGCACCGACTATTCACTATTGAGTAATTAAAATGGTGGGGATAAAAACTCTCTATTAGATGCATCGAAAGACACTCAGGAATCGGATGTCGTATCGTGTTCCGCGTAAAAAAAAATGACGATCATTAACGGTACACAGTGATGATGATGACAATACGTACGTCCACGTCGACGTTCATACACCGGAAGTTCAGAAATTTGAAAATTCCTTTCCACCAAGATCGTTTTAAATATTTCAAAATTAAAACACTAAATAAGACTAAACGTCCAATGTTCTTATCTAATTAATGTGGATATTGATTCTTCGGCGCGTGAGCACAATTTCGTATTACTGGCCTCAAAAAAATGTAAGAAGAATGCGCCATTACGCAAAAGATAGAAGTTATAGAGAAGTTTTTAGAAATAAATTTTCGTTCAGGCAGAAACGAACTAAAACAATTTCATTTCACAATGTTTAAAGACACATGTATATATTTAAAATATATATATATTTTGTTATTTTAATATTTGTATTTCATTATATTTTTAATTTGTATATATATAAAATATAAATGTATGCGCGGATACAAAATCGAACCAAAGAGTATTAATAAAAGAAAAACAAAAATAAGAAGTCGCTATATAAAATTTGTTTATTTTAAAATAAACAAATTTAATAGAAATTAATTTTCGATTATTTCTTATATTATAATAATTAGTATATTCGACTCTCTCTCCCTGCGGTGGCGAGGGAAACATAATATGCAATTCATTCGCTCCGTTTTCCGTTACACTGCAGACCGCGATGAGGAGTGCCCGCGCCAGTATAGTTTATATAAAAATATCTAGATACAAATATTATACAGAATAATGTATAATTCCGATTACGATAAAGAGTATTCTGGCCCTGTTCGTGTATATTTATTTACCGCCAATTGAACTTATTTAGTTTAATAAAATATTGATCGTTTCAGAAATAAAAAAAAAAAGAAAAACATTCGCAAACTTTTAACAGGCATAAACAAATAAACGCGTAATTACCGTTTAACATTGATAATAACGTTTTTTTTGTCGAAAAGGAATCGCGTATAATATATAATTTTTTTTTTTTTTTAATAACTAAAAAATTCACCTCTTATACAGCCGAGAAAAATAAATGACTTTGCAATATATATATATATTTTTTTTGAATCCAAAGTACCTACAACTACAAATATGCGCCAACAATGAAACGCGATTTATCACGTCGCCGAGTCAACTTTGTCGTCGTACACACACGTTTTGTGGTCCTTCGACCTTAAAGTAATCTCGTATTCCCGTAAAATCCTTGTCGGGAAGAATATACGACCATTATTCGTAGGTGTATATATTGTTATAAATTGCGTGTCCTCGGCAAAAATGGACTCGGCGGTGGTCGTAAATCAAACGATCTGTGTGTTTGTGTGTGCGTGTGCGTCGCGTTGTCTCCGAAAATATAGTAAAAATCATAATGTTCGTAAAATATGTACATTTTTTTTATTTATTTTTTTTGAATTGTACTATTTATTTATTTATTATCAATAATTCAACATCGAATTATTAATCATATTTAATGTGTTACTAAAAAATTATTATTTTCAATCGCATGTGTGAAATATTTATTACATTATTGTTTGTCGTGGTTCGATTTCGCAATAATGTAAAAATCATTTTATATAGGAAATTTCGGGTTTAAATGATAAATTATAATAAGTGAAAAATTATACTTAAATATTAATTACGAATAATATTAATAAACACAAACGAAAAATGTATGTCTGGTGATACGAAAAAAAAAATAACGCGAATAATTACTACGTATATAATGTTAATAATAATAATAAAAAAAAAACAAAAGAAATTAACTGAATACGAGTACGGAAACATACACATTAAACCCATCCATCAAAACTATCCAAAACAGAATGCTTAACTACTAATCTCAAATTATTTGGATTCTTTTTCATATTGCGATTAAGGGGAATGAAGAAGGAGAAAAGGTATCCCAGGTACCGTTTATGGATAAAAATTCCATCCATTTAAACTTTGTCTTAATTAAAGATGTACTTTTATCTCTATTAAGGATATTCTGCCAAACAAGACGGGAAAAATTTTGTAAGATGAAGTTCCGAAATATAATTATACTTAAATTTTTTTTTTTTAATTCGAATAATTTTTACATGGAACAAAAAGACGTAATAACTAATAGAAACATCTCCCCATTAATAATTCTACACCGCATAGGGTACAACAAAACTAACACGTTCGTTCTTCTTAAATAATGACACTCCTCCTACCTACGACCATTGCATCTCACCTATCAATATAGAACACATCCTTCAAGACTGCCATAAATTTACTGTTGAATGATCTACTTACAAGATTTCCAGTTCCTTGGAGGAAGCTCTTATAGCCACGAAAATACTGTCAACCTCATTCTCTATTTTAAAGCCATACAAATGTTAGATCTAATTTAAAATTTTTTTTTTTTTGGCTTTATATCTTGTAGGAAATATTTGTTTCTGTTTTTTCCTTTTCTTGTACTAACTTATCGTATAAAATATGTAATAATGTAATCGAACGCTTTTATAAAATTGGGCTAATGACCTTTGTCGTTAAAGGCGTAATGTAATAAAAAATTTTAAAACATTTTTTCGTGTTGCACGACACGTTGATTCTGTAATTTTAATAAATCAGAACTTTTTTCGCAAACATTTATTGTACGAATACTGTTGACACTATGGCTGTAAAACTCGAGTAGTTTTTCGAAAAAATGTGTAAAAAATTACATACGAAATTCTACACTACAGGATCACTAAGACAGTTCAATAGACAGAAAAAAGCATTTTGAACAACATTCAATTCTAGTGATGTTATTTAGAACGGCGATCATCTAAAAAAAATACACTGTAATGTTTTAATAAGAAATATATAATATGTTATTACAACTTAAACATTTTCAATGTTTTAAAATTTGAATTAACTTTTGGGTTGGTGGTCAGTGGATAAGATACAATTAATATAGCTAAGTATAAAATAAAATCATTATATTTCGAAAAAAAATTGCTTAATT
This sequence comes from Slavum lentiscoides, assembly GCA_032441835.1. Classification (NCBI taxonomy): domain Eukaryota; kingdom Metazoa; phylum Arthropoda; class Insecta; order Hemiptera; family Aphididae; genus Slavum; species Slavum lentiscoides. Next base: position 6,307,827 of record CM063712.1, on the reverse strand, counting down.
AAAAATTTACCATTTTAATAACTTCTTTTTAATGTAAAGTTACGATGGAAATATATTAAAGATTTCCTTTGATGGGAAATAAAAAAAAAGAAATGTAGCGAACCGCGAGTGGCTACAGTGCGGGTGTCTATTTGAATGACACTTTACTTTATCAATGGTTTTAAAGTCGTTTATTAAAATTTCAAAGTAATTATAAATCATTTAATTCGAAAATTGATTCTGAGCGAAACTCGTTCTATTTTCGCGTTATTTCCTCGCATAATTTTTCGAAATTCAAACTTCGAAAACTTAAAAAAAAAATTATAACCTACGATTTTTGCTATTTATTTTTTTTTAATATTTATTACTAAAATATTACACATTTAATGTTGAATTTAATTTCATGATATTAATGTGTCGATTATTTTACAAATGTTATCGCAATATTTCGGTAATTTTTCCATTTTCTTAAAGAAATTATTAAAAAAATCGAAAAACGTGTTAATAGAGTACCAGCTATAGACACAATTTGCTGGAAAATAGTATTAAAGGAGTACAACTAGTCTACGCGAAAGCGTATTCACGGACAAAATAGAAAGAACTATAAATTAATACTCGTAATTAATAAAAGAAAAAATATCTACGTATACACGAAGTAAATCCAATGAAAAATCAAAAAGTATATAAATTTGTTGTATAAAATGTGTTAATTTATTACAGGTTTCGACGAAAATTCATTGTCAGGTATAAAGTGAAAAGAAAATACAAGGAAATTAAAAAATGTTATCGAACGACAATACGTAGATAAAATTATGGTTACTATAATAAAAAAGTGTGAATTAAAAAAATAATAATAATAATGATAAATAAATTTACGAATAGAAGCAAAGAAATTGTGCAAAACGTGAATTCAATTTTAATTTGACAATTATATTATGTTATTAACATAATTTAACGTATATATAATATTATTTTTCCAAAAGAAATTTATATAAATTTTTTCTGTACGTCTAAGTTATTGTTTATACCAAAACATGATGTGTAGTACGATTATTTTCTAAAATATATTTATCGAAATATGCAATCTGATTTATTTTGTTTTCAATTTCATTTCAGAAATAGGTATATTTGTATATCAAGTTTTAAAATTCCTATTAGTTTTATCAATAAAAGAATTCAACAAAGGTGCAATTAAGTTTGTAAATTCCGAGATAATTAAAATTGATATAATTACTGTTTTGGCAATCGTTTTATAATTTTTACAATTTAATTATTATTAGTGTCGGAATGAGATTTTAATATTATTTAATATTTTATGGAATATATTTCTGTTAATAAATGTTGATATTTCATACTAAAATAAATAACTGTACGTTATTTACTTGTTTAGCTAGTCGGATATGTTTTATATTACTCCCGTGTTTTATATTGATTGTGTTCAAATATTATATTTATTTTTAAGATCGATATTAAGTATTATATATATTATATTCGTGATTATAATTATATTTATTTTTAGAGTAATACGTTCAATTTTATATAGAAGAGAGTTGAAAAACGCAATTTTTTTTTTGTTGAAAAGGATGATTGGAATCGTAAGGAATAAAAAGAGTCGGTTTATGTAGGTTTCTTACAAAAGAAAAAAAAAGTAGGTACTCATAAATATAAAACGAATACATTCTTCACTCAGAATTTAAAATTACTATTTATTATTAATATAAACATATTTTTAAGTGAATAGTTCCTGAACAAGAACGTCTTGTGTATTTAACAAACATTTTCATGAAGAAAACCGACGGTTTACATCGATCAAATTAATTTGAAATCATTTTTTTTTATCTCTTTTTTTTTAAATATACTTTTTACCATTTTTTTACATTTTTTTCTTTCCTGCGTGTTTGAGTTGTATTTAAATATTTCTTTTACGGTATTTTCTGTTATATAATTTCATTAGAAATCAAAACATCACCACTAGCATATTATATTTTTTGGAAAAAAATATAAATTTTATAAAATCGGATAACCTATTATGATTTCTCTCGTAGATCAGAGTTTAAATTTATAACGCGATTATCGTGTAAATATATAATTATTAATTGAACAGTATTTTATGATTATGACGAAAAAAAATTGTAATTAATTCTTTATTACTGTTAACAGGTATTTATTAATTATAATACACCACATACCCACTGACGGTTAAAAGACTTTTTCGGGATAGTGATGTTATACGAGTATAGTGTACCAAAATTAAGAAAACTGACAAATATTTCGAAGGAATTATGTGGTTGGAATATAATGTGGCCGTTTAGGCGTGTAATCATATTAAATAATAATTATACTGACTTTCCCGAAGTATATAATTTCTTCAAAACGTTTATCGGTCAATAGTATATAGGTATGCAATTAATTTATTTTCGTATTAAAAAATATTAGGTTTTCTTTTTACGTACTCAAATTTTTTTTTCAAGTATTCTATACCGTATTATATTTTTCGAATTAATAGTGTTTATTTTTCTGACACCATTTGTCTTAATTGTAAAATATCCGTGGCGGCTAGAGAGGAAGAAAATGTCTCCCCTTTTGCTCCCCCACAGAATTACGTCAATGATCGTTATTATTGTATTTCACGGCAAATACACCGTATGAAGAAAAAAATAACACCATTGGCGAGTGCGTGAAATATAAAATACCATCGCGGTGTTACGCCGTAAGTGTTTGTGACAAAAATTCAACAGTGATTTCGATCAATCGAAATGACTTTCATACGTTTAACGACGATACAAAGACAACAATACAGGTGTGTCTGAAAAACGTTTTTTTTTAAATTTTTTTTCGACGTCTCGTGCAGAACGAACCGAAAAATATATTAACCCCACAGACCGTGTTCCTCGTACACGTCTCTACGGGCAACACATTTTATTTTCTCCTCGAGTACCCGAAAAAAATTCAGACGGTTCGAGTCAAACGCATAACGCGCGCGCGTACCGATCGATCGAAACCGTATACCTCGTCTGCTGTCAACTTTTCGTTGCGAGACACCGTATTTTATATAACGCCGCGTTTGACGGCAACTGCAGTTTATACTTTGGCGTTAATAACGACTAACAGACGAATATTCGTAACGTTTCGCTTTATACAACACACGTTGTACGAGTACCGACAAGTCCGTGACGTTATATTTTTATTTCAAAATATTTAATATGAGTTACTGCTCTGAATACTTCGTTCATTTTCCGCCGAGCCGGTGCAGATCGACGACATTCCGAGTCTACCGCGTTGAAAACGTTATATATTTGGTTTTTCATATCGTTTTAATAATAATAATAATAATAATAATAATACTTTATATATTCTCGCGTAGGACGCGTTTGTTATGAAAATATGTCGACAATTTTGTTCCCCGTGTGAAATGTACGCGCACTACCATACGTGTTTTTATGAAAATAAATACGTATACGGTTTATGACACACGTGCTAGTGCTCGAATATTGTTGGGAGAACGGAGAGTACGTCTTATTTTATTTTTTTTTTTTTTTACATTTTACCACTTTTGCTTTTTAACACCGCAGGGACGCTGATAAAGGAACGGTCAGAACGCTTTTTACAATTTTACTGAAATGCCGGATCAAGCTTTCGGAGACCACTAGGCCATTCAGATCTCGGGACACCTACAAATATTCTCCTAATTATTTTTTATCTTGAATACGTATATAATTTTTAATATTCTGATCCGTTGTCACGGGGCCCATATAGGCAATCGTCTAGTCCGCCTATTGGGTCGATCCGGCACTGTGTCTTTAAATTGTGTCCAATCAACGTCATAATAATAAAGATTTGATGTTGATATTACCAAACTTAATGGGTTTATTTAATTAAAAATATAGTGATGGCTTGGGGGATCGAAGCCCTACGAATTTTCAAGACATTACAATTTTCAGGGACGCGCATTTTTTTTTTTTTTACACTTTTGCATTCTCCTTCTAATTTTTGTCCAACTGAAGCACTGCGTACGTGTACACAAACGCGCAAAAAAAAAAATTATACGTCACGTACAATCGATGTTGATAATTGCAGCGTCCATTCTAACGTATAATTTAACGCGCAGTACGCGTGTGCAGTTCCAAAAACAAAGTTAAAAAAAGTAGCTCCAACACAAAATAATTAAGAAAAAAAACAGAATATTAGTAGTAAGTTATCCAAAAAAAAAATGTATTATTTATTAAGGTAAATATTGGAGATTAACGATCCAGCTCAATACGTTTTTAAAATCCCGTATCGCGTCTAAATACCAAAGACTTTTCTCCCTTAACATTAACCTCTTCCGCAACAAATTATAAGACTATCTACCGTTTCACGTTCAGCGCTCTTCCCTCAGACGAGCCGTCTTTATCCGAGAAACGTCGAATCGTGCAGGCATAACGTGCATAATAACAAACGAGTATATAATATAAATTCTCAGTTTCCACGTTCAGAGAATTTCTTACGTTTACATTATTTTATATTATTGGCGGCGCTAATATTATTGATTACTTAAACCCTGTGCCGTGGTGCTTATTGCGTTCTCGCCGTAATAACGAGAATCGTTTTTTTTTTTTCTTAGCAATAAGTAGATTGCGGGCTAAATATATTATTGTACCGGGTATGATTCTTAAAGTCTTCTCTGCAACGACGTAATGCCGAAGTGTTGTACGTATAAGACAATATTTCCATGTCAAAATATATTGAAGGTTGTCTTGTTTAGGATCTCGTGTATCACGAGAACGGTACTTTTCTCAGCTTCTGCAGACCGTAATGCGCAAGTATTAATAAAATCACGTATTCCGATAGCTGTTCTGTGAAAACGTCAATGGATTCAGCCCTTTGTGCGTCTGTTACGTCGTAAAGACGATGCAACTGCCTGCGTTTTGATTTCAAACGTAGCAATCTATAATAATATATTTTTTTTAAATAACTAATATCGTTACGCGTGTATTACTATAATATAAACTCAAAAATAACCGTAAATAGGCGGAAAATAATTGTTTTCTGTTTAACTTTCTATTTAGAAAATTATCGCTCTACCCCCGAAAATTCACAAACGATCAAATTATTATTAATTGCGACTGTTAAACGTGACCGCGTGTGTACGGTTTCGTATTTTTCCTCGGAATATGCACTGGACTTAATGTGCTACGGATAGCTAAGCGAATACTACAAAAAAACGAAAATTTCGAAACAAACGCGCATTCAACAAATAATAATAGACGCGTAACGCGTAAACCCGTAAAAAAATACGAGCGCACGTTATGCAACTACGCTGTGAACGCGTGTAGGATTGTAGACAAAGTCGCAACGCGCGAGGCACCAACAAAACAATAGTGATTTTATAAAAACCAGAAGAAAAAAAAAATCTTAATTTTAGAAAAGAACTCTCAAAAATTTAATTTTCGTATGTAATAATAATAATTTTATATTCGATTGTTTCCCCCCCCCCGGTCGTCGTCGCTATATTGTTATTTTCGTTGGCAAAAATAATATAATATCATATTATTTCTCACGGACGCATTTAAAAGTGTATCGGTGTCTCGTCGAGAAATTACACGGGAATTCGGCAGTGCGAAAACCTTTAACCGTTGACGCGGAAAAAGAAAACCAAATACGCGAATTCCTTCGACTCAGTGACGGATATCTGGGGGGTGGCCGATAGATGGATCGCCCTCGCCCCTCTTGGAGTTTTCGTCACTTTATATTCGTTTTTATTACCTACCGGCTACATATTATAAAATAATAAGAACATTCATATTCATTTGTATAAGATAATTTTTTTTTCTGATCTAAAGGAGTGTTGGGTATATTCTGGCGTAATTATTGAATACGGACTCGCTCCAAAAGTGTTAATGGAAGAGGATGTGGATTGTTTTTTTTCTTCAATTATTAAAATATCCGTATTTTTCTTAACTGATTTGAGTCATAAACTTCTAATCGGTACCGATAGTGGTGAGACGACCGGGGGTTAAACTCCATGATCTGTGGTTGAGCTCCATGATCGGGGGGGAGGTCGTTAGCTCACCGTCGAGTTTGAGTTCGCCACCCCCCTCCTCTCAAAACTCTGATATAAGGTGGATTAGTAGTCCATCCACCTAACCGATACCTGACAATATCTAAATAATTATATCGACACTTTATCTACGCTTATGAGAAGGGTTTAAAATCATTTGATACACGCGTGTGCTTTCGAAGTCCTTTCACCGTCCCAATATAGAATTTTTTATTTTGCACCGAATTTCGCGTCGAATTTTAGAGTCTTACGGATTCACCGGGAATATCAAAAAATAAAATATAAACCAAAAGAAAACGTCTTAAATAATGTTTTATTGTATAATTTTTATTTTTTGCGTATATTTTTTTTTTTTTTTACATTATTTTGCATTATAAGTGATTTCGTTCGCAGAGCGTTTTTATAAAAGAGTTTTTTTTTTAGAGTCCGATATACGACACATTATATAATAACACATTATATCGATTTACCTTCATATTTTATACCGGAAAAGAGAGGAATATGTGAATATTATTATTATTCGCTACCTGAGCAAATGATCAAGCGGCACGACGTGGGAAAATGCCTCTTTTCTCGGCCGTCCGCGATTCTCTCTACACCTTACACTTAATTATAAACGGTTCATTTTAACACACAGAACAGACAAGAAACTATGAAATAAATTAAACAATAAAAAATTCGGAAAGAAATATTTTAATAAAATAGCGAAAACAAAAGCAAAAAAATTTAATAAATAATCGGATATTAATGGGGAAATAAATAGAAAATATTTACATAAAAATTAAAATACTATATACGATTAACACCGCGGTAATTAATAAATGTGTACACGTATAAACAAACAAATATAAGATCAGTTGTATCAACTTTGTTTATTGAATTTATGAAAAAACAAATTTCATATACATTTTTTATTTTCTATAATATTCATCGTCTCAGTTATGTTATATTTACATATGCATATAAATATGCATTTTTTTTCTTTTTATGTACAAAATGTAAAATAATATTTTTATAATTAAAACAGTAATTTCACGCAGGCGTACAAAAAAAATGTAATAATAATTATACAGATTAATGCGGACCTTTGCGCTGTTCGGCTTTATTCAATTTTTAAAAGAAATTTCGCTCATCAAATGACAAGTAATGTCTAAACTCGCAATTTCGGTACTCATTTTTTTGTGTACGCGTAAAACAAAAAAGCTCTCTCCGGGCAAATACACCGAGCTGGTGAATGGTAACAGAACATTGACTGCTTTGTAGGAGAGCTCTGAAAATTGTTCCGTCGCTTGAGCACAGAAGGTGACGAGAGATTTCTTTTCAAACGCTGCCTAAAGTAAAGAATCCGTTTTCAAATCCAATCAATTTTCCTTTCTATCGGACTTATAAAGCTGCAGACTGGATAACAAACCGTTTCAAAAACAAATTAAATTTGTCCGCCATTACGGCTTTTTTCACGTACCCCCTCGGATCCTCTCGCGTACCACCTGCAGTTTAAGAGAAACGCTGTTCTAAATCCAAGACGCGCTGATATTTTATTTCATATCGTACGCGGTGTTTTTCAGCAACCCAAGAACGCCACAACCGGTCACAGAAGTGTAAACTAATAACAGCAGCGTTGATTGAGTTAATTTTTTTTTTTTGCTACGAATAAGTTTTTAATATTTTTCCTTGATGTTTACCGTATTGCTTATCGTACCAAAAATTTCCTATAGTTATTATTTAATATATATATCAATGCTCGATAGGAACTCGTTCCTTCGATTTCGTTCAATTTTCAGGAACGTGTGGGGAACGAAGTTCGTTTTTTGTGCGAAGGAACGTATTAGGAACGCTTAAGTAGCGATGGCTTCATGCTTTGTTTCGAAAGTGTTTCATGACAAATCACACATTGAGGTAACGGAGTAGAATTTTCCGAACCAAATTTTACAACGGATCCGAATTGTAAATAACTATCTTCATATTTACGATTCGGCTGTGTTCTCTGTTTCTTAGTATTTGAGCTTCAACTTTCTAAAAATCTCTTCATTTTTACTCAATTTTATGTCAAAAAAAAAAATACATAAAAATATACTTGACGCAAACGACACTCGTGGGAAACGGCTAATATCAAATAAAAATAAACCAAATAATATAACGATATAATAATGATTCATTCAAATTTTTTTTATAAAGGGAGATTTTCTTCGCGTACCATCTATGAGCTTTCCGAGTGCCACAGGTTGAGAAGCGCTGGTCTAGAATTTAGCATATCGCACCGCCGGGGGAAACGTGATTATTATTTATCGCCTCCACTTAGCTGGGCTAAAATCACGTCGTTTGGTAACACCGAGTGCACACTGCAGTGCATCTAGGTCCTAGGGTGTTACTTTCGATTTTGATGATATTCTGATATGTCACAGTGCTTTGCGTATTATACGTGCGGTACTCAACACCACTGTCATCTGAATTTGTAAGAGATTATGTTTTTCAGGAACTCGTTTAATTATTTTTGAGGTGGTGACATTAGCGGACGAGTCCTGTTACTCCAATGATGATGGGGATCACTTTGGTTATACGGTTCTACATTCTCTGTGTTTCGATTTGTAAAGTCTAATTATTATTATTATTATTATTATTGCTGTACACGCACGCACATCACGTACCAAACCCATACGAGGAGGCCGCCGATTTGTGCCACGGTCGTGGGACTCGGACCGCGTTGTTTGCATCTCCTCCGGACAGTCGTCGTGTACGCAACGTGGAGTCCCCCCTTCCACGTCTCGCGACCGAGTATAACGAGTATAATTTTTTTATATTATGTTGCGCGCGCGGTTTTATTTTATTTTTTTCCTTCGCAATATTACAACTATAACACACGCGGCGGTAATAACGCGTTGTACTACGGTATATGCACACATATTACACGTATACTGTACTATGGGAATACGCTAGGCCGATGACCGTTGGCGAAACGTTTCACTTCTCTTTCTTCCACTACTCATTCCTACACCGACTCCTACCGAGTCTCGAATGGCCGCCGCCGCTGCCTTCGTCTTTCGACAGTATCGGTAAATTTTCTTCCTTCTAAAACTGCGCACGGGCGAAACCGGATAATTCAGCTAGTATATAAATAAAAAAAAATTTACACGTAAACGGGGATGTCTTTCAAACGGTGCCCAAAACGATCAGCGTAAATTACACTGCGAATAAAAAAACGTTAGTTTTCACAAGACGCGCGTGTCTACACAGAGACACGAATCGGATGTATTTACTGCTGTATAGAAGATATTATATTATGTTTTAATTTTTTTTTTTCATATAATCGACATGAATTAGAGGGGATTTTGGGATGGGAACGGGATATCACCACTCGTATTGTGCTACGCATTTTAGCAACGTCTAATTTTCCATTCGAATTGCGCACAATGGTCACGATTAAATTGTTTAGGCGTTGGTAATAATTTAATATAAATAAAACGAGGCGCGTACGCTAACGCACGCCAATTTCGATTTCCTGATATTCGAATTAAGTCTACGGTGCGTTATTATCGTTCAATATTAATATTTATCACAGACCGCGAATTTGGTCGAGGATCGAGAAATTATTCGCATAATAAATCACACTGCAAGCGCGTATCCGAATGCGATAGGTGTACCATCAACTACTATACGACGCGCGTTTCACGCGAGACGCTTTTTATCGTTTCCACAACGTACGGAAAATTTAATTTTCAACCGGAATAATAATCACGTGTTTCCACACACGTCTGCTGAATATTCTCGAGTCCTAGTGTTTGATTTAGTAACGAACCTCGGTCTGTGTTCGTAGTGCAAAATTAATGCACAAAAACGTACCGAAAGCCGAAGGCGTGTAAATATATATGAGAATGGTATGGGAAAAAAAACGGAACTCGATTTAAAGCGAAAAAATAAAACAATTTATATCGCGCGCTGTAGTAGTTTTTTTTATCGTCACTACTGGACTGCGTTTTTTTTTTTTTTGTAATTGGATTAACGAGATGAAACGAACAAGACGTGTCATTCTAACGAGTCCGTAATTCGTGCGGAATATTAAAACAATTTAAGGGGCCTGCGTATAGCCTACCTGAGTGGCTGTATTTTAGCTGAAATACATAAGATATTGGAAAAACTCTCACGCCTTGTAGAGTGATGCGATTTCGATATTTCTTTTTTGTTGTGGAAGGAGGAAAACGTTTTGCAGGGCGTATTGGACTTCGATTTTCAAAATTTTCTTTTGCACGCGTCAACAAACAGAAAATGAAAAGCTCGATATGTTTTACATGAAAAACCCTCACGCCTCCTAGAGATGTTCGATTTACCACTAATTTTGTTGTTGTTGAAAAAAGGAAGACTTCCTACGGGGCACGTTGGACTTCGATTTTCAAAATTTTATTTCTAAACGCTATAATAAGAGTTTGAGTATGAACAGTTTTCACAATATTTTTAACAAATTTTTTTTTTTATAGATTTCTAGTAAAGTAATCTAAAACCGAAGTCCAATGCGCCCAGTAGGAAGTCTTCCTTTTTCCGCTACAACAACAAAATTAACGAAATCGGGCGATTCTAGGAGACGTGAGAGTTTTTCCTGTAAAATGTATAATATAGAGCTTTTCATTTCCTGTCTGTCGGTGCTGTTGACATGTGCAAAATCCAGTTTTGATAATCGAAGTCCAATGCGCTCTGCAAAATGTTTTCTTCTTTCCAAAAAAAAAAAATATATCGAAATCGGGTCAGTGAGAGTTTTTTAAGTAACGCATGTATTTCAGCAAGAAATACAGCCATACAGGTGGTCGGGTGCAGGCCCCTCAACGCGGGATTCCATCGATAAAAATTATATACCGCGCGCATTTAAAATCGTCCAAAACAGTTTAGTAGTTTGAGCAGCAATTTTCGCGGTCTCATTATCGTTATGTCTGATCGTATAGAGTTTGAACGGCAACTGTCCGCAACAACGATTCGCTCGAGCGATAATTATAACATTTTCTATATTAAAAACATTGACGGTGCAGCAATTAGTATACCTACTTATCTGGTGTATTTAACTGGTTTCACCGCTGTTTACATGGTAGTTTGATGCGAAACAATTCGGTTTTCCTGTCCGGTTAATTTAAACGACTTTCATAATCCGATTTGCAACACGATTCGTCGTCGCGTATTATATAAAACCGCGTAAAACATCGTCTCGTGTAAGTCGAACAACGTTTCAACCCACGTGGATTGTAGACGTTGAGAAAAAACTAAAAATTATAACTGTATCACTATACAGTAAGTATATACAGAGGAACAATAATAGTCTTTAACTCTTAAAAAACTCCGTAGTTCATTCGATATTATATATAACACGAGTTATCGTTAACAAAATCATTTTCACTATCGTTTTTTTTTTTTATGAACGATTAAATAACGTAAACTTATTCGCAGAAATAGTAAAAAAAAAAAAATGATAAATTATTCGCACGTGTTTTCTCTTATATAATTCATACTTTCGACTGAAAAAATAATTATTGGGTTTCGAGTTAGGTATATTATATGAACTATATAATAAGGAATATTTTTTGATATTATAATACATTCCGTTAAAAGAACATCGTAAAACATTTTTCTGAATATGCAAAGGACGAATATTATTAGGCGAACTTCCGAAAATATGCTTGAAATATTGAAATTTAATGTTTCATAAACGTAATTAAATATTCAAAGGACGTTTGAAATTTTCGGAACAAGACATCCGCTGAATATGATCACAAACAAAACGTCGTGTGAAACAATAATAATTTGTGTGTAATAATTTTTATTTCTATAATACGATTATATTGTGTAATTGATTTAATTATGAAAGAACGCGAGAGAATGTCGATAAAATCGCGTTGTGTAAGATCCGCGTTATATCGTCAAATTGGTCTGTAAAAACATTTCGTTTGAAAACCGAGTGTGTATAATAATGCATTTATGAGCAGGTATTTTTCAATTCGGATTTATATTGAACGTCGAATTTGTATGTATTATGTATGAGCTTGGACACATTTTTTTTTTTTTGATCTTTTTTCCTTTACTTTGTACTTTGAACGTTATTTGTCTACTTTCTCCGTCTCTAAGACGTAATTAATCACTCCGTCTTTGCGTAGTGCACGGACTTTTGGAAACATCCGAGACCTCAACCGCGTTTCTCGGTACAAACTTCTTCCGTATAGCATTCAAATATTATACGCTGTATACACCAGCTTCTTGCTGATTTTACTACATCGGTTTCTTCTTACAATTCGCATCCGATTACACAAAGTATGTTCTCCGAATTCTACCAGGAATCGCTACACTTTATCATTATTTTCAGTTGTTATTTTTATCGTAGACGTCGTAGTTCTATCGAACGGACGACAATGGACGACGATCCTGTATACTCGAATCCTCAAGTATGTGACACAACGAGATGAGCTGGATTCAAAACTTCATGCGATGTGTATCGTTATACTTTTCGAAAACAATTATTATACATTGTTACCATTTCTGTCGTGATCTTTGAAATCGGAAACACGTTCAATACCATCGTTTATATAATATACCGACCACAGTAATAGATCGCGTTGAAAGCGTTTTTAATGAAAAAAAAACAAAAACGTTTTAACTGCAACAGATACGTAAGATTGAAACGGTTTTGTCTTACACGACATCCAGTAATAGTAAAAAAAAAAAATAAAAAATTATAACAAATTTAATAACGATATTTTTAATATGTTTAGTTGGACGTCACTAGAACGCACGAATTTTCCAGTTTTAAAAGTACAAAAAATAATTTACAATAAATAAACCGTCGTCTGTATGACGGAATGAAACGTGTTCTGCTCGTGCCCTGCCCATTGACATGTTTGACGTTAAATCACGCCGCCAAACGCATTTCCGAATTTAAAACCGATGGTCACCCCGGGGAATCGTCTATAATAAAATCATTGCGAAAGGATCGAGTCTGTAATGTTTTTGGTTATATAACCCTACCGTCCTCTGGGACGCGAGTCGAAAAGTAATCGACAATTCGATTTTTTTTCGACGTTAAAAATTAAACGGCCCAATGGGTCTAACTGCGATATTGCGGTGTGTACTGGCACTATTCGTTTCGATGCCGCTACTATACTTTTCCATTCCGTCCGTTTAAAATAATTTACAACACTCACAAACAGTATAATATTATAGTAAACCGTTTGTCCGTCTTTCGATTTACATATTTATTTATAAGGCGTTGTGTTTTTTTATCGTACCACGAACTCATACAGAACGGATTTAAATGTATAAACGATCCTGAGTTTGAACAAAAAAAAAGCAATAATCTTTCAAACATATCGCCCGAATACCGGCCGGGTGGCAATTATTAAGTTATAATTGGACTAGTAATGACGAGTCTACTTATTTTATAATGATAACGACTACGAAATTTCCATGTAAATCATATATAACTAGCTGTCCCGACAGACGTTGTCCTGTCCAAATTTCAGTTAATTTTTTTTTTTATCGTTTTGTGAATTTTTGAAAACTATTGGAAATGTGATTTCAATTTTAAATCACAATAATAATAATAATAATAATAATAATAATAATTAATATTATTATTATTATTATTATTATTATTATTATTATTATTATTATATATTATTATTATTATTATTATTATTATTATTATTATTATTATTACTACTATTAATATTATTAAAATATCTTAAATTTCATTACAGAAATTAAATCTAATCGAAAAAAAAATGATTTTTCAAATGCGTATGATGGTAATTGACTTGTATTTTAGACTAACTCGTTGATTTCCCATAGTTTTATTCAGATACGAGTGAGGTCCAGATTGTAGAACACAATAATATTCTCTTTATACACTTAGATCTACCGGTTGTATAATACAGATTACAGATACCACCGTTCTCGTGGTAAAACTCACGCGTTCAAAAACGATTCGAGTTTTATAAGCACCTACTCGACAGTCTCGAGTGTACACGCTAAAAACCGCTCGTGAATTATACGTATAGTAATATAATTATTACTGTGTATACGATATGTGTTCCGTGAAAATCCGATACCCGACTAAATTGCAATGCATTAAGCGATACTCTCGTATTTTATTATTATATAGTCACACCAGTATGTTTGGAAACCGAGAAACACTCTTATATTAGAAACGTATTGGCCCATATAGATGTCTCGACACGAATGTATGCATTTGTTTTGTTGAATATGAAAAAGCGTTTTACCGTGTGCATCATCGTAAAATATTATTAGCGATTCTTAAAAAGGAAGGAATTGACGATTGGGTTATTAGAATAATCGTCGATTCGTATTGAATTTAAAATAGCTAATGTGAAGATAGACAATGAAAAATCAATGGAGTACATACGATAAAGTGTAGTGTCAGACGAGGGTGCGTATTTTGTCTTCTACACATTGTCTGATATGTATTCGGAGGCAATTTTCAATGAAGCGATGGAGAACGATTTCCGAGTGGATTAGTAACGAATGAGGTAAATATACGGTATGCTGACGATACGGTTCTATTAGCGACAAGTAGTGAAAAACCTTCAAAAAATGTTAAGCGAAACAAATCATAATTATGAATTGAACATCAATCAGTAAAAGAATTTTAATTGTTTCAAATTCTCAGGTACAAACAAGAATATCGCTAAATAATTCACCAGCTATTGAATAGGCAGTGCGGTTTGAGTAGATACAGTAGGAAATATAATGTCAATATTCAGGCGGATAGCAAACGAGAATATCGCTTGTGCCAACAGGACGAAGAAGAAGTACTTTCATAAAAATAAAAACCGTACTGACTTACGAAATCGACGACCTGTTCCTTAGATAACGCATAATATGAGAATAACGCGGTGTTTCGCCTTTTCTATATCGTAGTATGGTATGGACGTTAAAAACTGACGTGATAAATCGGATGGAAGCTTTTGAGGTATGGGCGTACTGCAGATTGCATCGCATATAAAGGATAGGTTTATTCATACATCAGTTTTAGAAAGAATGCGAAAAATACGGTAGAATATTTTCACAATCAAACAGAGAAAACTTGGATATGATATCTGGGTCACGTTATGAGGAAACCTTTTGCATTTAATCGTGGAGGGAATGATCCAGGTGTTGGCGAGGGATCTGACGGCTGCGGAATCTGCGTGACTGGTATATTATGATACCTACTATTTGTTCAGTTGGATTGTTTCGGGACTGTACGTCAAAAGATACTATAAATACGATCACCGACCTCCCAAGGGAGACGGTGTGTGTAAAAAATACGTTTGCGGGCGTTCTGCACCGCCACCGCACGAAATATAGTCCGACAAAACGATAATACTATATTATTAAATACGTTAAAGCCGGAATTCGGCGCTTTTGACCGTTACTAATTAGATATTAGACATATTCTGTTTGTAGTGAATCGTTCGAATCGATTTTCATTTCATTTTGAGACGCTCGAATTGTTTTTTCGTGCACTGCGACCGTTTCGCATTAAAGTCTGTATTATGATAATATAATCGTTTTATATATAAAATGAATACGAATGTTGACGTTTGCACTAGGTATATATACGTCATGATATACATACCAGCTGGTGGTAAACGAACGGGTTTTCAACTGGTGGAAAAAATCGCGCACAACGACAAAAAAATAATAATACAAATTGGACCCTACATATATAAATACGATAATATATTGTCTATTTATTTTCAAAATTGTATTCCGTCCTCTTGTAATAATAAATATATATCGTACCTCTTAACAAAAATATTTTTTCACGAAAGGAAAACGTTATTTTGGGTTCAGAATTTTTTTAAAAGCTGTAATATAATGCTTAGTCGAAATTCAGTTTCACAAAAAAATAAATAAAGAAAGAAAAATAGTCGGGTTTACATTATATTATATGGAAAACGGTTTGATGCGGACGGATATAATGTTTGTATATATATATATATATATATATATATACGTAGACAAGTATAGTACTTTTTTATTATTTATATTTAACACGGACGTTTTTACTGCTAAACGTTAATCTCTTCAAATTTCAAGCACATAACAAATGGGACGGCGCAAAAAATAATACACACACACGTGTATTTATAAATTTTATTTATAACGTATATTTATAAAAGAGCAAAAAATATATATAAATATATACTCCGAAAATAATATTGCTATGGAAATGCGAATAGAAAAGAAAAAAATTCTTGACCGTAGCAATATTATACGAACATTAATAGACCGGTAACAAAATATATAAAAAAAAAAACCAACCATCTTTTACATATATGTATATACGTAGGAAAAGTGGTACCTCTATACGTCTCCTTCAGCTACAATAACTGGGGCTGAATAACAGCGTTCATTGAAATATCGAACCGAACCTGGACGGGACAGAATTCCGAATTCGTATTGGTACGGTTTAAATAAATTAATAGCGAAAATCAATAACGTAACTTTTCGTATATTTATATATTCCGTAAGTTTGCGTATTATAATATAATAGTCCTCTTCACCGTATCCGGTGACAGCGACCCAGACTAATTTTTATTCTTGTCACGCGCCCTTTGATGGCTGGCAAAACTACACTCGGTTTTGAAGATTCGATCGCTCTGTAAGCAGAAAAGCTGACCAGCTTCGTTGTATGTGTAAACGTAGGAAGGTTTTGGACGACTTTTACGTGTGAAACGTTTTTCTTCAAGAACTACAGGACGTTTCGTTCAAAAGCTTTCTGATGCTTCGTGAATTTTTTGCGCCATCTTTGCCGGTTCAGAGCCAAATCCTTCCACTGGTCAACGAGCATGCCACAGGCTGTTAGGTGACGTTCAACAACGTCTTTGTAGCTCAAAAATTGTCCGCCCTGTTTGCGTTTTCCTTCAGTGAGCTCCGAGTAGAATCTACTATCATCCATTCGGTGTTATATAATAATACAGTAGGCGTAACACGCACCTTTTATTTAATATAATATTATTGTTGCGACATGCTGTTCGTTTTTGTTGACACCGACTCGGACAACACGATTACTACTATCTCTCTGGTCGAATTGATTGATTTTGACATACTGAACGATAATAATTATTATTATTATTATGGATGAACAATGACCGCTGCTGAATAGGATCGAAATGTTCTGTATGAGATTAAAACTGGTAATCGTCTTCGAATGGACGGAGAAATGAAATAAAAAATTCGACAACGCGCGTGATAAACACGTGAAAACAGCTGACATTAGCTGCGTGGCCGACAACTACTTCGCCGACGACGCGTCCAGTGCTCCATATTCCTCTATAAGGTCGAGACGGAATCATAAAATAATATAGTCGTGCCGAAGAACCGTATAAGAGAAAACCGTCGTTTTCACATTTTTCTTCTTTTTTTTTCTGCGCTTGTGCGTTGATGAAACGCATACGGTAGTTTTTTTTTTTAACGATACGAGTGATTGAAAACATTACCTGAAAATAATACAAGAAACCAGGATCGCGGTAGAAGAGCCACTAGTATTATTTTTGTTTTTACAAAAAATATCTACCCCCCCAAAAAAAAACCTACAAAAAATTTGATTGGTAACAACGAGCAATCAAAACGTTCTCGATAACTCGTCAAACGAGACGTCGGTGGAAGTTCACGATCTCACGATTTACGAAGAGCTAAATTATTTAACACCCCTCCTCCCCGGATAAATGAAAATTCTGAAAAGCGTTTTCTTCTACCTCAACACCGTAAAAGTACGAACTTCGTATAA
The DNA here is from genome assembly GCA_032441835.1 of Slavum lentiscoides. Lineage (NCBI taxonomy): Eukaryota > Metazoa > Arthropoda > Insecta > Hemiptera > Aphididae > Slavum > Slavum lentiscoides. Next base: position 6,290,047 of record CM063712.1, on the reverse strand, counting down.
CGTTTTGTATATGACTTCGCACAACTCATCATTATCACTCGCGGCATTCGTCACGAACTTACATTACATTCTAGACTTCTCGACGTGTTACACTGTTCAAACTTCGCAGTGTTCCGTATCAAATGTGTATTTAAAACGATTCGTTAAATAGAAAATAGAAATGAATAAAAACGCCCAACAGTTCAGTATTCGAACACTTCTCGCGCGTTCTCTGTCCTACACGGTGCTCCGTATTGGGAACGATATTGCCTCATCTGTAATACGCCTATAACGGTGGGCGAAGATATTTATACACATTTTTTTTTCTTCAATAGCGCCAATTAGAAAAAAAAACAAACGTTTTTTTAACGAAATATCGGTCAAGGATGTCCGAGACATTTCAATGCGTACACAATACTGCGCACACAAGCGCGTGCGAAATCGACGTCCGGGATTTCTTACACGTCGTTTTTATAATATCTCTCGCACACGCTTCGCGATACAAATAAAACAATTTTTTTTTTTAAAAACCTCTTCACCTCATCTGCATTTGGTAATATTATACGCGTATTTGTGTAGATACACACGCTCGAGGATTGAAAAAAAAGCTCGAACAATAATCTCCGTCTCGATCGTCCAAACTTCGTCGGATCAACGCTTATTGACGCGACTCTGGTTTCGGAACTGACGGGGCTAGAAATTCACGTTGAAAACAGAGCAGCTCCGTTAATGCTATTACTCCACGTCCAGCTTGTGAAACCATATATACAGAATTCGAAGGGATTTTGAAACCCAGTAACGTAAATAGGGGAATCCAGAGAATGGGTCCTATTAAATCTAAGGGGACCTTTATGCCTTTTCAGAATACTGTTTTCTTTTTTTTTGTCATTAACAAAAATAATTATGCGTTGAAAACATAATGTGTCATCAATTAAAAAACTGATTCTTAGGTCTAAAGAAGATTTTAGATTTATTTTTATTCTTAACGCCTAAAACAATATTGACTTTCACACACGCAAAAATATTAGAGACAAAACAATATTATTACAACAACAATATCCAAATGATTTTTCTGAATCGTTACTAATTCAATTATTACTTTGTGTAATAACATTAAAGAGCCAAGTAAAAAAAAAAAATTAAAACTATAAGAGAAATTGCTGAATTATTAATAACAATATTTATTGTGATACGAGCAGTATATTTTTCCAGAAGTATGTTCGTTATAATATGCCCGTGACGGCTGAGCGGTCATTTTCAAAATTGAAAATTATAAAGAACTATTTAAAGAATCCCATGGGGCAAAAACGACTATCAGATACCGCGTTGTTGAACACAGAAGTCGGAGAAGCTCGTAAAGTAAAATTTTAAATGTTATTTGTTATTTTTTAACAAATTATACATCTTCGTGTATTTAATTAAATAATAGAATAAAAAAAACTAATTAAATACACTATTATACACGCACCTAGTTTTATTCTTTTAAACCGAATAGGGAAGGGTCCCTTGATGTTTTTCGTATTGTGGCCTAATTTTTATACTTACGTCACTGTTTAAACACCTACGTTGAGTAATGGGTGAAAAAACAAATTCGGTAGTCTGGATATTATGTTTTCGACATACTCTCGACTTGAAAAATTTGAGTAAAACTACCTATAGTAATATATATATATACATTTATTCAAGAAATATGCCTTCCTTAACGAGTTTATAAGAAATATCTTTTTTTTTTTTTTGTATAAAGAAAGGAAAACAATCTGTCCTGGGACATACGTAGATGTACGTGGCTAATTTCTTCATATTTTCGTGACCAAAAAATACCTTACACGTGTACATAAAGAAGTTGGCACGTTGGAGGAAGAACACAAACACAAGTCATCATACAAATTAGAGTACATTTCAATATCTATACAATTGGCGATAAAATCATCTGAATCGAAATTCGGTTTTGTACTCACCACACAGTTTTTCTGCACCACTAGATCGAAGGGCATCAACACCTATAACATATTTTACAATAGCCCTTTTAATAAAACAACAGAAATTAACTAAAATTGTATAAAATAAAAATCATTAAAATGTGCTATAACGTTCGATGAAATAGCTATACTCTTATCTGCATAATCCAATTTATGAAAGTTTTCGGATAGATGTCCCGGCTGAGAATTTTTTTTTTTTTAAGTCAACTCGAAAATAATCAGTAATACACTCGCGTGATAAATGTCTGTCGTTTGACAATAGTGCTGTTCAGGACTCGTTATAGTAAACGCATATGAAATGACGTTATCGATCGATTTCTTTGGCGTTTAAGACGTGTTCAAATTAAAATTTTATTTTATTTTTTTTGCCCGAACCGGTAAACCAGTAGTATTGTTATCTTCGGTATAAAATCGACTTTTCGGCAATCTAACCAATGTTTTACAACGTTTGAGTAACACATACGTATTTTTTTGTAAGGGGGGCTAAATTTAGAGTAGGAATACTAAGCTCCCTCTAGTCCCCCTTCCCACAAATCGCGCCTATGAATGTACACCGTTCGGCTGCAGATATTATACGAGCAGCTGGTACGTACCCGTGAAAAACGCGCCACGTCCGTTCCGATTAGTCACACGCACGTACACGATTATACGAACCATACAATCAGACTGCTGGCACCGAATTTGTCTTTTATTCGTCCACAAACCCGTTCCTTTACAGTCTATACAGTGTATCGTTTCGATAGAGAGCAATTCTCTCCTTGTCGCAGACTCCTCCGCGAAAACGATGGGGATGTCTCGCGCGCGGATCAAGGTCTGTAACGCGAGACTAATAGTTCGCAGTGTAATATACAATAACTTCCTCTCTCCCTACCTCTCTATTTTATATATTATTTCCATATTAAAACTTACAGCTAACGTCGGTGAAGCGTGTCATTTAAATATCATTTTATATTTATACGCTTACAGCAGACTTGGGTAGTATTCCTAATACAGTATTCGGAATAATTTTTACTTTTTTCGAAAATATTTCGAATACAGTATTTTAATTACTTCTGAAAACTCAAACATATTTGAAATAGTACCAACATGAATATATTAACTCATTAAAAAGTAATTATTTCAGAAAAAAATATGAGCAGTAACTATATATAGCAGCGGTAGGTATTTAAAACAACATCAATTGTTGTATTTCGGTGTTTGAATCCAGCCGTATTTAAATAACCAAATCGCATCATATTTTATAACTATTTGGTATTATTAATTTACTCATTAGTTACTCATTAATTTATGAACGCTGAATTTGAAAAAATTTATTACCCCCCTCCTCATATTGATCAATGTTATATTAATGTTAATGACCATATTGATGGCTGTTTATATTTGATTAAATAATAACATAATTACTATATTTGATATTCGTTTACCGAAAAACAGTTGCAACAAAATTATTCTAAAAGTATTTGGAATACTTTTTGTGAAGTACAAAAATACTTTGGGAATAATGTTGTTACGAAGTATTCAAATACACATTCTGGATAATATTTTTCGAAGTATTCGGAATATGTAATTCAAATACTTAAAAAAAAGTATTTTACCCAAGTCTGACTTACAATAGCCCACACACAGTGGCGTAGTTAGGTATTAAGAGGCCTGGGCGCAGCACATTTTCCTGTGGCCACTAATACAAGACGTCTCATCGGTGATTTTCATGGGGTTCTGAATAGGCGATTTTAATGAATTTTCCAAAAAAATTACAATCTAACAATTTATAAATACTTTAAAAGTCATTAAAAAATAGTCCTGTATAAATAAGTAGTATAAATATTTTATAGGTGGCAGCAAGTGATTGGTGGAAAATAGAATCAAACGACAAAAAAAAACTTATTCTCAAAAAACAGAAAAAATTACCCCTAAAAGTAATTTTAGAAATAAAACACCAGTTATAGAATAGATAGAGGACAACATTTTCGAGAGAACTTCATATGAATTTTACATTACATATAAAATATATAGGTCGATACAATAAATGAAAAATTACATTTTTTTCACTTTCTTTTAATATCTCTGTAACTATTTTTCTCAACTGCGTCAGTGAAAAATTATTTTTATTCCAAAGTTTTCTTCTGTAATACTAAATCGATAATCGCCGACTAAATCGCCATGATGTTTTTTTTTCGAAAAAATATTTTATAATATTTTTATAAATAGTATAATAATAGTATTTATTTAACATTTAATGTTATTCTAATTCAAAGCTTTGAATATTTTTTAAATATAAATTTCGGTCACTGATTTTGAGGCTCCTTACACAATTACACAATTTTAATACAATGCATCCTCTGCATCACCTACACTAAATACGCCTCTGCACACACACACACACACACACACACACACACTCCTCTTTTTAATATATTAATTATAGTATTATTTTTCCTCCCTCCGTTTAATATATTATAAAACAGTGGCGCAAATACATTGATCCAAATATGGATAATAAAAAAAAACGTTTGGTAAAAATTATTATTTTACAATATTGCAGGTACCTATAAGGTATATTTGGAACGAATTTAGGTTAACACCAAACGATTCCTTTAATTTTTTTTTCTCAAAATTTGTATTTTTTACGTAAATAGGAATAAATAGACGTACTTATTGTGAATAAAATACTACATTTCACACTTGTAAATCCGTTTTGTAAAACAAATAACACGTCTTAAAAATCAGTAAGTATAGTAAATATTCAAATAATCTGTGTATAGTATAATAAAAGTAATACATCTATACGTGTCCAGGGTATCAATAAGGTCGAAATTGGTTTGAAAATTATTTTCACATGTTATATTCACATTATATGTTTTACCATAATAGTCTATTGAACACAATTATCGGTTATTAAATACCACAAAATTATACGAAAAAATTTAAAAAAAAACACTTTACATTTAAAAGTCCATAAGATTTTTTTTTTTTTAATTTGAACCCTCCGTCATACGATAAAATTATATTAAATAAATGGGTCGGTATGTTTTAATAATCATTTTGCCCTAACTTCGTTCAAAACGGCTTGGGTCACTAATATAATATATTATATTGTACAGCTACGGTATTATAATATTATTAATACATAAACGTGCGCGTTTCCGTCCGTTCGCAGCATCCGCGATCATCATTACTCATTATATCATATTAAAAATTATAAAAAAAAAAAATGCAGAAGAATATACGCGTAACGTCAGAATTCTGGAGACCGTTAATTATATATGCGCACTAGCGTATAAAATAAAAACTAAAATAATTTATTTAAAGCCCTCTGAAGTTTTTTTTTTTATATTCTTTCTTCGCAAAAGGTCAATTAAAAATATTATCATGCATTTGTCAATTTATATTAACCGCACGTTGCTGTCGAAAATACACACACACAGATATTACTCCTCCAATAATGGAAAACGGTTATACGATGAAGATTTTTATCAATCTCATAAAAGAGTGTATTTAATGAAAATGTGCAGAGAAATCGAAAAGACTGCTGCTTACTCGAGGAGTACTACGTCAAAAGAGGTGCTGGGTGTATTTAGTAAATTTATTCGTTTTCTGTTAAATAAAACATTAATTTGAAATCGGTCATTATTTTTAACGCGGAAGGCTTAACGGTTTAGCTGTACGGTCACAATAATTGGCGGAAAGAACGCGCAATAAAACCTAAAGAATAGTTTTCACTGAACTTTCCAATTAAAAACAGACGTTTGGAATATTTATTATAATTTTCTGTTTTCTTTAATTCTAATAAATGTATATCGAAATAACCGAGTTCTATAACTCGATGAGTAATTTAATACTATTACTCGATCACGCATACATGTTTTATTTAAATTATTACTAAAATATATACATATATATATATATAATCGTTTATAGCAGGGACGAAAATGCTATGTTTAATTGTAAACCATTCCCGCCAAGAGAAAAATTGAATTTTTTTTATTTTTCATTTATCTACAGTCTATACCAGCATTTCCCAAACTTTTCTTCCTCCGGATCCGTTAAGAGATAGTAAAAATGATTGCGGACCCTTAGTGAAAAAAAATTTTTTTAAAAATAATGAATAATAACAATATACGTCTTTTTATGATAATATAAAGTTGAATTAATAAGAAAAATAAGTGGATGAATGTATAATTTGTATAATTAGTAAAAAATGGTTCAACGAGATGGAGGGTGTTTTTTCTTCGATACTATTAGGATCTACAGTAGGTAATTGAATTCGTAAATCTGATTCTACTACTGTAATCAGTGAAAAAAGCATCAGTGGTCTTATTGCTGCTGCTTCGGATATTTCTTGTATTAAACTCGACCGAATAGGGGACGAAGGAAATTATTTGAAAATCCTCGTCAAATTAGAATAGCAGGATGTGTCGATTACTTGTGTTGTTGTTAAACCAGTGATTTCGGTGACACGTCGAATGTTGGTACCTACCCAATTATTATTTTTGTCTGGAACTGGGAAGAATTTTCGAAACGGTATTGTTTCAAAACTTGAAGGCGTTCGATATAATTATGTCTTGAACAGTGCCGAGGAAAAACTTCTTCTGATGATTCTAAAAACGCGGAAAGAGTTGGAAAGTGCAGGTTAACAACTGTTTCGAAGTGAACGTTTTCTCCATAACTCGAGTACTTTCCGTTTTTATATACCTATAGGTACAATAATATTTTCAATTCGCAATTTTAACCGTAACTCTGAATGGCCCGATGAATGGAAACTAAATAACCCCGACAAATATAAGATTATCGAACAACCAACGGAAAAGATACCAGAGTTCCAACTTCCCCGTAGGGAATGGGTGACCCTAAATAGACTCAGGACCGGACACGGGAAGACGGGGAAAATGCTATAAACGTGGGGACTTATGAGACACACCACAACGCAACTGCGGACATGCTATTCAAACAGCCGAGCACATTGTGAAAGAATGCGCAATACGTAACACACAAGGCGGAATGAAACACCTCCACGAGGCTACAGCAGAGGCAACAGAATGGTCAACCAGTCTGGACGTCAGGATTTAACTCATTGTAACTATACAATCTAACTTGACCAATCGACCGGAATTCATCATCATAACGCGCCGAAAATTATATTTGTATTTATTATTATCGTTTTTATTAATTTATATGTTTATTTCAATTTTATCTATTTATACGTATTTTATTTTTATTTTTTCCATTGTACTCGACTATATTTTCGTACCTACCCAATACTGTTAGTGTTACTATACTATAAAACTATACTATAGTAACAGTAATAATAATTTACGTTCGCGGTAACCCACAGCATTTTGGGCAACGATGGTCTGTTAAAGACGTAGTGTTAATTTTTAACGAGAAAACGTTGAAAAAATAAAAAGATGTAATATATAGGATTATGAAAATAATAATAACCGCATGCGCGTGATATTTCCATCGCGTCGATCGAAAAATCGTTCAACAACCTAACGCAGCCGATAAAAGAAAAGAAAAAAAAGACAAATGTATATTCATAACACCGTGTGCTTATTGTTCGTGTACACTCGTCGCTGTATACGTATTATTATTTCGATAATCGCCGGGAACGAAAATCGAAAATATATTATTATTATTATTATTTCTTTTTTTAAAACTATATTAATTCTCGTTTATTTGTTCGTGCGGTTTGTTGACGTAAGAAAATTACTTTGAAAATGCGCGTACGCAATATTCTTTCTCGCCGGGACGACGGGCGGTGGTCGTTAACGAAATTTCAATTTCAAAATAATTTACCTCGCGAAAAATATCGAAAGAATACAACAGAAAAAAAAAAAAAAAAAAAAACGTATAATTTTTACTCACAAATCGTGTATTATTCGTTTACGATGCAAAACGAACTACTACTACGCGCAACGAATATTAAGTAAAAAATAAAATAAATAAATAAAAAACAAACAGACAACGAACGCGGTAGGTACGTTTTATATATATATACATACATATATATATATATATATATATAAAAATGAAAGAAAAACTAAAAACCTAAATATACGTACGCTGCGGACGTCGTCGCGTAGTTTACGTAAGTAATTGCCGTGCACGAACGACAAAAAAAAAAAAAAGGAATTTTAAATTTCCACAATCCACTACGCGTCTACGTTTTTTTTTTATTTATTATTTTTATTATATATACTCTTTAAATAACTATTGCTTTTTTTTTTTATACGTATTTATATAATCGGCCGTTCGACGACGTGTTGTCCTTGGAAATTGCGTATACCTAGGATGCTACGTAAAAATTTTAATTCTTTGTGATTAAAAAAAAAAACACAACAGAATTATATTTAGATATATACGTTTCGTCTGAAATGTCGAATTCCACAATTTATCCTTATTATTTCCTTCATACTCGAGGAAGGTCTCTCTATTAAATTTTATATACATATTTCATTTTTTTTTTTTGCGCATGTATCAAATCAACTAATTTGTGCTTAATTTTATTATTATTATTATTATTATTATTATTATTATTATTATTGTTTTTTTGAGCTGTATATATTTTTTTAGATTCTGAGCGGAACGATGAACGATTACAATGATGTGTGTTTTTTTTATGTCTATACCCAAAAATTCTACCAGAAGGAGCGCTCCGATCTTTTCGTGTAGCACCCATTCTGATTGTAAATTGCATCTAGTTTGTACTTTACAAACGACATTTTTCAAAAGTCAGAAAAACTACCAAAATTACATAAAAACGCTAAAAATGCAATTTCGTCTCAATCGATTGTCGTTTATTTATTACACCGAAGCTCCGCTAAGAATCGTTTTATCGAATGCAATGATTTGTCGTTGCTTTTAAATTTATAATAAAAACAAAACTTTAATCTTATCTTATCCAAGTATAATTCACTTAAGCGATATCCACAACACCCAGTGGCTCGTTACATTTTACTATATATTTTTTTGTGTTTTCAAATAATTGTCAAACTCAATAGTTTTTACTAACAGTTCTAAATAGAAATAAAAAAAATGTAGTATTTTCATTCCGTTTGAATCGTACGCGCTCACGCGACATTATAAAAACGTATGCGGGTTTCGTATCGCGTCGTCGTTGTTGGAATGTCCACGCTCGTTTTAGAATCGGATGATTTTTTTTTTTTAGAATAAAGAATTTTCGACTGATTTTAATGCTACCGATTCGTTAGGAGTTAGGAATAAAAAATAAATAAAAAAACACGCGTTATATTCTACGCAGCGCGTATAACTCGTTCGATACGAAATAAAACCCGTTTCGTCGATTAAAATATTCAAGAAAGTGCCATCCGTATATTATACACATATTTGATATTATACGTTTATACGTAAAAAACCGTATTTTATTTACGTGTCCACAATGATTCGACGACGGGTAATGGAAAAAGTACTTCTTGTGTTCTTCACATAATCTCTTTGATTATATCGTTTAATAATTTTCTCTACAATTCTAACGAATAGAAATACGATACGTAAAATAATTTATGTCACACACCAAAATCATATATACTAAAGTATTTACGTTTACTACTGCAGTAAGGACTCAGTGCCGGATTTATCGGGGGTGCTTTGCACCCGGGCCTCGAGCTTGAACGTTAAATGGGAGCCTCGCATTTGATCGGTAGGGTTGACAAAATGTACACGCTTTTAGCCAAAATAAAAACTAAATACACCCTATTTACGCACGTAAATAAAGTTAATATAAGTAACTGATTTGTAAAAAATCAATACGACTATTTCAAATTTTTTTTATTAAAGTAATTATTTTTAAAAAATTGCCAATACACGACTCTTTAAATTAAAGGCGTCACCAATTCCCAACATCACCAATATTTATTTGTTTTCAATACATGGGGCCTACCAATTAATGCTGCACCCGGGCCTCTAAAAACATAGATCCGGCACTGAGTAAGGTACACAATATTGCATTTTACATATTTAGTTGGTCCAGGAGAAGTACTCGAAATCCTATGATCAGATATATATAATTTTGTTTTCGATAATATATACATACAGTGGCGTAATCACGCGGCGGCGAGCCGGAGCAATGCCCCGGAGCCCTGGACTCGGAACGCCTCAAAGATATATACAATTTGTATGTACGGAAATTTCGAATTTTGTTTTGAAATCCACGCCGTAACGTGATAGAGAATATAAAGTGTAAAAAACAAATGGTAATAAAAAAAATATATATATGTGAATGTATAATAGAACTCGAATAATGAATTATTGATACGTTTCGGTAGCGTATATAAACAGATGAAGGGGAGGGCCAAAACTCGCCGCTGATCCGGGGAACTGAATTTATGGTCGCACGCCACTGATATTATATATGTAATACATTATGCAACGATAAACTCGTGTTCGATTATAAGTTTCTTTTTGAGAAATTCGTTACCGAACTCGTTGGTTGTAAGCAGGTGTTGAAGTGGAGGAGTCGCGCAAAAGCGGGAAACCGCGTTTAAAATGCGTGCCCCTTAAAATCACTCCTCTTCGAGGAGTACGACGCGTTACGCTCAAAATTATGTTAAAAACAACTTTTATTTTCGAAATATAAAAATTAATTTTAATATTGTATATTATTTTGTTTTTCGCTGCCGTCTACGAAGAATGTATTATGGTAGGTATAAGACCTGAAAAAACATATTCGTTTTCCTACTATATGTTATAATTAGAACGATTTGACTTTATTGCAAACACGTGTTAATTACACGTTTGAAATTTTCGCTTTATTTTTGTAGTTACTATTAAAGTGTCGAAAAAAAAAAAAAAAACGAATCTAAAATACCGCGAGTCCAAAAGAAAATTAATATTAAAATCCTATTTATAAATTTATTTTATTTTATAGAAATTCTTTAATTCCTTATTTCACGTATTAATACGCAGTACCTACGTGTTTAGACAACGTTCAAAACGGTATAGAAACCGGCTCCACCCCCTGCTACATTTTGCCACTTTAAACCCTGACGGAAAATAAAAAGTTGGATTATTAAAATTTTAATAATACACGCTAGTGCAAGTAGCATACACTTTGTAACGAGTGCAAGTATCGTAAAATAACAGATATAGGTACCGAAAGTCCGTCGAGTGTTCGTTGAAGTGTCGTCGCGCGTATAAATAATGCATTTCCCGTATATTGAATTTCTAAAAACCGGTGAGGTATATCGTTTTCAATCGATTTAATGGCGAAATTCGCACACTATACCGAGTCGATTATTGCCACGTCGCGGTCGTCGTTAACGCTTTGAACGATATTTCACGAGACGCGTATTATTTACACGACTGACTAGAGTAGAGTATGTTTTGCAGTTCGTAGTAAATTACCATTAAAGTATAATTTACATGATTTTTAAAAAAAAAAAAATTCGAAATGGTCGTAAAAATAAATCGTGACTTAACGATTTTCAAGATTTTCGAACGTGGTTGAAGTAACAAACGTCTGACATTTTTTTTTTACAAATTTTTAAGTCTAAAAAGCAAAAAAAATTACCTCTTTTATGAATAACTGAATACATCAAAACCTACAATTGCTATGAACAACCAACGATTAAAAGAAATTTCTCGAAAATTTTGGGTCGTTAACACGGTTTAAAGTTCCGTATTCGGTGAACATATCAGGTTTCTATAGAAACCTATACGACTATCGAGTTTCAAAATTACGAAGAAATAACGGTTATCGAAATCGCGTTTTTACCGTTTTTATGTAATTTGTCGGTAATTTTTTTTTTTTTTGTTGACGCTGGAAAAAAGTATTGAGAAAATCGAAAAATGGCCTTTTTTGGAGTATTAAATGGACGTAATTTTCAACCGGAAAATAGCGCTACACGTAGAGATCGGAGCACTCCATCTGGTAGAATTTTCGGGTACAGGCATAAAAAGAAACACATCATTGTAAAACCAATACATTCCTCGCACCGGTCAGAATCTAAAAAACGATTAAACAATTATCGTGAATATCGCTGTTAGTATATTACTCGAAGGTGATAACCGCCAAGTCTGCGATTCAATAATAACGCGGAACAATTTGACGGTGTTATTGATCGACCACCAGCGATAGAGTGATTTCGAATTTCCGCTCGTTCATTTCATTTCCGACGAAAAATCTTAAGTAACGCTATATAATATACGTTCATAACGGTGAAAATCTTAGATACACTCGCGTGTTATATAATAGCACACCATTAATTGTGTATAAACTTACGTACGTTATATATATTGCATTATACACTGAAGCCTTACGTCACAATTATGCAAATTTTCAAATTAATTTACGCTTCAAAAAATTAAAAAAAATCACCCGTCTCGAACAAACGTGTCTACATTTTCAATACCGAAATCATCGAAAATTTGGAAATTAAATAATTAAAAAAAAAACTAAATTCATTTAACGGCGAGTGGCGATTAAAAGGCACTCAGTCCAGTCGATAATTATTATTAAACTTGAAGGCGCCGGTCCAATAACCACAAAATTTCATGTCATATTTATATACAAAAATTCTCTGTCGATTGGTGCAACAACCACATACGTCCGGACGATTTTGCACCGAATCAACTTATGGTAGGCATTACCGGTTTTTTTTTCGGTACAATAACGATATTTAATGGATTTTATAATACAATTGTTATGTATTGCTTTATTTAAATAACTGTCAAAATAGGTACAATATTATTAAATTATAAAAATATTGAAAATTTAACCAATTAAATAATTAATTGTCATTATTATCATAATACGTAATAAATATAATGTTTTATGTACCTGTATTCTTCAATACGTTTTATTCATTTATTTATAATAACATAATATTCGGTGCAATAACCAGTTACGTTTTGGACGTATGATTTTATTGCATCTAACAAAAATTAATGATTAATATATTTCATAGTAATTGTTGCGTTTATTCTAACGATTGGTTAAAATTTTCTAATTTTAACCAATATATATATATATATATATATATTATATTAAATGTATATTACATCAACCAATAAAATAATACCTCAACGTTTTTGAAATATATATAAATTAAAATAAAAAAAAATAAAATGTTTTTTGTGCCCTCCTGAATAATTGTAAATTTAATAACGTATATATTTACACCGCGTACAGACGGATAACTCGAAAATAAGTAAATCGTTAGGTTTAGGTTCGCCAGTCTATTGAAATTCGGCATTTGTAACGCTGTCGACGACGTTATAACAAATGCGACGCGAATGAAACAAAACAATATATAACAGAACATTAATTGTATCGAAGTGATTACGTGTGACATTCAGTAAAGTCATTAGATTTTTTGTTTACGTAGACGAATAACGAAATCAGTCGTCCGATATCAGTTGAATAACGCGAAAACAACGCGCGCGTTTGACTCACTAAAACAATATTTCGTCGTGTGTAGGTTTTGCTCGTCGAGCGTATTGATTATTCCGTTGTACGGCATATTTTATTAATTTTTTTTTATTCTATCGACTAAAATGGGTAAATGTATATTTATAAAATAAAAAAATAATCTTTGAATTAAAGGAGTTGGGGAAAAGGAACCGTTGAAACAGTCGTCGGGACAAAGTCCAGTTGAATTCAAAAGGAACGTAAATAACCGGGCCAGGACTAAGTGAGGAGCCGAAGGGCCCCGGGGCTCATAAAAATATGTGTTTAGAACTGGTCAAAAAACACGAGACTCTTTGAAATCGTTTATGTTTTATTGTTATTTTATGAACGCGATTTATTACCGTTAATTGATTTCAACCGAATTATATTGACTTTTTCCAAAGATAAAGAGTCAAAGAGAGGAAAAAATGTTTTTAAATAAGACTATAGGTATAAGTATTTCGTATAATTACAATGTGTTATTGTCAGAATTATAACGATTATAAACCATACTATATCGTGTAATATTTTATCTCAAGTCAAATTATTCCATAACATTATATTTATATATATATATATACACGGGCTTATGGGCCGGTTTTATCAACATTTGTTAACGATTTAACACGTTGTTAATTGTATTTAACAATTAGTTAGTGAAAATTAGGTTTCACTGAGATTTGTTAACCTTGACACGTTGTTAAGTTAACCACCCGGAATCGGCTTGTTAAAATTTGTCTGGCACAACTTGTTTAAAATATGCAGCACTGAAAATCGAGCCAAATCGTTATTATTTTACCGTTATGCACAGTATTACGGTATTCGCGAGCTGAATCGTTCTAATCAATCGATTACAAATCTTCGTAAAATCCTTCTTGAGCCAATCACGTGGGCCCGTAATCAGTAAAATCGTTCAGCTTTTAAATCATTCACTATAATGAATAGGTTCGCAGGCGTGACGGCCGTTCCACGAAGCAAAGCAAAAACTCTGTTGGTAACTATATATTATGTATTACTAGGGCTCGGATTTAAATGCACTAAAAACCATCGAAAAATGCTCTAAAAAATAGCCAAAAATGCGTTTTACCACGAAAATGACCATAAAAATGACCTAAAAATTTTGTTTAAAAACGTGTTGTTTTATTGACTGGTATTAGGAACTGTATTATTTACTCTAAACGTACCGTAATATAAATTTAAAACTATGTTCAACTGTTTTACCTTTGAAATTTTGAGCATTGCATTGAACAATTAAATATTGTTTGATATTTTCAAACACCAACGATCGTCGCTGTTGTCCGAGAGATATGTAAAATTTTTGTTTTTTATTTTTTTTTATCTTATTGAAATACGCGCCGGAAGGCATTTTGTACAGTAAATTAATTGACAAATAACAAATTATATAATTAATTACATTATTAGTAGGTGTACTAGGTATAAAATGAATATAACAAGAATAAGTGAAAGAAATACATTAGAATGAAAGAATATTAATACGTATCGTAGCCCGAGAGAAATGAAAAAAAAATCAAAGTTCTTAGGTAGATTATTACAAGAGACTATAGCCCTGTTAATCGGGGGAAAAAAGCCGTAAAGTGTGTTGTGTTTTGATACATAAAATGTTTGCCGATTTCCAGAGTTGAATGAAGGAACAGACATATTAATTATACTTAAAAGAAAACTATCGTCTGCAATTGAGCCATGTAAGATTTTGTAAATAAATATAACATCTACGCCTATAGAAGTCAAAGCATTAATATTTAGTAAATTCCTAAGAGGTCCATAATCATGATCAATTACTGTGCAACAATTCGTACTCTTCGTATTAATTTATCTGAGAAACATCTTGTTTTGAACTCGCTCAATTCTGTTTGGCCAGCATGATTCATATTGGTTCCAGTATATTCCAGTACTGAGCGGACCAGAGCAAAATAAACAGATAAGATATTATTGAAATCGCGAGTGTTTCTAATGATAAAGCCCAATGACCGCGGTGCTTTCAATAGCATTGTTTGTATGTGCGTATTAAATGAAAGTGAGCTTGTAAAACTAATTTAATGTACATTTAAACCGAACAAAATGACCAAAAAATGCTAAAAAGAAAATGAAAAACATAAAAAAAAGACAAAACAAAAGTTTCACCATTTGCAGTGCCAGCCGAAACGAATTATATGCTTGGAAAGACCATCCCAAAAAAAAAAAAAAAAAAAAGATGCACTTTGCATTGAAATCCGGGCCCTATTTATCAAGTTGAATACCCCTACTCGAATGATAAAAAAAAATAGATCCTGAAATTTCATTAAGGACTTGAGCCCAGAGTGCCCAGAGTCCCCCCCCCCCATATACAAGCCCACTGACTCCGACGGTTGTCGCCCGTGCGACGATCACGTCGGAGTCTGCGGCGGGCGGAGGAGACTTTAACGCGTCACCGCGCGCTGGTCTGCCGTAAAACCCGGCAGTAGGTACGGACGAAACAAAGCGCATTTCCTTTTTTTTTTTTTTCTAAATTTTTCACACGAGCACGAGACCGGCCGGATGTCAAAAACCGGCGAAAAAACATTATAACGTTAATAACAACGAAACGTTTTATTTTCAAATAAACCAACCTGTTGGCGGCGCGCGGCGGACGGAACAGGAGTTGTGGTCGTCGTCTACGGTACGCTTTCGGACGGGAGAAAACGAAAATCGCGCACGGCCGTCAGAAAAAATATCAAAAAAAAAAAACACCGACTCGCGTCGAAACGCAAAAAACACACACAAACGGTAGTTGTACCCGTCCGTTAGACTCACGAGATATAAACAATTTTTTTTTTTTAAATTTATATGATATTTCGACAACAACAACGGAAACCGATCAGTGGCTTTCGCGTCGAACCATCGTCGCGTGTATGACGTGCGCGCGCGTCGTTTGTACGGGACGTGTTGCCGACGTGACAGTGACCGGACGAATGCCTCGGCGGCGGCGGCCAGTGTTTTCTGTACGGTTTTTAGGCGGTTATAACCGGGAATGCGGCGGCGGCGGCGGACCGTTCTACGGCCGGACAGATAGTACGGTCGGCGGCGGCGGCGGCGGCGGCGGGAAACGGTGGCGGCAATGGCCTTCGAACGACGAACAACAACAATAATAATACGCGCGGCGACGGCAACGGCGGCCGAGTGAAAGAAACGCGCGCACGCGCACAAACGACACCGTAATAATAATAATGATAATAAACGAAATAAATTATTTTCAAAAAAAAAATATATATATAATAACGAATTTACACTGTTTTTAAAGGAGGGGGAGAAGTATGACTCGTATGCTGCAGGTAACTTCGGCAACGGTATAATACTCGTATAAAGTTTTTTTTTTTTTTTTTTCATATAACGCGTAGAACCGCGCGCGCGGTAGCCCGTTGTGTTTGACGCGCGCGTCCCTAAGCCCCCCTCACCGTGCCAGGTTGCTACGGCCGCCACGCGCTGTTCCCACACGCGGACGCGGGCGAGCGACCGAGTCTTCTGACCTCCTACGCAACCACCGCCGTCGCCAACAGCCGAGTAGTTAGTAGTCGGTCGATCGTCGTCGCGCACCGTTATACGGTCATACGCGTCCTGCGTATTATTATAATATACGGTCTCGGGTGGTACCCTGCAGTGGCGTCGTTTCGATTTTCAAAAGGCGCGGGCAAAAGATTTATACATTTCGTATTTTACGCGATTTTCGATAGTTTCGTTATCGTTCGGCACGAATCGCCCAAATTAAGGTGTATTCTTTTTCTCGAGAGGAAATTCGTTACGTTGTCTCGGCTATAAATTTTAATAAACGCATCATAAACGACATGAGTATTATTAGCCGAAATTCGAGTTTTGACGTTTCTCGCGTCGTTAAACGCGTTAGAAACGTTTTGTGACCAGCTCCGAGGAGCTCGTTCAATTCTCTCGCCGTCTTGGCCACGCACTACCTTTACGGCTTTTTTTTTATTTATTTTTTACACTTGCCACTAGCAAATTTACATATAAAACACATAATATATACATATAAAATGTTAAACGACGACTAAACGAATATATAGGTAAACCGTTTGCTACCTTCGCGAAAACTCGCTTATGGTCTTGGATAAGTATTTTTAAAAAAAAAAAGCTTGATCCACCTATCGCTCCCCCGTGGTCCCGTATAACCAGTGGCGGCGCTAGGGGTGTGCGAGCTGTGCGATCGCACAGGGCCCCGCGCCTCCTCGGGCCCCGAAGTTAGCAAAAAGTCGAGCGAAAATCTTAAGTTAACTCTCGATTTATTTTGGAAAATCGAGGCCCCGGAGTGAAATTTATAAGTACGACTTCGAACACCTTTTATTACTGTCAAAAATAAAGGAGGAAAATTCACTAAGCTTTATTTTTGGTATATTTTTAATGCAGGCAAATTTTCCGGAACATTGTCAAAAGTGAATTTTTCTAAAACAAACCACCCTTTGGATAAAACAACTGTGGTGCAATATAGGTCAAAATAGTATATGTAAACTACAGTCGTTAAAACAGTGGTAATGACGAAAATCGCTCTATAAATTTGCACCTAATTTTTAAAAAAATGTGTACCCCTAGATCCCCCGGTAGTAGGGGCCTCACAAATCACGTGCCGCACAGGGCCTCGCCGTGGCTAGCGCCGCTACTGCGTATAACCGTCAGTGTGGTAGTCACGGTACAGTCGGCGTTTGAACACTATATATAAATGGTGTTATTCAAATAATAATCAATAGTATACATGTAATATATTGTGATTACACCACGTTTTTAAGATTATTTATTACGCTAACGGGTATTATTATTATTAATTCACTATTATCATCTATCGTGTTGATTTATAAACAGAGAATTAAAAAATATATTTAACCCCTAAAACACTCGGACACAGATTGAACAATAATATTCGTACAATAAAAAAAATATTCTAAAAGTATTAGGAATAATTTTTTTTCAGGAAGTATTTGGAATACGTGTTCAAAACGATTTTAATTAGTATTTTACCCGAGTATGATACATAATATACGCGTACATTGTAGCCTATTATATAGTATACAATGTGTCCCCGTAGATTTCGATCACTCCGTAAAAAATGCCACCTCTTGTATGATTCAAATTTTTTTCAATACGCGTTATCCATTGCTCGGTGCGTAAGGAAGTTCAGAACTCTTTAGCTCGGCTAAGGTAACAAGTCGATCTGTATAACTGACGACGAATAAAACTTATTTGATCGTTTACTAATAACGTGTTGTGGACATTGTCGGCGCCCGACCCACCGCGGGCTATTACTGTCGTTTTCGGCTTGGCGTTCTTTCTGATTCTTTTCGCTCGGATCACCGAACGTCGTAGCGTGACGCACGCAGCAGCCTATAACCTTCCGCGATAATCGGGCTGTGAAATGCGAAAAGAAATTTTCGAATCCGACTGGGTAGTAGTCCTAGAGATTAACGCGTTCAAACAAACAAACTCTTCAGTTTTATTACAGATACGAAAACGAGCACACTCCCTATTATAGTCTGTCGACAGACACGTGGTGCAGGTAGGTGTAAGGGCAAGCAGCCGGACAAGAATTTTTATTATGTGCGCACGCGTACCTTATTAGTCTCGTTACAATAATGGAAAAAAATTACGCCGAGTCGCGCGTGACTCACATACGATCGTGTAGGAAATATCGCGGAAACCCCGATGATTACTTCGAAGACGTCATCGAAGCAAAAACAATAATGCTGTTATACGAACGCGTCATCCACGACGGTTTTTAGTCCAGGCACTAAAGTCATCGTTTCTTTTCTTTTTTTTTTCATTCCACATTACCTATACACTGCTGACTAGCAGCAGTGGCGTTCTCAAAGATTTTCAAAAGGATAATTTCTAGAAAAATACGTAGGAAGGGCTCTGAGCATTGAGTACTCTAACATTTAATATTATTCTCAATGATTTTAATATAAAAAAAATAAATAATTATACAATTTTTAATTTTTTAATTGAAAACTAATTTTGTTGGCTTTTTTTTGCCAGATCAACTACCATTTCCTCGGCTGATAAATGGAACTCCTCCATGAATCGCTAACATTGTCGATCCACTGATCCGGGACTAATTTTAATAACGTTCAGTAACAAGTAACAACTAATATAATAACGAAAACGAATTTTAAGCATCACTCGTACCGGGTATTTGCTTAGACGGTAAAACGGAGCAAACGGAGAAACGCCTTGGAAGAAATATTACGCGTTATTTTTTCCTCCCCCACTTCGGACTCCACTATTCTCTATTATAATATTAAGATTGTAATTCTAAATATAAATCATACGATAAGACAATGAATATTCATATCACTTACAAATATATAGTACAAATAGGTTGCAAAAAAAATGTTAACCTCATGAACCACCCCCCGTAAGTACGCCCGTGCACTGCCAGTGGTGTAGTTGGAGAGTAGATATTACGGCGTATGTACGCGTAACGCTGAAATTCTAAAATGCGTGTAGGAAAGAAAATAAAACAAATTCGCGGCTATATACGGCCGTATTCCTACTTAAAATATTACGCATCGTACTAATTTACATTATTTATGTGCAATTTTAAAATAGATTTGTTTGTAAGAACTCGTAAGTTCGTGCGTTTGCGCGTTTCTTTATTGCTACAAGGAAAACGCGCCAAGTGAGGTACAAATCCGTTTCACGACAATAATAATACGATGAAAATATTAGAAGAATAAATAAATAAAATATAATTTTTCAATTACTATACAGTGTAGTCAAGGTTATTTTCTTTGTTTTTATAAGTATATTTTAGCTGGAATTAAGCTAAAAACTATGTAATTTTAAAATTCGAAAATTACAATTTGTAATTAATTATTACTGGGCTGCTTCAAACAAAATCTCCTGAACCACTCTAAAGAAACCAGTACGCTTCTACAAAAATCAGAAGCAAACTTTGAGATGCATTGCAGTAGTGTACGGTTTTCGACAAAAATTAATTTTACGTGCTGCCGTAAAACTCACGAATTCCGTACAGTCATAGAAGAATAAAAATATACTGACATTTCGTAAAAACGTGCGGGAAAGTAAATTCAAAAGTACTTTTTTTATCCAAAAATTTTTTTCACCCGCCCTGAAGAACGATTTTTCTTTTATATTTATATGAAATAATTCGTGATAAGGATTCCAAAAAAATCTACTGTATGCCAAATACGTCAAAACGCACAAAATATGCAAAAATATGCACTGTTTTAAACCTTATATTTTTATTACTATTGTCGCGAAACGGATTTGTACCCATCACTTGGCATGTTTTCCTATGTAGCAAAAAAAAAAAAAAGGATGTAAACGCATGAACTTACGAGCTCTTACAACTAATTACTCCTCGATTATTAAATTATTTTATTAAGAATTTGCATTTAAACGTGACAAAAAAAAATAGTAAAAAAAAAAAACTCAATTTTTACTCATAGATATTGCTGTCATTAGTTTTGGTAACAAACATACGGAGCGAATTCGTTTTTCGTTAGCCGTTATCATTGATGAAAAGTTTTGCGGGACAGTAAGTTGTGTGTTTTGTACGTTTTCCAAAGAGTATTTTACTACATCTTTTCAACGGTGAAACCCGTTATTGGTTTTGACAAAAAGCCACTAATTTTTTAAAACGATAGTAAAAACGGAAATATTTGATCGTATTCACACTGAAAACCCTAATCACTCCGTTTTACGGTATTATTAGACTCGTAATAATTTATTTCGTTTTCTCCTATTCTACTTTAAATTTTTCGATTCCCCCTCCCCTCCCCACCATTATAGTTTTTTTAACAGTAAAATATATATATAATATATTCGACTTATAAGCTAACAATAAATGTCAATGGATAAACGTTTTAACGTATTCATTACAGTAACATTTTAGTCAATTTTAAACGGATTTATTTTATAGTTCGTTTAGGAAGGAATAAAAGATTATCCGAATTTATTGAATTAAAAATAGAAAAGAACCGTACGAGGGCGTGTAGCGTTTGTGAAATATTCTACCCGACAGCGAATGTGACCCGAATAAATTATCCGCTGATTACGATAATTTTGTAACAGAACGGGATATGATAATATCACAGGCGGATTTAAACATAAGCCATCGTAAGTCCCCGGGTCTTATGGCGCAAATCTCATTCCGTTCGACTCTACGCGTATTCCTATAATATTTTATTCCCGTACATTTTTTTTCTCTACTTCGGTCGTTCGTTATTTTCTTTTCACTTCATATCTGACGATGATTTTTCACCGAAACCGGCAGAGTAAATATCAAACAAATTTATTGCAACAATCCTATTTACTTAATTTTTTTTTTTTTTTTATTGAAATTTTAACTATAAGTTATATATCTACTATACTAATATATGTTAAAAAAAATCTTATAACATAATAATACACATATTATTTTTAAAAAAAAATCACTCGATCGTTTACAAAATAGTATCCGCTATACATAACGATTCCCCGCCGCGGTCGCGGACTTTTAAGCCGTAAAATAAAAATTTAAATAACGCTATATCGAGCGCAAAAAAAAAAAAATTGTTTTAGATAACTAAATACAATCGCATCCAAACACAAGAGACAATCATCAATTATTTAATTGTACGTACTCACATACAATTTATACGTGAAAATTATTATTGTATAACAACCTAACATTTATTGGTTTAACAATGACGTGTATTTATTTTATTTTATTTTTTTTATGTTTGTACCCGAAAATTCGAACATAAGGAGTGCTCAGATCTTTACAGTCGTGGTTTGTTTACGGTAGCGAATTGCATCTAGTTGGCGACAACTTTAGAGAGATAATTTTTCGATTTTCTCGAAAGTACCTGAAAAAAAACTCAAGAACTACCAAAAAAAAAAATCACATAAAAACGATAAAACGCGATTTCGTCGAAATCGTAATTTTGAAACTAATGGTTATAGAAACTTGAAATATTCACCAAATAAATTTCTTTCATTTTTGGCTATTTATAGCAATTATAGGTTTTGAGTTCATAAAAGAGGTGAATTTTGGTATTGGGCTTAAAACTTTAATACAATGTCAGACGTTATTTCAACTATACTGAAAAAAATCTAAAAAATCGTTTGTAACAATTTCAAATTGTTTATTAAAGTGTATTTTATTTTTTTGTGGAAAATTACGTTTAAACAAAATTAATGGTCCTATAGGCTACAGAGTGCGTTTGCACTATATTAATGAAAACATTTTATTATAAAGAATTATATTAAAATGATGTACTATATATGCACTGTTAATCGTCAAGTACGTGTTCTATACATATTACACTCTTTATTATTATTATTATTATTATTATTATTATTATTATTATTATTATTATTATTATTATTATTATTATTATTAATCGGTTCGCGTATAAATAGACAAAAAACAAAACGTGTAGAATGCGATTTAATTGAAACGTCGTCACCGCCTATTACATTATTATTGATATTTTCAAAATGTGCATAAAACACACAAAAAATATTACATACCACAAGCACAAAAGCGGTTTGGGACCTGTAACGCGGATATGTGAAAAACGCCAAGCGTTCACGTATTTTCGCCACACCTCGTATATTGTTTTTAGCACTCGGCTTGTCGTGGAGAATCTCTTTCGCATAATAAATTGACATTATTGTGTCCGTCGGATTATTATTATATTATATGCACACATCATATATACCTTTATTTTGTTGATTTTCGATACACCGTTCAACACTTTATTCCAAGCCGTTGTTCGGTGCTGGTGGTGGTGGTGGTGGTGACTGTGATTTCACAATAATTTCAAAAAAATATTACGATTTCTCGAACATTTTTTTTTTATAACGGTAAGCGCGATCTATGAATTTCATCCTACGAAATGCTTATATTATTATAGAAGCATTTCTTAACTGTTTTTCGGCTTGTTTTTTTTTTTCAAATTTGTCAAGTCTACGCTACAAACGGTATTTCGTCTGTTATGTAATGTTTCCGTGTGACGCATATACACGCATGTATAATCCATATAGCGCAACAATATACGACTATTTTATTATAAAAGAATGCTTTAAGCCAACAAATTGTGCATTCAAACGGCGCGTGCTCATTGTCAAAAGTCTAGTGTCGGATTACTCGGATTTTTACTAGTATCGTATGTTTAAAGTTGAATTTCGTTTGTTGAATAGAAATTTAGTCGAAGGAAATTAAACGGAAATGAATGTAGTATAAAATTTTAAATGTTTTAATTAATTGTTTAACGCCTTAATTAATTCAACGGGATGTTGACCTTATATATTATTATGACGACACATAAAATCGCAAATTTGGAGCAAATTTTTTAAAAAAATTTTCTTTACAATTCTTGTTACGATACATTAATATATTTCTTGTAGAAAAAAAAAATTTCCGGCACTGATGGGTTAACAGAAAATACTCTAAAACCGTATCCTATGAATTCAATAACACTTATTAACAGTTTTTATTTATTTTTTTATAACTGTAACCGGCTTACGCCCAGGTAATAAATATTTAACAAATGGTGCTTAATCTAATACAAACAGAAAATAAGAAATATAATTTTACATAAACTAAAACGACAATAGAGGATCGTCATTTGCTAGGCTCGTGTTTTGATTTATTGGCTTATTTTTTAAATAGTTAGAAATTGAATGAAGAATATAAAATTTGGTTTGTGAACGAGTAGAACGAGAAGGGATCTTGAAATGTATTAAAGCAAGGAGAGCAGGGGAATCAATAGAGCCAGAAATAAGTTTTAGAAGAAAAGAGACGTTAAGGGAATGGCGGCGATCGGCAAGTGATGGTAGATTTAGTTGTGAGAACAGGATTATAATATATTATATTTTATACGAACAATAATAATACATACTTTTTCTTATCTACTATTATTTACTTGAATCGATGATTGCAAAAACGTCATGAGTCAATTATTTAAAACTTTTAGATAGGAACTTTTGGAACGACACAATTCATTGACTAATTAACGTTTTCGCTCTCAACCAGATTTTTCGGTTGTAATTTTATAGATAAAGAAAGTATAACTAAAGACGTTTTTACACTCAACGCATAGAAACACATGACTAGTATACATTTTTACTAATATCTCAATTTCATAAAATATTTGACTCGTGACGTTTCTGCAATCATCGATTCACTTAGACTCTGCACTCTGAACTACTTCAATAGCAGATTTTAAAATAGTTATTTCCATCAGTATTATAGCTACGTATTAAATAAATGTATGACCGCATACCCAAAAACATTGTGACTCATTGGAACAATAATTGCTTCCACTGGCGCATAATGAACGTATCGTACTCGGAAATTGCGTTTTGATTTTCATAATTTAAATTTATGAAATAAATTAAACGAATTTGTTGTTACATTTTATTTATGATATTTTAATTTTGAGCTCAAAAATTAATCACTAAATTATAGGTAAACCATAAAAAAACTATTGAAAATTCACTCTCTTGTCTTTCGATAGTAAATACATAAATTTCATACAAAAACCCTTTATTTATATATTTTTCTTTTTGGACTTTATAATTCTCATTGGATGTAGTTTTTATATATAAAATATTTTATTATTATTAAAATAATTGTTCCAAAAACCAGTTATATTAAAAAATGATGTTCACAACGAATGATTAGCTAGTTTGTGTAATAAATTACAACGCAATACTTGAGTTTAAAAACAAATAACTTTCGATCTACTTTAATCTTTTCGTCGTTTCTTTCTAACTATAATGTTGTCTATGGATTTAAGCAGACCGAAAGCAATTTTCATATGATTCGGCCTACTTATACAGGCTTTGCGCCGATGAGAATATTGCACACAAATCCACTATCAAAAAAAGAAATTATAATCGTATTAATAATATTAATAAATCCGTCGTACTCACTATGTTAACACGTTTACGCTAATATCATATTATATGAGATGCTGCACTATATTCGTAGCAAGAGAACAATTAATATTTAATCATCCTTGACTTTAAGACCTCGTTATTTACGTGGGTGTTGCCACGAACCCGCTAAGAGGCACAATCTAATTGTTTGTATTCCTAAACGAGTAAATATTTGTATTTTATAATTAATATGTACACGGTCGTACACTCCTTCCAATTGAAACACAATTGAAAACGTCGTTTATACTACGCAAAACTAAATCGAACAAATTTATCTCCTGTAAAAAAAAAATCTTACTCGTACTAAATTTTATTTCTAAAAACATCACATAAAAAATAACATTATATTAATTTTCAATTATCGATTTCATATTGTATTTAATACAATATTTTTCTACATTGTAGAATGTTTTATTTGAGTAAAAAAAAATCGATATTCAATAACGCAAAAGAAGTATTTAAAATTAACTTAAATATGCGTTAGAAAAATTATTACTTGAGAGAAGTATTCCGATATTAGGACATAAATACTCAGTGCATTATTACCAATATATCCATTGAATATAATTAATTTTAATCGTCCGATCAATGATAAATAATTATCGAATTCGGAAAAGAATTCTACAAGAAACTCGGCTTACTGTGATAAACTGTATGCGTATTTAATAAAAATAATATCCTTTTAGAGTTCATCGGACCGAAACGTACATAATATCAGCAGTAAAATTTAGACCTTGGACGATTTGATTTCCGACAAAGGTCTCGCATCCGCGGTAAACGTGTAAGCCAAATCGTGGAAGCCTACACTCCGTTCTAGTGAACAAAAAAACGTTAAGTTAACGTGTAATTATTTTCACACAATATAAAATTTATTGTATTTTATGTCATCATTCGTTTTACCTTTCAACGACGTGCCGGCGGCGAGCAGCAGAACGTATTTGTTCTTGATCAAATTGTAATCGACTCCTTCCACTTTGGTGACCGCGTCCCGTTCGACCGCACAATAAATCATACCGTCCACGGACGACGTATTCAAGAGCCTGAGTCCGTTTTGGTTCTGTGAGGAAAAAAAATGTCTTGAAACTTTATCATAAAGTCCATTGGATCCCATTACTCACCGTCAGCCGTTTGTTCGTCTTTTTATTTGGTACGTTCCACGACATGTAAGCTTTGATCGAGTTCTTGCCCACGTCGTGAACGCATTCCATGACGCTGTCATTACCCTGAACGAAGGAGTAAAAATTAAATGCAACGAAACTCCGGCGACTAGAATAGAATCGACTAGTATTTTATTCTGCTTTAAGAGCGTCGAATACCGCTCGATTTTAGAATCACTCAAGATCAAAAATGCAGTCGAAATTAATGGTATGCTCAAACGGAATTCCAATCGCCATTTTTAAATCATTATTTGTTTCGAATTACATACGAGAAGCAGACATTCTATATTTTTAATCGGACGTGTTTTAAGCTCGCGTACATTCTTTTGTTTGTTTTTTTTTCGAATAAAATATTTAAAATTTAATTCTACGTCCAACAAAACGCCTAGTAAATAAAACACCAAATTCTATTAATAGTTTTTACAAAAATCTGATAATTTCAGATCACATGTCTAAAACGTTGGAGGTCATTAACGGATTTTAATTCGTGGTTATGTGATTATATTATTCTATTCAGTAACTGTTAATCGTCAATCGCACTAACGTTCATAAAAAACGTATACCACAAAAAATATTTGTATACTTCTTGTATTGTTATTTTGTTCTCGTTACTCCAGTTTAATATCAAACACGCTGTACAAAAGAGCCGAATGACAAAACTATATACTCGCTGATTTCACCACGAAATCGTGTACATTTGAATATTTCATCAAAAATGTTTAACGAAAATAATTCTATAGGGATGGCGGTTTGAGTTTGCAAGCGTTCAATGATAGTGACGGTTTTTAGGAGGCGACTAAGGCAGTCCCCTCACACCTGGCCCATAGTTTTTCCGTAACACATAATATGTATTATAATATTAATAAAATTTTTTTTTTTTTTTAATTCGTGTTACCAAAATTGTCTTTTGATAAGCTGTAGCTGTTTCTGACAGTTTTTTGTTTTTTTTTTTTGTATTATCGTATAATTAGTTAATCAGTTTAAAATTCAAATTCTGTAGATTCTATTATTGATCGCTTTGCAAATAGCGAACAGAGAAATGTTGATTTTGCTCTTTATTATTTGAATGTTTTCATAACAAATTATAAATTGCTTTGAAATTATAAATATTGTATATATTTTAGTCTTACTCTCATCGATTGATTTTACGCTCCTATCATAATTAAATTGCTTTATAATTAATTTAAACTATCTGCTTATAAAACTTTAAAAATCATAATAACTAATATTACTTATACAAATATTACTGTAACAAATAACACAAGTACATTTAAAAACAGTGATATAAGTAAGATGGTTAAGGGTCGTTATTTTGATCTAGTCCCCTTAGCTCAAAGTGACCATACGTCCCGTTTTTAGAAATCGCGTTCCGTTGTCCCGATAAATTTCAAACGTGACGCTTTTTATCCCGTTTTTAGAATAGGTCCCGTTTATTTTCCGTTATTTTACTTGTATACAAATATATATATAGTATTGAAAGAATCGCGAAGTCTGTTTATGACATTACTACGTGTACTGACGTTCAAAAAAGTGTAAAACGTTTATTTTATTACGAAACAAGTAATACAATTTTGAATGAAATCTGAATGAAGGCAAAAAATTCAAAATGCAAGAGAAGAAAAGTAGTACCTACTAAAATCGAATGTGAAGTATTTTAAACGTTAGAAAAAGAAAGTATTTCAATGAAAAATTATTATTGAATATTCGCACCAGTTATTCTCCGAATAAATGCATTAATAGAAATAATATTTTTCGTTCAAAGGTTTTACAGTCAAATTAAAATTTTTTTTTTTTCCGTATAAACCCTTAAACTGACATAAATATTATTTCAAGAGCTGTACACGTATGTACAATTTCGTGAATTTCTTTTGAGGACACAGTATGCATTAAATGAGGCGAGTTCTTTAGAAAAATATGAATAATAAGAAAAAAAAACCCAATTGCGAAGGAACTCGAGAATATCAATGGAAATTTAAATTGTTAAACCGTCATAAAACATAACATGTAAAAAATAATTACTTTTGTAACATTTTACAACGTCAACGCTTTACCACCCCCCTTAACTGGACGATACTGAACGATTGACCGGAGAGTAAGCAATCTTAATTCAATTTAAAAAATGTAATTATTGAAGAATTTTTTGTTTTTCTTTGTCCTGTCTTCCCTTCTTATCTAAGCCATGTTTTTTTTCACATTTAAAATGCGATTTCTTCTCTCCAAGACGGAATTTTTCAAAAAATGACTATACGAATGGAAAGCTTATTAAAATAGGAAGTTTTGTGAAATTTACACACTTCTGAATGACAAAAAAAAAAAATTATTAAAGAGAATTCAAATTTTCTTTAAATTTAGACATTTCCGTATTTTCAACTTTTAGAATTGTGCTTGCAAAAGTTTTATTGGACGTGGTTTGATTCGAGAAAATATAATGAGCTTTTTAATAGAGATTTCAAATTTGCTATAGGACCAATAATTCAGGAGATACGGCCAGTTCAAGGAGACATTTCTACCGTGTACTTGAGAATCGAACCATGGTCAAGAGAAACTTTTTCGTTGAATTCGAGGTGTACAATAACCCGCCGGAGTTTGAGTCGCCCTCTATGATATTACCAAAGAAATTGTGATAAAAAATGAAGCCTGAAACAATAAGTGATAGCTCCGTGCAGCGTAGTTCAACGACAGATATAATTTTACGAACGACAGAAACGGCCGTTAAAATGTTTTTCTAGTCACGTGGAGGGTTTAAACTCCCGTCTCTTAAACCTAACCTAAACCCCTCCCCCCACCAAATAAATACGTCACCTAGACTGGTACCACGTGGTTCCGGTCCAAGCCGTGTCTTACACGCCGGAATCACGGGTCCGTGCAGAGCACTACTATGTCGTATATTATGTCAAAAGATCGTTACCATCTTTTTGTCGTTCGAAATGCCTGCGGCTACGTAAACGGCCGCGTTCCTGGCTTTCATCTCGAACAAGTATCTGGCCCCTTTGGACCGGACGGAAGCGGCGGCCACGCAGTCCTTAGTCGACAGACACCCGTCCGGAGAGCCGAGGCACGTTTTCGTCCGGCCGCATTCGTCGTAAAACGGATGGTGCGCCGCACGGGTCGCAGCTGGTCTCAGCTGACCGAATCTCCACTTGTCGTCGCTGCTCACGAACGCCACGTCGTGAAACCCGACGCCGAAATCTGCGCGAAACGAACGAAAGAACAAAATACCCGAACGATCATTATTATTATTATTATTATTATTAGAGTCCGTTTGCAGCCGAACTCGTTTTTACGACGGAAATATCGATATACGACACCTTTCAACGAAGTACCGGCTGCCAGTAAAAAGTAATAATCGTTCCTGTCCAAGTCGTACGCGTTCTCTTCTATTTTCAAAACGTGATCCAATGTGACCTCGCAGTAAATCGCGTCGTCGACCACCACGGCCCTTTCCAGGGTCACGCCCGCCGAGCCCTCGACCCGTCGATTGTGCCTCCGACCGGGAACGTTCCGCGATTTATACACGCCCGCGCTTTCGATTCCGTAGTTCGTTTGGCGCGCACATTCGATGACGCCGTCGTCTCCCTGACAAATGAAAACACAATTCACGTTTGACAATATTATAGTGAGTGTCTTTTAGGCATAACAACAGTGATCGAAGTGGGGCACAGCATCCACCCGTTTCTTTTGGATACAATATCCCCAACAATTGTTTACTCTAAAAATTGTTCATCACTCTTGGATTTTTAAAAAAAAAAAAAATCTATTTTTTTTTTCATATAATATGTAGTTTTTACGTTGCCTAAATTGTTTTTTTTTTAGAAAAATATCTTCGAATCATTTCCCCCCTTAATATAAAGTATTTTTTTTTTATTAACATTCAACAGATCTAAACGTCACGCTCGAACACAATCACAAAAAATATATTATAAAGGTCTTCTGTATTGGCAAAGAAAAAACATTCGGTTCCATGATTTAAAAGATATTATGTGCGCATGCGTAGTCTAATATTTATCGGTCACTTAAATCGCTTAGGTGATACGTAGTTTTGGGACGTATAACGGGTACGTAACTGTAAACTGACCCTTAAATTTTAATCGCATAGTTGAAATTTAAGTACATTATAGGTAAGTAACTACTTAGACCGTTATCACTTTAAATCGATTTTTTTCTTCCAGGCTTATTAATAATATTTATGTTATCAATTAGGTTAACTAAAAAATTACTATTATTATTTATATGCTGTATACATACTCTATTATTATATAGTATTAATAATAAATAATATAACACCGAAGCTCCACTCAGAACCGTTTTATCGAATGCAATGATTCATAATTGCTTTCAAATTTATAATAGTAACAAAACTCTAAAACCTTGATCCAAGAAATTCACTTAAACGACATGCAACCCGCGGCTTGCTACCTTTTTTAAAGGTTTGTTTTATTAAAATAAAAATAAAATGAAAAAAAACGAGTCTACTGGTACTCGAGACATTGATGTGTAAACGTTGCGTGAGCGATAGAAATGGAACGGAATTGTGATTAGGATTTGTGAATATTGGTATTTTTATTCAAAGTAATTTCGATAATAAATATTAATATTAGTTGTCATGACTACAACTTACACATTATACGCAATTTATAATTGCGTGTAAATTAATTAATATCATTAAAATTAATAAATATAATTATTAGTTGTCATGACATCAGCTTACACATTTCCGTCCCATTTCCCGAAATTTACCCTCATACCGCCGTAATAGATTGTTTACACATCAAAAATGATCAAGTGGATTAACAGATTTAAATAGATTTTCGTACCTATTACATAGCAGAATAATAAAATACGGTTGTTCTTTATTTTTAAATTTTGGAAAAATGTTTACTTTATAAACTATATAAGCACAGACGAATTTGAAAGAATTACAAATCAGTTCTATCGATGATCGTTCGGTTAGGAAAAAAAAAACGAAAAATTTACCATTTTATTATCGTGCGAGAGTCCAAACGCCACGTATTTGCTACCGCCGTAGGCCAACATTTCAAACTGGTAACTATCGTCGGACGGTACCAACGCGACGATAGCTTGACAATTCATCGACTGTATGCAACCAAGTGGGGCTCCCACGCAGTTTTTATTTTTTCCACAACCAGTGTAAATGTTCGCTTCGATCTCTTTAAGTTCCTGTGCGATTATAATTTTACGATTTTAGTTTTATTCCCCCGGACGATGTATCATTATTTTTACATTTCCCGCTTTTTCCGGATTTTGTTGTCCAATTTTCAGTTGTCCGTTCTCTGGGCGTTTGATCGGTACCGGAATCGAAGTTATTCCATCCCAAAACGTCGCATAATCAAGTACGACCGTAGCTCTACATAATACAATTGAACGGGTACATTTTTATACGCGCATACGTATCGAAGGAATCGACTAAAGACTTACACAAAATACACTTGGCCCTCAAAGTCACTGGGTGCTTCCCAGTCGAATTCCACATACTTCTTTGTTATATTGCTACTGTTCGTCACGCCGGACCTCTAAAACATTATTAATCGAATTTGAAAAATAAATTCACTGTTCGTTTTATTATTCAATTTTCAACTATTGGTGACCTAAATTTGTACCCGATTTTCACTACCTACTACAATAATATTGAAATAATTTAATATTATTATCCCTCCCACCCATGGCCGCCGTAAGTGGGTGCAAGATTTTAAAAAACTCCCTAGGTATGAAAAAAATCGAAAAACAAGAAATGATGAAAAAAAAAATTTAATTATTATTATACACTTGAATGAAATAATAATTAAAGCTGTCAAGGTTTTTGCGCCAAATTTTCAATTACATCGTCAATAAATTTGGTTTTGCTATCCTTTTCAACTATACGTCTATGTACATTGTACGCTCATCAAACACAATCCAGACAGCCGATCATCATCTATACTGGCCCGATTCCAGGACATTGCACGCCTTAACGTACTAAATGATCATTCAATGCTGCAGGTTACTGTTGGAAGAGTCCAGCCGATCTTCATTCTTCAGCCACAGATGGATAAAAATATATAAATCTAAGTATCTACCTAAGTACACTCAAAAATGGTCAGATAATGTCGAGCGAAGCGAGAAAATGTTTTTTAACGGTAATTATGTAGCGAATTACCCCCCTACACACACAATCATTTAACCCGATTTTCGCTAATGTTCACACTTTCACACCATAAGGATGAAGCTGCATAAGAGAAAATGATTTATTTTGAACATAAGAAAAACGAACTTTCAAAGAAGTTATGACTTAATCCGGGTAGGGAATAAAAATCGATTTTCTGGAAAAGTCTTCTGTAGTTTAAAAACGATATGTTGATCTTTGGATTTATCGAATAACTTTTCGAGGTAAATTCATTTCAATTTCAAATTCTTCGGCTATTTCTTAAGTTTTTGCAAAGATCAGAGAAAATTCAGATACGAAGACCTGTTCTCATATGATATGCAGAACTTTTTACTGTTTTCAAATTGATATCCACCCGTTGAAATTGATTTCATACTGGTTCAAATTTAGCGAAATAAAAAAACGGCCATTACTTGTAGTGTAGCAATAGAAAAACTAGTGATAGCAGCTATAAAAAAAATGGTAGGCTTTAACTTTTGTCCTTGAAGTTGCTGTACTTTTTGACACTTCATCCAAAGCTTTAACAATAACAAGAAAATGTCCCAATACTTTTACATTTAGCTGACCAACGCTTTTTGCAAAGCAAAGGAAGGTTAGATATAATTTCTCTGCCCAATGTGCTTTCTCTAAAAACAATTATTAATTTACCCGGGTCAGTATAGTGTTCAAATACTATGCACCCTACTCCCTGATAATTATCCTAGCGGCGTCTATGCTCCCGTCCCCAAACAATCACCAACAAGAACAGTTGGATATATCGTAAATGGCCTACTGCCGTGCTACTTACGGGCACGTCGTCACAGTCGAGCGTCCGCGTTTCCAGTGGAACTTTGATGAACGACCCGACGGCATTTTTGTCGGATCCGAGGACGCGACCCTCCACCAGGAACCCGATGAAGTAGTCTTTGGGTTTGGGCGCGACGAGCATCACGCGGACTTTCGAGGAAGCCAAGTTCTGGGACAGGACGATCTGGTACGGAGACTTAGAAGTCTGAGCCACCTTACCGTGGCCCAGCAGTAGCTCGGCGTGACACGCGTCTTGCTTGAGTCCGTCGGCAGCCCTCAACGAACAGATTACAGCCAAGACAGCGGCGACGATCGCGAAGTGGTCAGACAAATTCATCTTGTACGGCGGTTTACTTTGAACTCGAATAGACAAACAGCTGCAGATGATAAATTTAAAAATAAATTGCGAACAAAATCGAGAGACTAAAATAAAAATGATTGTCTACGAAACGACGCGAATATAATAACTTCGCATTGTGTCCATAATAATATTTATTATGTTCCCAAACTACATCCGTGTACACGAACGTACCGGAGAAAAACAAGTAATATAATAATTTTAGTTTCTGGACGGAGCGAGGAATGTATTAGTTTTATAATGATTTGTTTTTTTTATGTCAAAAAAATATTACCATAAGGAATGTTCTGATTTTTACAGTCATAGTTTTTTTCCGATAGCAAATTGCATCTAATGTGTGGCACTTTAGAGAGGTCATTTTTTGATTTTCTCAAAAGGGCCTGAAAAAGAAAACTCAAAAACTATCGAAAAATTACATAAAAAAGATAGAAACGCGATTTCGTGTCACAATTTCAAATTTTTCCACAAAATGTATCTTTTTTTTATAGAAAATTATGTTTTTACAAAAATAATGGTCCTATAGAGTCTTGAAATTTTTACCAAATATGTAACTTTGCATTGTATCAACGAAAATAATTTTTGAAAATTTTTAAATACCTAGGTTTATTTTAAGAAATCGTATTAAAATGATGTACTATATGGTTAACCATAAATTACTTTATGTATTCTATGCAAACTATATTATTATATATAATTAATAACAAATAATATTACACCGAAACTCCGCTCAGAATCGTTTTATCGAATGCAATAATTAAAAATTTCTTTCAAATTTATAGTAATAACAAAACTTTAAAATCTTTATCCAAGTAATTTACTTAAGCGACATCCACAACAATCGCCACACGCTACCTTTTTTTTTCACATTTTACACACGCACTCAAACAAAATCATAAAAAAAAAAAAAATGTAGATGGTCTTTAGATCCTGAACGGAGCTATAAGCACGTATGTACCTATTGGTTGTGCAATGACTTATTTATTGTTATTTATACGTACCATAAAACGGGGTGATTAGAGTTAATTCTAGAGGGTTTTTTGTAATATTATTTATTATATCGTGTTTAAATACAATGCACTATACATAAGTGTAAGTGGCAACTTCTTATGTTTCCGAGTTAATTTGAACAAAAAAAAAAAAAAACAGGTAAGACATAATATCAATTTACACTTACCCGTGTACGTATATAATTGAAAACAAATTTTTTATACTTTATTCTTCTGAGGAAGACGTGAGAAATAGGATAAAGTGTGAATGGATAAAGTCGTGGTGTGTTCAATAGGTGTTGGAAAAAAATGGAATTCGTAAGGGGTAGTATAGAAATGGCATATATTGTGGAGAAAATAAAGAGGAAGTATAGGTCGAGGCACATGTAATGCAGCGGAGAAACGATTCAGAGAATCTGAGAGGTGTTATGGAAGTGAGAAGGGAAAAGAGAAAGACTGAAAAAGAAGTGGATAAACGGAATTGATGGCGATACTGGTGATTGCTGGTGTACGAGTGTACATATATTGGGAGATCGTGGTTTATGGAGGTGTGGAACTAGGGTTGAGGACCCCGAGTAATTAGCAGTGTAAGGCGTAGAAGAATATATTTTGATGTATACGTACAATGGCAATTTCGTCAAAATATCCTTTCGTCGAAAAATCCAAGATCCGTAAATTTTCTGTTATCACTACGTATTTTACTACGAAACAATTTATTGGATATAAACGACACAATTCTTGGTTTTTATTTTTGGTTATTACAACGTGATAATTTTAAAACAGCCAAATCGGAAGTTTGAATAAGTAGGTACAAGGGGGGATGTGGGGGTCAGATCCCCCCGTGATCTTTTTTTTAAAAGTTCCTTATTAATGCCCATAGGCATAATTCCGCCCACAGGCCACCACATACCTAAATCCGGCCCTGATACCCCCCCCCCATTGAAAAATCGTGTATACGCCACTGAGCAGGTACGATGTTCGGTCCATCAAACCGAATTTGAAATGTCGTTAAAAAAACGTCCGCGTACACTGTTTTTCAGACAATAATGTTTTCAGATATTCGTATTGCGAGCGCACGTAAATAGCGATGTTAAATGACGTTTATATTTTAATGTATAGTTTAAATTATTATTATACTGAAGAAATTATCGCCCCGGGTAATATTATTCAATGCCAAACGATCAATTTATGCGAATTTAAAACTCGCGTTTCTGGTACACACACACACACACACGACAGTTATATTGTGTATAGGTGCACATTATGTTGGTGTAATTCTCGTTTGTTTTTTCTTTCCTCGACTGTCGTGTAATTATTATTTTTGGAGAATTCTTCGAATTACTACGCGTTAAGTTCCCGACCGCGTACGCGTACCTATATAAATAATTGTTCGCCGAACAGAGTCGAAACGAAAACTGTTCTGTATTATAGAACAACGAGCGTGCCTTTCGTTTTCACGCGTTTTCTCCTTTCGGCCGAACAACAACAATAATAATAAAATACCTCGCTTTAAATGCACAGACAATACACAGCTGGTACTTGTACTACCGGATTCATATTATTATGATAATTACACCTGGACGTAACGCGGTGCACACGCAAATGCAGGAACCCGTAGAATTTACAACATCACAGTAGGTATCGGTGTTTATACCGACGAATCGCAACGAGGAGGAGCAGGTAACGGGATTAAGATGGCCCGGAGGATGTGGGAAGAAGCCGTGGCTTCGGTGCGCGCGAATATTAAATGTATTTAAAAATTTGTGAAATTATAATAACGCGCGTAAATGTTTATAACTATTTTTTATTACTCGCATTTATCGGTGTATGCGGGCACGTGTGTACAACGGCAAATTTTTAAAGGAATTTTTTTTTTTAAGCTTTTTTCATCCCCGATATTGTTATTGGTAGGTGTTGCGTGTTGACTCGGTGATACACTATGTAAGTATTCCAGAGAATATCTTTCCGTATCGAAATATTTCCAAATATTAACGCGGCATTAGGAGTGTTTTCGTGAGTGCTAGAATTATACTGCAAAGAGATCGTTGTGAAACGAGTAAAGGACTATTTAATATCCACCCGAACCGATGAAAAGAACGGAATTTCAAACGAATTGAATCGCGAAGATTCAATTGACACATTTGCGAGAACCAAATGTCCACGCGTAAATCATTCGTCTGATTCGTGATTATTACGTTAAAATGTGTACACGCCCCAATATTTCGTTATTACTTATTTTTGTTCATTTTTTTTTAACGCCGAGCATTAAGTTTTAGTATTTTAAATTAAAAAAAAAAAAATTTGTTCGGCTTAACTACATAATATTAAATTATATTTTATAAGTGCGGCAATTTTCCACAGGCCTGCAAGCGGTAAATATTTAAATATGCCCCCGTCTATACTCGTATAAATCATGAAAAGTGGGTAAAATAATTTTTAAAAGTATTTGAAATACGTATTCGAAAATACTTCGGAAAAAGTATTCAGAATATGTATTCGAATATTTCGTGACAATAATATTCCAAATACTAGTTTAAAACGCTACTATATCTTTAACTAATTTTCAGCAAAACGAATACCAAAAATGTAGTAATTATATTAAGTATTATTTAATCGAATACAAACAGTTGTCATATTGTATTTAGAGTATTAAATATATATATTTTTTAAATTCTGTGTTTATAAATTAACACAATAACAGTTAATGCAAGTAAATTAATAATACCAATTACTTATAAAATATTACACAATTATAATAACGCGGTGTTATGAAATATACTCGATTATTTGAATAAGGCCGGGTTCAAACATCAAATATCGCAAGATTATTGATAGAATAATAATCGAAGTTGTTTTAAAAAATATCTACTGCTACAACTCGTATATTTTTTTTTTTCCAAAATAATTACTATTTACATATTTCATGTAAATAAGTTATTATTTGTACGTAGTCGCTATTTAAAATATGATGGATCAGTTAAAAATTATTCGGAATCATGCGCGTATCCAGAAATCACAGATGGGATCTGTACGATGATCAGCTACCTAAAATTATACCTATTCGGTTTGTAACGTACCGATCCTGATCTAGAAATTATAAATTGGGAGGAGAAACAAATGCTTGACAAATAATATAGGTATTATATGTATATAATTTTTAAGCAATGACTAAAGCCCCTTATCCTAGATCCGCGCCTGTTCGGAACGCTGCATTCAGAATACTTTCAAAGAGCATTCGGAATACGGCCCGAGTCTGGCGCAACGACAGCGGAAACGCGTTTTCAGTGCCCCTAATTTTAATAAAATATTATTGTAAAACCAACCTGTGCGTCGCTGTGCTCGGGGAAGCCACACAATATAACCGCGACTCGTAGTGCGAGTCGTTCAAATTTCCGAGCGAAAATTAATGATGCGACCGAATTGAGACTGATAAACTGGTCGGTGTTGTTCGCCTCGAATCGTCCGACGTGTGTTGCAGACGTAGTAATATTGCATGATGTGGTGGTGGTGGTGGTGGTGGTGGTGGTGGCGAAGGCGACCGGTGTGAGCGCGCACAGACGTACAACATAATTGACGACGTGAACGAGAGTAGGAGATCAGGGGAACGTTACCCCTTCCGAATCGTCTACGACCACGGAACTTAAAATAATTCAACCTTAACGGGTACCCCAGTAAATCGAAATTACAATATACGTTTTTTTTTTTTTAAACCGTCCAGAAAAAAAAATATTCACCGAATAAATTATTATCAAAGCGGTTCGGCAGTGGGATATCCTTGAAGACGCCGTTCGATTTACTGGAAAACGTATTTTCGCACGCGGAATCGAGCGGTTTTTACTAACAGCCTTTTTAATCGATTACAAAAAAGGAAGTGGTTCTCAATTATTTTTTTCAAATGTTTCTTACCTCGTAACTCCGTTATTTGTAAACCGATTTGGATGAATCTTTTTTTTTTACACGAAAGATTATTAACTCCCGTCAAACCAATTTTGTAAATATTCGCCTAGTATTCGACCAGTAATGTAGTTTATTGTATTGTGTTTTTTTTTTTCATATTTTCCGGTTTCATTAGGATTGGCCTAGTGTCCTACCTAATCATACAGTCAAATTTTGGGAACAGGAATGACGATATGACCGACGTAACTACTATGCCTAAAAAGGATGAAATAAAAATATTTTTTAGAAAAAAAATAAAGAAACCGACTTCAAAAATGCACTAAAAAGTATGAAATATTCGATAACCTCTTTGAAATCGGCGCCGAATTTCAAACAACATTACGTCGCATAAACGCATTTTATTAATATAAATATCCATATTAGATTAATAAAATGCGTTTCTGCAATTGTTTGATATTCGGTGCCAAATTCAAAAAGGTCATTGATTATTTCATACTGTTTAGCGCACTTTTTGAATTTTTTTTTTTTTGAATATTTGTATTCATTCAATCATTCGTTTCCAGCGTATCTTCGTCGAATAATTTTTTTTTTTTTATTAGAACTAGTCTATTGTTCTCGTTTTCCCAAAAACAAATAGACTCGACACGTTTTTTTTTTCTTTACCAAAACTTTTTAATTAATCGAATTCCTGGTTTTCGGTATTGTTACAAAACTCGATTTATTCTTACAGAAAATATAACGGTTTTCGTGTAGACACACTATTATTATTTTACCCGAATTCGTTGATTTCACGTTCGTTTTACTCGCCGTGTTATGAACAAATTGAACTTAAATTTTTGTTTTTCTTTTAAATCTTTCTCGAAACGTTAACGGTCAAAGTATTGGCCGCGTGTAGTACGAAAAAAAAGAACATTTTTATCTCTACCGTGTATAACCGGAATACTCTGGTTGGTCAGAGTGGGTAGCGAATGGCATTAGTGTCAGTAACACTAAACGTATAGCCTTCAGAATAACAATAATAATAATAAACAGGAAAAAAACTCGGTCTCACACAATATGTTAACGTGTACGAGGAAAAATAAAAATCCAAAAAAATATTACTATATACAAACGAATTACGCGGTGGCAATTATATTATTACTGGTGGTCAGTGACGTGCCCAGGAATTTTCAATGGAGGGGAGGATGTTATAAGTAAATAGTAATAATACATTTTAATGAATTGTCATGGTAATACCAAAAACTCAAATGTTTATGTTTCAAGCTGTCCAAAATCGTTTCTAGCCTATAATTGTGTACATTTGTACAATTTTTCTATAATTAAAATAAATTTAAATTATAACACACTAATACCAAGTTTTTCAATTAACATAACAACAAAATTTTAAGTATAAAAGTTCAATTTAAGATTTAATTTTGGATTAGCCAATTTTTACAGTTAGCTTATATTACAGCTTCAAGTTATTCAACATTTTATAATAATAAATCGTAATACATTGATTGTTTAAATTTCAATTAGTATAAGTGCAAAATTTACCAATTGACAATTACAATTAAATTATATTATATAATATAATAATATATATATATATAATAATAATAATAATAATAATAATAATAATAATATTACACAGTACTTTATAAACTAATTTTCTTCGTAATAATATAATATTATTAACATTCTTAATATTTTAATACCTACTTACCTTATGATCAACTTAAGGTTTTATAGAAAAAAATGAAGCTATGGATCCGTCACGTTTAGCCATTATAATAATAAATATAAAAATAATGAAATAAATCTTAAAACAATTTAAAAAACATTTGTGTAGG
This sequence comes from Slavum lentiscoides, assembly GCA_032441835.1. NCBI lineage: Eukaryota > Metazoa > Arthropoda > Insecta > Hemiptera > Aphididae > Slavum > Slavum lentiscoides. The sequence goes on along the minus strand of CM063712.1, from coordinate 6,249,575 downwards.
TAATAGTATCACTGAATTTGATTTAGTTTGTAATTTTGGATTACAGTTGTATTTATTTTCATAATTTCATTCAGTATTTTGGCGGTCGGACCACAGTTTGATGCAGCCGATGACTGATAACTGATAAGTGATAACACACAATTGTGTTTATGGTTGATACCCCATAGTCTGAGTACGTGATCTGTGAATACAAATAATTGTCTACAGACTATCGCAGAATAAGAATATTGTATTATTATATTAAAGTCTGTACTCTGTACTGTGAATGTCTATTGTCATAAGTAATAACTTTTTGCTAATAACTAATAAAAAGTATTAAGTCATGACTCTAAAACAGCTCTTATAACTAATAAGTTGTTTTCTATAAGTCGGCAAAAAAGACAATGGAAGGGGATATAACCCCTAACCTCCCCTTCCTGAGCACGCCACTGCTGGTGGTAATCAACGCTTTTTACTGCGTGTTACTGTTACAAAAGTTTTTTATTTGTAGTGGGTTGAACCGTTATTGAAATTTAAAGTATACATTTTCGAATCGTTAGAATCGTAGCACATCACGTTACTGCACACATTATATTATAAAATATATAAACAACAAAATATATTTGATAATTTTTATACATTATTGATAATGAAAATAAATAATAATAATGAACAATAAATGTATTTCCATGACATTTCCCCGGAACAAGTGCACCAAACGTTACAATATTATTGATATTAAAACAGTCAAGGATAGATAATAATAACATCATTGTTTTCATCGTTTAATGGAATGTTTGTAACCGTAACAACATCACAAATTTTAATTCGTTTTAAAATGTACACCTAAAATTTATTTTTTGCCCATTTCAACCCATTAAAACCAATATTTTTCTAAATCCTTTCTTAGTACACGGTGAAATTATAATATTAATCTACTCTCAACATTTCAAATCGATAGCTCTAATAAGTTCGGCTCTGCGTTGATTTGGTATCAGTCACTCAGGACAGTCTCGTTTATATAAACAGATATTAACTAACACTTGTATGTTGTTAATTGTAATAAATTAGTTTTTCTTTATATTCAGTACAATTAATAATACAAAAAGTATGCTATAATAAATAAAACAGAAAAGATTTTATTTTTCATTGAATTTTTTTTTTATCTTTATCGAAAAGAAACAAACGTTTTTTATTTTTCACTCGACTGAAATATTCCAAAAAAATTAATTTCATGAAATTTTAAAACCCTATAATATCTAATACGTTTTGTGGACCACAAGTTTTAGCGACAAACTATTGTACAACGGAATAGATAATTCGATATAATATTATTATAATATGTAAAATTGTTCGGTTTGTACAAACACTCGCGTCATTATCGGTCGAAATAATGAGAAACGAGATTTTGTTTTTCACGGTCGTCTTGCAGGACATGCAAACGAAGCGATCGAATAATACAATATTCCTTCGGGCGTGATTAATAATAATGTTTATTTTTACTCGTTACAAACACCATTCACCGTCAATTGACAAACATATTTATATATATAAATTCCGAAAGCCAGTATTGTTTGTTGTCCCGATAGAAATCCGTACGGTTCAACCGATCGACACGAAATTTCGACATAAATAAAATTCTTTATTCTCCGGGCCAGGTTTTAGTAACATTTTGGAAAAAAAAAAAATCAGTCTCGCCGTAAACAGTAATTTGATTTGCATATGAAATCCGTTTTATTCTAATACCGCAGATAATAAATAACGATTTTAAAATTAAAAACGGTTCGTACACAAAAGTAGAGTTCGTACACTCAGATGACTCAAGAACAGCTTTATTAAAGATCAATAATATTATCGTAAAATTGCACGTTTTTCAACGTGAATCGTTTTTGGTAGCGCGTCGGGATAGAGGAGAAACCTTATTCTGCTACACGCCTACACGTATTATTTTATGTGTTGTTTGAAACGTATAATTATAGATTTGAGATCCAATGATGCAAATAAAGACTGTGGAGGAATAGTATCGGTAAATTTTTAACGAGAAAAAAAAAATGAAAAAAGTTAATTTTTTTAAAAAAAAACAAATAAATAGACAACGGATAATTTAATAAGGTTGAGGTGGATAAAAATTGAGAGAAGTTTAATAGGAGTAGAGCGGAAACGAACCGAGTTTTAACCGAGTTTTTAATTGCCAATGTATTTATATACACACATAAAATATTACGTTGTATATATTAGGGTGGTAATTATTTTTGAACTCTCGAATCTTTAACATGCGAAAACCGCATATTGTTCAATACCATGAGCTAGTAATTTAAGTTAAATAAAAGTTAAATCCTTCACGTGCCCCCAGGAGGGTTGAAAAATTGTCAAAAATAGTAGTTTTATGAACTTTACGTAATAATGTATAGAACTTGAATTGTAGAATTTATATTTAATATAATCAAAATGTATTGTCCACTATTATAGACGCAAATGTTATCAATTTTATCAATTAGACAACACGTCGTCGTCGATACCAGTCTCGAGTCATCACGCGGATCTGTGTTCAGTAATGTCCAAGTTACATCGTCTGACTTGGGGACGGCTGAGGCTGACTATTTACTCGACAACGGATCCGTTTCGGTGTTCATAATATTCTGCTCCGTCTCGGGCTATCAAAGGACCGTCCACGTATTATGTTGGTACTTATAAGTCGTAACAACAACAAAATTCGGAAAAAATGTTGCTTTAGTTTACATTTCAAACGTGCGACAACCTAGCTAGACACGAAAAAATAAATACGTATTTTATTTCCGTGTCTTTGATGTCCGTGGACCACCGACGTCATTGCGTTATAAATTATCTAATATAGTAAAAACATTTATACGAAATTTATGAATAATTTTCGGCAGTAGTGGAGTTAACAAATATTGTAATTTAAAACGTAAAATTTCACTTTCCGCTAGTTCGGTTTCGTATCGACCGTTAAATTGAATCGACCAACTGTAAACCAATTATTTCTCCTACCTTTGATAGAATTTGTGGAAAATCTCAGGTACACACTGACAAATTTCAATTATACAATCGAATTTCCGCCAAGACATGTATATACGCGTATAACGTTATAACAAAAATTAATTGCACTACGTTCAGCACGATGTACAGCAAAAAGTGTGTGTGAATTGGATTTTAATAAAATGTAATACTTACAAAAAGTAATAAATAACATCATATCCCTTACAGTGACTTATTGGCGTAGTATTGGGGAGAAAAAACAAATAGTTTTTTCTATTTCATACAATATAAAGTTTGTATTTAACGAAAAAAAACGGTTTTTTTTTTTTTTGTTTTAGATCAATTATTTCATTTATACATGTTACAAGACAAAGACAAACAGCGCTGATGACAACAGACTGTTTCCACAAACGATAAAAAACTTTATTAGTAGAGACGAATTCAGCAGACCGTGACAGTGGACAGCGGAGTGGAAAGGCTCGTGATTGTGAGAATGGATTGAGTGTTCGGTGTGTATAAAGGAGGATGGATGCTTACTTGATTTTCTCGAACACCGTTTCGATATTTTATCGCGTTCAACGCGATGCATACGATGCTTAAAAGTGCGACGAAATTCAATCGGGTTGTTTAACATTTTAATTTCTTTTTTATCATTTGTGTATGTATATTAATATCCGTTAACGTAATGATGCAGTGGCGTGTTTACGGTAATATAGTGTATTGGATTTCCAACCGTCTTAGAAATTTTTTTTTAAAATTACAAATCATACCAATCACTTCTAAAATATATAATATATTGTAGACAATTCGTTCGATTTCATTTATTCCTTTTTACTTCCATTTTAATTCTTACTTTTTTTTTTTATTCCGTTCTGTTCTCGATTGCCCATCAACATTTGACTCGTTTTGACTTTTGACGAATAACGACGAATCGACGCGTATTACATGATTTATGAAATTATTTCATTATAATTACACCGCCAGAAAAAGAAAAAACGCCATTCGTGTAGCGCAATATTATTCTAAATGCATCATGTTTTACGCGTTTCTATATCCTTTAATAATACCAATTAAATAATTGCATTTTTATTCCTTCGAGAAATATCTGTACCTATATAATGAACGCTATTTTTACCAAGATACGTTTAAAAAAAAAAAATTACAGGTGAAGCATTGCACATCGCGTCTATATTACAGAACAGCGTGTTAAGATCCCCTTAGATTTTATTAGTAGATGCAACAGAATACTTTATTATAATTTTCATTCATAAATCTATACCATGGCCAATAATAGTGTATATACCTTGTGTTTGAACGCGGCGAAAATTTTTTTTTTTAGATTGGCTGGTGTAAATGTCAATACACAATTTTTTCCCCGGAATACAAATATTTTAGTTCAGCGCCACTGGTGCGGAGCTTTGTCTTAAACAGTGTAGCCGTATTAACCAATATTGCGGAGCTTTTATTAAATAATATTATATTAACTTTTATTCTTATCGATAAATTTTAAAGTCACAGATTTTCTTCGATTAAATACGAGTCATTGGATAGTATTTTTCGCGGTCTCTTAGAGGACGAGTCCGTAACAAGGGTACCACCCACGAATCAGAGGTACGCCCAGGATCAAAATTCAGTACAGGCCCGCGTTATTATTCATAAGCCAAATTCGTGTTGTAAAATGGTACCCGGTCAGGGGTAATTAACGCTAAATATATTACACGTAATAATAAAAATTACCGAATAATTTCGTTTATAATTAATTAAACAAATACCTATTCGCATTTTATCCTTTTTATTCGCACGTAATATATTTTATACCGGATGTCCCCTTACGATTCAAATTTTGTTCAATTCGTTATACAATACTCGAGGATGAGGATGTTAGAAAATATTTAATTTTAACTTTGAATTTTATTTTTTTTTATTATAATTCCCACGCCTTTTTAGCTCAGCCGAGGTAGCATGTCGGTCTGCGATTGACGAATAAAACTTCACCATTTCTTTAAAACTCGTCATTAACTGACACTGTGAACATTGTCGGCCCCCAACCCATCGGGTCACATCGCCCGCCCACGGGCTATTTACTTCGTTTTCGCTTGGCGTTCTTTCTGATTCTGTTTTATTCTTCTTGCTCGGCTCCTGAGGGCCGTTGCGTGTTGTTAAACAGCCTATGACTTTTCCCCGTAATCGCGCTACGAAATGCAAAAAGAATTTTTCAAATCCGGCTGTCAGTTCCAGACGTTAGCGCGTTCAAACAAGGGGAAAAAAACAAACTCTTCGGCTTCGTTACATCAGTACAGACGTATACCGTATTATGGTAAATTCATTCGGTTACAAAAACATTTCGATACACCGATATCTTGTGTAAACTCTTTTGGAAACACATATTCTATTAAAACGCATGTATTTTTAAGGATAAAAAAACTGTACACTAAATATAAAAAAAAAATAACGTCGGTTTTGTATCTGCACAATTTCAAGTGCACGAATCACTTGGTTCAATAGGACTTGTAGTAAGAGGACGGTTTGTACTGGTGCAGGGACTCGTGGTGATGATAGCCGTCCGAGTGCTCGGCTTCGTAATGATGTGGCGCTTCGATTTTCTTGACCACCGCGTTGAAACCGTGTTCGTGGTCGGCGGTGTACTCGACCACGCGGGTAGAACCGTCCGGTTCCACCAGACTGTACGAACCTTTCACGTTGCCGTGGCCGTCGCTCACTTCGTGCTGGCTCTTGATGTCGTGCGTGTGAAGGTCTTTCACGCCGTACTCGAAGTGATACGGGGCGGGCGCGTGATGTTCGTAGTGATCGTATTGGTGATGATGGTCTTCATCGTCGTCGTAGCTCTTGTACTGCGACGGCGGATAAGCGACGACCAGATGTCCGAACAGAGCGGCGAAAACGATCAACTGAAACGGTAAAAACGTTTTTTTTTTTTTAGTTTTTGAGCGGAGCGAGGAACGTTTTGGTTTTACAGTGAAGTGAGATTTGTTTTTTTTTATGTCTGTACCACGATCAGAGACAGACAGGTCGAACGACGAGCTATATACTACTCCGTCGTTCACCGTGACCAATAAAACTTCTCTGTAAATCAGCTGAGAAATGTCGCCACTACTAGCGCTAATATAGTGGTTTGATACATTAACCACATTACATTATTCGTTATTACACCACGGTTTAGATGAATATTCGTCTAATCCGTGATTATACGTACTATGGCGAAGAGATTATGATATTTTGACGGTAAAATAAGTTATTTGACTAAAAACATTATTATTTTTAAAAATTATTTATAATTATATTGTTTTTGAAAAGTATTTTTTTTTTTTATAGTTACGAATAATTATAATAATAATAATAAGTACGATGTATTATTTGAAACATTTTCCGTTTGGAACGTTAGTGTTAGAATTTGATATAAAGAAGGTTTGCTAGTCACTTTATTATTAGAGCTCCTTGTTCAACCTGTTCTCTAACCTTTAATCGTGGTTTGTAACCAAAAATTCTACCAGGAGGAGTGCTCCGATCTTTACAGTCTTTACAGTTTGTTTCCGGTAGCAAATCCCATCTAGTTGGTACTTTAAAGAGGTCATTATTCTATTTTCTCAAAAAATTGCCGAAAAATATCATAAAAACGAAAAAAAACGCGATTTCGTCGAAATCGATTATCGTTATTTCTCCGTAATTCCGAAACCAACTTGAAATATTCATCAAATATGTAACTTTATATTGTATCGAAGAAAAAAAAATTTTCAAAAAACTTTCTTTTAATTTTTAGACTATTTTTAGTAATTATAGGTTTTGAGGTATTGAATTCATAAAAATGGTTATTAATTATACACCCAAAATATTACACCGAAGCTTCGCTCAGAATCTGTTTATCGAATGCGATGGTTTATCATTGCTTTTAAATTTATAATGATAACAATACACTCTATAATCTTTACCCAAGTAATTCACTTCAGCGACATTCCGTGGCTAGCTACCTATTTTTTTTCTTCACATCCGTTAAAATAAAATATACAATTTTTTTTCTCCATTAATTGCATTTCAACGACGTCAAAAGTTCAGTTGGTTTCGACAGAACCGTATTTTGGTATTTTCAAAGGGGTTGGGTGTTGAGTTAGTTTTTTCAATATTATTTGAGTCATGGGAGGGTGAGCTTTACTTTTTTTTACAAACGGCAGTAAAGGTTTTTTTAAATTTTTTTTAGATCGTGTGGGGGCCGACACCTGCCTCACCCACAAATACGCCACTGGTTTTTACAAGAATTTTCAAATAATTATTTTCGTATTAAAATGTTGCATGTGGTCTGCAGCTTCGTTTTATTTTTGCCTTTCACGTCTTCATTCCGAAATATACATAATTCTCATAAACGATCTTGACCTACCAATCCCAAAAATTAATTGTAATTAACTCGCTTATCCTTTAGACCGTCTCGGTGTTCTTCCTCCTCCTAACGTTTCCCAAACCGTTTTCGTCTGTTTTTTTTTTTATTTCACCAGACGCACATGAACCCAAAACATCAGTCTTAACATTTTCATTTCATTACTACATTCGTTTTCTTTTCATCTCTTTCATTCAATGCCCTGACACTCGCAATTCAGCACATCATATAAATTCTTTTGATTTTCCGACCGCAAAAAATAAAAGTAAACAGTGCGTTTTAATCAAATAAAACACGTTTTCAAGAAAAACCGACTACATTATCAGAAGACTCAACTAAATTATATAATAATGTTCGTCTTGAAACTAATAACCACCTGTAGATATCAAAATATATAATAATTACTTTTTTATTTTATTTTAATCGCATAATAATCATATTCGTACGAAAACATTTTACATTCTATTTATACGTTACATAACATTATTATTTTTAATTGATGAAAAAGTATTTCTCCGTTTCGATCTAAACGCACGAAATCTTAAACATTAATATCACATTATATCATCGTTGTTTCTTTTAGATAGAATGGAGTTCAATAGATATAAGGTCATACTAATAGATACACTAATTACGCGTGCTACTAAATACCAAAAATGTTTTCGTACAAATGTTTACAACTTTATACAGTTACACAGATAAACCGTATGCATTAATGCGTATAAAACATTACGATATAAAGAGATAGTTATTCATCAGACTGGTGTCATCGATATTCATTGTTTTAAAAGAGTATAAAAAATGCAAAGACAAATAATAAAAAAAAAATTTCAAGTCTAATTTCGTTGTTGTAACGACATCGTACATAATAATAGAACTACCGTATAAATTAAATCATTTGCGAATAAATAACATATCGTCTTACCTTTGTGGCCATAGCGAGTGATGCGCACGTACAGACTTCTGTGAAAAAATAAGAAACGTACGTTTTCACAAGAATAAAAAAACCGAAAAGAACACTGAAGTTTGTCGAAACTCCGTACTATATTTTATATCACAAAAAAACCCCTTCTATTTGAATAATTTTCTATTGTTTTACTACATATTTTGATTATAATATATATATATGGACCAATTACATCAGGTCATTAAAAAAAACACGTGAAATCTTCCTATTTACATAACACCACCTACATATTATGTAAATTAATTGTATATTTTAATTAGCCGTGGTTATGTTACAATAAATTATGTAGTCTGTGGATTATAAATATATGTCGAGTAGACTACGTATCTTATTTTAAAAGATAATACGACACTATATTGCAATTAGTCGAGTTATCAAAATGTTTAGAAGAGATGAACATTGATATAACGTTTCGATCAAAAATTGGTATTTTATTATTTAAATTTCAGAAGCGAAATTTAGGGAAATTATACGTTAACCCTAAAATAGAAATAAAAATCAACATAATATTATCATTAAAATGTGCAAACTATTAATTACTGTCCTATCCCAATTAAATCAATAAATCGATTATTCACTTAGTACATATAGTTATAATTAAATTAAATATTTTTAGGAATCAAATATTCTTCAAAATTAATATACTAATCCATCCTTTGAAATAGCCTTTCGTCGTTTATTTATGAACAACGTTATTAATTTATATGAATATCAGTGTCATACATATAGGAGTGGTTAACTGATTCATATTTTTCAACCGGATTATTATTTTTATTTAAAGGTTCTAGCATTGTTAGTTTATACTTGATATTTTGACACAAAAACAATAATTCTTATTAAAGTTGTATTATTTCCAATTGAAATGCATTTTTTTAATGTTAATATAATTAACTTTTACTCTTTCGAAATTCACAGAGTGAATAGTTAGGAATTACACCTATTAAAAGCATAGTTTGCAGGTACATAAAACAAATATTTAATTGTATATGACTTTTTAATAATTTTTCACAAGAACCAAAATAAACTACATTTTTGTGATTTTATAATAATTATATTCAACTCTTTTTCACTATTCGGCTCGAAACACGAGAGAAATAAAAAGAAAATTGGAACTATATCTAGAATTAAGTGAAATGTATATTCTATACTTTAAACCAGTTTTTCTTAACTTGGGATCGGCAATTAATTATTTATGGTTGCTAACATATGATTTAAATCGATATAAAAAATTATACATTTGATAGGTTTCCGAATTTTGTTTAGTATGACTCAGGAAACTGTATTGACAAAAAAACAATGAAATTTATGAAATGTTTATTGTAATTAAAGGACACTTGTGTAAATTAAAAGAAAAATTCTCCGAATATTTCGACCCCGCGAAAGACATTCGTAAAAATTATAATTGGGTAATAAACCCTTTCGTACAATCAGATCAAAATATATTATCAACTGATTGAAAACTGAGTTCAGATGTGAGTTTACAAGAGATTTTTAAAAGCAACAAAAATATAGGTCAATTTTGGTTAAAGATTCAAAATGAATATCCTAGTTTGGCCGAAGAAGCATTATTATACTCATGCCATTTTCAACTACGTATCTGTGTGAAAATGAATTTTCCACAATGACTGCAACAAAAAAGTAAACCAGAAACTATGAAAATTCGTTTTTGACAAACTCTATTAAACCAAGAACTGACGAAATAATTTCAGATCAACAGCAACAACCAAGTCATTAAGAACCTTAATTTAAAAAGTAAAATTAAAATTGAATATTTGATATAAGCATTTTGGTATAACAACTATAAAAAATTAACGTTTTATTTTATTTTTTTTATTATAGGTATTTTATGTTTCTTATGTTATTATACTTCTAGTATTCAGTATTAATTATAATAATCTATGCGAGTATATAAAAAAAAAATTTGTAGGGGTCGCTAAAAAATTTAAATTCAAAATTGGTCGTCACAGTAAAAATATTGAGAAACACTGCTTTAAACTACATCGATACATTTATGATTTATCACATTAATATTCAGTATTACATATTCCGCGGTCGATAATTTTATTCCGTAGTAAGAATAAATAAAAATGTACTCTGAAACCAACTGATAAAAACTCGAAAACCAGACACGACTGGACGATCATATATATTTTAATACTTTCATTATGTTCTGCTATTGAAATTTGTTTCGTTATCACGACTTGACGAGCACAATTATTACTGCAGTGTATAATAATAATACGTACCTGGTTACTGTTTATATCGTAGACATTTAAAAATTATATTTACATAAACGGATAAAATTATTTAAGAGGTGGGTGAGGTTGGGGGATGAGCAAAGCCTTACGCGTATTTAAAAACGTATCTGAATTTCCTGTATAAAACTACTACGCTTAAAGTGGTCAAATGTGTATATAAATTATGGATCACCGTAGCAGGAGTCTCTCTAGTAATTTTTCTTCATTTTAAGCGCTGCAGATTATAAACGATTTTCCGGGCTAAAGGTATAAGCAAAAACGTCCACGCGAAGTCGTCTTTCACCCAAAGGACACCATCATAATATTCAGTATTACGGTACATTAGTACAGTGTATATAATGTACACATAATGTATCAGATATAACACTCAGCAAGTCGACACACGTCCAACGCCGAGAACTATGCACGTCTGTATCCGGATCGTAGTACTGACACTAAATTAAAAAATGGCCCGAGGAAATTGAGAAATATTTCCTTTTTTGGTTCGTCGTTAAATCCCGATCGTTTTCGACTCATCCCACTACAAATATAAAGTATAATATGTATTTCAACGTCCAAGTCGTTGTGCTAGAATCATTGTTTAATCGTACCCAGGAGCTGATACTGATCGTAATATGACCAGCTCCGGTCGTTCGGGTAATAAATTTTAGTGCTGTATACGGATATGTCGACGACAATTTTTTATGCTTTTTCTTTGCGATTTACGCGCAGCTTTTCGTTACGCTCGAAAAAACTGATGTGAACGTGTCAAATAAAGTACGATTCCTTACCCGGGAGGTAACGCATGCAATGTGCGTTCCTTTTACACAAAGTAGTTTTCACAAGTAAATGAGTAAAAAAAAAATGTATTTTGAAAAAAAGACACATCTTTTTGTAAAAACACAAAATACGTTATTCGCTTCGCTCTGAATCTAAAATACGGTTATTGATTGCAACGCCGATACTGCCTTACAATTCAATCGATTATACGATCTAATTAATTAACCATATTTTAACTGTTAATTAATATTATATTTTTATGTTTAAATTATACACGCTTTACAGAGACCATAAAGACGTTCTTTTGCAAAAATATATTTAAATCGTATACGAATTATACAAATTATAAAATTCACTTGAATGGTACACTTTACTACTTATAAACTACAATATTATAAATGACCGGGTCTATTGGTAATTTATGAATTTCGAATTGAAATATAGCCACTATAGTATTTAAAGAAAATGTTATAACAAATTCGTAATATTCCGACCTAACCGAATTGAATACACTGAAATTTGAAATGCAAAAGCGATAGACACGTGTGAACAGCAAACGGTAATAAATACACACACGGTTTTACACGGTACCTATACGTTTTGAATGTGTACACAAAAATAATGGTCGAATATTTGTTTTATTTGGAACTTTGTTTCACAATTAGTTACAACAATATATGTTTTAAGATTAATATAAAACGAATTAATATGAAAGCAGTTAAACAATACAAGTAGAATGTCTTAAATTAATAAACCAGTCCGATTGAAGAAGGAAACGCGGTGGAAACGATAACGGGAAGTATAGCTGTGAGAAAAGTATATAGATGGAGAATTAAAAGGGACGTTGTAAGAGTTAAATAAAACGGATATGGGTTTTCGCGTTGTGCCATTAAGGTTAAATATTTAATATTCGTTTTAATTTCAACAAAACTTTAATGCCAAAAACAACAGCTGCTCTTGTCGCGGGCAAAGCCTTAAAGATATCGTCAAACAATATTTCCTATACAAAATCGACAAGTGTATATTTTGTATTTGGTAACAGTCCGCGGGGACACGCAGAGCCGTCTTAAGGTTATGTGAGGCCCAAGGGCCCAAAATATTTGGGGGCCTTTGAATACTTAAATTATAATACATAATTTTTTTTTTAAAAACACATAATATATATTATTATATTATTAGGTATTAAAAATTATACTTTATTAATAAAAACCACGGTAATTTTTATTAGAATCTCTGTTACTTTATTATTATAATATGTTCAAAATGTTAATATTTTAAAATTAAATATTTTTTTTTTATCATTCGAGATTTATTAATTTTTTTTTAAATATCTAAGTAAAAAACAAAAAATTAATATAACATTTTGCAAATAAATTTGGGGGCCCCGGGCCCGGGCCCTCCAGGCCCATGCCTTAAGACGGCACTGGGGACACGTTAATTATTATTATTCAAATTGCTTTTTATAGCGTATACGTATACACAACAAATCCGTATCATGTATTTTGGAATAAAATTCTAATGTTACGTTTAATATCAATGGCATTAGTTCTCACTCCTTCCTCGAACCGAATTGTACGCGTGATCGTATAATATGTGAATCGCGTACTACGTGTCGTGTACATACATTTTCACGCCACACGCTATTATACGAACTCGTGGTAATTCAACATTGATGACACCAATTTAATATTGATTCGGTGAATTTAAACGCCGTGCATTGAAATTTACTGTTTCAACTAAATTTTAACGTTTTGTCGAGAACTCAGACAATGTTATAAAAATTTATTATCATCGTACTAAACACTATAATCGCAATAATTATTCTTCATTCTCAACCGATCGTTAAAAAATAAAAGCCAATTTAATGGATCCGTCTTCATACACGTTATAATATACATATTATATTATGTATTATAAATTACACTGTGTACTTATTTATGTATGCGTAGTGTTAAAATCATCGGGGCTTGGATTTTATAACAATAAAAACGACTGAAATATGCGCTACGATATGACCTAAAAATGACTTTGAATATACCCTAAAAAAAAAAAAAAAAAAATAAGAAAAGAAAAAAATTTGTTTGGAAAAAAAAATGTTTTATTTATTAATTAACACGAATCATAGTGAATGTTCTTTATCTCGCCGTTTTATGGTTACAAGATTTACGACAAACGCAATATAATGCATATTAGCACGAAAGAAAAGCATAAAAACTGGGAAAAGAGTAGTAAAATCTTAAAATGCTTAACATTCGCGATATAAAATTTTATATTTGAAATACTTTATGCATTAAATTAATTTATAGCTTACTCCGCTATTTTTATCTATATTCTATAATAATATGAATCCTATAGAATTCGCGGAGCCCTGATAAATAATATAATGAAATATAAAACTAGAGTCTACAAAGAGGTATATACATGCCTCTTATAAAAATTTTTTATAGCCATCCGTCAAAGTAAAATGTTGCAGACCGCTGTTACTATAGGTCCTACACTTATTTACTTAAAATTAATACTAAAACGAAATATATTTTTAAAAATATAAAAAAACTTTTGTAACTTATCACTATGATTTTACGGTAAATCTTGTGTACATGGCCAGTATCGAACTCATCCACAGAGAAGTTTCGGAGTAAAATCGACAACGGACTTATAAACTTAAATCCAAAACAAACGCGATTCATTTTTTTCGAATTTAATCGATACTTACGTCTTCGCCATGAACACAAAATTTTCTGAGAAACTATCGAATTTGAAATTCGTTCAATCATTTTGAATATGACTAGTACAGAACGTTCTGGGACACTGATCACTGCTGAAATCTAATAGAGAAATCTAAGATTACCAGCACTCAACGAATTTACATATTGTATGTACGCAATCCAGAAATCGCAATACTGCGTTCTAAATTCATGTACACATAATCAATTAACGTTTAACATGTTTCCCTTAAGCACGCACACAGTTCGTACTATAATAATCATCCAAGTGCCTAGTAGTCTAGATCGAATCGTCCGATAAATACTATTAGATAGAGTAGGTCGTTATATATGCAACGTTATGATCCGGTTGACCAATAGTAATTGCATTACTACACTCATTAGGTAATACAAGAAATTATAGAGAAAACGAATACATATACGGTCGTATAACAATATTAGGATTGTCGATTATCTATGTGTATATCACGAGTGTATATTATTATGCGTTAACAACTTATATGACTATAAACGTATAAAAATTGGGGAGTTTGGGAGTTCGTACATACTCCATCGATATTCCGCTCGATGAAAAAAAATTACGAGTTTCACTATAGATAAAATTTAATAATTTTTAAAACATAAAAAGATATTATATATAAAAAAAAACGGGCTATTTTCTACTAACTGTACAAATTATATATAGTTGTCATCGATACTCAGAATAAAATAATTCAAAATTCTTTTAATTTTAAGTTAAATACTTATTTACATTTGATATATTAATACGTAATATTTAGGGATGGTTAAATTAGAAAATATTTTTAATTAATGAGCTGGACGAGAAAAACGTTGTTTTTACAATGACGTGTTTTGTTTTTCGTATGTAGGTATACACTTTCTTTCGGGAAGAAGAAATCGAGTAGGAGTTTGGGGTAAAAAAGTTTTTCGATGGCAGATTCATTCTATAAGTCGACACTTTATAATATAGGTCGTTTATTGATTTTCCTAGTAGTTTTTTTAAAACTTGGTTTTAGAATTTTATATAAAGGAAAATAAATAAAGTCGTCATGGTTACCTTTTACTTTTATTTTTTGATAATATCAATTTTTAATATATCAATTTAATAATATCAAATATTTAGTATATTAATATTTTAATATATATATTAGTCACTAATAATCCCTCAGAATCGTTTTTACCGAACGCAATAATTTATCATTTATGAACCCCTTGCTTTGGTGTAAACATTTTTAGGCGACATTCAGTAGAAAGAGAGTAGAATCTGTACTTTTCAGATTTTTCAACCTCCCCTCCGGCCGTCATTTTAATCTTCGGGACGGCCTCGAGTATCAACTGTTATGAATTTAGTTGCAGATTCACGCTTTATTTTCTTTCTCGTGTCTCGAAATGTCAGCTCGAAAATAAATACCTAATCTTGCACGCAATGCAACACATGTACTTTACGCATATCACGGGTATACTTGACATTTATATACGACTTACCTAAGGTTTAAGGAAGGTTGTATATGGCCAAGAGCGACTCTTACCGCAAGATTAGCCCTTCTGAATATTTATTGGGATGTCGTCATTACTGAACCAATGTGAAAATACGCGAAATTTATTTGTATAAAACAGTTAAAAACCTTTTGTAAATGTTCACTTTTAAAGATATAAATGTTGACGTTGCGCAGTATTTTTCATAATCCCTATCCCAAGAAACTCATACTTTAAGTGGATAGTTAAACTTTTGAACCCATTACGTTCATAATGTTTTATACCAACGCTTCTGATAATATGTCTATCAATCGTGTAACTATACCGAATATATTAACGTTTACGCGAATATTATATAATAACTGTTACGGTTTCGTGACTGCAAAATTGTCTCGTTTCCGGTTCCCAGATATACAGTGACGTATTCAAACCCCAAACACGTAGAAGACATTTTCTAAAAAGTATACAAAAAAATTTAATTTTTTTTTTATAAAAATACCACACAGACATCCAACATCACTCGTAATTAAAACGGTGTATTCACCGCGATAACACATAGTTACAAACGTTTTAAATATATCTCTTACATAATATCTGATAGTATTTCAACTATACGTGAAGTCGATCGCTTTTTAATTTTCTCTAATCTAAGAAATCTAAGGAGAACCGCTTTTCGAATTGTTTCCCAACTGTTAACAATAATATGCTATTAATACACAATAACACATAACGAGTTGTGTGCGACGATAGCAACGAGATCGTGATCTGCGCGTGTATTAATCGATGAACGATGAATAATTAGATATAATATTATGGTGTTTCGAGTTTTGCTTATTATAGAAACAATTGAATATATAATGGAAGGTCTTTTGAATGATTTTCAACAAACTTACAAGGTAACATTAACACACACACACACACACATATAATATACAAATCAAGACATAGCGGTCGGGTAGCATATAGTCTAGTATTCATAATGTAATAAATGAATTCATAAATATAATGGTCATAGGCGTGCGCAGACCTTTGTGGCAGGTTGGGCCAAGCCAATGTTAAATTAGGATCAAGGGCGTATTTGAGAGGTGGGTGAGAAGAAAGCATTAGTTAAAATAAAAACAAAACTCTTAAATCTTTATCTAAGTAATTCACTCGAGCGACGTTTACAACACCCGCGGCTCGTTACCTTTTTCAATAATACTCTTTGATTTCGGTGTATATTCACAAGTACATACAAATTTACTATTTACGAGTATTTACTCTTATAGTTTTTACTTTTTTTATTTCTATTTCTTTCACATACACTTTTATTCGTTTATTTATATTATACTTCGTTTTCGTTTTTACTGCAGTTTTATTATAATCGCGCAATACGTATTTTATAACGGCCTTTAATAATAATGGCGGTATTCTAATCGTTTCGATTTTATAATTTCCTTTTCTAACACTTAAAACTCGAATTCGCGTATTTAAAGTTTTCTTTTTTAAAAACATTTTATATAGCTATACGCATGCTGTAATTCCATCGATATTTTGACTTCAAAGCAGTGCTTTTTGGTTCGGTCCCAATATTCCCGTTCAATATAATACTCTGCTATATAATAATACTCGTATATACGCGTGTATATTATATAAATAATGACCGCGGTAGATCACACGGTATAATCTACCGCGATGATAGCCAATAATAATTTATTATCATTTATATAACACATATTTTAGATCTCGCCACAGAAAAAAACCCCTATTGAATTTATCATCGCGTGTAATAAATATGAGTTCTTGTATCCCTTCGACCGCATATAACAGCACGGTCGTGGTAAACATCGGGGTGTAAAAACATATTAGATAAGGGTACCGTATTATCGCGTGCAATATCCGCCTACGTCAAACTATTACCCTCGCCCTGCAGTCACGTATTTATATAGTTTTCTTTTTTTTTTACACAAGCCCAACCGAAACGGTTCTTCTACTCGAAATATCGCCACTCGATATCTCGCCTAACTGCACAGTATGTGGTTATTATATTCAGGGCTCGCAAACGTTATAATAACGTTTTGATTATAACGTTATAATTGCAAAATATCAATTGAAATGAATATCAAAAAACGTAACGGAAAACAATAAACACTAATTTTAAACTACCACAAATTAAAATATATCATTAAACGAAATAATGTATTAACGTTATGTATATCAAAATATCGAAAAACGAAAAATAAAATTACCGTTATTTTAATATTTTTTCCAATTTACTACGGAAAATATAAGCCTATGGTGTGGGTTTAATATAGTTCTATAATAAGGCTGGATTCACACGGACGCGTAAAAATTATTCAAAGATACGTGTCTGAGAAGATGTCAGCTAGTCAGAAAAGTTTCTATTGGTAATATAATCAAAATTTTAAGAAAAATATTCTGCATTGGAATATAAAGTAAAAAATAAACCAAGGTTTTCACTGAAAAAATGTATAAAATCAAAAAATTAAGGATAAAAATTTAGGACTTTTATAATCAATGAAGTTTAATGAAGTATATTACGTTTATGAGATTTGAAAACGTGCTATAGTCTATGGAATATGAATGAATTTATTTATTTGGAAAAAAAATCGATATTAAACCAAATAACGTTAAAATACCGATAAACGTAAAACGTAATTATTATATAACGATAAATCTTTAACGTTAAACACAAATAATCCATAACGCTAAAATATACCATAACGATAAACGCAAAAGGTAAATAACGATAAAAAACGTTAAAACGTTAAACATTTTTTTTTTTTCAAATGAGAGCCCTGGTTATATTTAATTGAAAATTCATCGCGTAATATTATACACGGTTTAAAAAAAACTTTCTAATTATTAATTGTATTCGAATATAAACGATTAAAAAAAAAAAATCTCTCCTGTAGCCGGCCGTTCCAAATTTCAAAACAAAACTAGAAACTTGTATTTCGTGCCGAGGACGTGGAAATTAAAATCACGAAATCGTATACCTACGTAAAAATTAATTTTAAAAAACATTCTACTGAAAGCGAAAAAATGGAGAAAAAAAATTAAATTTTTATAACTTTATTCACTCACAAATTAACGTAAATATACGTCACGCGAATCGAAATAATAATTAAAATGAGTTATACAACAGCGCGCGGTGCTGGCGATTATTAATATTGTGTTCGCCCTTCGGGGGAGAGTATTAAAAACTCCGCACTAATCGGCAGACGGATAGGTGGCCAGGCGGTTAGGTAGGCAGGTTACGGCGCGGTAGGTCCCGGGTTCGATCCCCCGGTGTCGGCGTTTTGTTGGTAGAAAATTTCGTGGCGGCGCGCCACAACTGTTTTTTAGTAATGATTGGTAAATATTTATTGAAATGAGTTGTGACTTCAAAAGGTGCTATTATACTTACAATCTGAAAATGCAATTGTCTGAAGAGCACTGTTAAAAACGATACATTATTTTCATTCGTCATTTATCTGGTATGATTTTTTTTTTTTTGCGGAAAATATTTTTCATACCGGTATAGAGACATTCCACTCATCTTGGTTTGATGCGATAAATTTAGTTTAGTTTTCCGTGCAATAAATTTACATGTGAGATATATCGATTATGGGAACAAATTATTTTTGATAAATACGAATTTAGAACGTTTTCGTCCAATGTTCCATCTTATTTAACTAACTAATGTAGAAAATGCCGTGAAATATTTCAATAGAAAAAAAAAAGCCTCTTGAAATATACTTCTCCCAACACTATAGCTGGCCATTTCGAAAGAATAGACACCGTAAATGTAATCAAGACGATTACAATATTACTATAAATTATATTATCAAATACAATTATAATATTATAAAAATACACTTTAATATTTACTATTTATAAGGCATACAATAAAAACATAATTATTGATATTTTATGGTGTTAGGAAAATGTCCTTTTATATTTAAAGTAATTTCTTATTTGTTATGAATTACGTCAGTGTGGTCAATTATAATTGAGATGGCGAATAATTTTGTGTTTGCTTTCACTTCACAGTTTTTCGTATTTGTTTTTCTGAAGAACACACCGGCCACCGCAGTCAGACGCGAACTACGTTGTTCACGCATGACCGCTGCGACTACACTGAGCGGTCCGATGTTTTCGGACCGCTATTTATAAGCGCCTTACTGCCACGCTCTCTATGTTGTGTCGTGGCGCTATCTGGTGACTACTTTCTTTTCCCGTTTTATTACGGTCGGCTGACGCGCTATGTCGGTATACGTGAGCGTTTAGTTTAACGCTGACTGAGTGACCGATCGTACACGCGTATGCGATCTTTATTATTTTTTTTTTTTTATTACCTTTCCTTATAACCGCCCCTGTGTTGTTATCACTTATCATACTGGCATGCGCGGATCCAAAAGGGGGAGGGCTAAGGGACCTTAGCCTCCCCCTTGGGCTGTAGTCATTGCTTAAAAATTATACATATAATATACCTATACTATTTTTCAAGCATTTATTTCTCCTCCCAATTTATAATTTCTAGATCGGGATCAGTACGCAACTACCTAAATAGATATAATTTTAGGTAGCTGATCGTCGTATAGCCCCCCCATTTGTGATTTCTGGATCCGCGCCTGCATACTGGTAGTATTAATTATTGGCTATTATTGCTACCGTATCATTATGTATATATGTATATACCGTATACATATTCTATCGGTCAATGGCAGTTGTCCGAAAATGATAACAGATTTGAGATTGATAAAGGTCTGAACTCGACAAAGTACTGCCAACCATTGCTAACAAAATTATATTTACGTTTCACAACACACTACAAAATTCCAAATACTCTATAGACCATAACATAAACAAATATAATTATTATCCTCTGTTAATATCATAATATAACTTTTATCATATAGCAAAACAGTACACATACAAAAGGAAAAAAACATTGGTCTTTAAATTTTTAAAAATGTTATGTTGGTACGAATTCGACGCCGCCATTTTCGATCTCATATATCTGTTATCATTTTCGGACAACTGCCCCCGACCCATATTCTATATCCTAATATTCTGATACGGACAGTGGTCATTATATAACTGTGTGTTATACCCATTGTATAAGTACTTAATAACTTCCCAATTTCCGATTATAAAATAATTTATAATCAATAAATTTAATAAAAAAATAACAATCAGTTATTTTTATTTTTATTCATCTAATCTGTGCTATCACCACGAATGATCACTAAAAATGATTGTACTTTGCAGCAACCTGACCACGGTCTTGAACCACGGTTACGGAGGTTATAAGATAACCATGTCACAGAATATACTAAACCATGTCCTGAAGCCGCGAATCCGTGATAAACAATATTTCGTTATCATTGATAATTTACTAAGAGTAAAGAACGTCGTTTTTATTGAATAAAATATTAATGTAAAATCGTTAATTAAAAACAATTTCCAATAATTATTTAATATTTTTTATGTAAAAGACTGAAAGGTCGAGACGGTATAAACCCTTCGCCAAATCGCTGGAGAGACAACTGCCTACCCTGCTTCCGTCGTAGACATGCCGCTAGAACGTAGAAAATCTTTTTTTTAAACTCCAACGACGTAAGACTGATCGACACGATATATCGCAGTCTGCAGAATGCGCTTGTCGCAGAATCGAAAATCTGAGACGTGTGTATTACTTAACCGAAAAGATCTGATCGCTATGCATGTGTTTGGAGTGGAGTACGATATACGAGACAGTAGTGTGGAAAAACTAAAATAATCGCTCTCCTGCAACAATTTGAACAAATATCGTCGTATTTAAAAACTCATATGGAGAAAGACAAAAGAAGAAGAAATAACGAATGTTCATCAACACCGTTAAACGACGAATTATATTAATAATATACTGAAGTACGTTAGCCAAATAAAATTATACGCTATGGAACAATTATCGATCGGTGTAAAGGAAGCGGTAAGTAAAAAATAATTACAATACTCTATAACGTAATTCAGTCTGTTTTTTTTTTTTTATATTAGCTGTCTGACGGACACCGCCATCATCACCGCGAGCTTCATATCAAAGACGCGAGCTGAGGACGAGAACGATGGAATTTTCCAGTCACTCGAAATACCCCATCACCGCACCATCTCCCGTCGACAATCATCAACCGTCTCGATAGAAAACCTCTCTCGATTTATTTCCGAAATTTAAACAATTCAATGTACAAAACATTACGTTGAATAAAAACACCATTTTTAGTAAACAAAAAAAAATATTTTTATTTTTAATAATTTACAAAATTCTGACTTCCCCGTTGAAGGGGTTATACAATTTGATCTTGTACGATTAAACGCTAATACGGCGACGTGGTTGCCGCGAACGCTTGGTTCGCAAAGAATTCGATACTATATTAATTAATAAAAAAATTAAAATTGTTGCATTTAATGTCTTTCTTTTTATCTCATTTCATATTATAAAAAGAACAAGGAATTCGTCCGAATGATGTTAAATAAAAACTGGATAAATTTGGATAGCACCCATACTTTTCATTTTAATATTTCATGAGAAAATTTTTACCGAATTATTGTACTTTTTAGAAAATTGTTTTAAGTTATATGTGCAAAGCAATTAATTTTATTCTTTATAGTGCAATATTTGGGTATATTTTTTAAAAAAGTGTTTTAAAAATTTCTTTTAATTTTCTACTTTTTGGTTATAAATTAATTTTTAATTTTTTTTCTTCGAATTTTCAAAAAAGTATGCAAATGTTGTGTACGTTAACGTGACCAATTAATATTATAATGTTCAAACAGGGATAAGAAGGAACTGTAATTTTTTTCCATTGACGGGGGCCCACAAACAAGTACTGGTTCTTGGGCTGCTATAGGTCTTAATTCAGACTTGTGTGTAGGGAATCGGTCGACCATAATGCCGAGACTGATCAGCCAGAGAAAGGTGGATATTTGTTTAAAACAAAATGAGATCGATTTCAGTAAGCCAGTATGCCATAAAGCCATTATAAAGTCAATTAAAATAAATATTAAATACAGAAGTAATTATTACAAATAGTAAATACACGTGGTTTAATTTTGGTAGATACGTCGGACAATGGACTTTTTGTTAAAATCAATTTAATCGTAAACTATAGGTACAAATCGTACACTATAGTTATACATGATTTAATAAGGATCATAAGCGAAACTAGACAATTTCATTGATATAGGCGAAATGATAAATGTGAAAAAAAATTCTAATTCCAACTCTATACGGTAATTTACTTTTTTTTAAAAATGTAATGCAAATTTTCTTACAAGTTAAGTATTTAATATTGAATAAAAAGCAAATATAAATAACAATAAGTATGTTTATAATAGTAGACGACTTTTATATGGCATCAACTTTTGGTACCAGTGGTATTTAAATATTTAAAAATTGTTTTATATATATTTATACTATACAAACAGTAAGAATTTTCTGATATAAAATGGTGTAATAATTATATTTTTGTAATAGCCCCTCCCAAAAAACAAATTCTGTGTGTGCCATTGATTTGTAGAATTACGTAGATACTAGATATGCATATAATTTCAATAAAAGACATACTATTATTGATAAATTAACATCAGAACTATGTTAAAAATAAAAATCATGAAATTATATTTATCCTATAGTACATACCACGGTTATCTACACTAGATAACCGTGGTACATACTATATGTCTATATGGTATATGGTTTATCGTTGATTTATGAAAAAATGTGAATATAATTTTAAATTACTTAAAGTAGCAAGAATAGTGGGTACCTATTATATTATGTTACCTACGTACATGAATAAGTATGTAAACGCTCAAAGTACAAATATATGAGTAAGGAATATTTTGATAAATAATAATAACAATGACGTCGTCGTCATTAAAAAATGTCGGTGATTTATAACTTACAAAGGTTTCGATAAACGTTTTTATGTAGTGGTGTGAAATTAAACGGAGTTCAACAATTCACGTTATTTCTTTATGATTTTCTAATCGTCTCATTATTAGTATGCCATTTAAAAATATTCTTATACAACTACACCGTAATAATTTGAATAAAAAAATATTTAATTTTCATAATTTATAAATTACAGTAGCACATTAGTTTTACTAAACATTTACAGTAAACAATATTCTAAGTTTAGCCACATATGACTAATTTATAACAATGAAAACTTATGAAAAATTAGTAACATAATACTTGTCGAGCATATTGATTTAATGTTTTCACACAAACATAATTTACACGTTTACTACGAATCGTCCAGTTCGGATCAGAGACATAATTAGTATTAATAAGGAAATAACTAAAAAATGTATAGGTACGATGCTTTGGGGTGTATTCTGTACCTATAAATGATTTCAGATACTGTTTTAGAGTCGAATAAAATCGTATTAAAATATATAATTAATTATATAAACACAAATAAGATTATTTTAAATTAATATATCAAACACAACTTTTACATCTACATTGTTTTACAAGTAGTTTAGGTACTTTTGAATGGAAAATTAATACACAAAATATATGAAACCAATCGATATCGCTTAAAAATGAAAAACAAAACTAAAATACTAAATGGTAACAATAATATTGAAGTCGTCAGTAGTGAATTCGTTAAAATATATAACACAATATTATATTGTACCTATAAAAACAATAATGTTCTTACTTAAATACATTGTATCGGATGTTTTTTTATAATATTACAAATAGTTAAATGTATTAAAACAGTCTAGTAGTAATTGAAAATGACTTATTTTTGTTTATAAAATAATAACAATATATAGGTAATAAGTAATAATTAACGAATACCTAATGACACTATTGAATGAACAGTCTAATTTTCAATAATAACAATTTAACTCGGTACGACTTTTAAGTAAAATGAACAAACTGTTTTTCATTGAAATGCACTTTTTCACTTCTGAATAATGGCTCTTCGATTTGTCTCCAGTTTTCAAAACAGAATTGTGGCATCATTATGTTGACTTCTCGGCGTACTGATTCATCTGAATCTGAAACGTAAAGAATTATTAATTATCGTAAAGTATAAATACTTATCACATATTATATTATATTTAAAACGTTATTGAGTTATTATTATTATTTTTTTGTGAGAAAAATGTGATTTGTTCACATTGTTTTGTTAAAAAAATAATAAAACTTTATGACTGTGTACATTACAGAGTACTAATATTGTTTAAAATCTAACTCGGAAGACACAATATTTTCGTATAAATGATGGGTGACAAATGACAATACGGATTCGGTAATTTATCGATAAATCACAATATTAAATTGTTTAATTCTTTTGGTTTTATACGAGTTTTTTGGTTGGTTGCACACAATTTCGGTAGCTGAAGATACACACAAACGTCGGAAAAAATGAAATTAATCATCGTACAATAAAATTAAAATATATAATACAATCCAATGTTGTATTAACAGTACGTATCAGCGTATTGTACGAGTGAATAAAAATCGGTGACCCTAATTGAGCCAGAAGTGATAAGTGGAAGAGTTTTACATTAAAATCATTACGATTGATTCAACGCCGATATTTAAAATGTTATTGTTGCCAATCGCTAATAATCGCGTCACTCCTAAATTGACAATTGCGAATTTATAACCTCTTCAAGACATACAAGAATTGTTTGTTTTTAATAAGTCATTTTTAGGTTTCAATATTCGTTTTCTTATGAACTGAGATAAAAAAATTAATCTATAAAATTGATGCAAGTAAAAATAAAACCACAGTGGACGACATGAAAACCGGCCAGTGACCAACGCCACTCTGTGCGGACAGATACTGTGTGTAAGGCGGTTAAATGTTCTCGTTTTAAAACAAACAAAATCTACAATTAGAAAATGAAGCGTTATTATTCTTCTCTTTTTACATGCCTTCACTCAAAACTGTTTTGGGAAACTTAAATAAAGTACACTTAAATTACCGGATCCGTGAGTAGCGTTTCTAGTATCCGTGAGCCCGTGTTTTGCTCTAATCGTATCGGGATCACTAATTTGCGCTTTGAAAACTTTAGTCGGTCCCATCAAACGACGCCAAACTGTAATCGCGTCCTCTCTGGCCAGTATATACGATTCTGACGGTCCACTACGTACGAATAAACGTTTGATTAAAAATGTTCAACGAGCAGGTGTTCGATTTTTTTACCTTGTCATGAACGTGATTAGTCGGTTGTAGAAAAACTTTGTTTTGTGTTCGTTGTAAAATCGTTCTGCTTGTTCTAACCTAATGGTTTGGCGCACCGATCGAATGACGTAAAAACCATTGTCGAGTATCGTTCGCCTAATATCCTGTGCGGAACGTAAACGGCGTCGAGAGAAAAAAAAATTATAATTTACATCGATATTACGCACGAAACACAGTCAATTAAAACGGTGTTTTTACACGAAAATACCGTGTAGTATGAATTAACGTGCCGCGTTCAATACGATACGGTAAGAATCAACTGATTGCAATACTTACAAGCAAAGAAAACGGACAAGACACCACATGAGGTTTCATGATAGCTAATGTCAATTGCAAACGCTTAACAGATGTCATTTGTATGCGAGTACTTTACGCGCCGAGTACATGACCAATAGTAATGCACGTAGAAAAAGTAAACGAATTGATTTATAATATTATGTAGAGCATTCGTTATACTATTAATCTATTCTGCGGTTATGTACTCGATGATTAATGAATATAACGAAGACATTTTTGAACAAATTATGATGATACGGAACTGAGATAAGGTTATACATAACTGTGATAACGTCTTATCACTGGATCGTGTTGTTTTGATAAACATTAACGTGCCGGAGGCATTGAACTCCATATGATATATAGAGTTCAATGGCTGGAAGCAAGAGCATTTGTTAAAATATTAAAAATACAGGAATGCAACGCTTCGCAGAGGCCGGAACCGGGGACTGGAACCGAACTGGAACCTAACCGTAACCCTAATTTTTTTTTTCAAAACCGGAACCGATATTTAGAAATACAAGCTATTATATTATAGGTATATCCATAGACCTTATACTTAGTATAAGGTCTATGATTATAATATCACTAATATATTTTATCACAAGAGATTATGTAAAAGTCCAATAAATTTCTAATAAACTTCCCAAAAAAATACAAAAATGTATAAACTTTAAATGATTAGTCGGGTTACTTATACTGGGTGTACTTGTACGCTGAAGGCGAAAAAGCTGCACGCTGTCACACTGAACAAAAAGTTGGGGTACGCTAAAAAAAAATTATTAAATCCGTAATAACAATTACTTCACATTATAAATTAATATATTATTACTTTTTAATCGTAATTTCGATATTTTGCAATACAGGTAAATACCTACCGGTATTAACCGGAACCGGAACCGATAAAATCATTAAGGTTTCAGTCCCTGGTCGGAACCGAACCGAAATTAACCGGTCATAGAACCGAAACTCTAAAATAAAAGCAGAACCGCAACCGGTACGAGAACCCTTTTACCTGAAAACGAAATTGTACCGGAATCCATATTATAAAACCGGTTAATATCGGTTCTAAATATATTGACAATTATAAATATTGGAAATTATTATTTGAAAAACATGCTGGAGATGTCGGAGTATTTATTTTATTGATTTTAATTAATTATAGACATTGTTATAATGGTTCCAATTTGGTATTGGTCAATTGGCGACCTAAGCTGTAGCCTACTCAGCCTACTGGTTAATCAGGCCCTATCTACAATCTACACCATTACTGCAGTAGACGACACTGTATACTGCAGTGAACATCCATCACTTAAGCATGCACGAATGATTGCCTATAGCCGGTGCCCAATTTCATAAACATTTATTAAGAAATTTTACAAAAAAAAAAAAAAAAAAAATATGTATTAGTAAAAATATGATTTATAATATAATTTGAAAATAACAAATTGAAATTTAATTATTTATTTACGGAATTATAAAATATTCCGTTCGACGTATTATATTAATTACAATATTATTTAGAACGTGAAATAAAAATGTATCGCTTCTTATGTATATAGTTTAAATATATACTACAATTATATATGTTATCATTTATTATATAAAAAACAAATAAATCAGGGCCTAAATCTTTGATTTTTTTCTGTACACTGAACTGTGAACAAGACACCTTTTATGGTTTGTCATCCATGTTTTGAAATTTGTTACAGACAATTAATTTACAAACTGAAAAAAAAAATGATGGAAGTATAAGAGCAAAGCGCACAACTTTTCGAAAACCATATTTTTATTTTTGTATTTTTGATGATCAATAAAACGCTTTGAAGCATTTCATGATTGGACCACAAGACCTTCGAATAATAATTTCGTATTTTAACTCCTATACGTCTAGTAAAATATTATATTGTACAACGAAATTTCCATTTTTTTTTTTTTACTGTACAAAACGCGTGTCGTAGTGCACACAATTTTAGGCCCTGAAACAAAAATATAAAAATAATATATACGTTTTTTTTTTTAGGAAAACGCTTTTTGTGTTGGTAGAAAATTTTCAAAACGTTTATGCGTTCCTTTATGTATAATTTTAATATAGATTTGAAATTTAACGTATATATATTGTAGAATTTATGATTTTTAAAATCTTTTCACCGGTTTCTCAAGAACTCCGGTATTGCGGACCATTTATTCTTTTTCTTAAGAAAAATTACTAATTTTAATTTGTAACTTTATTTATGATGACTTTAAAAATTCACTCGAAAGCCATTCTGAATTCACTCGACAATGTGCACTTTTTAAAAATTAAAATAACGGTATACCTAATGACGCGTTAATTAAAAAAAAATATATTCTCGCAATTTTCCGAATGCCCGATATATTATAGATATTTACAATAGTAGACTAATGTAAATGTATGTTATTTATGTTAATTTTCTCAATCTTTGCTTATGACTTTTTTGGGGAGTTATACAACATTAAATGAAAACATTTTTAACGCGTGTTTATTCACTATCATTTTTAAATCGCTTCGTGTTTTTTAAAAAGCTATTATTCTAATCGTAATACATATAGATACAAATATCCACACTATTGCAGGTATCTATAAAAAAGGAAAATGCACGTTCAATTACAAACAAACGTAATAATTATATTGTTACACTTGAATTGTTTTTTCAGTATATATTATATTGTTAACAGTTAATAAACATTAAAAATACTTAAAAATTACTGTTCAGAAGTATTAAAAGAAAAGAAATTCTCGAGCAAATTATATATTACCAAAGGCACCAATTATTATGATATTTTTTCGTTTACAAAACTACACATCGCTTGGATAGACAACGGTTTATTAACGCCCGCGAATTGTTATTTATAAGAAACTAATGAGTAATGGAATACCTACGCTGTTTTTATATTTATTATATATTTATATGCCTAAATGCCCTAAATATAAGTAATGTGTATATAATATAAGACAACTGTGAAAATTTCACTTTTCTTTTACGTACAAACCAACAGAAATAACAACAATGAGATAATTAAGACAGTGTAAAATTATTCATATATTCTGTTCTCATAGTCCATTTTAATACGCTACCTACTATACGTATGTAATATTATTATGATTATCACGCTTAAATACTTAATCATAGCAATAATATTACTACATTTTAACGGAAATTAGTTAAATAACTACGGATTTTAAAATTATTTTTAATCTTTAAATATCTGATTTGTTTTAACTACGTAGTTAATTACTTAGGTTATAAATATATTATATATTATCCAAAGATATTTAAAATACATAACTATATATGTATTATTATTATTATTATTATTATTATTATTATTATTATTATTATTATTATCATTATTATTAATTATTATTAATGTTATTGTTATTATCATAAGTTTTCGAATAATAATATAATTGAATTACCGCTTAAAAATTACGTAATATATATATATTATTGTATGAAAAAATGAGGATCACTGCAAAACACATACATTGAAATCTACTACAAGGTCACGTTGGTTTTTGGAAAAGTAGTACAATATTCTATAAATATAAAGGATGAGAGAGTTTTTTTTTCTATGAGAGAATAGCAATGGTTGTTAGAAAAATAGAGTTTGTAAGTCATTGGTACTATTATTGGAACTGATTTAAATCAAACAACACGATTGACAAAAAAGAAAAAAAAACGAATGAAGGTGAAACATTTTCAAGTTTACATTACGATTTCTATTTTATAAATAATATTGTAGTTCGTACACAATTACACAAAACATGATCTGATGATAATCCAAATCTAAACGCACATCTTTATTTCTGAACATATTATTTATATATATACATATATATATATCAGTTTTATAGTGGGATAGTGATTCCGCGTCACTTTGAATTATTATAAGACAACAAATATAGTTTTATAAATAAACTAAATATATGTTATTTAAAATCACGAGGTATTACAAACCGTGTATTTATTTTTTGTTTTACAACTATTGCAGGCTAATGTATAAAAATTAAAAATATAATTGTAACTTACCTATACCGAACACGAATATTTAAAAATATTACTAATAACTAAACTGTAACTTATATATATATATATATATATATATATACAATTTTATAAAAACAAATTAAACGTAAAATTTACTGCGGCACGAACATCAATTTTTTTTCTTCGTCGTAATTGTATGATAGGAATCGAACATTTGAACACTTTAAAATGGTTTTCTCAAACAAACTGATACACTACAGGCTACAGCATAATACGCTGTTCACTAAAACACTGAAAACACTTCAAATATAATGTTACTGTTTAGCCACCTTAAAATCGTATTCAACAATTATATTTAAATATAAAATTTTAATAGGCAAAGAAAAAGAAAAAGAAAGCATTTCATTGGTGCTACTGATTATCTTCAGTTTAATAAAATGAATAATATCAATTAGTGTAATAAAATGGAAAAGAAGAAGACCGAAGAAAAAGTGTATAGACGGAACTGTTGGTGATATGAGTAGTTGGGATTGTAAAGTGAAGAAGAAGAAGAAGAAGAAGAAGCCAGAGATGAAAATGTTTTTTTGTTTATCAATACAATATGAAATATTTTGATTTTATAATTTTCAAAGATATATATAAATATATATGTTGGTGTAAATTTTAGTACACTATTTAAAATTAATTCTATATTTGAAAACCCATAATTCACCTATTAAAATGAAAAAAAAAGACTTATTTTAAAACTGCGATAAGTGAACCACTATTTTGACAAATGCGTTTTGGTTTTAGATTTTTACCACCATATCAATAATCATAAACTTAATCTGCTCTGACTTGATCAATTTTTATTCAGTTTCAGTGATTTTCCCCTTTGAATCGTGTGGAACGATAAAGTTAACAAAATGTCTATGTATACGGTATATATAATATGTGAATGCGGTAAATAAACGGCTAGTGGAATAAATACAATTTATGAAATAGTGCGTCTAGAATAAAAGCTGATATAATTTTTAAAAAAAAAATGTTATATGATCATGGAAAATACAAGTTTTTAAATAATTTGTAAAAAGTTTTGTCTCTAATAAAAAAGTAATATTAAATAAATACGATATTTTATAATAATAATAATAATAATAATAATAATAATAATAATAATAATAATAATAATAATAATAATAAAAAAAATCTCACGTAAAATGTATTACTAATATACAATGATATATGTATTACATATATATGGATATTTAAAGGACGAATAATAATAATACGTTAAATTAACCATATCCCATAATTTAAACGTAAAATGAGCACTTTTAAAAAAACAACTGTTTCGCATTTTACAAAATAAATATTATATTTAATATACGCGAGACATTGTTTTAAACGTTTATCTATATTTTACGGCTGATCTTTACTTTAAAAAGTAATAAAAACATAAACACCTCGTAACTATTGTTCAGCGAACATATGATTCTAATAATAATAATAATAATAATAATATTCGTGAAAATATTTCAAAACGACATTAAGTATCAATAAAATTAAAGTATACGAGTACAGTTTTGATAACGCCAAGTGTCTACGATTTTTGCATATAGTAATTATAATATGGCACGACGACAAAAATAGTACTCAGCTGAGTACATGGTTATATAATGAGTTAAAATTTCCATTTTAATAAAAAAAAAAC
This sequence comes from Slavum lentiscoides, assembly GCA_032441835.1. Lineage (NCBI taxonomy): Eukaryota > Metazoa > Arthropoda > Insecta > Hemiptera > Aphididae > Slavum > Slavum lentiscoides. The sequence goes on along the minus strand of CM063712.1, from coordinate 6,217,812 downwards.
TCAAATGTAAACACAACAGGTTCGCCGACTCAAGGTAACGCGTTTATTTACTATATTTTATTTGAATATATACAGGGTGTTTCTGAACTCAGAGTACCGTAAATTCGTGCGCACACTCAGTGGGGTGATCCGCAATGACGAAGCTTTTGACATTTTTTCTTCCACCATTAAAACCTAAGTTTTCACGTAATTATTCACAGAATTTCGATACAAACGTGAAAATAAATATTTCCTGCAAAATCCTCATACGAATTCCGATATGTCACATCGTTTTTGTTCGTTTCTGCCCGATTTCGACGGCCGCTAGACGCTCGTAACGCTCCGAGTCGTCACGACGTCAAAATCGGGTAGAAACGAGCAAAAACGATGCGACATACCGGAATTCGTATGAGGATTTTGCAGGAAACATCACGCGGTATAATTATTTACACGTTTATATCGAAATCCTACGAATAATTACGTAAAAACTTAGGTTTTAACGATGGAAGAAAAATGTCAAGACTTTCGTCGTTGCGGGTCATCCCGCTGAGTGTGCGCACGAATTTACGGTACTCAGTTCAGAAAACACCCTGTATAAAACGAACAATAAGTAATTAGCACCTACCTACATTTTTCACTCGGGTACGTATTATCTATACACGCCGATATTGAATGTATTTATTTGGTTTTTTTCGGAACACTCAACTGCACGGGTATTATATTATAGTAAAATGAAAACAACGTCGTATACAATTATTATTATTATTATCGCCCGTTTCCGTAGCATTAAATATTTAATGTCTGTAGTAGTAAACTAGTGTTTTGATAACGTGTTGTTTATTTGTAAATTTGCAGGACAGCGCGCACGGCGTTTGTTCGTTTTCCGCGCGGTAATATAGTTCAATAAAAATAAAACACAATCGCGCGCCTTATTGATTGATAATTAAGCAAAAAAAAAAAAAAAAATGGGAAGAAAAAGAAAAACACCACCTGCAGTGCTTGTTGAATACCGTATATACTTATTTGTCGGAATTTAATATTACAGACGTTCACGTGCAGTTTTTAATACGCAATTCGTTACGATAATATTATTGGACGAACGTGTAAATAAATTGTGTAAAAAAAAAAAAAAAAATATTGTCAATAAGAGGAAGAAAAAAAAAATCCGAAAGTCCTTCGAAATTTCATAAACAGGAAACGGCCTTGGGAAAACTATATTATGGCGCGTAATCCGAAATTCTAGACGGAAGGAATTCGTCGCGAACATAATACCTACAAAACACATATCGTGTTCGGTCATTATATATATATATATATATAATATAATGTTTACAATTGAATTGTTGCAGTCGATCGGCAAATCGCATCATTATTTTGACGACACACGCGCGTACTCAGCGGGGGGAAATGTAAACAATAATAATAATAATAATAATAATACAAAGTATATTATATTATGTTCGATGAGCATAGGCGTGTCCAGACCTTCATGGCTGGGGAGGCCAGTTATAAAATTTAAATTTTTTACTTACTACAGTAAGATCTATATTCTATATCTTTATTTGTGACTTTTTTTTTGTTGTACGGCAATTGTATAGCACCTGGAATTTTTTTCACCCCGCAAAATTAAAGATTATCTTGATTTTAAAATTGGTTTCCTATATGCTATTACAACTAATAAATAAGACCAATCAACTAATGTGCTACTTAGTCATTTTTTTATAAATATTTTATATTTATAGTTTCAACCACGGTAGATTATAAGCCAAGAGGCCAAGAATTAAGTCACTGGGGAGGCCGGTGCCCATCCTGCCTCCCCCGTAGACACGCCCATGTCGATGAGATCAATGCGTTTAATACATGCATTATATACGTACATTTATTATTTCGCGTTTTTCGCATCGAAGACTATATTATAAATATAATAATATTACAAGGATTATTATTATTATTATTAAAACGTTGCGGTTTTGCCGCCAAAACTATATACCAGGTGTTCTCAAATTTTTAATGTTCATGCCCCCTATTTTATACTATAGCAGTATAGTGTATATTAGTTCATCTCCCCTTTATTAGATTGTAGTGCAGTGGCGCACCCAAGGGGTGGACTCCGGGTCCGGACCCCCCCTTGGCTAGTGTAATAGTATTAAATTTATCGATGAAAATCCAAATTCTGATACAACTTTCGTATTTTGCTGTCAACATTTCGAATACGATATAGATAACACCGGTTGTCAACAACCATGAACTAAGATAATATGGACTGGCAACGACACTGTTATCTGTTAAAAGTTATGTTTTTCATAATGTAGTTTTTTAGACCCCCTCCCCTTGAAAAAATCCTGGATGCGCCACTGCTGTAGTGTAAATATAGATTGACTGGGGTGATAAAGTGTACAAATATCAGGGGCTTATTGTACGCTCCAAACGCTACAAAAAAGTTCCTTTTGACTATGGTCCGTTTCTCAAGTAGTATATAAGGTAGAAATGTCAATTTTCGTGTTTTTTTTTTTCGAAGAAACTTAATTTTAATCCTTTAACCGGCCATATCTCTTGAACTACTAGTCCTATAGCGAATTTGAAAAATTCCGTTGAAAAGCTCGTGAAAATTTCCCCAAGAAAACGTACCAGTCAAGGTTCCAATGTCGTTTTCACACAGCACAAGTACTTAGGCTGTCGCAAAGAAGGTGAGACTAAAAATCGTACGGAAAGGCGGTATCGCACCTTTCGGCTGGTAACCGCACTAGAATGAAAATATGATTAATTTTGTACCGGTAGAGGATGTAGTGAGCTCAGTTTGTCGATATCTAGCTACTGTAAACGACGGTTTGAAAAAAGTAGTTGCGTCAACCCCTGTAAGTTTTTACAAAATTTTTTTATTCGAAAAAATCACAAACGGTTATTTTCATTCGGAATCAACACAGGTATCAAATAATCGTTTATCTTTTTCAAAATATGCTCCATTCGCAACGAGGCGTTTACAACGCTTTATGGAAATATATAGTTTAAGGCGTACCTATATATACATTTGATCGCCGCACTCGGTATTTTCGATGTAAAATTTTTATTTTATTCTCATAATTTCGGACATTATAATATATTATATATAGTACCTATTATTATTGATATTATTCGAAGCCCTTGTAAATATACAATGTAATATTCTTATAATCGTAAGTAGGCACTAATAGAATTTGAAATAATTTATGTAATATGAGAAATATACGAATTTACGAACAAAAATAAATATTGTAAACATATTCACGGTGAAAACATTTTTTTTTTTAAATTTTCTATAAATAATTGTATATGTTAATATGTATACTAATTAAAGCCAACGAGTTGTATAAAAATAAAAATTAAGAGTCGTTTTAGTAAATTTGTTTACTAACTACTGCTTTCCACTAATGGGTCATCGTCCATACAAAAATAAACAAGAACGCACGGAGAAAATTATGATTATTGCAATGAAAATACACGGAATCAAAAAAAAAAAAGTAATAATGTTAATAGAAGCGAATAAATATAATGTTTATAATATGAATTAAATTTTGAATAGAAAATATTTTATATAATATTATATGTCGTAGCGACTTAATGAAACCGTTTGTTTGTTTTTTTTTTTGTGAATAGTTGACTTTTTCGTAAAATAGAAATCGAATTTTACACTTTGTAAAGTAAGAAAAATAACGTTTAAATAGATACTTTTCGTGAAATCATCACTAAAATTTGCCCACAAAATTACGAACTATTAAAACGTTATTATCTATCCCGTTTGAATCATTAGAATAGGTATTTTTCTATTTTACGAGCGCGGTATGTAAAATATTTTTTTAACCTTTTTACCATTGAAGTGTTGCAGGGGAAAATTATAGGTTTACTACTGTTTTTATGGACACGTGATTTTATTTTTCTGTTGGCACGTCTAACGTGCATACTTGTGTATTCGTTGCATAAATAGTGAACGGTAAATATTGCGGGGAAAAATTTTGCACGAAATTAAATTTTTAGTGACCGTTTCGTTAAAAAAGTTTAATACTTTTTTTTTACTTCATAAAGTGTAAAAAAATCGATTTCCATTAAACGAGACGATGGTCAACTTTTAACGAAAAACGATTTCACTCGTTTTCATTAATTACGAGTATTAGTTTATAGTTTTTTTGTTTTATTCTTATTTTATTACCTATATATTTGTGTGGTGTAAAACGTCGGGTATATTTTTAAACTGTGATTGCTGTGCATGCATATATTTGATCCAATGTCGGAAAGATAAAAGCATTATACGTCTCAATTAAACCGGATTAGTTTATTCTCGAATTTGTTAATATTAATTGCGCGCGTTTATTCGAAATACTTACAGTGTCGTCGTTTTATCGGTTTCATTCATAATAACTAGGACAGAAAATAATATATGCTAATAAATTTATCAGAATACGTTCTCCTATTACGCGTGTATGTAAATTATGTTTTATTTTAAAACCAAAATTTAATGTTAAACGATACGCCATTACGTATATGTGATAACTGCAGTTAATAGTGTACAAAACATTCACTAAGAACGTAAAACTATAAAATAAAAATAGAATGTATACTCATGGATTTTTCCTGGTTGCAGAAATATCGAAAATACATTAATTCGTTTCCAATCTGAAACCAAAAAAAAAAATATATATATATATATGTTTGATATTATTATTTTAAATATACAACGAATTTGAATTTTAATCGTAATTATTTCAAATTTATGAAATGTATAAAAATACAATTTTTTTCCACTGCAGTTAAAACAAAGCGTTTTATTACAAAATTTAAAAAAGGTAGCCAGCCGCTGGGTGTTGTGGACATCGCTTAAGTGAATTACTTGGATAAAGATTTTAAACTTTTGTTTTTATTATAAATTTGAAAGCAATGATAAATCATTACTGTATTCGATAAAACGATTCTGAGCGGAGCTTTGGCGTACTACACTTTGTATATTTTTTGTATAAAATTAAAGTAATATATATATATTTGACGTTGCGTCCAAAAACCGAGAAAAAAACTCAAAATTAACTGTTTTATGAATGAAAAACCTCAAAATATAAAAATAGCCTAAAATTGAATGAAACTTTTAAAAAAAATTTTTTGAAGTTGTACCGTACAGAAAATTTTCAAGACAATAGAACGATTATTTTCGAAATTTTAGCGATAAAACTATACGCGATATTGACGAAATCCCATTTCCAGCGGTTTTCCGTAATTTTTCAGTAGTTTATCGCGTCGCGTTAAAAAACTATTGAGAAAATCGAAAAATGATCTCTTTAAAGAATCAACTAGATGCGAATTGCTGCCGGAAACAAACTGTGACCGAAGAGATCGGAGCCTACCTTCTGGTCGAAAATCTCTACACAGGATAGAAAAAAAAAAGAAAAATAAATAAACATCATTGTAAAACAACTAGATCCCTCGCTCCGTTCAGAATCTAAAAAAAATCAAAAATAATTTAAAAATGCGAAAATCCTAAAATATGGCACAGAATAAAAACTAGCTATTTTTTTTTTTTTTTTAGCATTCTTAGCAAAAAGATGTAAGAGCGTAAGAACATCTGCCCTGATAATACTAATACGTATAATACAGGCTATTACTATACGCAATGTATAAAGAATATATCAGGCTGCATTTTTTTTATCTCTTTACAAAAATGGCGAAATACCTCCAGGGAACTCAATGAAAAATCTTGAAGTAATAAATCGTACATATTTTAATTTTCAAAATTGAAATTTATTTTTTTGTCGTTTATCGTTTATGAAAAAATATCGATGAAAATAAAAGTTATTTATATAGACGCGGTACGTTTTCACACGTTTAATGTCTGTATAAATATCTTTTATTTTCATCAATATTTTTTTCAGAACACAATATCGTGTCACGTATATGTGTGCGTGTGTGGAACATTTGTCGTAATTTAATTTAATATAAAAGGAAAATAAAAATTTTGTATCGTACTTTTTTTTCGATTTCATCTTCTGCAAAAACATAACGTGTTAATTAACGCGTAACACGTCCGCGATTCGTCAAATTCAATAACATGGAAATAATCGCAATGGTCTTGAACTAGTATGAATACCATCGTATTTTCTCTTTCCAAACTTAAAAAAAAATAACTGTTATTAGTTTAAAAATATAATAAGCGCGTTTGTCAGTATTTTAATGTCAATAAACTATTAGTATAGAAATACCGCTAAAAAAAAAAAAAAAAAAAAAAAATCGCTGCTTTTAATACGATTCATAAATATATAGTGACTAACTAATTTGATCGTAACGAGATAGTATATATATATTAGACATTTAAATTAATTTTTTTTTTATAACGAATTAATAATGGCTAAATAAAATAAAACTCGTTATATTAATAATATGGATGTTATTCACGTATATGGTCAAAATATATGTCGGACGTAAAAATTGTATAATTAATACGATAAATCAATACTAATTAAAATGATTTCGAATAAAATTATATCGATTTAATTATATCGTGAAAATAAAAGTTTTAATCTAAAACGTTTTTATTTGCGTTCGTGTAACTTCGGCATGAGCCTTGGCCAGGGAAGTGTTTGAGTGGTTCTAATCGCTCCGTAGACAAAACAGCCAGTGGAAAAAAAAAATTACACTTCTCGCCGGATGAAATTTCGAAAAAAAATTTTAAGACGTAAATACTAACGATATTTATAACACACACACACAAAAAAAAACGGACTATTTTCTACAAATTATATTACTACCAAATATTACAAAATATTTAGTTACGAATTTATATTGGTTTATTAACTACAAGTGGTTATTACTACGTTTAATATTTTTCTCGTTTATCAAAAGGTCATGTCGAAAATAAATAATCTTCCACGTTGATATATTATATTTGGTATATATTTATATGTATATTATTATATTTATATTATAACGTACACATAATAATGCGAGTATACTTGACATATTTTGTACACGACATACTAGAGATGTAAAGAAGCGCGCCAAGAGATTAGTATTTTCCGAATATTTATTCGGACGTCGTTGTTGAACGAAACAAAACAAAAAAAAAACAGTTTAAATTCGCTTTTATTTATGCGTTGTAGTTAAAACTTTGGTGACTGTTAAATTTACAAAAAAAAAAATAAAAAATTATAAGTTTTATAATCGCTTCGTGACGTTGCACAATATTTTCAAAATTCTTATTTCCAAAAACCGTTGAAATAATAATAAACCGTTTACTTATTCAGCGGGTAATTGACATTTTGAATAATCTCATAATCTATACCTACGACTCTGAAAATCGGTGATACTTTAACATTTTATTCGTATAATTAAAACGCGTTTCAGCTACCACGAAAATCCTAAATACTATTTTTTAAATTTTTTATCAAAATAATAATAAGTATACACTATAATATAACGAGTTTATATACTCGTATAATATTATATCTATACGCAAACAAATATTTCGATATTTAGACAATATTAGAATTTTTTTTTTTGGCTATCAAATAACATTAATAACACGATATATGTGTTTTTTTAAGCGAATTAATTCACTATATTTATAGGATTTCTTCGCCGTTTTTTTTAATTATTCGCTTTTAAATCCGTACGTTTTTTTCACAGTTTTGTTCATTTTTGTTTTTATATTATTCTGTTATCGCATTTTTCTTATTCGCTTAACACCCGACGATGACTTTTTGTCGAAACCGGCGGCAATAAATAAACAAATATTTAATAAGACGACTAGCACATATTTCTTTATTTTTCATGTTACTCTTTGGTTCAGTGTTCGAAGTAAGGGGGAGGAGTATGAGAGGATGCCATCCGTCCACTTTTTTTAGTTGGCATATTTCATCCTTCCACTTATTTTGTTTAAAATTATTCATCCCTCATGGAATAATAAAAAATTTTTTTTTTATAATTTGCAGTTGTATGTTGCCTAATTTTTTTAGAAAAATATCTATGAACCTTTTTTTTTCTTCGTGAGAACTATTTGATTTTATAAAATATTAAAATTCAGTAGATCTAAACGTCGTCACTTAATCACAATCATAAGAAATATAGTTCACCATCAATGCGGACGGTGTTAGAGCCTTTTGTTACATAAAATATCCTTTTTTTTTTTTGCTTATTTTCAACGATATGAAACTTTCACAAAATTTTCAAAAAGTTTCATTTGATTTTATGCTATTTATAGCTATTTTCAGATTTCGAGGTTTTTCATTCATAAAACCGTTATAGGTGATTTTGAGTTTTTTGACATGTGATTTGGACACAACGTCAGACATATATTACTCTAATTTTGTACAAAAAACAGACAAAGTGTATTACGCCGAACAAGTTCCGCTCAGTATCGTTTTTATCGAATGCAATGGTTTATCGTTGCTTTCAAATTTATAATAAAAACAAAACTCTAAAATCTTTATCCAAGTAATTCACTCGAGCGATATCCACAACACCCCGCGGCTCGCTACCTTTTATTGTTATTATTCTTTCGTATATCGTTTTTATTCGTTTAATTAATTAATTTTTGTTTTTTTGTTTTTAATATTCTAATAAAATGTTTCGATCGTTCGTTTGCGTTTCTGTTAATTCGATTCGACCGTCCGACAAACGAGCGTAGTAAACAGCTAGTTTATTAATAGCTAGTGTGCTATTGTAATAAAGCATACTGTGAATGAAAATAAAAATATAAAACAAATTACGCGATCTTTTAGTTTTTTTTTTTTCTTCTTCGATGATATATAAAACGCGCGAGAACGGCCAACTAGACGAGTAAAAGTACTATTTTTAAAATTATTTTTATCTTGTGGATATTATAAAAATAATACACCTGTGCCACACGTGTTATGTCAAATATTAATATCGTTAATATGACAATAATAATCGTCGCGCGACATTGCCACAAAAAAAAAAAAAAAAAAAAAATCGTCTCCGAACAACAACAATGACATTAAACACACCATCAACGGCGAGTGTGTTTTGCGCGCGTTGTCATTATTGTTTACATTTTTGTTTCGTAGTCACACCGTTTGCTTTTGTCTATATTATTATACTATCCAATACGCGGTGTATACAATTATTTGTATTAATACGTATATATATATATATTTTTTTTTTGTTTATTATAGCTTCTAGATACAGCTATTATAGTTCAACAATTATAAATAAAAGATAAAAACTAAAAACTATCCATTAATAAGGAAGAATAAAAAACATAAAGATAATAATAATAACAAAAAATAAAAAATAAAATTAATATAAATAATTTTTAAAAGAAAAAAAGAAAAAATATTAAATATTTGAAAAATATATATATAGAAAAAAATATTTATATATTATTATACAATTTATATGCCATGCAAAGATGGTATAATGTAGTCAATACCCTGCAGTGTTTGGAAAGAACGACGTTCACGCGTTCACGTTCATATTATGCAGACTCGGGTAGTATTTCGAATACAGTATTCGGAATACTTTTAAAAAATTCTGAATACAGTATTTTAAATACTTTTTTTGAATGTATTCTGTAAACAGTATTCCGAATACTTTTTAAATACCAATCATATTTTAAATAGTATCTACATAAAATGTTATAAGTAAATTAAATGTAAAAAGTAATTATTTCTGAAAAAAAAAATTTATTAGTTATTGTTTTTATTAGTTATACAGACTCGGGTGGTATTCCGAATACAGTATTCGGAATACTTTTAAAAAATTCTGGTTACTTTTTTGAAAGTATTCTGAATACAGTACCTATTTTATATACTCTTTTGAAAGTATATTCTGTATACAGTATTCCGAATACTTTTTAAATACCAATCATATTTTGTATAGTATCTACATAAAGTATTATAAATAACTTAAATGTAAAAAGTGATTATTTCTGAAAAAAAATTATTAGTTATTGTGTTAATATATAAACACTGAATCAAAAAAATTGTTTAACACCCTGAATACATATTGACGACTGATTGTATTCAATTAAATAATAATGTAATATTACTTCAGTATATTTGATATTTGTATATTATTGAAAACTAGTATATAAAAAAAATATAAAACATTAGCTAAAAAAGATATAAAACACTCGATTTAAAATAATTATTTTATTGAAGCAACGACGTCTTCAAAATCGACGGTAATCCTTTATTTTGTTTTCAATATTGATATAATATCGCTGAATTATTCAATATTTCTTGAGACGTACTGCGCTAGATCATAAGTAATAGCAATAGTGTACGGGTATGGTCAACAACAGCTGGTGGCCAGGAAAAAAAAGGGGTCATTATGAAATCAATTAATAAGACGTGTACTTCAGTAACCCGTGTTTCATTTCGCTTGTTTTCGTCAATCCCTGCATTACAAAAATCGAGTAAATTGTTTACGCTTATAGTAGCCGCTACACGAACGGGGAGGGGGGTGTTCAAAAGTTCAACGATTGTCTACGTACTGAAATTATACCAGTGTTTCGGAACGAGAATTTTGAAAATGCTGCGCAACACTAAAAAGTGATTGTATAAAAGGTATAAATATATATATATTTTTTTTGAATTTAACAGTCGCGAAATAGGTTCGACTACCGTATTTATATGTACGAGTAAATTTAACCCGTTTTCATTGACGTCCCGATAAGTATTCAGAAGGGCTAATCGAGTGAGACGCTCTTATAGTGCGTTCCTTGAATCTTAGGCGTGTCGTATACGCATAAATGTCAAGTGCATATAGACATATATATATAACACCAACACGTGCGAGTTCATTTATTTCCGAGCTGACATTTTGAGAAACGAGAAAAAAAAAACAAAACGCGTGTTTTAATATAAATTTGCAACTTGATTTAGAATTTTTTTGACACTTGAATTTGTACGACCGTCCGCGGGTTACGCTATATGAACTCGTACAAGACAACCTTTCGAATCCTTTCGAAACGTCCCCTTCCGCTCGATTACCCGCGGAGCTCACTGGTTTTTTTTTCTCGAAAAATACACTAAAATCTGTTCTATCAAATTAATACACTACTTCACGAGTATCGCCGTTATTATTGAATAGCTTCAAAATATATTCTTCCCTGAAATCCGCCAAGAAGACACAGCGGAACCGGCGCAGCCGTGACTCGAAAATTTAAATATCACCGTCGTCAGGTGTACGTCTATGCGGAGCGACTATCACCGGTGTGATTTATTATTTTTTTCATTCCATAGTTTATGCGTATACTCAATGTACACTGTAAGGATTGTAATTTTTCAAAAAAAAAAAAATGATATTTAAAATAAAAAATTGTATAATATTAGTAGGAATAAATGTCCGTTAAAAAAAAAAAAATTAATTAAATTTTATCTAGAATAAAAATGTAATATTTTTTTTCTCAATGGATATTTATCAATAGAAACGGTTCGAACCCCCCCCCCCGAATCTATGTCTGTAATACCAGGTGCGTGTACGTGGTATAGTGTATGTTCTATATATAATTGCTCCTTTCGCACGTTTAACTCCAATTACATATATGAATACATTAAGACCACAAGCGGATATTTGGTGTAATTACCGGGGGGAGGGGACTGAGGTTATTGTGCTCGTTGCACTCATTGTTGTTGGTTACCAAAAATCCAGCACTAAATCTAAACTCTACATCCAAGATACATATGCGTATTTACAATCAAATTAGGGGGGGAAAGTGGGTAATAACGAACCGCGGCTGTTATCGCTTAAAGTTAAATTTTTTGAGTTTTGTTATTACTGTAAACAGTGGCGTATTTACGGAGGGAGGGGGTCCAGGGGTACTGGACCCCCCCAGAACCAAAAAAAAAAGATTACCCAAAGGTATTTTTTATTAAATACCTTATATCAATATGTCCTGCTGAAATTTTCAAAAAAAAAAAATTTGGACCCCCCCCTCCAGAAAAAAGTTGAAAATACGCCACTGACTGTAAATATTTTAAAAGCAATTCAATAAGACGATTCCGAGCGGAGTTTCGGTGTAATAATATTTTTATTATTCGTTATAAAATATCGAATTTTGACGAAATCGCGTTTTTTAAACGTTATTTTTCACCGTAGTTTTTTTTATTTGTCGCGTTTAAAATAGTTTTTCTTCGGTTTTTTCGGGTCGTTCTGTATTACGCATAAGGAATCCGTACTGAGAAAATCGAAAAACGTTTCAAATAAAGTATACTTTATATATTATAGTAGTATTATTGAATATATAGTCGAAGTAAGGCACGTCTGACGTTGTACTAAATTCTTAAGCCTTAAAACCAAAAATTCACCTCTTTTTTTTAATTAAATACGCCTCGAAATCTATAATCGCTATAAAAAAATTTTCTTCCTAATATAATATAATTATTACAAGGTATGTCAAGTTACTATATTATGAACATTAGTTTCCTAAACGCGTTTTTACGCAGCTATTTTTATCGGTAGTTTTTGAAATTTTTTTTTTTTTAAGCGCTTTTAAGAAAACCGAAAAACTACCTCTCTCAAATACCAATTAGATGCAATTCGCTACCACGGAAACCGAGTATGACTGCGCAGTAAAGATCGGAACACTCCTTTTGGTAGAATTCTCGGGTACAGACATAAAAAAACACACACACATCATCGTAAAACCAACAACTTCCTCGCTCAGCTCAGAATCCAAAAAAAATTTAAATATTTTTAATATTAAACGCTAAAGTGTTTAAACACAACGAAAATACAAGTGAAGTATAAAATTTTTGAGAAATCGACTTTTTGAACATTCGTGTCGGTGTTAATATAGTGTCAGCCGAAACTGCAAGGAACGGTGGAAGGTCTCTAAACTCAGTGGCATTCTCAGGGGTTGAAAGGAGACAAAACCTCCTCCCCATAATAATATTTATAGTCGATATTAATTATTATACATCATTATCCTTCATTGTTCATAATAATTTTTAAATCGCATTCGCGCTCTTGCCACAACGCGAACATCAGGCGTCAACGCACCTGTCAGTGTCTTAAACTTTTTATCGTCTAAAGCCAGTAAAGCCAGATTTTTTTTAAAAATTGATCAGGTGTGACTTGAATTTCTTGGTGTATATTTAAAAGCGCCAAACCATTCAATCACTTTTCCGATACTGTGTTCCTATGGTACGTTTTTAAACGTTTTAATGTAGAAAACGATCTTTCTCCTGATGCTGTGGTTACAGCAAGAATAAAAAGGTATTTTAAAAATCTATGAATTTTGTGCATAAAATAATATAATGATATATGCAAATATTAAAAAGTCATCAGACATTTTTTTTATCGTTATTTACGTTACGTGCAAAAGCCGAAATCGGGCAAACCTCAGGAGTGCCCGGGCAAAACGCGAATTGCCCACGGTGCTTGGGCAAAACATCATATTTCGGCTTTTGCCCGGGCAAACCTAGTTGTGACCAGCAACATTTGGGCAAAACCGTAAAGCTTCTATACATTCGAATATTTCACAGTACAAATATTGATTTCAATATCAAATATAAATAACGATAAAATAAATCTCTATTATTTATTTATTTAATCAATAATGATGAAAATGCGTACAAATATTATTGATAAAAATACAATAATAATTTAAAATTAAAATAATTATATAGTAAATTATTTATATTTTAAAACACTATAGTAGTACAATAAAATACGATAAATAAAATATACTATTGTACAAATACAATTAAATACTGCGTGTCTTTTACGACATTATTTAATTTATATTTGTACAATAGTATTTATTTTATCGTAATTATTGTATTATTGTAGTGTTTTGAAATATATATAATTTAATATATTATTTTTTTAAATTAACATTATAATATTATTATATTTTTATCAATAATACATAGTATTTCTACGCATTTTCACTATTATAGATTAAATAAATAATAGAGATTTATTTTATCGTTATTTATATTTAATATTAAAATAAAACATTTGTATCGTGAAATATTCAAATGTATATAGGAGCTATACAGTTTTGCCCAAATGTTGCTGGTCACAACTAGGTTTGCCCGGGCAAAAGCCGAAATATGATGTTTTGCCCAAGCGTTTTACTCGATTTTGGCTTTTGCCCGTAACATATACATAACAAACAATTTTTTTTTTTATAATTAAGTTTAATTTAGATTTTAAACGGAGCGAGAAATGTATTGGTTTTACGATGATGTGTTCTTTTTATGCCTGTATCCAAAAATTCTACCAGAAGGAGCGCTCCGATCTTTTCGTGTAGCACCTTTTCTGATTGAAAATTGCATCTATAGTTTGTATTTTAGAAATGTCATTTTTCGATTTTCTCAATACTTTTTTCGAAAGCCTGGAAAAACTTCCAAAAATTACGCAAAACCCATAAAAATGCAATTTCGTCTTAATCGATTGTCGTTTATTTATTACACCGAAGCTCCGTTCAGAATCGTTTTATCGATTTATCATTGCTTTCAAATTTCTAGTAAAAAACAAAAACTCTAAAAAAATCTTTATCCAAGTATAATTCACTTAAGCGATATCCACAACACCCCGCGGCTCGCTACCTTTTTACTATTAAGTATTTATTAGTTCAATTTTATAATTGTAAAAAAAAATTAAGTTTTAATATGCTAATAATATGTGATACATATTATTGGCTCGACTTCACCATTGTACTTGTGTACCAAATACGTTAAGAGGAAAACAAAAAAAAAAAAAAATGTTTTAATATATGGACAAATATGGAGCGTGCATATTTCAAGTAGCCGACACGGTAAACGAAAATCCGAACCTCCCCTGCCCCCCATTTCAAAATCCTGGGCACGCCACTGTCTAAACTCTTATACGGGAAATCGGTCCCATTAAGCCTTTCTTCCCCCCCCCACCTATTTCCAGCCTATCATCTCCCCACCGATTTCCGCCCACGAACTCCTACAACTGCGTGTGTGGTGCGTACGCAAAATACCGACTGATCGTCGTCACAACGATATTTGCAGCGGTCGTTCGTTCGTCGTCCAGCTGCTGCAGACTTACACGTTCAGTGGCGAAAATCTGATACGCGTTCGTATCGCGCGCGCGTGTAACGTTGACGCGTTACGGGACACGGTCAGAGGGGAGGGGACACGCACTGGGAATGCGAGTGTTTTTTTTTTATACGAAACGAGGGGAAAAGTGCGCGCTTATAGTAGTAGTTGCATAACGTCTTGGAAACGACGGGCCGCCACTCTTCATCGATGCGTCTCCCGCGGCCGTCATCGTCGCCGTCGCCGTCGTCGCCGCCGGTACGTCGGCCGACCTCCGGTCAGCCGGTGGTCCTGCGCTCGGTGCTGCTGCTGCTTTTGCTGTTGCACGACGTTCCGTCCGCTCGTCCTTTCGGCATCTCTTGGTAATTAAACACAAAATAATACGACAATTTTTTTTTTTTTTGGAGGAGGAGGAGGTAATGAATTTAATCAATTTTTGCACGAACATATAAAACATCACGAATCGATATATTATTATTATTATTATTATTATTATTATTATTATTATTATTATTATTATTATTATTATTATTATTATTATTATTATTATTATTATTATTATTATTATTATTATTATTATTATTATTATTATTATTATTATTATTATTATTATTATTATTATTATTATTATTATTATTATTATTATTATTATTATTATTATTATTATTATTATTATTATTATTATTATTATTATGATTATTATTAGTAGAGGCGGATTTATGCATAAGCAACCTAGGCACGTGTCCAGGGCGCAACATGTCTCGGGGGCGCCGCAAATTTTTAATATATATATGTTAATGTATTTTTTTTTTTGTGTGGGTTATGGGGCGCCAATGTTAGAATCCGCCTAGGGGCGGAAAAATGGTAAATCCGCCCCTGATTATTATTATTATTATTATTATATTATATAAACGCGTTGTTAGGTATTTTATACGACCGGAGTTCGGACGTTGTAAGCGTTCGATTTTTTAAAAATAAAATTTAAAAAAAAAATTCTTAAAAGTACGAGATCAAAAAATATACGAGTATATTAATATATTTTGCTCTCTCACTAAATAAATGGAGCAAAATTCTAAAATTTGAATTGCGTTTGTATATAATGATAGATACGGCGTGCATAATATTACGGTGAATATGATTTTTCATAGGTACCAGGTGTAATTTAATTAAAAAATATACACATTTTTTTTTTATAATTAATGTAATACGTTCAATATTTGTTTTTCTTCTGTATCCGCGTACTGAACGAATAAGCAAAGTTTTAAAAAATATTTTCGATTTATACGGTTCTTGCTACGCGATGACAATCAAATAATATATACGTATGTATATACATTTCCTAATATTGTCATGACAACATATTTTTTAATTCCAAACGTTTGAACGCTATACAAATGTCAAATTAGTTACCGGCTTTTTTTTTTTATTACATTGACAATACAATTGACACGGAAAAAAAACACACGCACACGCGTTTAATTTTATAATAATCGTTTTACGCGTGTAATTCAATTTGAAATATGTAATTATACAAGAAATGTGCATTCACAAGAAATTATCAATACGCGATTTTCATGATAATAACATTGATATGAAATGAAAAAAAAAGAAACAAACATAAACTGGTCGCAGTTTATAAAACAGATTTTTAATTCGTCTACCTATAAATAGAATATGCAAATACTATAATTTCTCATTCCTATATATATATATATATTGTGTGTGTATAAGACGCTAGTTACAAATTCGATTCGGACTACGTACCTGTATTTAGTGTATGTGATAAACGCACGACATTTTATCTGACTTTTTTTTCATTATTTTAATGCTTTTTTGAGACTTTTTCAATTTTCAATTGCTTTTGTTTTTTTTTTTTAATAATTCCTATCGTAACGTGGAATGGCTCGAATAGCTTTCATCTCGTAAATTCTTAATACATTCGTCCTTACTATCCGAAGATACAAAATTATGTGTTTCAGAAAACGTTCAGTCGTTTTATTCGCGAGCTACCGCGCAGCCATCGAATTGAAAAAAATTGTATTCGTTGATTTATACATTTTATTATTATCGGCCATGTATTCTCGTTTGAGTTTCTTCGTGTAAAACTTCAAATTGCGAAAGAATATTAAAATTTACAATTTTCAACTAATTGTAACCGCCATATAATGATCATAGTAATTGATAAAATATCAAATTAAAATTATAAAACGAATTAAGTTTATAGTTACGTCAAATAATGGGTTTTTATAAATTTTGTTTAGTTAAATTTCTGGAATTTTCGGAATGTTTTCCAGGATTAAGGTCCTTTTCGCTTTATGTAAAATTGCTCTGTTTTGGAGTTCATAGAGTCCAAAAATTTATAATCGTGTAAATATTCTAATACGAATTGGCTATATGTAACATCAAAAACGCATTTTTAAATATTTGGTTTTATCTCGGTGTATTCAATTCCCAATAAAAAACGCCACTCGCTAACTGGCAGGCAACGAGATTTTGTTTTAACGTATATATGTCTTAATGGATCAATTGGTTCGTGTGATTTTCTTGTGAAAAAGTCCCTTTAGCGCGGTACCATTCCGAATGAAACATCTAACATCATTAAAAAAGCAGTCTTGTAAAACATACGTTTAAAATTGTATTTAAACAGAGATATATAAATACACTGATATAAATAGTATTTAAGACGTATTTCAAATATTTAAAGAAAAAGTATTTAATAACAAATACAGATACTTCGTATGTACTTAAATACAAAATCAAATACTTATTCGAACGGAGCTTTAAATTATTAATTTTTATAGCAGCCGTATTATTTAAATTATGTTTTTGAATAGGTATTAAAACCTCTCTACCGCTCAACTTAAGTGTTTTCAAATACTTGACGTAATAAATTATTAAATAATATAAATATTAAAATTATTACAAAAATTTTAGCATTTACAGTATTTTTAAAAGTAGTAATAGTTATTTTTACCAAAATTTCCCATAACGTAGGTACATGGAAATATTTATATTACAGTGTTATTATTTTTAATCTATTTTAAAACACATTTCACAGGGTGTCGATTATCACACGGGCGCGGTTGCGATATTTATCAACTATTTATACCCATTCATATATAAATCTCCGTCTGTCACTTCATCAGACATAACGTAATAGTAAATTTGAAACTGCCCTTCACATGATATTTGAAAATTTATTTTAATTGTATGAAATGTATTAAAATTAAAACCTGTTGCAAGAATTTTTTATTTACAAGTATTTAAATAAAAGTATTTGTAATTCTACTAGTACAAATACCTATGAAATAATATTTAATTACTTTGAAAATACTTTATTTAAAATGTGTTTAAAAATTATTCTAAATACTATAAAAGTATTTAAATATATTTACTAAAATACTTTTATTCAAATACTTTACAAGACTGTTAATTTAGTAACTGTTATTTAAGTAATTATTATTGTTGCCCGATTCCCTGCTTCTTTTGCAGTGCATTAAAAATTATTAACGTTTCTAAAAAGTACACATATTTATTGACGTATTGATAATTGATTGATTCCTCGAATTCAATTTGAAACACACGAATCACACTCGATTTGTGCAATAAACACGTGCACATAAATTATGTAAATGTTTATTATAAATATATGTAATACGTAAAATTTATTAATTTTTTTCTAATATATTTCACTGTACCGAGTGCGTACAATAAAAACAAAAATAAAGCGCGGTTATAATAATTTATTGGCTGTCGATAACAACCGCGGTCATTTCAATAAACGGCTTAAATTAAATTTTTATCGAATAAAATTATTTATAACGTAAACAAAAATATATTCACAAACAAACCGTCGAGTTTTTTTTTTAACACTTTGGGGGAGATACGTATATGACATTTAGTACCTATACGTGTCGTGTTTTATTGTACGGGCACAAGGTATACACAACGATAACTTTGAGAAAACCTATGATACATAATTCGAACCGCGGTGAAATGTAAATTTTTTTAAACCTAAGAAGCAAACAATGCGATCTTAAGTGTTTTTACGGCTATGCGATAATTTTAGTTTGTTTGCATATCGAGTATTGCAAAAATAAAAAAAAATTTTGTTATTCCAAAAAATATGAAACCCGTTTGAATTATTTTTGTATTCTTTTATTACGAAAAGGTCGGTTTAAATTTGTACGTATTTTTTTTTATGTGGGCCATTCGTTTACAAATATATAATTTGTTCGTTTTGTTACAACGAATAATATAAACATTTTCTATTAATAATTTAATTTTCATAAATATTTGAAACGCTTTAATGTATAAAATAATTAAATTGATTGTCCGCGACACTTGCAGGCTGCAATATATATATTTATAAATATAAATATACATTACATATTTTAATATTGCAATAAATGGAATATTATTGATTACGATCGATATTGTTGTAAAAATCTTATTGGAATTTATTTACAAGAAATCGGTTAATGTCGGATTCAACGGAGAAAAATGAAGACGTTTGTGCAGAAATAAATCGATCGTTTTCATTTTACACACATTTTTGTATTGCTCGCGTAAAGGTATTTCGACAGCCCGACTCCTTTATTATTGTATAACGTTCCGAATTAATTAAATAGATAAATTATCAATATTTCACTGTCCTAAGTACTGAAATATCAATAAACATGTAGAATGCATTTTTCATAGGTAGTAGTGGAAATAATTTTATAATTCAATATCTGGTATGAGTATTACACGTATAATTATAAGAATATGTTCTATAAATAAATATATCAAAATAAACTTTCAAAAAGAAATTTCGTTATGAGTATTATTTATTATATATATATATATATTAAATATTAACCGTAAAAATATATCGATAAATTTCGTTTAATTAAAGTAGGTAACGCAAAAAATATAATGTAAAAAAAAAAAATTGTATTTTTTTTTTAAAAATATTTTTCCGCTTTTTTTTTTACTATACGTTAATTAGATTTCTATTTCGGTTCAATTAATTTTACAATTCGCATTTTTTTTTATACCGGTCATCTATTCCGTTATCAAAAAAAAAAAATTCAAATTGATGAATATAATTAACATTTCTGTATGAAACCAAAACAAACCAAGCGTGCCTATGACGTATGCCTCGGTATATATTATTACGCGTTTCGCACAACAGGTATTATTGTTTTGTTCAAGATTATTACGCTTTGTATAATATCATTATCGCTTTCCTAGAACGTTTTATTTATTCGAAACAATTACAGTAGTGCGACGGAACGTACGGTTAATGTTAAAAATCATTCTAAAATAAATATATATATATTACAAAACAATAAAATATAATATTATAAAACTTCGGAATTTTACGAATCACGCCATTACGCGAACAACACAGATTCAATATGTGTAAATATATGTAAATTTCAGTTTCACACACGAACACACGGCACACGTGTATATCGTATTGTCATTCGAGCGGACTGGGTATTCGCCAGAAATCGCTAATAGTATCAGAAAACATGTTATTTTGGCTCAAATTTTATTCGAACGTACACTACGCGATCGCGTAATAAAAACGTTAATAATACGCGCTCGTTACACGACATAAATCCTGGCAAGTGTGAACGTTTTTTTAGAATCGCGATGATCGAAACGAGAATAGGGCGTATAGGCTTTATTTAAACGGAATTTAGGTCATTTTGACGGGCTCTAGACCGACGAATAATATTATTATAATAACGCGTTTCGTATCTCGAACTTTCGTCAAATTTTTTAATGTCACATGCGTATTTCTACGCCCGTAATACGTATGTAATATGGGGAAGTAAACGTGGGGGAATCGTTTATAGAAAAAAATAAAAAACGAGTCTGCTAGTATACTCTGGACATTGGTGTGTAAACGTCGCGTGAGCGGTAAAAATGGAACGGAATTGTGATTGGGATTCGTGAATATTGGTAGCTTTATTCAAAGTAATTTCGATAATTAATATTATTATTAATTGTCATGACAACGGCTTACACGTTTCCGTCCCATTAACCCTCATACCGCCGTAATAGATGTTATTACACATCAAAAAAAAAAAAATCATCAATGTTCGAGCACTAAACACGGTTTTTGTACAATGTAAACTTATGAGCAAAAAAAAAAATCGACTCGGACCGCAAACCCGTAGTTATTCAATGTCTTCAATGTATCATCATCATCATCATGCACAGCTTAACGGTCCATTGAGGATCTGTGTTTTCACTAGTAAGCCTTTCTATTTTTCTCTGTCCAAAGTCCAGTCTAACGTTGCACTCTCATCTAGCAATCTCATATCCTTTTCTACGGTGTCTTTCTATCTATTTCTCCGTCTTCCCAGTGGGCGTTTTTTTATTTATTTTTCCTGTCAGAGCATTCTTTAGTATATCCCCATCGGTTCTCCATACATGTCCCAGCCACTCTAGACGTTTACATTTGATGTATGTTAATATGTTGGGTTTTCTAAATAGGCCATATAGCTATTCATTGTGTCTTTTTTCATATATATTCCTAGTTCGCCATTGTACACCGGTCCATATATGTTTCTTAAAATTTTCCTTTCCCATATGGCAAGTTCTCTATTGTTTTCTTATGTCGTGGACCAGGTCTCGCACGCATAGGTCACTATCGGTCTTAGATAACTTGTATATAAAGTAATCTTTGACTTTCTGGATAATAGTTTCGATCTCAGTAACATGTTTATGCTAAAGTAACATTTATTGCCGTTTGGTATTCTTTCTCCTAACTAATACTTGTATACCATTTTTAAATGTATACGTTTTAGCTCAAAGAATATGATAGCATCAAGATATGAGAGCATCATTACCATATAAATTACCCTACAATAAATCGTAATCGATAAACACAAGATAATGCTCATTTATTTCAACTGACTCCGAGTCGATTTTTTTGCTCGCGACCGTGTTTTCGTATCAGAAACGATTTAAATTATTCCCGAGTCATTTTCCCCCTGGTTTTTATTTCGCTTTTTTTAGATACGCTCGCGCGTGCACTTTCTCCGTTTAATATATTATTGTTCGCATGCGGTGTAAAAGTTTTTCGGTTTTTTTTTTTTGTATCAAAATAATCGTACAGTATTTATGCGTAACGAACGACAATAAGAACAACTGCTTTCATAAGAAGGACATAAGCGTTTCCGAAACCGAGTAAATCACACGAGACACACTCGCGGGCGTAAAAAGCTTGAAAAAAATTTATATTTCTTACGAATAACACGAACACGTCGTAATATTATAATGACATTGATCATATTATTAGCGTTGGACACCCTGACCTGGTCAAGTTCACGAACACAATGGACGTGGAGCGTGAGAGTAAGAACAAAAAAAAAAAAAACTCGTAGTTCGTATTAATTACCTATTTTAAATCGCGTGCGTACTTTCACTGTGGCCACTTGTCGGTGTAAAATTCTCATGTATTTCTTTTCGTCGGTATATATATATATATACATGTATTTTCTAAGACAATTTCTGAACAGAACTTGTTTTCGGAAAACGTCGCGCGTGCAGGTGTCGTCCTTTTTCTATACGACTGTTAATTTTCGTTTAAAATATATAATGTACGTATAGAATATTTAAATAAGTATAAATTAACATTATATTATTTATATATTAAATATGTGAGTATAGAAAATTATTGATGTATCTAACCATGGGCGTAATTACAAGGGGGGGGGGTGGTGATATGGGCGATGCATCCCTTTCCACGGAATTTCTTTTTCACATAATATATTATCTCATATACAAAAACCATAATAAGAAATTATAATAATGAAAAATAATTTTTTTTTTGTGTCAACAAAATTTGTTCGTATTTATCGTAATTCAAAAATATTCCTGAGTTTATTGACCGCAGTAACTCTACCAACTGGTATGGTGCGGTTATTTTAGGTCACCGAAGAAATGTTTACCCCGCGTATTCAGATGTTGAAGTAAAAACAGTATAGTATATGGGTTAGAGTAAGTTGTAGAAGTACTCAATAAATTAGGTAAAAAACGAGGAGAATTAGAGGTTTCGTTATAAAGTCTGTGATTTTTATTAAAGAAATGTAAAAAATGTGTAAAATACGAAAATATCAATCACTTTAACTTTGATATTATAACGTTGGAAAGGTTCTTACAATATTATGGATTATCCATTGCTAAATTTCGTATCCTCCTCCTCCTATAATATAACGTTCGTAATTACGCCACTACTGTATCTAACTATAGAGTGTCATATTTTTTTGTAGCGTAAATAATTATTATTTACAAAAAGAAAAAAAATATTTGTTCGTCGCAATTTATTTGATAAGAAATAAATAAATCGACGGTTTTAAACGAATGACCTACACATTAAAAAAAAAAAATACGTACAATTTTAGACCGTATTTTTTTTTTTGTAATATAAAAATACAAAATTAATTAAAATGGGTTTCATTTTTTGGAGAAAACAATTTTTTTTCTGCAATACTCGATATGTAAATAAATAAAAATTATCTTATAGCCGTAAAAAAACACTTGTAGATACGATCAAATAGCACTGTTCGCTTTTTAGGTTAAAAAAAAATTCACATTTCACCTCGGTTTGAATTGTGTATCATGTATAGGTTTCCTCGACGTTATCGTTGTGTACGTTCGTGCCCGTACAATAAAACAATACACTCGACGGTTATTTGTGCGCGAATATTTTTTTTACGCAATAATTAATAATTTTATTCGATTAAAATTCACAAATTCCGAGCCGTTTGAAAAGACCGCAGTTCTTATTTCGGTAGCCAATATAGATTGTTATAATCGCGCTTTTATACGTACTTTAATACGAGTGTATATTGTATTACGTGGTGGCGGATAAATTTATAGAGATATTAAAAAACGCGTTTATTTATAACTCAAATTTTGACAAAACTGTTTCATTTAAAAATATGCGAATGTTTTGTAAAAGTCAAACGTGTTGATTGTGCGAGCGGAACGAATGAGCTTCGTTTCGTTTTTTTTATTTCTTCGTCGTCTAGGAATTAAAATCGCATAAAATGTAGAAAATATTGTACACTATATGTGTGCAGGAATATCTGCGCCGCTCTCGTGTCTTACGTCGTGGTTAAAATATTGTTATTTAAATTTTTTTTTTGATGCAATTCGTTAATCTCGAGCGGAACGATAATAATTTTGCGCGTCCAAGATTATATAATTTATTATTTTTGATCGAATGACTCGCGCCGGTTTTTTAATCTGATTTTCGTGTCGCGGTTATCCGACGTAATCCTTAATCAACACCGTACCCTTCTTGTATAAAATTCAATTAAGTTTATTATTAGATAATATTAATTATTTAAAAGTATATATACATAAGAAAATAGTTTTATTAAAGAAAAATACGTACAAATTTATTACGCCTATTTTATACGGTTTTTATATTTTATTTTAAACGGTTTATGATTTAGTGCGTTAAAAAAAAAAAAATACTCTAGTTATTTATCACGTTTAATATCGATTATATTTTTATTCCGCTATTTATTTATTCAGCAATCAAATCATATCGTTTGATGTAATAATACTAACCCATCGTTTAAACGCGTTCTTAAAACATTTTTACATTTTTTCAATCTCGATAAATTATTAAAAATAGTAAAACAGTAAAAAAAACCGAAAACATATTATATATTTTGTTTTATACACAATGTTGAACGAACCTAACTGATCTGTACGACTGCACGCATAAAATACGAATTGACTTTTCTTTTTTGTACAATAACGGTATTATAATTAATGCGTATTGCGCGTAGGTAATATATTATGAACAAAATAGTGAAACGGTTTTTTTTTTCGAGGAAAAAAGCGTTAAAAATGAAAGCATATTATTTATCCGAAAAAAAAAACAAAATAGAGATTTCTGTAAATATTTTCAAAAAAAGGCATAAATTACTATTTAAATTGGTTTTAACGCGTCGAATTTAAATCGGACCTATGCTTAATATCTATTAAATTCCCAAACAAAGACAAATAAGTACGTTTAAAAACGTATTAATATCGTTTTTATAATAATAATCGATTCTACGTTCACCTTGAGCAATGAAAACATAGAACAAGGGGTTGAACACAACGTATCAGTATTTATATGACATATTATATGCATAAATGTGGAATCCATTTGATGTGTCCTCTAGTGTCGTGAAGTCCATTTAATGAATAGTATCCGTATAATACAGTTTTCAACATACGTCTACTATTTTCACTTAAATGAAACATTTAGAAACACGCATCAAACGGAAAAATGTCCACGAAATGGAGAGATAAGATATACGAATTAGTGTAATAATAATTGTTTTAATATATATTATGTACGTATACGTATATAAACGGACACTTTTATTAAAACGTATTCTTTAAGCGAAAGTGACTCGGAGACCAGGAGAATAATAAATCCATACGGCGTAATGTGTTTTATTATTATGAAAAAACAAAAAAGTAACAACTGTGTATGGGAAAATTATTGAATAATGGTTAAGTAGTTAGTGTTTAAAATAAATATTCAGTCGCAAACGTAAACATTAACGACATATTAAATTTAAGTAACGAATTTAACGAATTCATTTCGCAAACAGTGATTTTCCGGTGTATTTATGAAATTGTAAGTAAAAAAAAAAACACATGGAACTTTTACTTGGAAAATATTTATGTAATATTCGTTAATAAATTATTTACATAAAATAAAAATTATTAACATCGAAATATTATATTTATATAATAAAAAAATAGTTAATGAATGTACAGCGTAATAATTACACACCGTTACAGAAAGAGTGACCACTGACCATGTACTATAGGTACTACAATATTAATTTCACGGTTTTCTGTTTCACCATATTATTATTATTATTTTTTTTTTTTTCGTTACATAAAAAATAGATTTTGATCTTAATTCTTTTGAATTTCATTGAGTCACAATACATAATCGTATCCGGATTAATATTAATGTTCGCGTTTCATAATACGGACACTTTTTATGGAGCATTGGTATCCATACGCATACATTGATATTGTCTATATTTATTCTAAATCTTCTAATTGGATAAAAAAAAATTTATAACATCGCAAAAATAATATGCTAATATATTAATCCGCGATCGGTCGCGCCGTTAGAAAAAATTTGACATACAACTTATTTTAAGAATAACTATAGTCGATTGAATGACAATAGTAATATCCCTTTTACTGATGTTTTGTTTATACACAATTATGAATCAAATAATACCATAATTGTCGATAAGATTAAATTATGTGACAATTATTTTCAGTGGTGTTATCATTTATGTATTAACATTTTTTTTTTTCATGTATATTTTTTGTATTTTTTCTAAATAATATTTTTATAACGCGTAAAAAATAAAATTTTCACTTAATTTATAAAAAAATGTCGAAAATTTTATTTTTCTTATTAATTGATTAGAAAAATCAGAAAATATGCATTAAAAACGAATAAATCTTTATAATATGCGTGTAAAGAAAAAAATGCTAAAATACGCAATCAAAATTTTTAAATTTGAAATCCTCATATCATGAAACAAACGTGTATATTTAATCCGATTTCTCCTAACTATTTCCCGAACAAATATGCAAATGCGTAAAGTCCCGTGCCCTGGTAATAAAATAACACTGAAATCTTCATTCACAGTGATTTTCACTCAAGCGATATCCGCAACGAGATTCGCGGCTCGCCACCTTTTTTTTGTACTTATTTACATTGAAATTATATAACGTGATGTCCAATCGTCCGAAATCACGCATTATTTCTAAATATTTTTTCGTCTTCCGCTTTAGACACGTTGTGAAGAGAATTCAAACGAAATGTCGATTTTATTTTTTTCCGCACAGGTTATTCGATAATGGCGGATACACGGGGATGTTTTACAACAAGTACGACGACGATTACTACGTGTCGGCCGCCGACGAAACGGTGGAGTACAATGACGTGTACGACGAGTTTCTAGTGTACTGGAATGTGCCCACGTTTCAGTGTCACAAGCACGGGTACAACTTCACCGAAGTGGCTGATTGGGGTATGCAACAAAACGTGGGAGACGAATTTCGCGGAGACAAGATCAGTTTGCTGTACGATCCGGGTTTGTTTCCGGCTCTGTTACAAGGAGGAAGTTCCCGGGGCGACTTCGTCATCAGAAACGGTGGCGTGCCTCACGAGGGCAACCTCACCAAACACTTGGACATATTCACTAGTGACCTGGTCACCAAGCTGGTGCCGGACCCGAGATTCTCCGGTGAGCAAAGGTCTCCGAAAA
This sequence comes from Slavum lentiscoides, assembly GCA_032441835.1. NCBI lineage: Eukaryota > Metazoa > Arthropoda > Insecta > Hemiptera > Aphididae > Slavum > Slavum lentiscoides. The sequence goes on along the minus strand of CM063712.1, from coordinate 6,190,520 downwards.
TTAAGGGGCCTGCGCGCGACCTGTAACATACGTTACTGGAAGAACTCTCACGCCTTTTAGTGTGAACCGATTTCGATATTTGTTTTGTTTTGTTGGACAGAGCGAAACATTTTGCAGGGCGCATTGGTCTCCGATTCTCAAAATTTTATTTCTAATGGGAGTTTGAATACGAACAATCTTTACAATATTTTTAACGAATTTTTTTTTTTATAGTTTTTACAAAGGTAATCTAAAATCGACGTCCAATGCACCCTGTAGGAAGTCATCTTTTTTCCAAAAACGACAAAATTAGCGAAATCGGACACCTCTAGGAGGCGTGAGAGCTTTTCCTGTAAAACATATAATATCGAGCTTTGCATTTTCTGTCTGTCGGTGCTGTTTGACGTGTACAAAATAAAATTTCGAGAATCGATGTTCAATGCGCCCTGCAAAATGTTTTCCTCTTTCCACAAAAAAAAAAAATATATCGAAATCGGATCAATTTTCAAGGCGTAAGAATTTTTCCAGTGACGCATGTATTTCAGTTAAAATACAGCCCTACAGGTCGGGCGCAGGCCTCTAAATCTAACTTCGTACGTCAATGCGAATCTTACAGATTAACAATAATACGAGTTATCATGTATGCGACTATAGTCTGTCTAAGTGATAATGGAGTCGAATATTAGACTCTAAAATCTAAACGCGTGTATGTTTTTTTTTTTATAAAAATAGAATAATAATTTTAAGGTTATTCGTTTAAAACGAAAAAAATATTTACATATACGAAACAAATGTATTTTATAAATATTATTATATTGATCCGTGTGTATCGTAATATTATGTATAACAGGGTTAGCCGTTATTGATTTTGAACACTGGCGTCCTATGTACGAAGAAAATTTCGGTTCGTTATCAGCGTACAAAGAATATTCTTTGGAAATCGAGAAATACAATCATCCGTTTTGGTCGAAAGAATATCTACAAAAAGAGGTATACTTTTTGTACGTATTTAAAAAAAAACAACTTTTGTCCTTACGATCGCTCATCGTTTATTACTTCTAAGGAAATTAATTGGCGTATTGCGCGGTTCTGATGGCATACGGTTGCATTTTTTTTCATTTTTTTGTTATTATTTATAAGACAACATATTATTAGATTATTTATTCTTACTTGTCCAATGTTGAAAAGTAAAATCGATTTAAATAAATCTCATCGAAAATGTAAAGTATAATTTAATAAATTGTACCACGTTCGCCGGATGATTGTTAATTTTTTAATTCGTGGCAACAATTATGGAATTAAAAATATAATGAAATGAATGAATAATGTAATGAACAAAATAATATCCGATGTCTTATTAATACAGTATAAAAAACGGACACTTATTTCATTTTATTCAGGAAAATCCATGCATTTAAATAATATATATTTCTAATCACGCGGTTTTTGTTTTATTAACGAAAATTAATTTCTAAAACCTAAAAATACTTTTTCCTAGGCTTCGAGAAAATTCGAAAAAGCAGCCGCGCAATTCATGAAACGAACGCTACAAATCGCAAAGTCATTACGACCGAATGCTTATTGGGGATACTACGGATTTCCGTTCTGTTTCAATTATACACCAAAGAACGATCAACCGAAATGTTCAGCGAACGTAATGAAAAATAACGAAAAGTAATGTATAAATAATTGTAATTATAGCTTTTATCGAGTGGAAAACGTGAAGCCGTTCTTATTTCCTTTTTTTTTCACTATATAGATTTCGGTGTGAAATGTCATTCCATATATATATATATATATGCCTACTACGTATATTTGTATGAGATTCATATTATTAATATTTTAATATTCGTATTATTCCGGTTAACAAGCGTAGTAGTTTGTATATTTTCAACAATATTCGAAATAACAATACGAATTTCATGAAATATTTCGAATCTAAAAACTTTTATAATTATCGCAGAAAATTATATAAATAAAATCGCAAAAACTACACATAAACAGAGATGTACGAGCGTACGTGCGTATTGTATTACAATTTTGAAGCGGGCACTTTTACTGTTTTAAAAGATTTTTGTCTAACCCCACGTTATTACGGAACAAATACGAATACGCATATATTATGAATTCTTGTGTCATAACGTTAATGAATACCTACCTAACCGTTATTAAATGAGTTCCGAATTCATATACAAAAAAAAAAAAAATGCTTAAAATACCCGTAAACGGACTATATGGTATGTTGTTCGTTTATGAAATATTAGTTATATTGGACAACATTATTAATTACTGGTTGTACCTATAGCACAATTTCTATTTTCTATTTAAAATAGATATCACTGAGAAAAATGAAAGCGCCATCGTCTTCGTTTCTCCGTTATAAATTGATATGTAAATAATCGTGAAAAAACGTGCATGTAGTGTGTTAAGAAATAAACGGGAATTAGCTTATTATATATTGTGTTATTATATTATATTATAACGAAACGAAATTTATGTTCATTCGAGGGCAATGATATTTAATAATTATTAGGGAGACACAGTTAAACAGTTTAACGTCGAACGCGCACATTTCATAATCACAAACTGTTATTACTTACTATTATTATTATTGCTATTACGGTTCGTTTAATAATAAACGAGTTTCTTTAATTTTCTAATTTCCAATATGACGTCACGATTGAGTATTTAAGTTAATTAATTAATGATAATAATAATTTATGAGTCATTCGTCATCCGATCACAAGTTTCACTATAATATTGTAATATCAACTTCCAATACGTCATATTATGTTACCCACTTACGTACCGGAACTATTAACATAAACTATAACACAACGACTTTATCGTTGAAGCCGTTTAAAAAAAATCATAAACACACTATAATATTATTGAATTTACACGAGTTGTTATTGTTGAAAACCCAAATGGCCCACGAAACGACAATAATTATTTAACAACGTTTTCATAATATAATTTCCAATGGTCACTTGTATCATAAAAATATAATAATTAGAAATACACGTGTTGCAATATCGATGATGTAATAATACGTATAGGCACGGTCGTCTTTGGTGCAGCGTAATGAAAATATTATTAACATCGATTGTGCTCCCCCACTCACAACTCGTATTCGTTTCAAAATAAAATAAATTCATGTTATTTTCTATGCAATCTGTACTCGCAAAAGGTAAAATAATTAATCTTATGGCGACTACGTATACTGTCATGAGATGTGAAACTAATGTGCAGGCTCGTGTGCAGTAACGATTTTAACGTTTTCAATCATATTTTATAGTAAATGTAACCCGCAGTAATACGAGTTTATGTGTAGAAATCTATATATTTTTGGAATTCGAACGAATGATTCGTCAAAGACATTTCGAATTTTCGTGACCAGTTTTTTTTTTAAATTCCCAATACACGTAATTAAAAAAAACGAGACTGCTAGTACTCGAGTCATCGATGTGTAAACGTCGCGTGAACGGTAAAAATGGAAAGGGATTGTGACTGTGATTTGTGAATATTGGTATCTTTATTCAAAGTAATTTCGATAATAAATATTATTATTAGTTGTCATGACAACAGCTTACACATTTCCCGAGATTTACCCTCGTACCGCCGTAATACACATCAAAATTATATTCACGCCGATACTTCGATGTTTCGGCATCGTCGTGCGAGTGTCCAATAAAACGAGGACGAAAGATTTGACGAATTTTAAATTTTGTCCAGGGCAGGACATTTCTTCGTAAACCGCCTCATCCCCCCCAATTACGGATAGTAGATGTTTTTAAATCCGTTCAGTTACGAATACAATTCAACTGAGTATCGGGACGATTTTGTTTTTATTGACACCAAATAAAGTTTAATGTATTGTAGTTTAAAACGTTTTTTATGTCGTAGGCAATTCGAATTTGACACCGTATTATAATTTACTTTACGCGTAGTGTTTTGTTATTTTTAAATAATATTATTATTCTGTTCGACTAGATCCAAATGGTTGTTCGAAGAGAGTACGGCTATTTTCCCGTCCTTGTATTTCAAATACGATGACATGAATTCGGAAAAGCGAGCAAAATTCATGCAAGGTAGAATGGCGGAATCGACTCGCGTGGCGAATATGGGCGTTTCCAGAAGATCCGTATATCCGTACACGTGGCTTAAATATTACGATACAAAACAATTCGTGGACAAGGTAATTACGATTTCGGGAAACAATAAATACCCATTCCAGACTTGGGCACATGATATTTTTTGATCTTTGTGTATTGAAAACTACGTCGTGTATTTCAATAATTAATCGATTTACAGCAATTAACGCTGTACGCTTGAATTATATTTAAAAACAATTATTTTATCATACGTATCAATGACGCACAAAGAATTTCAAAAAAAATAAATAAATAAAACAATTTCGGCTAAATAAAATTATTTTAGATATTAATAAGATTTATTTAATAATATGTACAGAAATCCGAAAGCACACTTGTTTATGAAAAAACTTAGGTGGTACATTATAATATTTATTTATTATAAATATACGGGCTGGGCCCTTTTTAACATACAACATATGAGATATTACATGCGCGTTTGTATATGTAAAATATTTACGTATTCGGTATGAATATCAAAACACCAAAACCGTTATTTTCGAAATTCCGGAGAAATACAATAAAGAATTTTGATAAAAATCGCGTTTTCGTCCGCTTTTAAGTGGTTCTATCGGCCGAGTATAAAAACTATCGAGAAAATCGAAGAGTTACATTCTCGAATTACCACCCGAGCAAAATTGTCTACCGGAAAATGGGTAAGGACGTGTAATGATCGGAGCAATTCTGCTAGTCGGCAAGTCGTACACTGAAAAAATAAGAAATTAAAAAGGGAAAACGTAATTTTAAAAACCATTAGCTTCGCTCAGAATCTAAAACGAGTTCCGGCAAAACAGAAAAATTGTCTCTGAAATTGATTGAAAACGACATTAATAAAATAGATAGAGGATAATAGTTTCGAGAAAAACGTCACTTCGTATTATTTATAATATACAAGTCGATACGATGAATACAAAAATACATTTTTTTTTTACATTCTTTAAATCTCTGTAACTGTTTTACTGGTTGGTATTTTGAAAAAAGCTTGAAAAATGTTCTTTTTAAAACGTGTCTTTTAGTAACTAAAATAAAGTATTTTTCAACTATCTTTTATATGTTAAGTGTTTTATCTTTAAAATCACTCTGAAGAGTACTTTTTCTGTTTTGCGTGAACGTGTTTTTTTTATACCAGTGAAAATCGTCGGTGAGACTTCCACGTCTTGAACGCTGACGAATGCTATAATTAATTTGTTATTAATGAGTTGCACTTCATTTCGCGAACAGATCTTTTGAAATTTTCGTCATGAAGATTAATTACCAATTCGTCGGCTCATTAACTGCATATTATAATTATTATGCGATTGAAAACGTCCATTATTCATATAATTCGCAAGTTGATAATATTTTAATAATCCTATATAGACACGCGCACGAGTAATTTTATAAATTAAATCCAGTGGATTACTATTTTATTCTAAAAATAACGATTAACTCTACAAACCAAATGATATTTGTAATTTTTAACGGTTTCGAATAAGCCGGCAGTAAGACCGAGAGTTTTAAAAAGAAAAATGTGTATCGATTTTTGCACAGAACGCGTGAAACCAATAACATTTGTATTATGTTATTATTAAATACGCATATAACGATTTATAAACTACATTATAACAGACAATAATTGACGACGAATCATAATTAAAACGAACTGACTATATAGGACAAAAATAAAATAAAAATGATACTATCGAAAGTAGTAAATTAACGGTTGGAAAGAAAAATTTCGAATTGTTAATTACTCGGGTAATTGAATAATTGTTACGGTATAGTTGCGATTGAAATAAAAATCTAAAGTTTAATTTTAAATTTTGAGCGCGGCGAGGAATCCATTGGTTTTATATTGATGATTCTTTTTTTACCCAAAAAAATCTACCAGAAGGAGTTCTCCGATCTTTACGGTCACAGTTTGTCTCCTGCAGCAAATTGCATCTAGTTGGTACTTATTATTAATTATATGCTCTATATTATTATATAGTGTTAATAATAAATAATGTAACACCGAAGCTCCGCTCAAAATCCTATTATCGAACGCAATGATTTATCATTGCTTTCAAATTTTATAGTGATAACCCTAAAGTCTTTATCAAAGTAATTCACTTAAGCGGCATTCACAACACCCCGCGGCTCATTAACTTTTTAATTTTATATTTTAAAAAAACTATAACGCGTATAATGGTAGATACACTGCAATAATTAATACAATCGTGTATCCAGTAAACGCGTTCGTACCGACCACGTTGTTGATTTTATTGTATTTTTCTAAGGTCGATTTGATGAATTCGTTTTCAATCCCGAAGAAGAACGGTGCGTCCGGTGTTATCATCTGGGGAGCGTCTAACGACGTGAACACCGAGAAGAAATGCAAAGCCATGTACAACTATTTGACCGGTGTACTCGGGCCTACGCTGAAAACGTTTTACAAGAACAACAGGAAAACGGTGAAAAAAAGGAAAGCCAAAGTCGACAGTATATTCGATTATTTTCTTTAACGTGTATTCAATAACTATCATTTTACAGTCACTAATCGTATATTATAATATTATTATTTATCACTGAGTTACCTGGACGTGTAAACGATTTATTAGTTTCACAACTGTTATTACAATAATATGTACATAATATATAATGTTATTAACTTATTTACAAATTATTTTTTCGTTGAAATAAATCGTATATATTTATTTATTATTTTTAAGGCTTTTCGATTTTATTTCGATTTAATGAAAACGAAAAAAAAAATGAAATTAATTTTTCTAAACGATAAAAATCTACGAATATATTATGTGTTGTTATTAGTATTGCTCGTATTTCGTAAATCGTAATGCGTAAGAACAATACTTGAGATTAAATCGTTCGGATGGATTTTTAAATTATTTTCTTCTTCTCTTCGTGTCCGGTCCTAGTAGTTTATCAGTTATCACGTATTTATATCTTCCTATTCAAATGTTCTGCCAACTATATGGCACTGACATTCATTTCTTCTATATCCTTCTCATACTCTGTACTCAGCATTAAGATTTGGACAATCATAGACATGTATTTCGTCCTGAACTTCTCCACATTCGCATTTGTCATTTACGACTAAACCCCATCTGTACGAGTCCTTTTTATTGCGGCGGCTGCATGATGCTTTTATTCGGTATTTATTGTTCTCCGTAAATTCCATGGAAGTGTTTTGACTTTATGCAATTCTTCTTTTGGCGTCTCTGTAATTACATTTTCTCCCATTTCTCTTAAATTTACCGTCATTTTTCCCCGTCGTCTTACTCTTTCCTCGCCAATTGAGCTATCGATCACCGTAATTGCTTTTATAAATTATTTAAACGTTATTTAACTTATTTGATCTATTTTCAAAAAATGATCTATGAGATTGATTAATAAAAATCGCGTAATCTACGACACGTAAAAATTATTTTTACAATAAATTATATTTCGACAAAACACTCATAATTTGATTATCAGGTTACACTATAATATCGTTTACACTTGTAAAAAACTGAAATTAAAAATTTTTTCAGAAAAATAATCCCGACGCCGATGCGCCATATAGATAATATTATGTATTTATTTGTACCTATATTGTTCATTTTATTATAGGCCATATTTATGGATCAATAGTATTATACGTAATATATCGTGCACCTATACAAAATTGTATTCTCCGTGGTTGCGGGCAGAAGTTGAAAAAAAATTTTTATTATTTTTTTTTTTAACAATACTCGTAGATTTTCAATGTATTATAAATAATATTGAACATTTTCCATGGCCCATTAAATGTATTTTTTTTCAAATTTATATCCGAATTTTTGTAATAAATCTTTATTGTAATTATTCAAATAATAAAATAAATAAAACGTGTTAAAACGAGTGAGACCCCCAACCCCCCTTCACGCCGTCCCGACGGAAAACCCGAATCGTATAAATAACGATTGATTAAAAACAAAACGGATTGAAATCAGAGGAAATAAGAATCTTGTTCGGCCAAGTCGCTAATTAATAAATAAATATAATGCATTTGAAAATTTCGTATTTCCGAATTAACATATTCCCATTGGGGTTAGTTATTTTATTTCGAACGGGTGTATTTGTTAGTCGGTTTATCGCGAAATAAACGAAGAGATTATTATGAAACGAATGATTTTTGATGTGTAAACATCTATTACGGCGGTATCTCGGGAAATGGGGTACGGAAATGTGTAAGGTGTTGTCATGACAACTGATAATAATAATAATATATTTATTATCGAAATTACTTCGAATAAAGGTACCAATATTCACAATTCCGTTCCATTTTTACCGCTCACGCGACGTTTACACACCAATGTCTCCAGTACTAGCAGACTCGTTTTTTTTTTTGAAAATATTTCTAAACACACGGCTATATTATTTTCAGTAAATATCCGCTCCGTCTGTCCCATCATTACCGCACAGTGAAACGAATACGTTATTGTACATTGCAATGCGAATCATCAGTCAAAAATATTATGTCTCGGCTATATAATTCGGCAATATGGCACACATGTGCACGTTTACAAACGATACTCTTACAGCCGGAGTCATACTTGTCATCCAGATGGACTTTTGCACGTGTATTTCGAAAACTATACACTTAAAATAATATGACACTATGACAGGCACGTATTAATCTCGGAATTTCACCTACAAACTGCAGTCGCGTATAACCGTTGGGTGACTAGCGTTTACAGAGGGCTCCCCCTTCGCCGAATGTTGAACATTCGAGTCGTAACGCGCGTATAGAAAATTAAAATCCAAAATTACGTTTAACGAGTACCTACCTACATGATTTTTCGTTATTAAATCGACAAAAATCTGCGGTGGCAGATACACAAAACTTTTATTAGGAGTTTGAATACTGAAGTAATTATAAAAAATATATTACGCGTTCATTGTACGTACCAAAAAAACGTTTACTAGTGAAAACGTAATTGGATTTATTGACGAAAATCGATATCGGGCTCTTGCGTGTTTTAAGAAATTGTCACTGGTCGACATTAAAAAAAAAAAAAAATCAACGCTACATTGGCTTAAGAGCGAAAACGGGAGTATTCGGGGAGGTATTTTCTCCAAAATCCGTATAAACCACTTAAAATTTAGAAAAATTACAAGGTATCGTCATTCTCAGGTGGCTAAATTAAAATTAGCACTCGTTGTTTTTGAATTTTCGAATTGTGGCTACGCACATTTTTAATCGACGTTACGAACCTTTAAAAAGAATAAATTAACAGTGTTAATTTTTATGCTGTACATTGTTTGAGAGCACCCCTTCAAATTATTTTCATTAGAACAGGGGACGGGACGTGTTGTTTCGTTAAAATAATATTGAAATTTCGATTTTGTAAAGTTGCGTTGAATATGATAATAAAAATTATTTTTTGATAATAACGATGACAGGAATATGCGTTGGACCTCCATTACGGACTTTTAAACCCGGCTCCTCTTATATATTGTCTTGGATACGCGGGGGAAAAAGATCTGCTGAAGAAGAATGTTGCTCTAAAAGGAAAAATACAGAAGTGAATCACAGTTACCAACAGTTGTGGAATGTCATTTAAAATTAATTAGGTACCTACCAAATAAGCTAGGGCAAAAGTGTAATTATTAATTTTTATATTTTAATAAATGACAAGTTTTAGAAAACATATTCATCGTAATTGTTGGTATACATTATTGATAAAATATATTGTAATAATTTGACGAAGATTAATGGTTGGGGGTGTGATTTATTTACTGTAAAGGACGCTAAATTTTTTTACCGTCTTGGAGTCTCCTTTCTTCTATTTTTCCAATTCGAACACCGTATACGATCCACTACTAAATTGTAAATTGTCTCGGAAGTTACAGTGTTATTGAAGCACACATTACAGCGAGTGGAACTTCTTTATGATTTCACTAAAAATAACGAAACGTTCATAATGTTATGTAAAACGTCATTTCCGACCAAACAAACGGTTAAAAAAAATTGATTGTGACTGAATCTAAATTTGAAAATTCTACCCCCTACCCGGGAGGTCAAAATTAAATAATTATACGTAAAATATGTGTTTTTGAATGTCCGAGAGGTAATCCCTGTGATTTACTACCTATATATATATATCGATTGACTTTCGGTGTTTCTTTTTTTAAATTTGTAGTGATAATTTTATAGCCATAATTTTGGAGGGTTTGAAACGGAATTTAAAAAAAACGTTTATGGTTTTAAATATTTTTATACTATTATCGTTTAGTTTTCTTCATTAAATATAGAATTCTATGTCCAATTATTATGTTCCTAATTTAACAGCATTTCTTTCGACGCATATAATTAAAAATGACGATATTGTCAATAACACAATAGTTACATAATATTTTATTATTTTCTAATAATAGTTTATATTTAGTGCTTCGCTAGTCAACGGACATTTAACAACATAACAGTAAACCTCGTGGTCCTATAGTAATAGTACAACAATAATTCCGTTGAAAACAAAAAAATTATATCGTTCGTACACTATTAAACATATTATACGAAAAATTATGAATTAATTATTATGGATGCTTATCGAAATATAATAGCGTTTACTCATACCATTTTATACCAATTATATGTCGTACATATTATACTGAATCGTTACAATGTTATTTTTGTTTTTCATCTGGCACCGGTTTTTAATTTTCCCCCCTCCTCCCCATTTCAAAATATCGATGGTTTTCAATAATCGAATTTCGATTTAAGTTTGGCTTCCAATACTTATTTATTTCAATAAAACTTGTTGATTTTGAATATCGTTAAAATAAAATATTTATTGCAGTTTAAATGTTGAATGTCGATTTTGCTTTCGAAATTGATTCTTAACGTTTTTACAGGCATTCAAAATCTTTTTCGATATCGGGTTCAAGCCTCGAAAACAATGGATTATTTCGGAAAGCAAATAAGCGAAATTTCTTCTACACGTATGCGTATGTGAATTGCGTTCACAGTAGTCGTTGTATTTTTTAGATTCTGAGCGAAACGAGGAATGTATTGGTTTTACAATGATGTGTGTTTTTTTTTATGTCTGTACCCAAAAATTCTACCAGAAGAGTGCTCCGACCTTTTCTGATTACAAATTTCATCTAGTTTGTCATTTTTCGGTCATTTTTCGATTTTCTCAATATTTTTTTCAATAAGTCAGGAAAAACTACCAAAAATTACATAAAAACGCTAAATATGCAATTTCGTCTTAATCGTTTGTATAATCGTTTTATCGAATACAATGATTTGTCATTGCTTTCAAATTTAAAATAGAAACAAAACTCTAAAATCTTTATCCAAATAATTCACTTAAGCGATATCCGCAACACCCCGCGGCCTCGCTGCCTATTTTTTCTTAATAATAATCCGCGATATAAATTTGTGGTGTACAATGAAGATATCAACAATTTTGATTCAAATTTTATTTGTAGGCACTCGATTACTGTACATTTTACAAACCCTGAAGACCACAACTCTGGACACGAACAAATCGTTTATAACAACAGCTATTTGAGTTTTCTACCGAAATAAAAATCCGAGGATGTAATCGTTACAGTGTAATATATTGTAATAATTATAGTTTTTCATTAAATCAATACGGTTACCGCAGCACGAGTTCAGTCTACTAACAGGTACTACCCAACGCGAAGTGAAAAAAAAGTTTTTCGAACGATTTACGCCAATCGAAGGTGTCAAACGTTTTCGACTATTTCAACTAACGTTTCTCGATTTTTCTATGATTTTTTTTTTTTTTGTTTGAGAAATCGTTATAGAAAATATCTGTAGTGATTTTAAAGAAAAACGTTTTAAACCCATGGAAGTCACCAGCTGCGCTCCAATGTAGGGTAAGGTCACCTGCCTAAATATTTTATTTTTAACTCTTATTTACATCTGCCAGTGCTGAATGATCTTTTCCGCGAAATATAAAATAAGGTTAGGACAACTAATTCATGACGTACGTACAAAACCTAATAAAGAACTAATCTGTTATTAAAAATAATAACATAATATATTCATTGATTTTGAATATAAAAATACATAATATATAGCGTAAGTATATCAATTAGTAATACTTATATTTATTTAATCATTTTATAATAATATTGAATTGATTTTTAATAATTTCGTGTGAGGAACGTATGTTTTTGTTTAAATTAGTCGTGCGTAAATCGATATATTATTTATTTGTGTGAATTCCTTTAATAAATATAATGTAATTATAAAAAAAAGTTGCGTGTGTCATTTGTTTATTTATCATCATCAGACCTAGACACAATACTTATTAAATGTGTCTAGACGTGTTTTTACAGATCAATGAATACAATCTAATAGGTTCGCAAAATCTAAAATATTTTATTTCCTAACACTAACAATTTATTGTTTTGATTAGTTAGTCTGTAGACTAAAAAAAAAAAAAGTATTTAAATAAAAAAAAATACCACCGTCTACCTGTCTGCTATACGGTATCAATGTCAGTGTCACGCTTAAAATTGATGACTTATACATAACTTCCGGTAGTACAGCCTTGTTTTGTGCTACGGAATAACAGAATCGGCAAATTTGTCGTTACCACCGCAGTAGGTGGAAAAGTGTAAAATATCGCGCTACATACTAAACTCATTATTTTTTAGGTAAATTAATTAAATTTTTTTTTTTTTCATAAGTGCATTATTCCAAATAAGAAACAAATAGAATCGCGGATCGTTTTCGTTGTCACGATGGTTTTACAATAAATCTTTTGTTAAATAATTTCGAGACTTATAAATTACAACGTATTCACTACTGGTAAAATCTTTTTGAATTGAATACGTTTATTAACTGATCGAGTAGACTTTTTGAAATTATGAGTGATGGATTGATGGAGTTTATATTGGTTTTTAAGTGATGTGATTTCCGGTCAACGTTTTAAGAATTTTGTGCTGTATTGCGGTATTGTATTTGAGATTGAAAATTGGACACAAATAGTCAACATACTTAAGATATATTCTCATTAAATCTTTAATTGTCGAGAAAATCACCGATAAAACTTATATAATATACAACAAAGGTATTTATTAAATATTTTTTTTTTTACTTTTGGTGAAACCGAAATAATATTTTCGAACGTGTGTCATTTGTTTGTTTAATTTTTATCATCAATTAGTCATGAAGTTCAATGATTATCAAATTCAGGATGTTTAAAAAAAAAGTAATTTAACCCGAAAAATTCCGTAAAAAACTAATATATTGAACGGCTCATCAATTTCGAATTGAATTAAAATTTTTCGTTAGTTTTATGTTATTCAGAAATTTAAATTATATTTTAATATTGTTCAGTAAAGAAAAAAAATCTTTTTTACCAATAATTAATTCATTATTTTTACCTTTATTCGGACACCTAAACCGCATTTTAGAAAATATCTATTAAGACTAATGAATTAATATTGGTAGATTAATACAATTACTACATTCGAGTTAATATGAAATTATTGAAATTTATAATTTCATATAAAATACATTTTTGATAACAAATTATAATATATATATATATATACGTATAATGATAAAATATTTAAATAATTAAACGTTTATTCGTATTAGTTTTATTTTAGAATTAAAAAAAAAAAAATGATTTTTTTGAAAAATTTATGGTGTCGATAATTTTGTCGACTTTTGCTGAGGCGTGAGCATAAAACACAATTACAAGGGAAATAAAAAAAAGGTAACGAGCCGCTGGTTGTTGTGAATGTTGTTTAAGTGAATTACTTGGGGTAAGATTTTACAGTGTATTTTTATCACTCTACATATTTTGAAAGCAATGATAAATCAGTGCATTCGATAAAACGATTCGGAGCGGAGCTTCGGTGTTATATTATTTATTATTAATACTATATAATAATAGATTATGTATACAGCATATAAATAATAATAGTAATTTTTAATATAATTTCTTCTAATTTGTCGGTAGTTTTTGAGTTAAAGTTTTAGAGGGTTTTGGGAAAATCGAAAAATGACCTCTCTAAAGTACCAACTAAATGCGATTTGCTGCCGGAAACAAACTGTGACCGAAGAGATCGGAGCATTCCTACTGGTAGAGTTTTTGGGCACAGACATAAAAAAAAGCACATTATTGTAAAAACAATAGATTCATCGCTCCGCTCAGAATCTAAAAATTGATTGAAGTACTTTCCAGGTAGAAAATTAGTTTTTCACTAATATACATTTTAACTATACATTTTAAGCACTTTTTCTCCCCTTCAAAACGTTGACAGACAAATTTTAAATAAATACAAAAGAACGCGTTATTGTAAAATCCGGCATTAAAATTAAATTTATAATATTCGGAATTTTAATTAATTACACAATATTGTTATGCGGAGATGACTTTATGGTAAGCGGGGGAAGAAATAGTATTAATACATTAAAAAAAAAATATTAGATCTCGCATGAACGGTGGCCGAATCTCAAGTTATGCCCATAATACAGCGTGGTAATCACGTAGGGCATTCGGTTAAAGGTTTCGCAGTTGGTGTCTAAACTTAGATGGATGATACACGATCGGTATTTCTCTCACTCGTGCCTACCGGTTCGCATATACGCTATATGCATACCGTACATTGTTGGACAACTATTATAAACCTTGAGCTCTGATTGATTGGTGGAGATAACACAACAGCATACCGATAACGACTTCAAAATGTCATATCGACAATGACAATAATGAAACGTATTCAAATATTCAGTTTATTAACTTTAACTTGTGTATCATAAATCATTGTAATCATAAATTTTTTACTGTCGAATATTATGTATTGGTGAATATGATTTTTCCAGAAACATTCCATTGTGAAACGGTCAGAGACGATGTAATGCAAAGATGCGGCATATATTTGAAAAACTCGAACGACACGCATTAGAATTTTCGTTTAAGAGTTCCGAATGGAGGAAATAATCGTGTGTTAGTTAGAATTATATATTAAATAGAATGTTCGGCAATTATAACATGCGTTTGAAATCAAATTACAAAAATCCAGTGACGTAATAAAATTTAACAAATTACAATCTCCCACGTACTGGCCGATAATAATTTGGCGTTATATCGCTGTCGATTAGTCGCACAAGCAAAAAAATGCAGCTAACTATATTGCACACGATTTATACAATAAGTCTCTAGCAAAAAGTGTATAGTGTGCTCATGTGCCGTAGACCTATCCATTCGGACTAACCCCTCGAGTGTTGTAGTGACGGTGCGTATGCGGCGCTACTCATATTACTCGCATTATTATACTCTTCATTTTTAGCGTTTCTATAATTCCGTTACACTTTGTCCTTACAACGTTGTATTTCTTGTATTATGAACTCGATTAATTTATCGAGTAAAGAAATATGCCTGAATATCCCTAAAGATACCGACAACAACATTATCGTACAAACAACTAGAGTTGAATTACTTTTGTTAATTGCCATTCTTAAAACCCTATGTGTTATTAATTGGAAATATTATTTTATACCAAAATATAACGCTCATATTACTACACATAATACTTATACTTGCCGTTGACGCATAGATTCGTCATTCAAAATTCTAATATACGTTTATTATAACGAACCGGTCGCGGTATACGTCATAATAATGTATAACGAGTTAATATGAAACATCTAGATTTTGAAATTAATTTAAATGCGTTTACTCTAGTAGTACCTCTGTTTGACAATTAAAATTCAACAGACCCGCGAACAAATACATTTATGTACAATAAATTGCGAAACAATATTTTTCTAGGAGTATAATAGGAGTATTCTGACCAGTGTGTATAGTTAATAAATCAATAACCTTCGTCCGAGTCGGTATTACAGTATATTTGATTGAAAAATTACAATCCAATTTACGTTTACATAATACGTTTAAACGAATCACCTTATAACGTCTTGTTGACACCTGATTTCAAATGGAAATAATAAATTTAACTTTGTTTTTTTTACTGTTGAAAATAATATTGATCTGTTCATTTATTCGATTAATAAAAATACTAACACTGAATATGAGACAATAGACAATACATCATTGATATTAGAAATTATAAAATACGTATTTTAATTATATACACACTATAATTCAATAATACTTTTTACTTACAAATATGTATATAACATTGGCAATATCCAAAAGTATAAGCAAAAAGAAAAAAAAAATAATAATAATAAAACGTAAATATTTAAACGAAAATACTACAATGCTAAAAATACGGTAGAAAATTTGAGCGACGTACACTTAATAAATTATTATTTAAAAACGGAAATAAAATGCAATTCGAATAATAACACGATACTAGTGCGTTAAAATTTAAGGGCCGGCCCGTCGATGTTATTACAGAGAACCTGACCGACCCTTGTTAAAACGAACAAAAAAAAAAAATCTGTAACTCATTAGATAGCCTAAAGTTATTATCTACCACACTCATTCGAGTTCATTAACCCTCCTAAATATGATTCTCCCTACACGATCGCAGTACCTCAAAAATGTAATGGACTGGAATTCCTGAGGAGTATTTCTGACGTAATTAACCGGCTATCAGCGCGATACCTAATACGGTATGCAGCAGTTATATAGGTAATTTTTAAGGTCCCCCCGGTCTCATCAACGCCCACTATATATTATGTATATATATATATATATTGATATGTTTTAATAAGTATATCACCCAGACACCTCCTAATACCATCACTATCAATTTATTTTTATTTTCGAAATATGCTATACGCGCGTATTTAATCACATTTCCTATGTAACGTACCTACGTATATACATAGATGTCGAGGATCGGAGCGGAACAGATGTTTCTTTTTCGTATAACGTGCGATCGGCGGCGGGGCACATTCCTTTTTGGTTTTACGCATTTCGTTTTTTTTTAAATAACCTATAGATTCGTACGAAAATCCCGAGTTAATCGTCGGAATAGTCGATTTTATTCTCGAGATATCCATTACGCGTAATTAATCATTAATAGCAAATAATAAAGTCTACGAAACAATTGAGATATATAAACAGTATTTAATCGTAATAATACTATGAAGGATTACAGGATGGAGAAGATGACGAACGGCAAACATTGTAATAATAAAATTATTGTTATTACTATTATTATTATTATTATTATCATCGGCGACATACTGGTCAAAAGAGACGGGGACGAACGGATTGTGTTGGTTTTCAACGAAAACGGAGTAAAAGAAAGAAGAAGAAAAAAACACGGTCGTTTAATTCAGTCCGCATGTGTTTGTGTCCAACATCAACAGATCGTACGATAGTGTTCCTCCCCTCGGCTTGGCCACTGTCACTTGAATAACGTACGTTGTCGACGACTTTAACTTTAGTATCTTTTCCGTTGAAACGTTTCGACTGCATATATGAAAAGACAATTTTCCGCATTAAAACAATTTATTTAATTTACCGAATAATAACGCATTACGCGTACTCTTTTTCACCGACGTAACATCGAGTACGCCTTCGATAACCGCCAGTGTCACGCCTTCTACCGTACGACGACAATCCGCATTGATCCGGTTTCACCGAAAAGTCCACGCTGTTGCTGTGCCTGTACTCCTGCACGTAAACGCAATACAATAAATCCGTAGAAGACCAGGCGGGCAACCAGCCTATCGTCACCGATTGACAATCGTCTGCTTTCACGTACTGTTTGATACTCAAATCGCTCGGCACGTCTGGCATTGGGAACTTTTTTGGACGTACAGTGGCCAAAACCTGCGACGGAGTGTATTATAATATAATATAAAAACTATTTTCAAAAAGAAAATTTTCCGATACACATTCGTCGCGATGAAACGCATTGACACTACACGTGCATTCGAATTTTACACTTACTTCGACTGATCTGACGCGTTGAGTCTCATCGACCGATGCGGTTTCCACCTTCAGCACGTATCTCTCTCCGTATTTCGTGTTGTTCAAGATTAGTTTCTCGTAGCCAAAAACTCGTTTCTTCAACAGCAATGTTTTTCTACAACGGATCTCGACGTTTACCACTCCGCCACACGGCATCACGTACCAATACAACGTTTTTGTATCGCCGCCGATCTCTAACGATTTACTACCGATCTAAAAAAAAAAAAAATTGAAAAGCCGCGATAACGTCATTTGTGATACGTATAAAACTCCACGTTTCCCTTGAACAACTATAGTAAACGGCCCACCAACCTTGTACCTGAAGGATGCTTTTCCATTCCGAGCCCTCAGGTTAACCATTTTAGGTCTGGCGTCTTTCAAAGGAACAGGTTTGGGTATTTGATATTTGTACGTAGCGTTTGCGTGTTGTACGGGCATACGAGATCCGTTCATTGCAAATACAGTAAAATAATACGTCGTATCGTAAATCAAACCCGTCAACGTATAGTTCGTGTCAAATCCCAAATAATGTACCTAAAATTTGAAGAGAAACAAATGTAATAAAATACGGCGATGTTATACGTTTTACATCGTAGTATATGGTTATTGCAGAAAAAGTAATATAATAATATTGAAAATAGTTTGAATTCCCAATTCGTGTACCTACGTACCGTTATATCTCGAAATATAATATAAAAATACATTTTGATACGCGTATTTTATTGTTATGATTTAAAATCACGTATATATCAATATAAAAAGTGGTTTATCCGATAAATCACATAGGTAACTAAAATTACCTCTAATCTATCATCTAGCAATAAATCGTGTTCCGAATTATTCGCATTCCATTTTTGTTTTTCCTCTAAACGACTCTCGGCTTCACAAAGAGTCGAGTATATTTTCGAAGTGCTGACTACAAGACTGTAATGCATTAAATGATGATCTATGTGACTGTAAACAATAAAAAAAACAAAAAAACATATAAAACGTAATTTTTTTTCTTCTTATTTTGTAGCGCGATATTAAATCGATTTTAAATCTGGTACCTTAGATTCCATTTCAGACTGATTTTTTGACCTCCTTCTTTAATTCTTATTTGATTCGGACGGAATCCGAATGGTTTTCTCGGTGACTTTTGTCTGAGCGATACGTAAACCATAACGTTGGATTCGTCATCTATGGCTTGGACCGTGATCACGTATAGTCCTCTATACGCCTTGCCGTGATTGTATGTGACGGGTGTGGGCACGCCCGTGTATTCAACGAGCAACTTTCCGTATTCGTTAGATTTATTATACCCCACTGTACGAATAGATTAAAAGAAAAATTATGTCAGCTAACTGAATTTATTGGCGATGATATCAAAAATATCGGCCGAACGAGACACTTACGTATAATCGTTTGGTTAATAGTAAGAGGTATAAATTTCAAGTCCCAGTTAAGTCTGGCGTTGCATGGAGTGACGGTCACGGATAGGCTTCGGTCCGTGTCTTGATGTATCAGTACGTGAAACCTATTAAAAAATACACGTAACATTATATATTCTTACACCGGTGTTTATATAATATTATTTTTACAGAGAAAAAAAAATCTATATAATAATTGACTATACGATCAGCTGGGATTTCATTTATATAAATTTGAAAACTTTTTTCTTCTGGAACATCCGCCCGGTGGATTATTAATAACAATTACTTTTAAAAAGCTATATATAGGCTTCTAGAAATGGATAACACGCGTCGCTGGTATTTATATTCCATGCTCGGACTTTGCAGAAAAACACTTTTTATCACGTTTCACTTAAGAAACTATATAAGCGGTTCTTAAACTGTAGTCCGCGGCCTCCTGGAGGTCCATGACATTCGTGATGGGGGTTATCAGTACACGAAATACGCGCGCAACAGTCAAATTATTTCCGGTATACATTTGAAAGTACTCGAGTACACAGCTACACTCTCCTGTTCCAGACACGAGTACAAAACTGAATTAGACACCCTTTCACAATTGGTGTTTATCGAAAAAAAACGGGCTGACATCATCTGAAGAAGACGCAGTCTTATAGAAATTTCTACAAAACAGTCGTTCAAATATACGGAATTAAACGGAATTCGTTAGGAAATTTCTAGTCACACGTTCGAAAAGATTACCATATAGATATACCAAATGAAGCTCTGAAAGTTTAAACTGCCCAAAACTCGTTTATGTGGCGAAAAAGCCTTTACCGCTCTTGTTCACGCATTAAAAAAAAGTTTCGAAACCGCCCATAGAAAACATTGAATCCAAAGTACGATTATAATGTTTTCGAGTATTGAGCTCGACGTTCAAAAACGGATGTCTAGAACGCGAAACCGTTCTTCGTATTAAATAAATAAAAATTATATTTGAAATATAATATTAAATTCCTGCGTAAATTGAAGTATACCCAAGTATATATTATTATGTAATAAAATAATTATTAAATGCATACGTTTTTATGCACCTACTTATGTGTATTATATTATAAAAAAATTATGAAAATATTAATTATAATAACGTGAGATATTTTGTACAAAAAAAAAAAAAAGGTTATTCAGAAGAAAATTGGTGAAGTGGTTTAGTGGTTTAAAAAAGTTTTTCATCAGGAGTCCGCGTACTACAAAAGAACAACTGCCCTATACTTTATAATACAGTGGTTCCCAACCTTTTTTATTCTTCGCCCCTTGTAAATTTTAAAAAAATCTCACGCCCCGTTCCCTTTAAATTAGAATTTAGACGACTTTTTTTTTTTTTAGTGAGCCGTACAAATAAATTAAATATAATTTTAAAATAAATAAAATTTTCGTTATTTCATCATCATTATATTCCCCCTTGCAGTATCTAAATTTCCCTCTGGGGGAGGAATTCCCCCCGGTTGGGAACCACTACTCTAATACGTATATTATACAAGAGCGTATAGTATTTTTACAAAATACATTTTGTTACAATCGAGGACTGGAGCGTTTGCTTCCGTATCGATTATCGGTTTCGGTTTCTGTTAATATCGGTATTAAACGTTTTCAATTTTTTTTTTTATTTATTTATTTGACAAAAAATTAATTTTGAAGGAAAATGTAACTTATTGCGTTCAAAATTTAAAAAAAAAACCTAATACCGTTTTATAGTCGATTGTTAAAGTATTAACTCGACTATATTGTAACTATAAAGTTTAACCGACTGTATACTATAATAAAATATAGTCTTGTTCGTAAATCATTATTATTATTACGTGGGTAATTATTACTCGAATTATTCGACGGCAATTTGTTAGATTTTCCTGAAAATATTAATACTACGCGTACATAACTCGGTGAAATTTAACTTGTTTCAAAAAACAAATTCGATGGAACACCGGAAAGAACCGATAGAAATTCGTTCTTCCAAAAATATCGGCTCGTGTTAAAAAAGAAAAAAAAATATCAGGGTCGCGCGATTAGGTTTCGGTTCGAATCCGGTTCGGTACCAGTCCCTGCGGATTACTGCAGTAACACACGGATATAACGGGCACATTGCGAATACTCTAGTCGGGTACCTACCGAACCGGTATAGGTATACCGTCGTACGCGTGTGTGTATAGGCGCGTATTTATTATACTGGCACTCCGTATCGCGTAGAAAACAACTGTTGTAAACACATTTATTAAATAACAATTGACAGTGTTTGATAATAATAATAATAATAATAATAATAATATAATAATAATAATAATAATAATATCCTATAATAACAATAATAATCCTAAACGACGAGTGACAAACGAGTTCAAAACGATTATTCGTTTTTTTTTTTCTATATATTAGGTACCCGTAACGCGTTATTGCTCTCGTAGTTTTTTTTTAAATACGATTGTTGTGCAATTGTTAACTTTGTTTAAAACGTCGTACATATTATACGAATATTATATTTACACTATTCGGAACGTACAATAAGCATTTCGTGTAATATATTATACGGCTAACATTCGTATCTTTATTATTATTATTATTATTATTTAATAAAGAGGATAGAGAAAAATAAAGTAATCGAGCAGATTACGCGCGTATTCGTATAACAAAATTATGTTACACAACGGTGTTCCGGAAACGATTCCGTTACTCGGTAATATTGGCGCCCAAAGGGGGGTCAAGGTGGTACAGTTGAACCAGGTAAATTAGGGGGTGGTGCCTTCCTCGTGATCATAGGCGGAACTATGTCTCTGAACTAATTTTATCAAAACATTTTTTTTTTTTTACACAAAAATATTTTTTTACATTTTTTATTGAAGTTTTGTAGAAAATAACGTACATTTTTAATGTAGTCGGGTTGCCTTTTTGGAGGAGGGGCCAAATTGGTGATGAAGGGGCTAAGCCCTTTCCCTTCCTGGTTACGCCTATGCTCGTGATTTGTGTGTCCTAAATTATAAATCTGATACGTCATATAATTTGAATATTATCAAATTATAATAGATACGGTATTGATAGTAGTTAATTTATTCAAAATAAATAAGGATTGAATGTTGAAAACGGGTGGTTGGGTGAGTGGATTTTTAACTATTTGAACCACGTATTTCAAAAGAAATGGGCGCCAACGCTCGGTACGGTTTCCGTTAAAAACATATGACATTCGCGGTGTAATTAACAGAAGATCGTAAAAGATTATATGACTAAATAAACGACGATCGAATATGTGGTCGCGGGTCACATATCCGATTCGACAGACGAGACACTTCATCCGATACAGGAGCGTGTCTAGAGGGAGGATACCGGTCGTTCGATCCCTTCGAAATCTTAACGAAAAATGTATTACAAACAAAAAAAACGTGTTATTATTTTTAAAAATATATACGTAAAAAGTAAAAATCATTTGACCCACATCCCGACGGCAAAAAAATTTCTAGGCGCGCCACTGATCCGGTACGTATAAACCTTTAAATATTGTGTGATATTTAACTATTCACGGATTATTGTGTCGAATAACGAATTACAATCATCATTAAAGGCATACGTTTTTATCGTATTATTAATTTTAGATTCTGAACGAAGCCAGAAAAAAATTGAAGCCAGGAGACATATAAATTGCAGGTTTACAATGATGTTTTTTTTTTTTTCTGTGCACACATTTTCGACTAGAAATAATGCTCGGTTTTGATATCGCCATACGTTACGTTCCGGTCACAAATTGTATCTGCAGTATAGTATCGTCGGTAGACTTTATTTGAAACGTTTTTCATTGATTTCCTTATGCGTAAATTAAAAAAAAAAATTATTTTCTCAATAGTTTTCAAACGGGGTACAAAAAAAAACTACCAAAATAATGGTCCTGGAGTCTTGAAATTTACACCGAATATGTAACTATTTGTATTATGTGTGAGTAAAAAAAAAAAAAATGTCTTTCAATTTTGGGCTGTTTATACCGATTAATAGATACTGGACTATCTAAGACAAAATAAAATCTTGACAATCTTTTATTACCTCTTTAAATTTTCCCCACAAAGTGTATTACACACCGAAGATCCGCTCAGAATCGGTGTTTTTTTTTTGGTTCGACGCGGTTTTTCATTGGTTTCAATTGTATATAGTAATAACAAAACTCTAAAATTCTAATCTAAGTAATTCGCTATAATCCTACGATTTTCATACCGAAATAAATGCTCCACGCGGTAAAGAATTCTGAATGGCAATCAGTCATATCTGATAATATCACGTATAATTTGTATACTATGCATGTGCAAAAGAGAGTGAGAGAGAAAGAGTAGCGCGCGAGGCTGACAGGGATGCTGACGAGGAATCGTCATGAAACAAACGCGTATATTTCAGTCTTGGGTAAGTCATAAAAGTATTTAAAGTATTTGGAATACATATTCGGAATACTTCGAAAAAAGTATTCAGAATATGTATTCGAATATTTCGTGACAATGTTATTCTTAATTATTGAGTACAGTGGCGTAACCAGGATTTTTATTTGGGGGGCTGAGGCTGATAATTAATTAATTTATATGTACAGACGGAATTTACTAAAAAACTGATTATTTATTCATTTCGGAGGGTGGGGTTGCCCCTCTCTGGTTATGCTACTGCCCAAGTGTTTTGAATACTTCACAAAAAGTATTCCAAATACTTTTAGAATACCATATATTTTTATTTTTTTTACTAGTTTTCAGTAATATACGAATATCGAATATTATAGTAATTGTATTATTATTTAATCGAATACAAACATTCGTCAATATTGTGTATTTAGGGCGTTGAATATTTATGAAAAAAATCCGTGTTTACTAATTAACACAATAACTATAATAAGTGTTTTTTTTTCGAAATAATATTACTTTTTACATTTAAGTAACAAGTTATGTAGTTTCATGTGGGTACTATTTAAAAATATGTATGATCGGTCTTTAAAAAGTATTCAGAATACTGGCTACAGAATACTTTTAAAAAGTATTTAAAATGCTTTATTCAGAACGTTTTTAAAAAGTATTTAACGTACTTAATTCAGAATACTTTTAAGAAAGTATTTAAAATGCTTTATACAGAATACTTAAAAAATTTTTATTAAAAACACTATATTCAGAATACTTAAAAAGTATTTCGAATACAGTATTCCGCATCACTGTATTTAAAATACTACCCGCGAGTCTGGTGTATTTTAATAATAATAATTATAATAACGTTTGCCCGTCTAATGTACCGACAGTAAATATACGCGGAGGAGCACACTGCAAAATACGCGCGCGCGCGCGCACTTCGTATAATAATAATCGTTTAGATTTCTATTCGGATATACGACGGAATTCTGGGCGTCTAGACTGTATTTTTTTTTTTTTCCTTTCTTATTCATTTCTTTTTTTTTTTCGCTCTTAAACTGGGCCAAGGCTAATTTCGGATGTATACCTGAGCGCACCTGACGACGACAACGACAACAGCAACAACAACAATAACAACACCGCCGCCGCCGCCACTCGGCAGTATACGCTTATAGCTGGTATACTAATATGTAAAAATAACGCGGACATTATATTTTATTGTGTACCACAACGAGCGCGGTCGCGAGGAAGTGGGTACGCTGGCGTTATTGTGTTTCTGGTGTCGAAAAACTCGTTGTCAAAGGTCACCACCACGCAAAGTGCAGAGCGAGGGCAGTCACGCCCGATGTCATCGCGCGTTGTAAGCCGACCGCGAGCGCGGCTTCGGATTGTTCGCGCGCGCGCGCTTAATTCTATTTTTTCCTCGGATTTTTTCCTCCTTTTTCCCCCAACCCGTTCCCCCGAAACCACGTTTATTATTCTTTTTATTATTATTATTATTATTATTATTATCGCGATGCACCTCATCTCGTTCGGCGTGTTGCAACGCGGTGGGTGACCTCCTCCTCTGCGCAGCACCAAACTCGCGCGAATTTTCTATCGAGTATAACCGGTATTATAACGCGGTGGTGCATCGGGGCGGCAGAAAAAAAAAAAAAATACAGACGTGTATTGTATATTGTAATGGCGTTTATTCGGCGGCGGCGGCGGCGGCTGTGGCGTATAAAAAAATTCTAAAAAAAAAAAAATATGTATAAAAATAAATAAATAAATAACGAATTATATACCGTTGTGTTTGCGCGTATTTTTTTTTTCTATTATATACGCGCGTATATACGGATTTTTTTTTCTTCTCCTTAAACTCTCGCGTGTGTTCGTATATTATACGTAAATATATAAAAATAAATACTGCAGAAGACGTTCAGAGAGAGAGAGAGAGAGAGAGAGAGAATAAAATAACCGGAAACACTCGGTACCTACACTATAATGTGTATTATTATAAGATCCAAAAGTATATAGAATTATCACGAGACTATTGTTGAGGGGACGTTGACGTACGCGGTCCGTCTCTCTCTCTCTCTCTCACTCTCGCGTTATTAATATATTTTTTTATTTTTCAGCAACCGTATTATACAACAAACTATACGTATAAATATGTATATATTATATATATACGCGCTATTTTATGTGTGTATATTATTATACTAACCGTTTTTTGATATAGCCGATTTCGGACGAACGCGCGCGCAGTAACCGGAAGAAAGAAAGAAAAAAAAAACCGTTCAAAACGGCGTCTTTATAATAACTGTGATTAAAATTCGTTACTCTAAATAATTACATATGCGTATATACGTATATATATATATATATATATGGAAGTGAGAGAGAAAAACCGATAGACTCTTTTTTATTATTACGATTTAAAATATATACGCGAACGCGTAGCGTTTTCAATTATTACGCACGCGGCCCGCTTTAAATTATAACGAAATAATATTTCGAAAAAATAAAAAATAAACACTTCATACCTATGATTTAATTTAATTACAAAAAAAAAAATAGGAAATTTTAACGATAATAATTATAATAATAATAATAATTTAAATACCGCGTCGAATTACACCGTAAGACTGTTTAAAACGTTTACACCACACCGCGTTATTTCACTGTTTATTACTTGTGTATATTTATATTCGAATAATGTTTCGAACGCTTTTCAAAAAAAAAAAAAATATTCGAATACTCGTATTTGTAGAAAAAACTAGTAAATACGTTTTAATTTATTATAATATTTTGTGATTTGTTCGCGGCCAATAAGCCAATGAAATATTTTTTTTAAAACAATCCTCCCTTCCCGAAATCCTCTTATATATATATAATCATAATGTTCTTCTCACGTTTCAAAACAAATAACGCTGCAAAATTCAAATAGTGTTTGAGAAATTAATAAACTATGTAGTTAAAAACGCGTCGATAAATTAAAAACGAATGATGGGGAATATTTGTTCGAGTATTTTCGAATACGAAATAAAATTGTATCCTTTTCGAGTCGCGTAATTTATATTTTATTAAAAAAAAAAAAACGTCCGCCGTTTTTAATTTTTTTTTTTTTATATCGAACGCGTTTGTTTGGAATTAACATCTGGCTGGGTTCCTATACTGTAAGAACACAAAAAAAAGTATCCGTATTAACAACGCACGATTAAGCCGATCGTCTTGGCTAACATATACTGTTATGAATCATTCGGACTCCTGTACATACATATAAATATACGAGTATATTATACGTATAACGTGTTATTACTGTAACACGTGAAAATGATTATCGTTGAGAAATGTGTTTTCTATTAATTTTCATTGCGTGTGCAAAGACGATACACTTTTTTCGTTGCGAAAAAATAATCGCTTCTGAAAATATTTATTTATTATTATCGCGCCACGTAACCACCTGTACGCACAGTCGAAGCAGGGTCGGCGTGAGGGCAAAGCGAACACCGGGTGATCGCCTAAGGCGCCAAAAACGTCTGTTTTAAATGTTTAAAAAATGTATCTTTAATTTAAGTAGTACATTTTTCATCAGTTATTAAGAGTTTTGTTAAAAAAAAAAAATTCTAACCTAGAAAAGTGTACGAATGTCATTTAAATCATGTCTAAAAGTAATACAATATCTAATGCGAACGTGTAGGTACTGTTTCGCTACGAAAATGTGTCAGTGTAGCGTTCTAACACCGCCTCGTTTTTCTATGCCGTATTATTTAATTTTCCAAGAAGATTTTCAAAAAATATCAGTGTCTGCCACAACCAGCGTTGAGACAAGATAAGTGAAAATTTATCTAGATAAAGATAAAAGATTTTTTGCTAAAAATCACCTAGATACAGATGAAGATGACATATACTTTAATCGTCTTAGATAAGATAATAGACGAGTGAAATTCATCTAGATAATAATATATAAGATAAAAATTATAAATTATTTGAATAATCGTGTTATTATTTATTGTACAAGTTGTATATAATATACAGGTATACATTATTGCACACACACATATATTTAGATACATATATATATATATGTGTGTGTTTGTCCAAGTCTCCCTGGCAACATTCACAGATCATTTTTTCTTATTTATTACAAAAATACTAAAAAATAAGTAAATTGGTTAAAATTTTTTACCTAGACAATTACGAGAAAGATAATGATTTTTTTTTATCTCAGATAATCTTCAGATAAGTAAAAAAAATTCATCTAGATGAGATAAAAGATAAAAAAATATTACCTAGATAAGTCTCAAAATTGGCCGTAACACAGCTTAACTTCTCGTCTCTCGTACAATTATTTTGTTATTCCTGCGCGTCCTTTTAAAAATTACACGGCGTTATAATATTGCCAAATGGTTTTTTTTTTTTGCTATATCGCGTCCGCGTAAGACAGACGAAGACGACAAAGATTTCTATAGTCGAATTTTATTATAAAAAAGAAAAAAAACCGTCGGCGGGCGATTAAAATATTTTTTTCTTTTTATTATTTCCCATATTTTATTATTCGTATTCGTACATCGAAAAAAAAGCTCGTATTAACTTTTGTGCGCGTATTACTACGAGCAGTATGATTTTTTTCGAAACGAAAAATGTGATACGCATTTTATATTTACTACGAATAAAAGAAGGAATGTCTTTTCGAATCGGATCCTCAGAAAAACAATTTTGTACCGAAAAAGTATATTTAATTATAAAAAATTAATATATATTATTAAAAATAAGCTTTTACCCGTCAAACGTTTGTGTACGTAACGGAAATTAAAAAACAGCATATTAACCATTACGAAATAATTCAAATACGCGCGCGCGCGAATAATTTTTGATTTTAATACCCATTTTCACGCGCGGTATAAAATATTTTCTAAACTGCGCACACTACTTTACACCGCCGAGTATTTAAACTATTATTTTATGTAATAAATGAATATTATACGAGTTTTTTTTATACGCGCGCGTGTACTGTTTTTTATTGTGTTTCTGGCGCTTTTTTTTTCCTAAAGACAAAAGACGAACAGTCCAGTTAGCGTGACGTTGCACAATTTTAACTACCCAAATAAAACGACCAAAGCGTTCTTATTATATTAACATATTGGCGTATAACCGCCAATATATACTGTTATATTTTTTCGTCCACGTTTCTGCGTATACAGCCTCACACACTGGGCACTGACAACAAAAAAATGTTACAATGATGAAAAAAAGAACTGTATCAACCGCTCTCCGTTCACGTGCCCCCGTTCGATGCGTTGTACGTGCACCAGAATCGTATCGCTTTTATTATTCACTAGGATTTACAGCTAAGCGGTTTTCGCGATCCCGTTAGATTAATATTTAAAACAATTACTATTTTTTTTTAAAAGGTTTAAACACAGTAAACGTTTTTATAATAATATTTTAAAACACCAAAAAATTATTCTTATTTATAGGTACATATATTTGTATGTACTATATGGGTCTTGAGCAAAAGAAATGATTATAATAATATGTATAATTTCATTTATATTCAGTTGACGTACACAAACATTTTATATTTAAACTTTTTTTTTTTTTTAATATACGATTACTGCGTTATTAATCGTTTATTTGATATAATCGTAGACAAATAAATTGCTTTAAAATTTTTTTTTAAAAAAACCGTTATATAATATTATTAGTACTGGATTTTACGTTCCACGCGACTTTTAAATTTTGTCGGTAACTGATTATTATCCTCTATATACGCGCACGTGTATTCTATAAAGAGATTTCCAGTTGCGTTTGATGTGCACGGAAACGTTTAGAAACAATACACGAGAGTGAAATAAAATTTTTTTATATGAATAAATAAACGCGTAATATGAGGGGGGAATTTGGATTTTTTTTCGAAGGACTCACTACGCCGAATAGAAGTAATAATAATAATAATAATAATAATAATAACGTTACGATATATATATAATCGTATGATTACGATACATTGCGCGTAATTAAAGAGTAATACACGAATATTCAAATAGCATTATTGTAGCTATAAAAACACTATACTGTATTGTCGCTATTTCAATTGGAATTATTTATTTTATGAAACGAATTTTTAATAATAATTGATTTTTTTTTTTTCGTCTAACTGTAACGATTTCAATAACGGCGTTCGTTTCGCTGTGACGTCGAACGTAAGAAAAGTGATTGTAGTTCGTCAAATAACATTTGCCACCGTGCGCTGTATATTATTCGTTTCGTTATAACAAAATAATTAATTATTAATATGTATTTTATAAAAGTAATATTCGCGGCATATATATTATGTACGTGAAGAATTATGTTTCTTATAAGTAAATATAAACACCGCGAGGATTTGAATTGTAAACGTTTAACAATATTAGATGTATATATTAGAAAACGTATTCCCGAAAAGAAATAAGGAAATCGTATAGTATTCCATATAGGATACCATCGTTTTAGTTTATTGGCGAAAATGATAACGCGTTTAAACCGCGCAGTGTACGGAATATTATATTGGCGGACGAAACATTATATTTATTATAAATCTCGCTAGTGTTTATTGCATGGGCACGTGTTTTGAATCAGATAAAACAACAGGAGTTTTCCTTATGCACAAAAATTATATAGTCCTGCAGCATAATATAAGACGCTGCGTATTATACCTGATAATAATTGGACACGCGCTTATTAATATATATGCAACATAGGCAACCATTAGTGGGGGTTGAGGGGGAAAACGGGGCACTTGCCCCCCTCCTCTTCTGGAAAAAATAATATGAATTTGTAATTTAATAAATATCGTTATTAATATTAGTGCATAAAATAAATTAAAAAATACACGAATATAAAGAAAAAATATTGGGCTTATCAGCAGTGAACACTGTCGAATCGAAAGTATTATAGAGGAGAATCTATACTGTTTGTTATCAGTATTGGATTGATAAAAATTTGGTCGAATCCCTCAAAGTGATGAGATTTCGTTTGTCGATTTATCGGCTCATCGCGCAGAGTTTTATTCAGCAATTTTTCAAGTACTGAAAATTATACTGCCTCCAACAACGTAACAATATCTTTCAGTACGCCGAGAAGAGTAAAAACGTGGTTTCTTTCGTCTATACGGGTGAAGATCGTTTAAAACGACGAGCGTTCACAGTGAAAGGGTGAACACGCACGAGGATGATTTTTTTCGTTTTGAAAGTGACCGCAAAATATGTTTGGAATGAAACGTAGGAATTCGCGGTCCTTATTTATCGAATAACACATTTTGATTATTACCTACGTTATATTTATTATTTTATTTATTCTGGCCTTATTAAATAAATTCATGAAATTCCATTAAACCTCTATTTGGGTAATTTACGTTTTGAAATAAAATTTTTTTTATTATATATATGTATGTGTGTATTATATCGAAACACTTACTCTGTTCTGGATTTGTTAACGATCCCGTGGTATACCGTGTCGTAAGGTACCAAATTCAGGTAATTGAGCGTTTTCGGTTGGAATCCGCGCGATACCGAATCGTCGGCGTGCAGTCTCATCGCGACCGCAGCCGTCGTCGTCGTCGTCGTCAGCAGCTCGGCCGCCGTTAACACCGCGAACCATAACCGCACTATCATCGCCTGAATATTACAGAGAAAGAAAAGAAAAAAATGAAAATACAAGAGCAAACCGATGTACGAATGAAAAGGCGCGTACAATCGTATTATACGAATGTACACTGGAATATGGCGAAAAAAAGCAAAAAAAAAAAAAACGGCGGCGGCGGCGGAGAGAATACGCGCGGTCGTTTTACAAGACGTATTTTTTTGTATTTTTTTTTTAAGTTTCTATATCGTTGGTTTATATATATATATTTTTTTTTTTTGTAAACAGCAGCAGCAACCCGCGTCTCCCTTAGCGGTTTTATACTACATTGTGCAGCTCCGAGCAGCGCGTTATATATATATATATATATAATATATTATGTAGTGGTGATATTGCAGTGGAACTGTACACAGGAGGTTTGTTTTTGCACGCGCAAAGAACAATACGCGCAGCGCTGCGCCGAGTCGTGGAGCGTACTTTTCCGCGTGCGCGCGGAGACGAGACGAGGAGCGCAAAACGAGCGCGGGTGGACGCGGCGGCGGCGGCGGCGGCGGCGGCAGATCTAGATATTATACGCGCTCGGGTTCGAATTTCAACTGGTCGCTAATTTTACACACGGAACGAACACGTTAAAAAGAAGAAGAAACACAGACAAAGAACAGACGCGAACGAGTTTATTTACATAAAAAAAAAAAATAAATAAATAAATATCGAACGAAAATAAAGAAGAAAAAAAAAATCAGCGCGTATTGGGGGAAAGAATCTGGAAGTCGTATATGTGTGTGTAGAAAGGAAAGCCACTGTTAAGGGAGGGAGGGAATTTTTTTAGTTTTAAATACGTGTAAAAATTAATAAAAGCGCGCGTACACATATAATATTTATATAATATATTACACGTGTGCAGTCAGTGGCGTATTTGAGGGGGGGCGATAGGGGCAATTGCCCCCCCCCAAGAGATTTAAAAAAATTATATTATTTTATATTGTTCTGTGTTATAAGTTACAAGTATTTTTTATGAAAACGTTGGTAACACTATAGTTATCAAAAATTATCTGAATAAATAAAATGTGTTTTGTTCAATAATTATATTCCTACATATAATTTTTTTATTGGTGGGAAGGGGGGGAGTTCTTTTACCATCGCCCCCCCCCCTGAGGTGAAGTCTCAAATACGCCACTGTGTGCAGTAAGTCTACGCCGGGATATAATATTGTATTAGTTTCAGTGTTTTTTTTTTTTCGGTCGGTTTTTAATATTTTGCAATTCTGTGAAAAATCACACTCGACTATACTCGACGTATCCGAAAGCCGCCGCCGTACGTACACAATATATTATATTATATACGATAATATACGCTGTAAAAATTCCTTCTCACGCGAGCGTATAGGAAAAATTGCCGAATTCGCATCGTTCGATTTATACGGTTTTCGTCGTTAATTTTTTATTTTTTTTTCTCTAAAACATAAGACAGCGGATTATATATATTTTTTTTCGGTACCGGTGACCGAAACTATGTGTACAACGGGACGAATACGATATTTTTTTTAAACCCCATGTACTTACGCAAGTCTCGGTCTCGCGATCGTTTAAAAATATCTATATGTATAACGTATATTATATATCGTGTGTTACGTTATGTGAAAATATTTAATCGAATAAATCGTTTTGCGCGTGTCACACGCGCTGCTGCTGCTGCTGCTGCTGCTGCTGCAGCAGAGCGGAATTGATTTGTAATTATATAAACGATGTGTATACGCGCGTTATTATTATTAAAACCTCACGAGCTAGTAGCGCAACAACGGCTTCGCTTACGTTCACGTTAGAGAGAGAAAAAAAAAAAAGATGAAAAACGATTTTTTTTTTTAAAAAATACGAGATGCTGTATACCATGACAATAAGAGTATAATGTACGTGTAAAAACGAGTGCGCCTGTTATTATACGTGTATTCTGGGTAAAAACGGATCGATTGAAATATCGTAAAGAAATACAAGACGCGCTGCAGGAGGATTAAACTGACGAATAGGATATGATGAAAAAAAAACGCGTATATTTTACCACCGGGTCCCCCGGGTAACAATATATATATATATATATATGATCAAAAGAGGGTTGTTTTTGTTCACCTTTTTTTCCTTCTCGTGCATGCCTTATACACAGTATAACGTTTTTGTGTACTATCGCCGCCGCTGCACCCGAACACGAATATCATAAAGAATGTATATATAACGTAAATTTACAAGAGTTAAAAAAAAAAACAATATTATTTACGACGTTATAATATATGTTCTCGTTGAGAATAGTACCAGTGATTGGGAAAAAAGCGTTGAATTTTCAAGAACGCGTTGTATCCGAAACGAATTTCCCGTTTTCGTGTATGAATTTTCGTTCCTTTTTTTTTTTTTTAAGGAGAAACACGAACGTTTTTTCCCGTTCTTTTTCTTAAATATCAATATTCAAAAGAGTTTTAGAATTCACCGAACATTTTTTTTTTAAATCGGAGCCTGATGAAAAATAAAATCCACAACGGTCGAATTAATAATGTCATTAATTACATATTATATTGCGCGATTGTAATTATTGCTGTTAATTAAATTGCCGCGGAACAAATTTTATTTTATATTCGCATAAATTACCGTTAATTATTTGTAGAATAATATTATATTATATTGTTGATGCGAATTACCTATAGTTTCTATCGTCAATTCACGCGATGATTTAAGAGAAATACAGCGATGTTTAGTATTTAGAATTTAAAAAAAAAAAAAAAAATGAAAGAAATTATATAAAAAAAAGGCATGTAACTTTACTAAGTATACATTCGATTTCTATTATTTTATTTTATCCACGCGTATTTATTAAAATTTAAAAAAAAAATTTTGTTTATGAGAAACGTAAAAGGTTTCTTTTTTTTAGGAACGATAGGATGAATGGAAAACTACGATTACCCCGCTTTTTTTCAATCCCGAAACGAGAAAATATTTTGTTTCTATTTTTAGCAAAACGAAGGCGAACTAATTTGTTTTTTTTAAAATAGGAACCGTTTCCAACCATCGCTTTTAAGGACGATAATAATAATATTTCGATTTTTACCGCGGTAGTACCAGAGGTGGACTGCAGGGAATGGTATTCTACTCATTGAATCGGCCGAAATAAATGGGTTCGCTATCTTATCATTGTTTTTTTTCAAATAAATATTATATTATATCCGTTGACATTGATCATTAGGAAAAACGTCATACATTTTCATATCACGTGTAACAAATTATAGCAACCTTTAATAACATGCCGAATACACAGTATAGTGTATACCTATATATATATGTATATTTAAAATAATTAAATACAATTTGTATCGCTCGAAACAGCATATAATTTTAGGACCTAATATTAATATTCTTTATATTATTTTAAACGTAAATAATAATAATAGTAAAAAAAAAATTGGCTCTATACGAATATCGGGCCTATATGGGCCTTGATATACTGTCGGCCCACTGCAGTATCACAGTGGCCCAGTGCGCCTCTGCTTGTTATTATATTCGCGGTAAAATTACGGAATAAAGCCCGATTCACACGTCCTGTCGGACGCCTTCCGACAGACGCCGCACCGTTCCGTTCCGACACGGACACGGCCGATTCACACTTGTCAGACACGTATACCGCGCACAGACATCGTTACCGTCAGTGGCGTGCTCAGGGGGGGAGGTTAGGGGTTATATCCCCCCCCCATTGTCTTTTTTGCCGACATACAGAAAACAACTTATTAGTTATAAGAGCTGTTTTAGAGTCATTACTTAATACTTTTTATTTAGTTATTACTTATGAATTATGACAATAAACATTTACTATACATAACGTATAATGTTATGTTAATTGAACAACTTGGTATTAGTGTGTTATAATTTAAATTCATTTTAATTATAGACCAATTTACAAATGTACACAATTATAAGCTAGAAACGATTTTGGAGAGCTCGAAACATAAACATTTGAGTTTTTGATATTACGCCATGACAATTTATTAAAATGTATAATTACTATTTACTTATAACATCCCCCCCCTCCATTGAAAATTCCTGGCCACGCTACTGGTTACCTTTCCGTAAAAATCGTATATTCGTATAACTCGAATAAAATATTTGTATAATACGGGTTTTGTCACCGACAAATGTTTTGACATTATCCGTTGTTCGTTCACACTTTTCATACCGACACGTTCAGACACGATCGGTTCGGACGAAACGTTCTCGCGCAGAATGTCGGACGGAAACTGTCGGTACCTATCAGTGGCGTATTTGAGGGGGCGATAGGGGCAATCGCCCCCCCCCCTGAGAGATTTAAAAAAATTATATTATTTTATATTATACTGGCTGAGATCAAAAATGGGGCAAAATCGCCTAACGGGTTTGGCATTGCTATTAATATTCACCATACTATAACATTAAATGTAGATGATGTAATTGATACATTTGCTAATAGTAAAAAAAGAAATATAGACTTAGTTTTGTAAATTAAATAAATAAAATAATAATAAATAAAATGTGTTTTGTTCAATAATATTATATAATTTTTTTTATTGGTGGGAAGGGGGGAGTTTTTTTACCATCGCCCCCCCTGAGGTGAAGTCTCAAATACGCCACTGGTACCTACGGTACGCGTGCATTGACGAAACGGAAAGTTAAAATGTGAATTACCTACCTAATTTGAACACGTCGTAATATTATAAAGTTTTTCGTAACGGAACGGTGCGGTGTCTGTCGGAAGGTGTCTGACAATTAGTGCGAAACGGGCTTTTAAGTAAAAAAAAATAAATAATAAAACGTTTTTTCGTTAATATTATTATTATTTTTTTTTGTATATCGTATTATACAGTGTTGCATATTGTCTAGATAATTTTTTTTTTTATCTTTTATCTTATGTAGACGAATTAAAAATGAGCTATCCGAGTCATTATATTAGATTAATATGTAAGTCATCTAGATAAAATAAATTTAATAAGTGCTTATTATTTATCCAATATTCCAATAAATAAAAAAAATTCGAGTTTCTCAGTTCGATTTCCTGTCCTAAAAATAATTTAAATAACAGTAATTCCAAATAATCTTTTTGTTTTTGTTTTTCTATGTCGCAATGTGAAATATTTACTGTACAGAAGTCAGTATGATAAAATCGGTTTGATACATTTCTCAAAATCGTGTTTTTGTTTTGTACTTTTAAATAATTTGCCGTTCAATATATTTTTGTTTTCAGTGGCCTCTGATTGATTTATAAACAATTAATACAACTGTTGGAAAATATACTACAAATAATATTAAACTATAGCAGAAATGTTTAATTTCTCAGTCATTATATACCTATATATGACGGTATAGGTGAAGTTTCATCGTTATCAAATATCACAAAGTATTTTTTTTCAATCCTAATGACCGGTGGCGTAGCATGAAACTCGGTGGCCCTAGGGCCAATAAGAGGCGAAGGCCCTCTTTATCACAAAAATTAAATTATAATAAGAATATTAATTGTTAAATAGTGATTCTAAAAGCAAAAAAAATAAAAATAAAAATGTTTAAAACTGACTGCCCGTTTGAAGAACTAGCGACGTCTGTAAAATGATAAACGCCATCGCTGTACATTTTTAAAAATTTTTTTTTTGGTATTTTAAATTAAATTAGTTTCAATATAAATATTATATAGAAAAAAAAAAATTCAGAGTTTTTTTTCAATGTAATAATTAAGGCCACACTCCCAACTTGGACCTATATTGGGGTCCCCGGGGCCTGGGCCCCGATGGCCCCGGCCTAAATACGCCACTGCTAATGACGATTATACTTTAGTATAAATTTATGACGTTTTATAATAGTAGCATAAAAAAAAAAAATTTTTTTATTATTATTCAGATAAATATTGTAATCAATAATTTATCTCTTTATCTAGACAATTACATATTTATTCATCTTGATCTAGATGATTTTATTGTCTAACATCCTTTATCTATAGATAAATTAATATTTATCGATTATCTTTATACAACACTGACGTGTTATACCTGTACAATAGTAGTTACGAACCTGGTACCAGTAACGTACTACAGGTATACGCACGAACTGCCAAACCGATTCCCCGAACCGATTACATGCATATAGGCGTGCGCACAGGGTGTGCCGGGTGTGTCGTGGCACACCCCGTGGCCCGTGGCTTTTTGTACAACTTTCATTCATTCGGGGACTTTGTTTGAATTTTAAGCTATAAATAATAAAAATTAGAGAAAATAAATTAGGCGCTCTAGCAAAATTTTTTTAATATTCTAATGTAGGTTACTAACTAACCACTAGGTATATAGGTATATACTATATTGTAAAAATATATCTAAATGTTGTGAAGCGCAACATTTAATCAATGAGTTTTTATGAATTGATATTTTGCATTAAATTTATCCTTTTTTTAGGTTGAGAGTTATAGGTTAGATTTGCTTAGGCTCATATAAGGGAAAGCGGCCCAATTTTCTTCATGGCACACCCCGTACAAAATTCCTGCGCACACCTATATGATTACATGTTGCCGGGGGGGCGCGCGCGTTTAT
Source organism: Slavum lentiscoides (assembly GCA_032441835.1). Classification (NCBI taxonomy): domain Eukaryota; kingdom Metazoa; phylum Arthropoda; class Insecta; order Hemiptera; family Aphididae; genus Slavum; species Slavum lentiscoides. The sequence continues at coordinate 6,152,510 of CM063712.1, read as the reverse complement.
AGTGTCGGTCGCGCGTACGGACGTCGCCGCGGGACACGCCGCGGCGCGCGGATTTTTGTCGCAATCTATTTTTGTAATGAATTGCGAAAAAAAAAGAAGAAAAAAAACAATTCTCGCCGAGTAAGATGTGCGCGCGCCTGCTCGAAACGATATTAGAAACTAGCGCGGAGACGATAGATAAGAGAAAAACAACACACGTGTGCGCGGTGCGCGTGTTTCAGTCTAAATGCGTATCGACACGTCCATACGCGTATCGGCCGTCCGCAGCTGGAATTCGTCGGCTGCGAATATTTTGGAACTACGCCTGTTGAAAACGGCTGACCGTCGCGATTATAAACGCACTATATTATATCCTCACACACACACACACACACACACACTAAACGGTCACAGTGCATGGATAATATTATTTAGTGTAAGAAAAAAACAGAAGAAAAACAGAAGAAAAAAAAAACCGTATTGATATAAATACGACGATAATATTAATAATAATAATCAGTGGTCGAAGTTGGTGGGGGGAGGATAAGGGGATATGTCGTCCCTCCGTTTCTTTTAGTTAGCACATTCCATTCGCCCCTCATTTATTTCGTATAAAATCGTTCGTCCATCCTGGATTTTAGAAAAAAAAATTATTTTTTATTTATAATTTCTTATTGTAATGTGGCCTAATTTTTTTTTTTAAAAATATCTTTTGAACCATTTTTTTTTTTGTGTAGAACTGTTTCGTTTTCTAAAATTTTAACGTTCGGCAAATGTAATCGTCGCTCAATCGCAATCATAAAAAAATACAGTTTGCTTATTTAACTTTGCCCCTCTCCACCCCTTTCAAAACTTGAAATGACCACCCTGCTATTCCATACCCCACACAGTTTTATTCACTTCGACCGCTGATGCCGGTCCGTTCGAAGAGTCGGCGGCGAGAGTATGAGGAAAAAAAAAAGAAATAGGTCTTGAATCAGTGAAATGTGATTTTTAGCACTTACTTATTTTGTATATATAGTTACGATATGTATAAACGTATATATACTCGAAAATAAAAAAAGTGTCGCTTAAACTCGGATAAACATTTTAGAGTTTTATTATTAGTATGACAAAAAAAATTTGAAATAGCAATATTTGCACGGATCGTTGGTTTCGCGATAAAACGATTCTGAGCGGCACAGTCTATATTTTAATACCATTATTAACAAACGAACGAACGTGATTTTCCACGTACAAACAAATTTATAGAGATACACTTTGTGGAAAAAATTTGAAAAGAAATTCGTGACTAACGAGATTTTCAAGATTTTTTTTTTGAATATCGTTAATATAGTTGAAGTAACGCTTATATATACGTATGGCATCGTATCGGATTTTCGAAATCGCGATTAAAACCAAAAAAAAAAAAATTTGTCTCTTTTACGAATTAAATACCTCAAAATCTACAATTGCTACATATAAATAGCTATTAAAAACGGAAGTAATTTTTTTGGAAAAAGTTTTTTTTTTTCAACACAAAGTTACGCGTATTTGATGAATATTCCATGTTTCTATATACACGCGTTTATATCATGACAATTATAGTTTCGAAATTACGAAGAAATAACTTTATAATCGCGTTTTTACCGTTAAAAAACATACGGTAACGTTTTTTCTGACGCTTGATAAAATTATTTTGAGAAAAATTACCCCTCTAAATTACATGACCAGACTATATAAGCGATTTGCTACCGAAAACCGCGGGTACGACTCTATAAAAATCGAAGCTCATTTTTGGGTACAGACATAAAAAAAAAAAACACTTCGACGTAAAGAAATTGAGAAACGTAAATTTTTTTTCTTTCGTATTTGTATATATACGTATATAGGTGTACTTACTCTTTATATTTATTATTAATTTTTTTGCCAAACTCGACGCCGTTCCGCGGTGGGAAACTGCGGTCACCACCACCGCATGTAAAAAAAAAAAAACTATAATTCGAAACGCGTATTTTTTATCGTACAACTCAATATATAATATAATACACCGCCGTTCAATTTATTATATTAATATATTATTGTAATGAATTCGCTCGATTTCTAAAATACGGCGACGACAAAAACGGAGAAACGAATTGAAAAAAAAAAACTATTATCGTTAAAATAACGCGCGCGCGCGATACGAAATTTAAAATTAAAAAAATAATAATAATAATAATTATTATTATTATTATTTTTTTATATAGGTAAAATATTAACGAATAATACGCGCGATAAATATTCGTAAACACGTTCCGCCGCGGTCAGTGGCGCGACGCCGAACCCGAGCCCTTATAAATCCAAACTGGAGTCTGGACTGCTGTCGTCGCATATGCTCTCCTCTACTCCTGCAGCGGTTTAGAGACAATCCACCATATGCCCACCCCCCAAACCGCCTATCGCATACGCATGCGCTATGTTGCATTATATTATTATTATTATTATTATTATATTTTTTTCTCTTACCTTTTTTATTATTATTATTATTATTATTTATTCCTTCTCATTTCAGCGTCTTCGTATACTACTTTTTTTTTTCTCATTCTTCGCGGTCGTCTTCTTTTTTCTTCTTTTTTCTTCACATCATACACACGCGTTTATATTATTATTATTATTATTATTATTATTTACTTTGTGAAACAGGAGGAGGAGGAGGAGGAGGAGGAGGAGGAGGAGGAGGAAATTACTACTACTACTACTACTACTACTACTACTGTACGTCGTTCGTTTTTTTTTCTAATATAATATAATATAGCGTCGCGCGGCGCGGGGTAAACGATATATAATATTCTCCGAGACCCCCGGAGGCAATTCGCGGTGCATTTATGATAATTCAATTTGTCTCGTGTATCGACTTGTGCACTCGGAATGCAGACGACCGACAGTGCTTTACCGGCCTTTTGTTGTCGGACACGCACACACACACACACACGCGTGCGCGCGCGCGTACACACACGCTGCACACACACTGCACACACTACACACTGCACACACTACACACTGTACACTACGCGCACATTGCACACACATACGCGCGCGCGCGCGCAAACGTACGGAGCGAACGTACACGCGCGCGCGCGTGCCTGCAAATAATATAATACGATTTTTTTTATTTTTTATTTATTTATTTATTTTTTTTTTTGCAGTCTTCTGTACGACTCCGCGATATTGGTGCAGAATCCGCAATGAGTGTGCGTGTGTGTGTGTGTGTGTGTGTGTGTGCGCCTGCAGAGTTGCATGGGAATTTTCTCTCTCTCTCTCTCTCTCTCTACGCGTCGTTCTCTATATTTTTCGCGCGGTGCCCCTTCCGCCTGCACCGACCGATACGCACACTGCACGCGGTATGTGTACACTCTGCGCTTGTATATTATACGTCGTACGACGCGCGCGTCCCCTCTCCTCCATCCGTCCCTTCCACTGGACGCGAGCGACTTTTTTTTTTGTTCATACCGTCTCACAGACACGGACCGCCGAGCAGATTTACCCCCTAAAAAAACGAGAGAGAGAGAGAGAGAGAGAAAAGAAGGTACACGCGGGGTGTTGTGGACGACGCTTACCTGAATACGCGAAATACTCGGTTAATACGATTTTCCTAGTGTGTTTCGTTATCCGGGTAATAAATTCGAAAGCAATAATCGCGTAAATCGTTTGAAAAAATTTCAAGACACATTATACATGCAGGTTCATTGGTTTCGAACGTGATTTTCCACAACAAAAAAAAAAAAAATACACTTTGTCGAAAAACTCGAAATGTCTATAAAATACGTACGTCTGAAATTGTATTGAATTTTTAAGCGTTAAAATCAAAAAAAAAAAAAAAAATCACCCATCTTCTACGAATGAAATACTTCACGATCTATTATTCGCTTTATAAACAGCCCAAAACTGAAAGAAATTTTTCTTCCGAAAACGCATAATATAAAGTTACAAATACCTATTATGCGAATATTTCAACAGTTTCTTTGCGGCCGTTAGTTTCAGAATTACGATGAATAATGACTTTACGGTCGCGCTTTCGTGCGATAATATTTGTCGGTAGTTTTTTTTTTTTAGGCGATTTTTAAAAAAAATCGAAAAACGACCTCTTTCGAGTACCGACTGCAATTTGTTACCGGAAACAAACTACGACTGCATTCATATGGATCGGAGCATTCCTTCTGGTAGAATTTTTCGGTACAGACACACACAAAAAAACACACACACACACACACACACACATCGTTGTAAAACCAACACATTCCTCGCTCCGCTCAGAATCTAAAAACGTACACGGGGACCGCGAAACGCGAACACGTTTGCGAAACGAAAGAAAAAAAAAAAATCGGCCATTATGTCGCGATGGTTATACGGGCCCCGGCAGCTGTAGCTTATACGCGTGTGAACCGCGTACAACGGTGGCGAACAATCCGCGAATTTTCGTTGTACGTCATTCGCGGCACAGACACGGTAAAACGCGTTATTATTATTATTATTATTGTCGTTATCGTCAGGGCCCCCGCCCACATACAATTAAGGGCCCCCTATACTGAATTTTTTTTTTCCCCCGGTCCCTATACCTGCAATATACCAGTGACGTAGATAATGGGGGAAAGGGAGTTTAAGGGTTCAAACCAGGGACTGGAAACCTTTTGATTTTGTCGGTACTGATTCTAAGAAAAAAAATTTACGCGTTCTGATTCGGTACCGGATATTTTTTTTAAAAAATACGTGGTTCCGGTTCCGGGTCTTATATAGATTCTGTTTCCAATATTTACCGATTTCAAATATGAAATTAAATTACATTTCAATAATAGTAATATTTATCAACATTTTGACCATATAATATATTAAGAAAAAATAAAATTTTGGTAGCGTGTAGCCCACAATCAATGTTAGTATTATAAATTGTAATATTATTGTAAAACATTGTATTTACATTTTATAATTTAGCATTTAAAAAAAAAAATTTAACTGATATACGTATTAAACAAAAATGAAAGAAGAAGACCACGGAACTATTTAATTACCCGGAATTTACAATCGTTTTGATATTAACGACTTATATCGAGATAAATACATTTTTGTGGATGTTATTTTTCGACGATCTGGGTTCTGATTGCTGAATTGTACGTGTCGAAAACGTTGTCAATATTATCGTATAATATTTATAATGGCTACATTTCCAAATTTTCAAAAAAACGTCCATGGTACTCTTCAAAAAAAAAACGAAATTTCATTCACGGCCCTACACAAAAAAAAAAATTCATTTCCGATACGTTCTTGAAAATTCAACGAAATCAATGGAACGAGTTTCTTTGAACGCATTCCTTCCAAGCACTGGTTCTATGTCACATTATATGCAAAATGTTTTATGAAAATTATTGATTGAGAACCGATAAAAAAGAACCTTTATAATTTATGGGTTCCGGTTCTTAATTTTTAAAAATAAAGGTTTCGGTAATGTTCCGGTTCTCAAAATTTTTAGCGGTTCCGGTTCCAAAACCGGCTATTTTCGGTTCGGTTCCAGCTCCTGGTTCAAACTCTCCCCCCTCCTTTGATTTTTTTTTTTTTATATAATAATAATAAGTCAATAATATTTTATTGATTACCGTTTTGTACCATTGGACCGCCATAACTTGAAATAATTTTTATTTTATTTTACAATCAAAATTTTAGTGCTGAAATGTGTGATAATGACTCGTGCGTGACAAAATAGATCTGTTCGATCGATCAGGGCCGGCGCTACCTTTTGCGAGGCCCCGGGCAAAATGTATTAGTTACATCTATGATGTTCATTGAAAATAAAAATTAGAATTAGCAAATTAGCGCGAGGCCCTGGACAAATGTCCCGTTTTGCCGCCCCCTAACGCCGGCCCTGCGATCGATGCACAAAAAATGTACATTTCTACCGTCTTCGCTCACAGATAGAGATATGATAATATATAGGCGATAAACAAAAACCAAAAATAACGCCTTGCTCATATTATACCGTACGCATGACGCAACATCTCGCACATCGTACACTGTTTACTTTTACACACAGTGAAGCGTAGGCAATAATACCTAACCATAATAATACCATAATAATTTGATTTTCTTAAATCTTCTTCAACTTAGAAAATACACACGTTCATGTATTACAACGAAACTCGTGCGCAAGCTGGGTGTAACTATATTTTTCATTGCTATATACACAAAAGTGAATAAAATTCGAAATTAATTCGTACAATACTATTATAATCCTGTAGAAACACTTGGGGTTAACAATCGTCGCAATTTTAGAAATTTTTTTTTTTTTTTTTTAATATTATGTTAGTCTTACTCTTTTCGTGCGTCCGAAAGCGATTCGTTGTTTTCATCGTTTTTCTTGTGGAAATATTTTAATTCGCTATCGGCTCGACTGCCGCGCATTTTTAAATCGCCGGTCCACCACTCCCCCCCACCGGGGATAAACTTCGGGTAGCCGGGCGGGCCACCAGACCGACACTGCAAGCAGTTTTTTCCGTTTGCAGCAAGACGGTGCGTCGCGGAGCCGCCGTTTCAATGGGATAAGCAAATAAAAATTGCGCCGTGTGCGTCTTATTATAGCGGACAGGACCGCCGCCGCCGCCGCCGCCTCGACGAATCCGGTCCGAGGCGAAATTTGGACAAAAACTGGTTCGTTATACGCCGCCGCCGCCGCCGTTTGGCCCGCAGCCGGCCGTATATATTATTTGTTATTTTTTTCTATATTATTATTATTATTATTGTTCTTTTTTTATTATTATTTTATATATATATATATACATATTATATACATATTTCGCGCGTATATATATTAAGAAAATAATATCGAATCATTGGCAATCGGCGTTATTTTTGTTAAAAAATAAAATGCGCGCTCCCGCCCGGGTTCAATTGAAAAAAAATAAAATAAAAAAATTCTACTTTATTTACCGCCGCCGGGTACAGTATCGATATCGATAATATTTTATCTACTCAGCATATGTTTCGAAAATGTATGTGTGTGTGTGAAGTGTTCAAGTCACATAATAATATTATATAATTATTTTTTGTTTGTTTGTTTTTAAATGTTTCATTTTTTCTTTCGGCAATACGTTTATACTTATTATACGCGTATACGTATTTGTCTTTGACGCGGAGTCATTAACCTCGTAACGGATAAATAATATTAGAACCCGCTGTGAAAATTTCGGTTTACATTTTCATAATATATATATATATATAAAATAGTACACTGCACATATAATAATAATATATATATATATATATATACGTCATACACACTCGATAATAATAATAAAAAAAAACGTTTTAAAATCGACGTACACACAAATGTATATATTTATGTAGAGGATCAACTGAAGGTTATACAACAGCGTATAACAATATAGTTTTAAACATATTTTAATACACATAATATGTGTGTGTGTGTGTGTGTGTGTGGGAGTACCTATACGACAAATGATGTATCGTTTAAGATTTCAAATAATGTTCGCGCGTTGAAAATGTGTACTTATTGTAGTTGTAGATACCGTAAAAAGAATTCAACGCGCGAATAAGTTGAAAAAAAAACAAAAACGTAATTTTGAAAAATTCGACAAATCATGTAATAGATTGCCGTTATAATTCGTCCGCACAATCCGACGAGACAATCGTTTTTTTTTTTTATGATAATCCTTGTTGTATTTTATATAATCGTTCGTTGAATAATAATCGAAAAGAGTCGACATATCTATCGATTAAACATATTTTTAATATTATACAAACGCCAGGGCCGGATAACGGTCATAATCTGAGGGGGGCTATATTATACTCTTTGTGAGGCCTTTTTACCCAAAACGATTTTTTTTTTTAAATTCAATAAAATTAACGATGGAGATATTGATTTGTTTTTAGATATATAAATAATTTGATTGTATTAATATATAATAATAATTATGAAAAATTTACTACAAATATTATTATTGTGTATAAAAATAGAAATATGAAGAAAACGGTTTATTTCGAATTATGAACAGAAATGATAAATTGATAAAACGTTTTTTTTTTTTTTTTTACATAAAAAAATCACGGTCGACTTTTCTTTTACTTTTTTTCAATCATAAAGCCAGTAAAATATAATATATAATATAATCATGTATAGCCAGTATCAAACGCGATGAACATTTCAAATATTATTTCGTTGAGTTTGGAGTGACGACGCGACTATATAATTTCAAAAAAAAAAATCTCGAAAATCGGGATGGTATTTTTATGTTTTTGTGCACTGAATAAATTATTTTACGCGGATAATCCGGAAAACTTTTTATGTCAAGAATTTTTTTTTTAATTTTCGTATAAAATGAGACCGTTTATTGCATAATATAAATAATAACAATTGTTTTGTAATTTGGCCCTAAAAAATTAACAGAAAAATACGTAAAAGATTCGATGAAGTAGTACCCAAAGCTATTGTAATAATACTTAAATATAATAATCGCATCGATATAATAGTAGAGACCGGATTTGTATGCGTTTAGAGTCCTAAAAAGAAGATGTTTTAGACGGTTTATAATTTCATCGAAATAATCGTTTAGATATACACATAAATATTATTTTTTGTAAACGTACGACTTTTCATAAAAACGCGTATTGAATAATAAACAAATAAAAGTGACAATTTATTTAAATAATATGATATAATTTAATTCAATACCTAATCTAAATGACTCAAACTCGGGGGCGTCGTTTCAGCTTTTGGTATAAGGTGGGGCAAATGGCTAAATTTGCCGACTTGACTGACTATTTTAGTTTGCCGATTTAAGGTTACCGAGTGCGTATCAAGTGTTGCCAACATACCCGTATATTTCGTCATGGTAATAACTAATATAGGCTATCAAGCCAGTGTCCCTTCATTTTAAAATTTAAATAAACACGGGTTTAAAACTGTTCAAATAACTAGGTAACATAACCTGGTCATATTATGTACGTAAAGAATTTTTTTCTCGTCATGTTTTGTAAATTTTATTATATAGATTGTAGTCGGCAAATTCTCCTTTAATAACCATTACTTTAAAAAATTTTAATTTTTTTTTTTTTAAATTTTATAATTTTACCGTTACTATTATTATCAAATACAGATTTGTCAAATTGCCGAATTACAGTAAATTTTTTTACTAGGTATGTGCATGTAGTAGGTATAGGTAGGTACATATTCACTAGGTAGGGCATGTGCCCTATATGCTGCCCCCCAAATGACGCTCCTGCTTAAAAATGCTATACTTAATCTTTGTGATGCTTATTGTTTAGGCGTATATTTCACTTTATTAAGTACCTACACTCAAAAAAAAATATATATATATTATATATACATAATATATTACGCAATAAAAGTAATATTCAGTATTATAATCGGAAAATGATAATAACACGTTTTAAAAAAAATATATATATATATAATTTAATTAACTTAATAATATTGATGTATCCCGTGTTCCAGTCGAACGGTAAACTTCATCCGATCTGATCGTGGCGTCCGGCGGGTAGTAACTGACGGAGTTTACAATTATTTTTGCATTTTATTTTCCTAAACCATTACATTTTTTTTTCTTTGTGAACGGTTCGAATTAAACCATAGTACAGTGGCGTCTGACGTCACTTAAGGGGCGCAGGGTGGGCGTTTAATTCCTCTCCTTGTTAACGGTGAGCCGACATGGTTTCTTGCTGATGTATTATACTTACGTAAATATTTATAAGTTATCCGAACCAAATCGATAGTATATTGACTAATGAGTAATAAAAAATCGCGTGGCAGACCGCGGATCTGTCAAAAAAAAAAAATTGAAACTCGAACGATAGCTGCTCAAAACTGGTCACAAAACATCGCTAACATTTTTAATGCGTCATGACAACAGAAACTTAAAAACTTGAATCTCTGCAGGTAATACTTTTATATTAGACTAGTCGTTTATCATTTTCTAGCAGACAAAATAATGAATTCCCTTCCCCCAAAAAAAATGTATATATCGAGCGACTCGTGCGCCTACGGTAACGAAAACATCAAAATTTATGTAAAACGGAAATCGTATCGAGCTTGATGTAAGCGGTAAACGGTTAAACGGGCCGGTTTAATCGTTCGCCTCCCCCTTTCGAAAACTGAAATCACGCCACTGCCTCAATATATTCCTAAAACATGTTATAGCGTTTTGCGCAAAATATTCTCTATATCTGTAGTAGATACGCTGTTTTATGCGGCAAAATTTTTTTTATAATATTCAATTCGTAGGAAAACGAATCGCCGAGAAAGCTCTCGTCCAATCGGAGCTGCGTGCTCTCGCAGTAACGTAAAAACTTAAAAATCCCGTCTCTAGATATTATATAACATATCGCCGTTCGGCAAATGAATACCTATTTAATTTTGATACTAGAGTAGGTACCTTCAATGTTCGAAGTATTCCAAAAAGTTCTCTGAACACAGATATTAATCGACGGCGATTATTTTGAACCGCCGCCGCCGCCGCCGCCGCCGCCGCCGTGTGTCGTTTTACGTTTATTATAATAATCGTGTAATAATATAACGTGGTCCAAGTGCCGCGTGTAGGTTTCGATATCATATTTTCATAATGCCAGCAACACGCAAAGTGCCATTAACTTTATCTCGGGAGGACTAGAGGGCACACTGTACACATGTATGTTAATGATGACCGTGAGCAACGTAATTGGACAAGACTATAGCCGCTGTACTCTTAATGATCAATGAATAAAACGCACACCTATACGAGTGATGAATTTGAATAATACCCGATTTATTATTATTATTATTATTAGGTACATTTTTTTTTCTCGACCTTCCCTCTCTCGATTTTTCTCGTACTTCTCGTACACCAAGGTCTTATGCAATAACCTTAGGGCTGCGCCGCGATCTGAAGACGGGTTAAACGGACGTACTATAATTATTAGTGTAGAATTCGCATTAACTTTTATTGGATTTCGCGGTGCCGCGTGAAGATACACGCACACACACGTTCGACTGGAAACGACTAACCGGCCGCAGGTATATACCTACTCCGCGACGACGACGGTGCAAGAGAACGAGAACGAACGAGTGCGATGGTGGTATTAACGGTCGAATGGACCAACAGCCGGTTCTATGATAATAACACTATTATAAAACGTATAAAAATATTGTGTGCACCGACTTCCCGAAGGTATTGCAGGTTCACGATATATGTTTTCTTCTTCTTTCTTTAAATACGTACACGCGAATTTCTGCGAGTTTCCTGTAAGGTATATTCAAAAAAAAAAAAAAATTGTTTTTTTTTTTTTATTTTATTTCTTTTGAATTCAAAGAATCTCTATTTCGAAATTTATTGGGTACTAAACTACTAGAGGACATTACAACACCCTAGATATTGCTAAACCGGTTCAATGTGTTTGGCCTACTAGACGCCTGCAGCACCGTGTCTATATAGATCAACGTACACGAGTTTTAATAGTACCTAATTCGTTTCCTGCCCCTTCCTCTCAAATACCGACTGATCGAAATGTCGAATGCGATTACTGACCTCTGTCTTATAGGAGAGAAAAAAATCTTTACGCGTTTACGTTGAATATTATCCGGAGGAATTAACAAAAAAAAAAAAAATGTTTAATTTCCATTTTGATGATGCTGTGGACGTCCGTTCGAGTCGTATTAATGTGTTTTTTTTATTTTAAAAAGATTCTGAACGAAACCAATCATACGCTTCGCTCACAGAAAAAAAAAATGATGGAAATCAAAATAAATAGGAAGTCTATCTGATTAGTGATTATTTCGCTTGTACGTAAAAAAAAAAAAAAAAATTATAATAAAATAAAATCGAATCATCTTTTCCCACGTGAAATACCGAGATCATCGACTCGAATGTATACAAATATGTAATCGATATACGTGTTGTAATAAAATGATTTGACGTTGTATTTTCATAAAATGTCTCGCGGGAACGCGGTTTCATAAATCTGTATTTCTTCGAATTATGTTCGGTTAATGGCGATCAACATATTTGCTGATTGTAATTTAACGTCAATACACACGGTTTTAACGGTTATTGACATGGTTAAAATACACCACACACACACACACACACACATATAAAATACATAACAATTATAAATTACAATAAATCACTGCTGTATGTAAAATACTGTAATATCTTGGGGGTGTGTGGAATGTTAACCGACTGCAGATACGTTAAACCGTTAATAGAACACCGGTTTGTTTTATTAAATTTATGTTTAAATTTCACAATTTTAAATAAATCAAATTTTCCCCGCTTTGGCGATTGGTGTTCGTCACAACAAAAATATCCCTAGACTTTGTGTGAAAAATTATAAAAGTGCAGGTTAGCTGGTATTACGCATAAGATTAAAAATTTAATTCGTGTCAATTTGTTTTTTTTTTTGTACGGCAAAATGATTTTAATAAATAATTATCGCAATAAAGTGTTTTTTTTTTCAAATTATGTGACTTATATTTTGTTAACATTAAAAATACATTCGCGTATTAATTATTATTATTATTTATCAAATCAGTTGTTCGTTATGTTTCACACGACTATCGGTCTTTCGATATTTATTATTACTCTTCTTATTGATGTTATCCCATCATAATCATCATAATATATTCAACAGCAAAGCAGAATAATACACGTGATCAATCGAATAATTTTATTTCAGCTAATATATATATATATATATTTTTTTTTTTGCGTTGTGTCCCGCGTCGTAGTGTTACGCGTATTTCGTCGTCTGTTACATTAATTCGTTTAATTCTGCCCTTTAATATCTCGCTCTAATCACGTAAACCGTTTGATTACGTTTAAAAATAACAATTGCAGATGCTCAGAAACATTTTCGGTTATGGTGATCGAGAATATATTATAATATTTATTCGCAAAATAAAAAAAATCGTTTAAGTATCCATATATGATATGACGCTTGATACAGTTTTAACAATACAATATTATATCAATACAATTTTACGAGTAGGTGTATATATATATATATATATATATATATAATTGAAAATAATAGAATTTTAGTCTGTCGAATCCTTATCGAAATTCTGAGAAAAAAATTTTATACATACGAGTACATGCCTATACTTATAAATGTAAAAGAAAAGGCCTTTGTATGAACAAGTTTCTGATGACACTATTGAACTTTTTTACGAATTTTTTTCACAGAGTTTTTCCAAACGTTCCCACGTTGCTATTTTTAAAATTTTATGCCTGAAGAGGGAAGGGGAGGGTATGTATTTTACTTAAATGTTATGGTTTTACTATAAATACGCACGAGCACTTTTAACGGGAGATATACAAGCAGGAGAATTTTCTAAATTACTCATACATATTGCAGGTAGTAGGATTTTAAACGATAAGAATGGGTACATCAAAAATTGTAAAAAAATTAGCGATATCGAAGAATTCGTCCAAAATCATGCATGAGTTTTTCGAATTTCAAAATAAAAATATTCATAAACGCTGTTAATACTTGTGTCATAATTATAATATATATATATATATAATGTGTATATAATTATTTTTAAATTATAATTATTTAAAAAAATATAAATAATTATATTTCCCTTCAAAATTTCGCACGAATAAAACCGATTAATTCAGCTAGTATTTATATATATACATATATAGTATTGTTTTAATGAAAATATACGCGAACAGAACACTATGTAGGAAATAGTAATAATACGCTGCAGACATAAAAAAAAATGATTGAGTAATCTGTCTGGTTGCAACAGTAAACATTAAAACGTATAGGTAAGGTCAATACTAGGAATTACAATTATTATTATACGGACGAACCGTTTTTAATGAGTTATTCGCATTTCTCTTTAAATCTAAATATTCTACACGACGACGTATAAAAAGTATAGCGAAATTTTATTTGAAATTCGGTATTTATAATAGAGGTGCGTTACGAAATCGAAACAATCGAAAAATACGTTCGAGATCACTAAACGTATTTTCGTTTAAAATAAATTAAAAAATTCCAGAATAATAATTATTGTACAGTATAAGCAGTACACACGTTTCGACGTTTGATTAACATAAAAATGGTATATTTTATACTGTAAAGCGATTTGTCAATTTTTTGGAGTATTTTATATTAAAATTACAGTGTGTAAAATACATAAATAATGTTATTTATTAAATACTAACTGAATAACCGCGACTTCGCCCGTGCACAGTTGAACTGTATTACTCACATTTACAATAATATGGGTGTAATTTGCATATTTACTATAATAATAGCTGTTGTTCGGTACCCGGTGTTGTCCAGATTAAGATGCTTATGATACAAAAATAATCGTGAGCGTAGATACTGAATTATTGTTTTGTTGGTGTTTAAATTTTTTTCAGAACATTCCAATACGACTATATGTATATACGAGTATATAGATATACATTTTTTATTATGCGACCAAATCGTACTAAGAAAAAAAGTCTATAAAAATTCTTACAACATTGGTAACCACTGAAATCAATATATATATATACCTATATATTATTTAAGCGTTTCAAAAGTATTGAAATAACGCATTGCGAATTTATTAGAATTAATGTCACTATAGTATATAAGAGAAAAGAAGTAACTCACGTATTACGCTCTAAGTTACTTATAAAAAACGTAACAGGCAATAGCATACAAAAGTTAAAATTTTATAGAAATGATTTTCTGCAGAGACGTATTTAAATAAAAACCTTATTGGCCCTACATACACACATAATACGTATTCAATTTTAAAGTGATGATTTCTTTAAAAAAAATATTAATTAATATGATAGCTATTGATTGTAAGCGATTAATTAGTGTTTAGTGTATTTTTTAAACATGTCACGCTCGCCTATTGTTCCCATATATATATATATATTTATTTATTTATTTATTTAGATGTTATTATTAATTAAAAATATACGAGTCACAAATTCGAAAATACAACCTATTATAAAATAAATAAACATGCATATTGTTTTTTGTATATAATATACAAAGTTGTTCAAAAACGAATGTAGAATTGTATCTAATAAATATCGAAACGTTTTATCCGCTGTTATTCGTACTGGTGTACACATTGACATAATATTGTTGAAACGTTTAGGTTCAGTGAAATATATCAATTTATGTGTTGAAAATAGAACTTTTTTTTTGCTAACGTACGGATTTTTTTAAAAATTAAGGTTCATAAATTAATGATTCAAATACGCTTGTTCTTACATTATATTTGGGGTCACTGAACGGTTTCAAATAACATATGAAATATTTTGGAGCGCGTTTATTAGTAAATAAAAATATCGTGTTCAATTACATTTTAATGTAAAATAAAAAGAAATACCGATGTTTCAGTGCGATTACTACAAGATTATTAATAAGATATAATTTATGAATACAAGTACAAGAATCGTACATATTAGATATTCTTGTATTATATACTTTATATTGTATACTTTATTATTTTTAGTTTAAAGCTAATTTAAATTTTCTTTACCCAGGCAGAGTAAAAGTCAGTGTAAACTTGATACATGGAATTGTAAATCTACATCCAAGTATTTAGTTATAAAACATTTAATACGATATACATTATTAAAAAGGAATATTTGTTAATTTAATATTACATAAATCATTTATCTTAATTATTATACTAACAGTGCATTTGTGATTGTATTTTGACATGACCAGCTTTTCTATTGTTCTTATCCAATAGTCTCTTCTACTTTCCCCAATATTTTCTAATAGTTTTTCATTCATTTCTACAGTATCGCTTGCGAAAGGATCTTATTTATACATTTTTGCCTACTGTTCATAAATTTTGTAAAGACCTTGTCTCATTCCAGGTATGTAGTTTTCCCTGCATCCCCTACGTATGTTCTACATTGGTGTGATTTTTACAGCTTCGATAAATTTATCATAGTTTTGTTTTGTCGGTGGGATATAGCTATTACTTTGTCTAACTCTTGAGAAAATTCTGTCCATCTTGATTTCCTGAAATTGAACCTTCGTTGGAGAATGACTTCTCTTGGTCTTATAGCTGCGTATGTTTGACACATGATTGATCTATGTTGAGTTCTAGGTATTGGTTTTAGTATTTGTTTGTAGCATATGTTTGCTGTCTAATCACTCATAAAAATATTGTCCGGATTATATCCTCTACGCCACCTCCCGCTATTAAAGGACACTGGTGATTTGAAATCATGAATTACTGTCAGTTGGTTTGTCTCCGCCTAGTCTTCCACTGCGACACCATTATCATCGGTTTTCGAGTGTCCGCAGCGAACACTGTGGCTATTAAAATCACCTATAACAAATTGTATCATTTTGCATCTAAAGTTTTAGTTTCTGTGAACTCGATTTCTGTGGAGGGTGGTTTATATAATGATGTTATTGTGCTTTTCCCTAAATCTAGTGTAAGTATTTCTATATCCTTGTTTTCTGTAACATTCGTTGATATTGTTATTAAATTTATTTTTTCTTCATTGTACGTAGTTTTATATATATCACAGATTTATAATAATTGCCGAGCTGTAATAGTTTTACTAGAAACTAATAAAAAAAAAATCAAAAAAGACATAATAGTAATATTTTCCCTGGGCGTCGAAATTCATAGTCCTGCCTCTGTCGGGTCGTACAAATTTCGCACTCCCGTATTTTTGGTGTGGCCTTTATACAACTAATTTCATTCCATTCACTTAGGAGCTATTATGATGTTTAGCACGATGTGTCTCTTGTACGCATAATGCGTCACACAAAAATTCTTTGCACATATTAGTTAGTATAGTTACTTTTTCGTATACAGTTGAATTAACGTATTTATAATCTATGTCAAATAAATGTTTTGCCTTTAAAACTAAAAATTATTCATTTTACGACTTAACCTATTTTAGGTCAACACCTAAAAATTCCTATAAATAGTCCAAAATCCAAATTCTAGGAATATTATTTTCGGAATTCTGGAGAAATACAACGATGAATTTTGACGAAATCGTGTTTTTTCCGTCTTAAACACTATTTTTTGAGATTTTTCTGGACGCGTTTGACACGGTGGCATTTTGCACCGTGAATATCTCACCCGCCCATCTCCCTAAGAACCCATACGTAATCCACATAATAATTATCTATTTAATTATTAACGTCGGGTAATCTGACGTATAATTATCAACGAGGCCTGTGTCGCTAGGCGGCGGCAATCGCTGATATAC
Organism: Slavum lentiscoides; assembly: GCA_032441835.1. Lineage (NCBI taxonomy): Eukaryota > Metazoa > Arthropoda > Insecta > Hemiptera > Aphididae > Slavum > Slavum lentiscoides. The sequence continues at coordinate 6,135,297 of CM063712.1, read as the reverse complement.
ACCACCGTCTCCTTTTGAACAACGTTGTTATTGGTTTCCGTCCGCCCGTCGAATACGTCTTCGTCGCGTTTATTTAATTAATTTTTTTTTTCTTATTCGCAAAAGCAAATTATCATATTACACGTCACAATAGCAAAAATTGTGTAATAATTAATAATTTTATTATTATAATTATCACAATTGTATTAGAGAAAAATTTGTCTATTTCTTCCGTCGTGTGCGTTATCCTACACCTTAACCTTTCGGCAGGCGCGCTACTGTGTATTACACGGGCAGGCGCGTGTCGTACTTTATACGACAGAATGTTTTTCAATTATATTTAATAACAATGAAGGATAAATAAATAATTTTTAATACAAGCTTTGTTTGGAAACATCTTATTCTTATTTACATAATATTATAGGTTTTATACATACTATTTTATAATTTTAAAATATTACAATATTATAAATTATCGTAATCAATATTTTCATCGCTAAAATCACTGTCACTTTCGAATTCTCTACAATTGTCTACTTCTTCGTCTGATAATTCTTGTAACATACGCGAAATATCGGCCATAATGAGGTAACAAAAGGAATACACGAAGAAAAAAAAAGAAAAAAATTATTTATACGAGAAAAAATAATATCACGACCAAGAACAAGACGTACGTTTCATACGACCGGGCGGAGTTGACTGAAATATACGTCGATAATAAATTGAAAGTGACATTAGAAAAGATAGTAACGATTATGAAATATTGATAATATATACTTTATTGTGGAATAGGAAAACCCCCAGTATTAATCGGGATACGTAAATAAAAATTATATCAATAAATATATTATAATTGTCGTACAAAGTGCGCATACGCGCCTGCCGAAAGGTTAAACCGTGACACGTTTAAAGTCTAATGAGAAAATCGAAAAACGACCTTTTATTAATGTACCACCGCAGCGAAAATTTGGTACCGAAAAACAGGTACGTGTGCAAAAATCGGAGCACTTTTTCTGTTCGAAAAGTTGTACACAGAAAAAAAATTCATCGTAAAACCAATGCAAAAAATACTAAAGTTTTGAAACTCGGCAGAGAGTTTCATCTTGGGGCTCTGATTAACCAAAAAAAAAAAGTCGCCATCCCTCCAAGGACTGCAAGTGTCTAAAATCTTCGATTTTACCGGAAATTTTATTGTTTATTTTCAATACTTAATATCTTCAAAAATATTAACTTGACCGTATAAATAGCTTAGTAACAAATTTTAGACCGTAAAATATCCAATAAGACACATTGTACGACGGGCGGATGGATTTTGTCTTTTGTCTATCGCACCTACGCTGAAAACGTACGTAAACTTTCACGATCTAAAATCTTAAATGGGATCGGAAATAAGGATTTTTTTTTTTTTCAGTAATTCAGGGCCCCAAGAAGAAAGTTTTTGCCGGGTTTCAAAACTTTAGTGTCTTTTACAAGAAAAAACTGTCGTGCGGTGTACCTACTGGACATTTGATATAAATACATATTATGTATTCATTCGTGTAGGTACATATTATATCAAGAAATAAAAGTCAAGCGGGGGATCTGTATACCATATACCGGCATATAACAGACGGTTCGGTTCGACAACCGTCGACTCGTTGTCGTTTTCCGAACGGGCGTCCGTCGACCCGGCAACGTTCTCAGCGTGTAGCTGCAGCGTTACAGCGGCTTGTGTGTCGCTTTTCTTCGCGTCGCTCGGTCCGTCACCCGCAACCGCGATAGCTTTCCGACGACTCGACGCGGTTTTCACAGTGTCGACGTTAAATTCCGTTGTTTTCTCGTCCACTTCCGTCTTCGGCCGTCGATCGAGTTCCGAACGTCGAGCCGCGTTCACAGTCGACGAGTAGTACAACAAGCTCACTGTTCGACCACCTCTTTTCTCGCGCGCTATCGCCGCCGTAGAACCGTTTCGGTTTACCGGACCGTTCTGTTCGAGCGCCGTCGACCCGTTCTCGTTTACCGGACGGGCCACCGTCGGCCCGGCACCGTTCTCCGTGCGGTGCCGCAGATCCCTTTCCTTCGCGTCGTTCGGCCCGTCACCCGAGTACGCGAGAGCTTTCCGACGACTCTGCGACGACGCGGACATCGCAGCTTCACTTTTTCTCGTTTTTAACCCGCCGACGCCAAGTGCCGAGGTTTTCGCGTCCACTTCCGTCTTTGGCCGTCGATCGAGTTCCGAACGTCGAGCCGCGTTCACAGTCGACGAGTAGTACAACAAGCTCAGCGCTCGACCGGCTCCTTTCTCGCGCACTTTCGCCGCCGCCGCCGCCGCCGTTCTGTTCGAGCGCCGTCGACCCGTTCTCGTTTACCGGACGGGCTTCCGTCCGCGTGCTGGACGTCTTCGCCCGCGCACCGATTTCCGGTCGCACGTCGTTTTTCGTTACCGCGCACGGGTGCGCGCAGGCGTCCGTCGCAGGCGCGCCAACGGCGGCCGCGTCCTCCGAACGGCTGTGCCGAAACGCGGTTATCGCCGAACGACTCTTGGGCCCGTCCGTTTTCGTCGTGCACCGCGACGCGTCTAGTGCGCGGTCCGTTCCATTCGACGGTTCCGGTTCCGTCTCGGCGCGTTTCCGCGCGTCCCTTTCGGCCAAGTACCGTCGACGACGCGGCCGATCCGGCCGGACCGGCGGCGGAACGTCGGCGGCCGCTCCGTTTTCCGCCGTCGACGATTTCGCCGCCTCGTCGTCGGCGCGACCGGTCGTTTCACTTTCACGCCGCGGTGTTACGACCGTCGCGGAGACGTCGTTTTTCTCCTGTTCTCTGCTCGTCGTGTCATTCGCTTCTGGCTGGCGTTTCTTAATGCGAAAAAACCGCGCCAGAGTCGACAGTTTTCTTCTCAACCACGATTTCTTCTTGGGCTTGCGTTCACTGGTTGTGGCCGGTGACGAAGACATGTTCACAAATGGCACTTGTCACGAAGTCGGAAAAAATTAATCTCATAAACAATGATAATTAATAACGATTCACTGTTATTACAATTATATATTTAAAACGATTTATCATAACGATGTATTCTAGTTTATTTATTTTTTTTTGTTATTTTTACGCACACAGCGGTTGCCACGTAACGCTTAATTCGTTAATTCGTTTTTCCCAGTTTTACCGTCCATTATTTATGTATGCGCGCTATTTGGTTTGCTGTTATGTTTTAAAAAATTCTTTTGTGTTTTCATTGTTTAGGTGTCTTAGTAATTTCCACGCTTTGTAGTGGCTAGAAATATTTTTATAAATACACGAACGCGATTAGACGCGTATTGAAATGTGCAATATATTATGTTGATATAATGGAAATAAGCCAACAGGTGATTCCAAATTTATCAAAATTAACTAATTGTACATTTTAAATATTTATTTCATTTCCTTATTATTATTATTATTATTATTATTATCAACAGCCTAGATATTTTTAAATCGCCTCATATAAATATCATGATTTCCTTAACTGACGTATAAACACTATACAGTTCATATACGCGTGGAATTGGTTATGTACAACATGAATCGATACGTACCTGAATTAAAAAGAAACAGAAAATGTAAGTTAAATCGAAAAAGATGGAGGAGCAAATATACTATAACAATGTATGGTCTTTGGAGATCTGACGATAACGAATCCAGTATTCGTGACTGGCATAGCTGGACTTCTTTATCCGTAATTCCAATGCACTTCGTTGTATAGTAAAAAAAAAAAAAAAAAATATTTTTTACAATACATTTATCTATATAGTACGTACAATGACAATAATAAGTAATTTTATCCACTAATACGTCAATGCAGTGAAGCTGTCCATCAAAGTTTATTGCGTAATATTGTTTAAAATATTACGTGCAAATATTAAAACCCATTTTTAATAAAACAGACGTTTGTTACATCAATTATATTCAAAAAAATAAGAAATCGCGAACATCGTTAAGTCGCAATTTCTTTTTACGAGCGTTTCAAATTTTTCGACAAATTGCGTATTGCGTAAAGCGTAAATTGCGTAAATTGCGTATAGCAATTGTAGATTTTTAAGTTATTTAATTCGTAAAAGAGGTAATTTTCGGTTTTACGGCTTGAAAATTCAAAACAATGTCAGACGTTTGTTACATCAATTATATTCAAAAAAAAAAATAAAATCGCGAAAATCGTCAAATGTCACAATTTTTTTTTTACGAGCGTTACAAATTTTTCGATAAATTGCGTATTACACGGCAAAGCTCCGCTCAGAATCGTTTTGTCGAACGCAATGATTTACCGCGTCGCTTACAAATTTATATAGTGATGATAACAATACACAGTCTAAAATCGTTACGCTTAGTAATTCACTTAATAATTCAAATCATCGTCCACAACACCTCGTTATACTTAATTTAACGTTACATTCGCAACTAGGGCCAGGACTTCTCATACTAGCGCCCTGGGTGAAATCACCATTAGGTGCTCTTTTAAAAAAATGTTTGTATTTTTTTTAAACATAGATATTTATGAAACAATGTTGCACACGCTCTATCATAATTTCATTATATAAATTTTCTAATTAGGTATCCAATATTTTATTACCGTAACTATTATAGGTATAAAAACAAAATGTGAGCAAAAATTAAAAACCATTATTATATTATACTAGCTGACCCGGCAAACGTTGTTTTGCCAAAAAGTTAAATTTTAAAAATTTAAAAAAAAAAGGGTTTTTCCAAAAATTTTTTCGTAAAAACCTTCTCCTAGCATTTACGAACAATTAAAAAAAATTTGAGCCAAATCGGCCCTAGCCGTTCTCAATTGATGAATTGTTATACATTTTTGGCTCCATTTTTATATAATATATAGATTATATCATAAATTGATTTATTGAGATATTTAAATAATATTGGTTATTTATCAATTTATTTTTAAACTTTTTTTTAAAAATATTTTTTACGTATAAACGTCCACACAACGTTTCGAGTTAACAATGAGGGTACCATTACTTAAATTGCATTTATGAAAATAAACAATTTTAATTTAAAAATAATTTTGTCACTCTACGAAAAATATATTACATAATATTATTACGTATTTCAAATTAACGGCAGCACGAGTAAAGTCAAAATTGTTGTTTTTAAAATCAATAATATGTTTAAAAATATAATGTCAAAGTCTTATTCTTGTCAGTGTAGCGCCCCGTTGTGAACAGCGCCCTGGGTCGCCCCGTAGCTTTCGCCGGCCCTGTTTGTAACTATATATATGTTTTAAATGCTCTTTTTTTACTGATCCTTAGATTTCATACGTTCAATATTGTTTTGTTAACAGCTCGAACCAGTGGCGTAGCCAGGATTATTTTTAGATGAGTGTTTTTTTTTGTAATAAAATGTAACTTGTGAAAGATTTCACACTCGTGTAGTCATAAATTTGTTTTTAATAAATTATGCCTAATACGCGTTTAACTTCCAAACATTTATTTAACGGTGTCGCAATCAGAAACACCCGTGTGGTGTGATATCAGTGTCCGAGCGAAGTGTAAATCGATTTAAGCAGATGGTAAACGCTATAAGTGTGAATCAACCGTGACGTGACGTATTATGATAAGATGTTGTGCACTATAAAGTTTATCTTGAACCGCCGGTAGTGCGCGAATAATGGCAATACGGCATAACAGAATACATTTTACCGCGACCTGCGAATGATCGTATTCCCATATTCAGGGGCGCATTAAGGTTCAATATTTAGGGATGGGAGGGGGGCAAATATAATTTGCCGCCCATAAATGTACAGTACAGATTAAAATTCCAACAGACAAAAACATAATTCTAAATGTCCATGACCGGTGTGCCGCCCCCTAAAAATTGCCGCCCGGGGCAAATGCACCCTTGGCCCCCCCCCTTAATGCGCCCCTGCCCATATTTATATTTTTGATATAAATAAGGCCGAAGGGGCAGGGAGGTGTTTTAACACCCAAAACACCCCCCCCCCACGGCTACGCCACCGGGCCTCGAATTCGTTACGCGTTACGTATACGTTTGAAAAGTATTCGTTGTTGACCGGTGAGTGCCATTTCACAACTCGGATATTGCGGGTACAAAAAAAATAAAAAATTTTTTTTTCTCCTTTTAAGCGATATCAGCGATCGTAAAAATTGCAACAAAAAAAAAAAACCTAAACAAATCGCACCGGACAATACGTATTATTATAATACGAAGCGTTTCGAAAACGGAATAGTGTAATTAAACGTACGACGCGTATGACCGACGACCACAGGAAACCGTAGCGACGCAATAACAGCAATAACAACAACAACAACAACAACGACAGCGGCAGCAGCAGCAACAGAATAAACGCCGTATTTTAATGCGTGCAGTAAAAATAGCCGTTGCAGTTTTTTTTCAAACGAGCACCGGCTTATGAAAAAAAAAAAAACCAATACGACCCGTTAAAAAAAAATTACGACGTTCTACCGTAACGACGGATGCGTTTCGCGCGTGTTTTTTTTCCCCATTCTTTTTTTTTTCTCTTTACGAGACGTTAAGTTTTTTTTTTTTTTCGAAGTCTGGCCCGAGCTAATTGTATTTAACCTAAAAACAAAAAAAAAATAAAAAAAAAAAATCATCACCGTCGATTTTCCCGTACGCGTTCGTATAGTACGTACACGTTGTTTATGACGTCGTCTATTCGGTGTCTGTTCGTGTGTGTGTGTCGGACGCGTGTATACGGTTTCTAGGAAGCAGCGTAACGTGTATATGATCATCGCGGGTCGCGCGCGTCCCATTGTTCTCGGGGGTCCCGTCGCGTCGTGAGACTGCAGCCAACAGTATATTCGAATTGTGATTTATGCCGTTCCGCGATACGAGACCGCGTATTACATATACGTGTATGCGCGTGCAGTGTGTGCGCGTGTGTGCAGTACACCGCGCGTACTCATCGTATTATACGCGTGTTCTAACCGTTTTTTTTTTTTTTTTTCGCAATCGTCCCGCGGACGTTATTATTGTATTCGGCCTGCACGGAACGCAATAATAAAAATCTGTTGTATATATGCCCGCGTGCCGCACTGAGTTTCGCCGGCCGACACGACGGATTTTATAAAACAAAAAAATTAACCGTACACCGCGTTGCGCTGCAGCGCGTGTCGACAAAAAAGTAACTTTTACGATATCGTAAAAAAAAACCACCGTCGACGCGGACAACGACACTGCGGCCTCCTAAATCACGCGACAATAGACACCCGAACGGATTTCGCGTTAAAATTCGTATAGTAATAATAAATTGGGAATTTCGAAAATTACTCGTGTTTGCAGTAAATCAAAAGAAACCGATTGAGAGGACGCTGCGCAGGCAGTGGCGTAGCCAGAATTTGTTCAAGGGGGGTTATTAAATAAATGTGCTATAATTTACAAGTTTATATTAAATTCAACTATACGAGCCTTACCAAGTCATTACCTATACCAATATACGTATTACATTATATTACCTATAAAAAATCATGATTGTATATATGATTGAAGGACATACTTTAGTATGTTACTTTTAAACATTAAAACATTTTTTTTATAATTTCAAGTCTCAATAACTTTTAGCGTTAAAAATAGAATAATTGTTTAATGTTTATTAAATAAAATTATGTATAAACAAAATTAGTTTTCATAGTAATTATACATCTTGTATATTAATATTACAAATTACAATATACTTACTATATTAATTTTATTTTTCTAGAATTTTTGGCAAATTCATTAATTATTTCATCTGTTGATAAAATAATATCACGATGAATATTGAGCATTGCCAAACTGTTGAGTGGTTTAGAACAGTGGTAGCGATTAGCGAATGTTATATTTTGAGCTCATGTGGGAAAATCCGTATACGTGAAAAAATCAAATCGAATAGTACCCCATCTTAACGTAGCCTAAAGGATGTGTCAAAATTTGCGTCATGCGGGCGCTGTTTCTAAAATGATAAAATACCCAGCGTTATTTTTGTTTTTTCCCTATTTATTTCGTAAATCATGTGACACAAAAATTCTGAAATTTCCGAATTTAAATATTTGACCGAAAGTAAAATAAAATAAAATAATTTCAATAGTACAAAACAGTAATCATTGAAATATTATTACCTATAATTATTGTTATACAAAAAAAGCCCCTTAAAACCCCCCCTGGCTACGCCACTGTGCGCAGGCATCCGTTGTCTCCGTCTGTCGTATATGAGGGGGGCGAAGGGGCAATAGAACGAAATGTCGTTTCGAAATATTCAAACGCTGTGCGATTTTAAAATCGTAGGTACCGCGGTTTGAAAAACGAGGGTAGTCACGCTGCAGTGCCAGGATTTTTTTTCGGGGGTGGGGGGCTTAAGTTTTGACGGCCAAAAGGACAACAAATTAAATTCGCACTGTACTGCTGACAATATAATTCATATTGTAATATTATATGTAATATACATATTATCGAATCAAAGTCGTATAATTAATGCGTTAAAAAAAAAAAATCTTAAAAAATGATCATATCAATTATCACGATTATCTATAAACGTGGTAACAGTATTGAGGTTACTATTCATATCATTATTTAAATTAAAGGTAGAATGGCTAATGATTTTTTTTTTTTTTTTTTAGTTATTCTCCGCCGGGATATGACGGCATCACGCAGATAAAATTGTATTTTCAATTCAATTAATAAAATAATTGTCGTCTGATATTTTTTTTTTTTTTTGGGGCTTGAGCCCGGAAGCCCACCATTGGCTACGGCACTGTCACGCTGTGTTTTGTCGGAAACTGATTTTTGAAAATCATATTGAGACGAATTTATGGCATAGAAAACTAGTGTATTTGATAAACAAATAATTGCGTAAAATATAAAAAATAAAACATTTATTTTTTAATACTAATTTCAACAAAACATTGAAAAATTTCGCATCTTTTGAACGGTACATAATTTATAGATTCTCAAAACTGTATTTCTAAAAGCTATAATAAGAGTTTGAATACGAACGATTTTTACAGTTCTTTGTATTAAGGTAATCTAAAATCGAAGTCCAATGCGCTCAATAGGAAATCTTCCTTTTTCCGACAACAACAGTATCAGCAAAATCGGACAACTCTAGGAGGCGTGAGATTGTTTCCTGTAAAGCATATATAATATCGAGCTTTTCATTCTCTGTCTGTGTTGGTGCTGTTTGACGTGTGCAAAGTCAAAATGTTGAAAATCGAAGTCCAATGCGCCCTGCAAAATATTTTCCTCTTTCAGAAAAAAAAATTTCGAAATCTTAAACACTCCATAAAGCGTAAGAGTTTTTCCAGTAACGTATGTAATTCAGCTAAAATACAGCCATACTGTTTCGCTATATTGCCCGTAAGACAGAGACAGAGACGACAACAAATGCCTGCGTGGCGTCATCTAAATGGATTTCCGTAACGTTTTAGATTCTGAGCAGAGCGAGAATTAAAAACACAATGGATGCGCTTTTTTTTTTATGACTGTACCAAAAAATTCTACCAGGAGGAATACTCCGATCTCTACAGTCGTAGTTTGTTTTCCGGTAGCGAATCGCATCAAGTTGTTACTTTAGAGAAGTCGTTTTGGATTTTCTCAAAAACGCCTTGAAAACAAACTCAAAATTACCGAAAATTACGTAAAAATAATAAATAAAAAAAAACGCGATTACGTCGATAATTTTGATTTTTTCGAAATTTTGAATCTAATTGTCATTTTGAAACTTGAAATAATCAACAAATATGTTACTTTATATTATATCAGGAAAAAATAATTTTCAAAAATTGTCTTTTAATTTTGAGCTATTTAAAGCAGTTATAGATTTTTAGGCATTTAATTCATAAAAGGGGTAATTTTCGGTTTTAAGGCTTATAAACATATAAGTACAACATATCGTATACGTCATAAAATATAATAATATATTATTATTTTCAATGTCTAGTGAAAAACAATATAATTGAGTGTATGAAGCCAAATAAAATTATCACGTTTTTTCAATTCGCCAACTCGGTTTATAACAAAAAAAAAAAAATTAAACGTATTTTTATTAAAAATTAAATATAAGCTGGCTTAAAACCATTGGCAAAAAAAAAAAAAAAAACAAATACAAATTAACTTAAAATAATTTACGCGGATAATTAACGTATAGAGTTTTTTTTTAGTTACATTGAAGGAGGTGCGTGCTGTAATATTATTGTGATATAAAATTTCTTCGAAATCTAACTGTTAGCGCTGATCAATATAGCCAAAGGTTGTAATAGATCTTAATGACATCAGTCTTGTTTTTAATTTTGAAAATGATCGTTCTCAATACGAGTATACTTGTGAGAGAGTTAAAATGAATTAGTAAAAATGCAGATGTATGAAATTTATACTTGTACGATAATTTCGTAACACACATGGTAAACATTTTCTACAATATGATTTATGAACCATTATAATATTCTTTTTGTACGGAGATTCAGTACTATTGGCATTAATTTCCGTTTGTAAAATGATGTATTCAACGGTATTGTTTTGTGTTTGATTTTTTTCATAAAAATGCGGATTTACCTTCCAACGACGCTGCTAATAACGAATCGCACAAAAAAAAAAGCGAAAATTTAACGAGTTCTTCCTTAATAGAGTATTGTAGTACTACGTATAATATCGTATAATAATCACGCATTATTACCGGAACAACGCGCAATGACAACTGCAGTTAAAACGCTCCATTCAAAATAATAATCATAATAATAATAATAATAGTGTACACATCACATGAAAATTAGAAGAATTCATTTGCATTACATGCTGCAGTACACGCAGATAAGTACGTTAATATTATTATCGCGGTAGGAATTTTATTTTTGTTAAACATTTTTCGCATTGATAACTGTATTTAATAATACTAAACAATAACACGTACAAATGTTTTCATGTTTGGAATATATCAATCGACACCAAACAAATTATACGTTACGCTATTACGCGTGAATTAAAATTATAGTTTTTTTTTTTTTTAGTATAGCCTAGCTGAAGCAGTCCATGTGGCTAAAAATAAGTGAAGAGATGTTTGACATTTTGGTGGTGTCGCAACGATGTCAAATCCTTATTAAAAACATTGTATTATATAATTATATATTTTTAGCGCCGCTAATCAAATCGTATATTATATATAGGCGCAACAAAAATAACGTTTGTAAGATGTTCAATGTTCGTGAATTGTTAAATGTTAATAAACAATCCTTTTAAATAATGAATAACTCGTATTATTGGGAATTACAATAATACGCAATATTATAAAACACAACAAAAATGATACAAATAATGAATCAGTTCTATACGTGTAAACAAAAATGTATTGATTTTTACAACTTTATTAAATTTTTTTTTTTCTATATAATATCATTCGTAAATTGCGATAGTGTGTGCGTGATCGTACATATTAACAGAAATACGTTTATCAACAGTCGTTTTATATTCATTATCTATTCTAGCAAGCCCGGATTAAGAAAATGTTGGGCCCGGGGCCAAACACAATTTGGGGGCCCATGCCTGAAGCCGGTTTTGTTACTCATAAAGGAAAAGGTAACTTTTTAAAAAGTTAATTTTTTAGGCAAGAGAATTCACCAAATAAATCCCGTATCCCGTATACCGTCTGAACAAGGCCATAGTGCTGAATTTCGTTTATTCCAAAATTAAGTCTTCTCGTACGAAGGGACCCACAATTAACTGGTTTTTGGTGGGCCCGGGGCCATACACTCCCTGGCCCCCTTAATCCGGGCCTGTATTCTAGAAACGTAAAATAATAAATAAAAAAAACGCGATTACGTCGATAATTTTGATTTTTCGAAATTTTGAATCTAATTGTCATTTTGAAACTTGAAATAATCAACAAATATGTTACTTTATATTATATCAGGAAAAAATAATTTTCAAAAATTGTCTTTTAATTTTGAGCTATTTAAAGCAGTTATAGATTTTAGGCATTTAATTCATAAAAGGGGTAATTTTCGGTTTTAAGGCTTATAAACATATAAGTACAACATATCGTATACGTCATAAAATATAATAATATATTATTATTTTCAATGTCTAGTGAAAAACAATATAATTGAGTGTATGAAGCCAAATAAAATTATCACGTTTTTTCAATTCGCCAACTCGGTTTATAACAAAAAAAAAAAAATTAAACGTATTTTTATTAAAAATTAAATATAAGCTGGCTTAAAACCATTGGCAAAAAAAAAAAAAACAAATACAAATTAACTGTTAACTTAAAATAATTTACGCGGATAATTAACGTATAGAGTTTTTTTTTAGTTACATTGAAAGAGGTGCGTGCTGTAATATTATTGTGATATAAAATTTCTTCGAAATCTAACTGTTAGCGCTGATCAATATAGCCAAAGGTTGTAATAGATCTTAATGACATCAGTCTTGTTTTTAATTTTGAAAATGATCGTTCTCAATACGAGTATACTTGTGAGAGAGTTAAAATGAATTAGTCAAAATGCAGATGTATGAAATTTATACTTGTACGATAATTTCGTAACACACATGGTAAACATTTTCTACAATATGATTTATGAACCATTATAATATTCTTTTTGTACGGAGATTCAGTACTATTGGCATTAATTTCCGTTTGTAAAATGATGTATTCAACGGTATTGTTTTGTGTTTGATTTTTTTCATAAAAATGCGGATTTACCTTCCAACGACGCTGCTAATAACGAATCGCACAAAAAAAAAGCGAAAATTTAACGAGTTCTTCTTTAATAGAGTATTGTAGTACTACGTATAATATTGTATAATAATCACGCATTATTACCGGAACAACGCGCAATGACAATTGCAGTTAAAACGCTCCATTCAAAATAATAATCATAATAATAATAATAATAGTGTACACATCACATGAAAATTAGAAGAATTCATTTGCATTACATGCTGCAGTACACGCAGATAAGTACGTTAATATTATTATCGCGGTAGGAATTTTATTTTTGTTAAACATTTTTCGCATTGATAACTGTATTTAATAATACTAAACAATAACACGTACAAATGTTTTCATGTTTGGAATATATCAATCGACACCAAACAAATTATACGTTACGCTATTACGCGTGAATTAAAATTATAGTTTTTTTTTTTTAGTATAGCCTAGCTGAAGCAGTCCATGTGGCTAAAAATAAGTGAAGAGATGTTTGACATTTTGGTGGTGTCGCAACGATGTCAAATCCTTATTAAAAACATTGTATTATATAATTATATATTTTTAGCGCCGCTAATCAAATCGTATATTATATATAGGCGCAACAAAAATAACGTTTGTAACATGTTCAATGTTCGTGAATTGTTAAATGTTAATAAACAATCATTTTAAATAGGTACAATTAAATAATGAATAACTCGTATTATTGGGAATTACAATAATACGCAATATTATAAAACACAACAAAAATGATACAAATAATGAATCAGTTCTATACGTGTAAACAAAAATGTATTGATTTTTACAACTTTATTAAATTTTTTTTTTTCTATATAATATCATTCGTAAATTGCGATAGTGTGTGCGTGATCGTACATATTAACAGAAATACGTTTATCAACAGTCGTTTTATATTCATTATCTATTCTAGCAAGCCCGGATTAAGAAAATGTTGGGCCCGGGGCCAAACACAATTTGGGGGCCCATGCCTGAAGCCGGTTTTGTTACTCATAAAGGAAAAGGTAACTTTTTAAAAAGTTAATTTTTAGGCAAGAGAATTCGCCAAATAAATCCCGTATCCCGTATACCGTCTGAACAAGGCCATAGTGCTGAATTTCGTTTATTCCAAAATTAAGTCTTCTCGTACGAAGGGACCCACAATTAACTGGTTTTTGGTGGGCCCGGGGCCATACACTCCCTGGCCCCCTTAATCCGGGCCTGTATTCTAGAACATTAATATTGTAATTTATACAATTATTTCTAAGAGTATATGCATTGGTCAAATTCAGTGGTGTAGTGGAAGGTATATGCATGGGTACCCACTTTCCCAAATTTTAAAAAGTGCGTATACCAAAGAAAAAAAATTGAGACCGCGGGTATGCGTTAGAAAATGTGCGAATACCCATGTTAAATAACATGGTCGGTGTGCTTGAGGGAGGCAAGGGGTGAGGCCAAGTGGCATGGTAATAAAAAAATTTGGGGGGTTGTCCGATTTTTTTCTAAAATAATATCACTTTATATCTTTACACTTAGTGCCTATAAGTTATATAATAACATAATTATTAGTTATAAGTAATATACAACTGTGATTTTTGTTTAAAATCATAATGCTACCTATAATATATCTACGAAATATTTTACAAAATCGTTTTTAATTCAATTTTTTCAGTTTACATATTTCGGGGTGTGGGGCCCGGGGGGGTTTGTCCCCATTCCCGTGCTACGCCACTGGTGAAGCCATATTATTTTTAGTTTTATGCGATAAAAATATATGATTTATACATAATAGTAAAATATCTACATACTTTGTGATCATTTATAATTTCCAAACACATTTTATCGGAATCGCGAGGAAATAAACCATTTATTGATAGTTTTCCTTATGCATTTATTCAGAAACTCGAAAAACAAAATTTTAAAGTCCTTTAATTAAATTTTAGTAAAATATATATTAAAATTTACTTTGTATTTTATTTTTGAGTACCGAATATATGCCAATATAAAGAGCACTCAAACATAAATGCCTCAAAAAGGGGGGGAGGGTGAAGCCCACACCTTTTTTTATTTTTTAGTATTTCGCGCATACCTACAAATTATTTTAGGACTACATCAGTGGTCAAATCACTGTTATAAACCGGTTTATTCGGCATCGATGTTCTATTATTGAAATACTTATACATGCTGCCATCTAGCGGTATTGAATTCATACATTTAAATTCATGATTAATTTATTCTGTTTTTTTTATATATATAGTATATTTTTGGTAAGTGTCTAAGGTATATATGTTTTTTTTTTTGACACGATAACTCGTCATTGAATATATAATATACTTATTATAATACGTTGCTAAGACCCTAGATCTTAAGAATTAAAATTAAAAAATAATAATAATTGTATAAAAATCGTCATCAGACAATTGTCCGATTATTCCTGCCCTTTCATTTTAAGAATGATCAAGTAACAAAATAATCATCATGTTATCAAATTTAAATATATGTTTTAAATACGTTAAAAATATCATAACAATAGTGATAAAATTCGTAAATAATATGTGGGTTCGCTTATATATATATATATACAATATACATATTATATATAAATCTATACGGTTCATTCTATCGACATTAAATTATGATTTATGTATACAACTCAGTCTTGGCCCCGGGGAAGTTTATATTAATATAATAATAACAAAGTTTGCATATGTAAATATATAATTTCCAGATATTTTAATGATTTTCTAGATTTTATTGGAATTTGTTTGATTAATCGAGTACATATTAATTTGTCGAACCATTATTATTTGAGTGTACAGTGTACCGAAGCCATAATGTGTATTTTTTTTTCAAAACATTAAACATTTAAAATGTATACGCAATAATATAAAAATTAATGTTTCATCAAACACACGAATAACATGGTTAAAAATAAATATATAATGAGTAGATATGAAGAGAAAAATAATCGTTATTTAATTTTTGTTGAATGCGTGACAGCAAATACTGTCAAGTATATATTTTCGTTTTTAGGTCTCCGTTTTCCCAAAAAAAATCCGAGTTTATTATTCTTATTTTAGTATAATCTCTCGTCTGTAGAATGTAAACGAACAATATATAATTACCGTACTTTATGTACATACTCGTTCCGGTCTCATATGTCGCACATTACGTCTAGAACTTTTTTTTTTATTGGATTTGACGTGATATTTTACATTGTAAAGAATAAAACGAAAACCTCAGTACCCGAATTATTGTGCTTGAATAAGTAGATACGCGGCCAATTGTTTTATTTCCAACGTTTCTGTACAAGCTAAAATCACTATATTATGTTATTTTAAACTGGTTAGTAGTTGAATGAGGACATAAAAATTTCGCGTTTATGTGAATAACACTACTGCGAACAAAGATCTGCAATATCTATTTTAAATAGATTGAAATCCAAACTCGTATAGTAGGTACTTACCTAGGACGTCCAGTGTGGACAATTTTTTTACAATTTGGAGGAGCGCCAATTATTTTAATTATAAATTCCTAGAATGGACATAAATAGGATTTAAAAAAATTCTCGTAACACTATTAATAATACATATAAGTTTATGAACAAAACGCGTTCAAATATCGCGTACTTGTTTTTTATTACTATGTTATTTTCACCGTCGTACCGTTGATATGGTCCGGATGACTATTTTAATATTCCTAGATTTAATCATATTTTTCGTTTTCTCGCATGAAATATTCACTATTATTGCGGGTCATGAACGGAGCAACGAGAATATACATATAATATATTGGTTTTACATGTACGACATGTTTTTTTTTTTATGTCTGTACCCAATAATTCTACCAGAAAGAGTGTTCCGGTCTTTACACAGCCATCACATTGTTTCCAGTAACGAATTGTATTTTAGTTGGTACATAAGAGAAGACGTTTTTTGATTTTCTCAGAAGCGTCTAAAAAAAAAAACTCAAAAACTACCGAAAAATTACGTAAAAACGGTAAAAACTTAAACGGTTTCGTTGAAACCTATTATAATGGTCATAGAGAAACCTGGAATTCAGTGGCGTGCACACGCTGTTTGAGTGGGACCTGCGTTCCACTTTAAAATATGGTGGGTATAGTAACTTGGGTGGGTAGTAGAGTAGAGTAGGTACGGCCAAAGAACAGTACTGGTACGGCATAAAGTTAGATATTACCAATACCATACCATGGAAAATAGACCAGCAGTTGCCGCTGTCGCCAGTTATTAGTTATTACGTCTTATTACGCATGTAACAACAAAATTCGTGTAATAATTATATTAAATATTGTATTTATTTATTTATTGAACAAAGTGTTGTAGATTAGTGTTAAAATTTTTATTTTTCTGATATTAAACATTCTAATTTTGTTTTTTGGAGCGTGATGCATACTAATAAATTATTATAAACGTGTGCGTTTTTTATAACACATTTTATGAGTTAAATGTAATTGCCTTACCTATAAGTTATTTTTTGTGTACTCTGATCATTTATATTAAGTTTAATAACTTAAAACACATACACATAATTATTCTCTATCTTATACACGTGAAGGTGTGAA
This sequence comes from Slavum lentiscoides, assembly GCA_032441835.1. Taxonomy (NCBI): domain Eukaryota; kingdom Metazoa; phylum Arthropoda; class Insecta; order Hemiptera; family Aphididae; genus Slavum; species Slavum lentiscoides. The sequence goes on along the minus strand of CM063712.1, from coordinate 6,118,054 downwards.
AATAATTTTGATCCCCACTTGGTAAGAGAGCTCTGCACGCCACTGCCTGGGAGTATTCGCCAAATATGTAACTTTATATTATATAAGGGAAAAAAATTTAGTAAATACACCGCGAAGCTCCGCTTAGAATCGTTTTATTCAACGCAATGATTTATGCAATTACTTTTAAATGTATAATATTAACAAAACTCTAAAATCATTATCTACAGTAATTCACTTGAGCGACATCCACAACACATCCAGCAACAATTATAGTTTTAATAATTTTATATTTGTGGTGCTCAGATCGTAAGCAGCCCTTTTGATCGTCACTATATTGTATTAAACGCGGTTAAACTTAGACGTGTGAGGGGGTCTCAAAAGCAGTGCCGTCCTTACCACCAATAACGCCCTAGGGCAATAATATTTGTCACCCCCCAAAAAAAAAATTACAACTACCGTAATATCTAATTGCATTATTTTATCTATTTCAATAGTAAATACACTCGTCCTCGAAATCATCATATGGATACAAGGGAAATTAATATCTAAAATAAAACAACAATTTTTTTCTTTTTGTCATTCATTTTTATGACGCCCCCTGCATTCATAATACTTTGGACGCCTTAGGGCACTTGCCCCATTTGCCCCCCTCCCTTGGGACGGCTATGCCCTAAAGAGCTGATGCGCGTATGTGCCGGAACAAGAGCGCAGCAGTTGAAAAAACTAAATACTTAATAAATATAATTTTTAAAAAAAATCGTTTTTCACGAATGAAAACCGTTATTTTAGTTGATTTTTTTCGCGAGGAAGGGCGGCAGTTGTGTAGTCTATCGGCGTATTACCCAACACGAGAGAACATCAAACATTTATTAATACGTCGGCGTTCTGAAGAATGTGTTTTTTTCCTTTCTTCACTAAGGAATTACCATTATTACAAATTTGACCTTTATAGATGTGTTCATCCGACACGTATGAATGCTGCAGCAGACCGAACCGATAGTTTAGTGCGCAATTTCGCAGCCTCGACCGCATGTAGCCGCTAATTGTAATAATAGTAACGTACGTGAAAAGATGACGAGAAAATTATTAATTTATAACACAAACGAGCTTGTCCAGTAAAACGTATACAATATGCGTATATACATTCGATTCGCGCGTTATATATTATTATAGATGCAAAATATAATATGAAAATTAATATATAAATATTATTATTTATAATATATTTTATATTGCCGTGTACCTATATATACATAAGATACGTTTATGATATTATGTGTTGTACGGCACATCGTTCTAGTTTGTCTCCGTTAAAAAAAAAAATAAACCACTCCGGTGTCATAAATCAATCTCGAATAATTAGTTATTGTTGCTGATGGCGCGTCTTGGTGGTCTCTGTGTATGCGCGTGTGTGTCTGTGTATACACTGCAAGAGTATGTACACAATGCAATTTTTTTTTTCCTTAAATCGTTATTTAGTTCGTCGAACCCGAATTACATGTCCCTGTGCGTATTACAAGGTTAAATGAAAAACGTTAAAAAGAGAATAAATCGAAACAATAGGAATATACAGAGTTGCAAAAAAGTAAAAAAAATAATATAAAAAATAAAACTTTTTTTTTTTTTGCAAAAGAGCGTACCGCTGACATGGAACAGATGGGATATTATACTCTAGCGGAGACGAAAAGTAATAAAATCATTAATGTTTTAATAATAATAATAATAATAATAATAATAATAATAATAATAATAATTATATGTACGTGTCCACTTGGCATTGATTTATTTAGCAAAATTAAGAGGGCCTGCACAGAGAGGAGGAAAAGCGGCAGCCATATAATTTGACAAAGACTGCGTTCAGCCGCATTTGATTTATGGAATACTCGTTTTTCAGGGCGATTATGCGAGAATAAAAATACTATTTATCGTAGGTTTTAAAATGAAAATGCTGTTTATTTGTTACGTTAAAGTATTACAGTGTATACTTGCTGTATTTCTTGTTTAAATAATTCCCTGAAAAATATTCATTTATATATTAAAATATTTAAAAAATCCCCAAGAATGTTTGGCTCGGCATGTTAAATCGCAGTGAGATAAACGATTACTGTGTAATGAATTTGATCAAAAACACAATAAATGGTTAAAACAGATATTATATAAAGTTTAATATACTGTTCAGTAACGGTGTGTCAGAGAACTAAACGATAATTGTTATTTGCCACTTCCTCCCTATTCGTAATATACAATAATTATAATGTCATACAACATATATTAATGTATTCCTAAAGATATTTGTTCCGTTACAAATCTACTTATTGTAGGTACTATTACTTTTCTTTACGGACACAAACGATAAAATATAAACAACATTTTCACGGAGATCAAACAAAATGTTATAATTAAAGTTATATTTTTTATTACTAAAAAAAAGGAAAAAAAACAATTTTATTCATAAACACGCATATTTATAATTTTTCTTATATAAAATACAATTTATAAGTTTCTCTAAAAGGAAATCGTTTTAATTTAAAAAGAACTTTTTAATCAATTTTTACCACATTTATGAAGTATAAAGTATTTAAGTCCGAGTGAAAATACATATGTTTATATTTGCATATTTAAATATAAATTGTATATATAATGAGTTTAAAGAAAAATTTATTGTCAAACGGTCAAAAAAAGTCAAGGGAAAAAATCTCCAGAAAAATGTTTCCGGAAAAAGACGAATCCGTGACGATATTATAATATATAACTAGTAAAACTACATATTATAAATTGTTATCAAATTTACAAAAGCTAGTAAATTTAATATTCAATTTCATATAACTGTTTGGGATTAATAATTTTTTGGTTGTAATAAAAGGTATGCGTACGACGATTTTAATCTGCTGTTGCAATTTCTAAACCGATTGAAAATATGAAAAACGATGTTGGAACTGACCAAGCAAAATTGGCGTTAAGTGAGACTGGTCAATCTGTGTACACAAAGCCCCGTATAAACGATAATTCATGCAAAATGAACTAAGCAATTTATGTTTATCGTTAATTAACGCAATGTCTTTGAAGAGCTGACAATTTTTTCAATTAAAATGTATGACATAAAGTTTGGTTAAAATGCATTTACCAATCCATTTAAATTAATTTCTATGCTAGTTTTCTAAATATTAAAATATATATTCAAACACATAATTACAATTTATATTATTTCGCATTGGAATTTATTACCGGACGCTTTTTTACCGGCACTCACTTTGTCCAGTGAATGGACAATGGCACGCATTATTTTTCGTTTCTCATACTGATGACTTGAGATTTTATTATTGTAACGTTTCTTATCAGACCATAGTCAGCTACGATACACTATCGTTCATAAAAAAATATTTGCCATTTGCTATTGAAAAATATATTCTGACAATATTTTATTCGGAAACGTATAAAGAAATTATTGTCTTTGAAACGTCGAACGCACTAAAATACAAAAGGTATATAATAACAGCAATGAGCTGTATGCATAATTAATTAATTGTTGCTTTTGCGTATGATTATCTGACATATGGGGATTGACATTGATGAATCGTATACATTCAGAGCGAGAGATAATTTATGTTTTTCATAAAAAAAAAATCTATATATATATATATATATGTATATATTTATTCGACACTAATAATTATATATATATATATATATATATATATATGCAGTGTTATTGCACCAAACAAGAAATAACTCATAATAAATTAAAAAAAACTCGAGGCGTTAAGAGACGCTATACACTCCTATGATTTTCTTCGAAATAATTGGTTTACGAAGGAAAGAACTTTGAAGGCTACATATTTTTACTTCAGACAACACATTTTTACACAAAATAAATTACAATATTACCTAAACAATAACGTAGGCGTTTTTAAAATACCATTAAAAGTTATAAGGATTTTAAAAATACAATTTTTACCATTTTTTTCAAATCCCACAACTTTTAAAATTTTTAATTAAAAAAAAACATTTCTGTTATTGTGTAGTTAAAATTGTTTTTTATTTTGTGTAAAAATTTTAATATCTTAAGTAAGATTTTGGCCTTTAGTGTTTTTTCCCCTGTAAAACTGTTTTATCTTAAACATTTAAATTTTCTGAACATTTTCGCGGTACACGTAACAGTGCATTCTCTCGGGCATTATACGGTTTCGTTTGTGTAGCGTTCTCTTAATGAATATTATACCAATATTCTTAATGCGTTTGCATTGACTTGGAAATGTCTTAAATTTTGTTCGAGATAACATGACGAATTCTCGTTACCCAAAACGAGCCGAATACTTTTTAAATATTGAGAAATATACGATTTAGTACGTAAATCATAATATTAAATATTTAAATATGCCGTATAAAATATTTAATATGGTACAGGCGTTTTTGATTTATTTTTATGTTGATCGTATCGATATTTTGTTTTTATATTCACGGCGTTAAAATAAATAAATATATATATATATATATATGGTTATGTCTTTTTTAGTTTAAAATATAAAATAACACGACTAGTTGTTATGAAAATCTACTCCAAATTTTTTTCATTTTCATACTTACACACTGCAGCTACAATTTACATATTATAATTTAACATTACCTAAAATTGTTATTATTGCTTGTGAATCGCTCATATAAAAGGTCGGTTTTATTTTTTTATCAACCATTTTTAGGTTCAACTTCATTCTCCATTTCTCACGATCTCCGGCTAGCCTCTTTTGTCCGGCACATGTGCCTATCTTTCTATTTATTTTTTTACTTGAGTTAATTACGAATTTCCCGACTTTCCTGGTGATTTTATTCCTTCAAATACACCTTTTATTGTACTTGATATGATGTAATCCTTCATCATGGCGTAGAACATATCCCACCATTTCCTATCACCTTCGTTTAATGGCATTATCTATGGCTCTTGTTTCTTAAACTCAAAGTGTAGTACATCCTCGTTTGTTATTCTCTTTTTATTCAGCTTATTTTTTCCTATTCGTTTCTATATCACTACATTTTTAATGCTTCGAACATTCCAGGGATGTTTTATCCACTTCACTAATAACACATGTCTACGACGATCATATAAACCAGCAATCCACACAAAGGTTTTTATAAATGTTTTCTTTATCGCGCCCTGCTTGTTTTCCTCGAGACCGAAATCCTTTTTTACCTAATGAAAGCTGTCTTAAATTGCCCAAATCTGTACTTGATGACTGACAAATGTACATGTTAAAACTTACTGATCTTGATGGTAGGTACCTACGTCTTTGTAACTACATAGAATTTTAAATTTTAAGTATACACTTATTCAATCCTTTAAAGTTTAAAAGAATAAATTATTTAATAATATAATAGTCTTATTTGTCATATTTATCAATTTTTTTTCTTTTAAAACAGCATAAAAATAAATGAAGTATACCATAAAAACATGTGAAAACATACATAATTAAAACAAAAACCTTTTTTAAAAACAAAGTCAATGGCTTTATAAAAAGTAGTGTGAAAATTTCAATAAAAATAATTACTAAAAAACTAAACTTAAAAACTGTTAGCTAGGTATATAAAGTCAGGGTAATAGATTATTATTATTTATACAAGAAAAACGTTATGTAATAAGTAAAAACATTAAAATGTATTTTATCCGAGGGGGCGAAAGTATAGTTTTGCCCTTTCATAATTATGTCTGGGGTGAGGGCAACTGCTCCTTCTGCCCCTCATTCTCCGACCCCACAGATTATATTATATATATATATATATACGAACACGAAGAAATTATATTATTATTGTTATATAATAAACGATTATTGTTCGAATCGAAAAGGAAAGAAACAAAAAAAAAAAAGGAGAGTCTGCGGCCTCGGTTTAATTTTAAACCAAATTACCTCGTTGACATATTATTACGCACGATCGTGATGATACTTTTATTTCTCGCGCGCGTGTGTGTGTATATATGTACATGCACACACACACATTTGTTAAAAAAAAAAAAATTTAATCTAAAATCATAGGCCAACGGGTTGACGCGCGTGTAACTGTTATTTGAAGCATCGCAGTTAAAAAAATCAGCGGTTACCAAAATGGCGGATCATTTTTACAAATTTTCAAACACCGTGGACTTTTATTACGATAATATTATGCCGTGTCGACTAATTTATTGAATAATAATTACAGGACAGATTGCACAACGACACCGCGCAGTAAATATCGAGGAAAAATATTGAAAATTTATAGTCGTCGTTGACGTTTGCAGACTGTAATTTTGTGTTAAAATTTTGAATTGAAAGGTATACTCTTAAGGTTTTACTAGACGTGCCGCGGTCCACGACGAAAACGGAGACAGGCGGAAAAGTCGTTCGGCGATAACCGCGTTTCGGAACAGCCGCCGTTGGCGCGTCTGCGACGGACAAAGAGCCAAAAGCGCGGTAACGAAAAACAATGTGCGACCAGAAATCGGTGCCCGGCCGAAAGCGTCCAGCACGCGGACGGACGCCCGTCCGGTAAACGAGAACGGGTCGACGGTGCTCGGACCGAACCGTCTGTTATATGCCGGTATATGGTATATATAGATCCTCCGCTTTACTTGTATTTTTTGATATAATATGTACCTACACCAGTAGCGTGCCCAGGAATTTTAAATGGGGGGGATATTATAAGTAAATAGTAATAATAGATTTTAATAAATTGTCATGGTAATACCAAAAACACAAATGTTTATGTTTCAAGCTCTCCAAAATCGTTTCTAGCTTATAATTGCGTACATTTGTAAATTGTTCTATAATTAAAATGAATTTAAATTATAACACACTAACACCAAGTTGTTCAATTAACATAACATTATACGTTATGTATAGTAAATGTTTATTGTCATCATAACTCATAAGTAATAACTTTTTGCTAATAACTTAATAAAAATTATTAAATAATGACTCTAAAACAGCTCTTATAACCAATAAGTTGTTTTCTGTAGGTCGGCAAAAAAGAAAATGGAGGGGGGGATATAAGCCCTAACCTCCCCCTGAGCACGCCACTGACCTACACGGATAAATAAATAACACATTTATATCAATAGTGTCCAGTCAATGGAGAGTTTTGTCTTGTAAAAGAAACTAAAGTTTTGAAACTCGGCTAAAACTTTCTTCTTGGGGCCTTGAATAACTAAAAAAAAAAAATAATAAAAATCCTTATTTACGATCCCATTTAAGATTTAAGATCGTAATATTTTCAACAAAAAGTTTATGTACATTTTCAGCGTATGTACGAAAGACAAAATCTATCCACCCTTCGTACAACGTGTTTTATTGGAAATTTTACGATATAAACGTTTTTAACTAAGCTATATATACGTGTATGCGGTCGAGTTAATATTTTTGAAGATATTATATTGATGGTAAACTATACGATTTCCACTAAAATCCAAGATAGCAGACACTTGCAGTCCTTGGAAAGATGGCTACTTTTTTTTTTTGGTTAATCAGAGTCCCAAGATGAAATTTTCCGCCCAGTTTCAAAACTTTAGTATTTTTCTTATAAACTAACGCCTATTGGTTTTACGACGGTGATTATTTAATTTTTTTCTGTTTACAACTTATAAATGCTCCGATTTTTACACACGTACCTGTTTTTCGGTAACGAATTTTCGCTGCGGTTGTACATTAAGGAAGTCATATTTCGATTTTCTCATTAGATTTTGAACGTGTCGCGGCTTAATGTATACGGATAACGCACTACACGACGGAAGAAACAAAGACAATTTTCTCTAATAGAATTACAACAATTATTATAATGATAAAAAATTAAATAAGTATACAAATATAAATAACACAATTGCATGTGTAATATTATTATTACACAATTTGTGACGAGCAATAAGATAATTTGCCTTTGCAAATAAGAAAAGAAAATTAATTTAATAAAATAAACGCGACGAAGACGTACTCGACGGACGGACGGACGGAAACGAACAACAACGTTATTCAAAAGGTGACGGTGGTGTATACGAGCAATCGCCGTCGCCCAGTGACGCAGGCCTCGTTGATAATAATTATACATCAGATTGATTACCCGACGTTAATTATCTGGATTATGTATGGGTTCTTAGGGTGGTGGAGAAGGTATGCACGGTGTGAAATGCGACCGTGTCAAAAGCGACCCGAAAAAACTGAAAAAAAAATAGTGTTAAGAACGGGAAAAAGACGATTTCGTCAGAATTCATCGGTTGTATTTCTCCAGAATTCCGAAAATAATAGTTCTAGAATCTTGGACACTTACACCGAATATGTAAACATCGCACTATAAACCTGAATGTGAAAATATTTTCAAAAAAGACTTTAAATTTTGGGCTATTTATAGCAGTTTTTAGGTGTTGATCTACTCAAGTCGTAAAAAGTGGTAATTTTTAGTTTTAAATGCTAAACATTTTATTTGATTATAGATTGTAAATACGTTAATTCGACTGCATACGAAAAAGTATAACTATACTATCTGTAATAAGGTCACACTAAACCGCAAATGTCGAGTTGCGTCCCGTGCGGAGAAAAACGGTCGAGTTGCGTCCCGGTCATTAAAATGGATTGTCGAGTTGCGTCCCGATCATTAAATTTAAAATGATGAGTCATAACAGTTTTTCCCGTCACACTTGATCCAGCCTCACGTTACATATTTATATTATTACACAATATAAATTACAATATTATCAATGCAATGCCAGAGTTCTTCTTTAAATACTTTTAATTCTTAAAATATTATAGGTAAGCATTTAAAAAATACAATTTTCAAATTGTATTTTTTAAATCATAGGTGTGTAGCGTCCTCGTGATATGTACTAGTGCTACCAGTCCGAGGTTCTCACACATTTTGGTATTACGTTGAGTAATTACTGGGACGCAACTCGACCATACATTTTAATGACCGGGACGCAACTCGACCATAGGAGTTATTAGCAACTGCTCACGGGACGCAATTCGACCCCAGCCCACTAAACATATGGGAGTACGATTTTTGTACGACCCGACAGAGGCTGAACTATGAATTTCGATATTATTTGTGTATACATATATCCATATACATATACATCTGTATATATATATACACAATATGTGCGTATATATGTAACTCCGTTACAGTGTTATTAGTTATTAGTTATTACAACTTACAAGGTGTATATAAATATACAGGTATATTATAATTAAATATAATGTTAATACTGTGACAAAATTATATCATATTTATTATCGATTAATTTTAAATCCTAAATTTAAGCCTTAATAATTAAAAATTTTTTTGAAATATTTTATCTAGATAATTACAATTGATTACAAAATGATTTTTTTTTTAATCTAAAATAACTTTCGGATAAGTAAAAAAAATTTCATCTAGATGAGATAAAAATTTAAAAAAACATTATCCAGGCAAGTCTCAACACTGCTAATAACGTAATATTCTCAGAATATTTAAATCACGTTTTAATTCAATATTGTATTATATTATGATTGAAATGTTCTCAAAATATAATATTTCTGTAAATATTTCTCATAAGGTTGAACTCGTGGACAATTAATAACCGCGTGAGAACATTATTATAATGTTTGTATGACATTATAAGAACTCAATCCGAATGTTGTTCAAACATTTTTATTGAATTCAAAACGTTATGGTGATGTTCTTAGAATCTAAAATTTGTTGTCTTTGCGTATACCGGTGTTTCCCGACTTATTGGTCGCATAATTTTATTGATGGGTCGCTGTTCATAAACTAATATCACAAGGAAAAATATCTTAAAGTAAAAATAATTCTTTTAGTAAATTGAATAAAAATACTAAAATTATGCCTTTATTTGATATCTAAATCACACGCAAATTAATTATTTACCATGTTTATTTGTATTCATTTGTTTTATATTTTTAAACAATGATATTTTAATCTATAAAGAACAATCATTGTATTTACCGGAATTGCATTATATTAAACGATAAAATTGTTTACAAAAAAAAAAAAAAAAGATTACTAATGTTACTATACTATGGTATATATTTTATGGTATAATTTAATTTTTTGTGGGTTGGGCGGCGGTAAACCCAACAAATAATTAATTTGTGGTTCGCCACAACAAAAAGTTTGTGAAACACTGACGTACACAGCATGTATTATTATTGTTTCGTGTAAGAGTAGTTTGCTATAATATTTTTTCAAACGTCTTCAAACCTAGTACCTACACAAAAATCCATACAAAAATTTCGGTCGTCATTAAATAAAATTCATCTGTAACGTTTATTTCGCTGGTTAACACGCTCGTATTCATTCATGAAATATAATAATTATGGGAGAATAACGAAAAAATAAAAATAAATAAAAAAGTAAAATCAATTTAATATAAAAATTGCGTTTATGATTAAGGTTTGTGTGTATTATATTGTGTATTTAATACGGCACAGAATATAACAATACTGTTAGTATGATAAAAAAAAAATATACCATAAATCTCGCTTGTTTTTTTTTGTCCCAATCAGCGACGCTTGTACTAAATAATATTATGCGAACCATTTTTCTACACTATTACACGTCGTCTAATCAGTATATTAAACTATAGTGTTGAATAACAAAATCTATTCTGTCGGGGTAAAATAATCGAACATAACATTTTAATTGATATATATTTTGTATATTTTCTTATTTTTTTTTTATTTTTTTTTTTTTGCTTTGTTTAATTATTGTTTTGCTTGTGAATCGTATAACATATTATAATTTCTTTCGTTTTCAACGACATCCATTTATCAACTTTTCGATTCTTACAATAATAATAATATCAGTAATAATAATAATAATAATAATGACAATAATAATAATATGTAAATTATTTAAAAATTTCATTAATTTAAAAATTAAATTACAATAATAATTGATTAAATCTAACAACGTAATGTACTGTACGATTATTTCTCTGGAAATTTCTGGGCAGGGGGGACGGGGAAACACAATAAAATAATAATAATTCATAAAACCTTAAATCATAAAATTATAACAGGAACCAATACCAAAAAATCAACTTAACAGGGTCATTCGAAACGACACTAATAAAAAAAAAAAAAATTAAAATTAAAAAAATAACACTCGAATAAAATAAAAATTAAAAAAAAAAACAACTTTTTTTTCCTCGTAATTTTTAATATTAACCTAAACGTCTACTTTCTATATAATATTAACAATACGATTTTTTTTTTCCAATTATTTTACACGTACAATATGATAAAAACAGAAAAGAAAAAAAAACACATTTAAAATACGTATTATAAACTATCGGACGTTATGCGATTTAATATGATATTACACTTCATATAATAATATTCACAGAATCATACGGTTATTTTATCCTAACGAAAGTTGGTACGTCTATAATACCTATTTATAATAATATAGTTTAATGCCCCCGATATGCTGCACCAATATTGTATCGTTTAAAACGTAGGTAGTGTATAGTAATATTATCTCTATATTTTATATATATATATATATATAAACGCGATATTATTATAATTATTATATAACACAATATACTCGTACATGTATAATTATAATATTGCGCACGACATTTTATAATTGTTTATTTTTGTACATTCGAAAAATACGAAACGGAGCAGAAACACAGCCTTAGGAAACGGAATAAAACAGAATAGACAAAAAAAAAAAAAAAAAAAAAAAAAGCTTCGTTAACGGAACTTAAGAAATACGCGTAATATGATCATATTTTATATTATGTTTATATATAGGACATTCGCTATAATATTTTATCGTAAAAGGTAACGTAATAAATCACCGTGAAAATTAATACATTGCACTCGATTAACACACATAATTTATATTAATATAATAATTAAATTATAATTTAACGTCTACACGCATTACAGTGTAATATATTTTATTAAAACAGACTATTATATACTTTAAATATATATATATATATATGTTATTACGTACTATAATTAATGAACATTTTTTTTTGGGGGAGGTGGGCGGGGAGGGTTTGAGGTGTGTTCGCGAGAGAATAATAATGTTGTATAATCGAATTATCGTTCCTGATATTTTTTATTTGTATTGTTATTATTATGATACCTGTATTGTTTATATATATATATATATATATATATATATATATATATAAAATATTAAATGTTTACCCTGCATTAGTGACGAGTGTATTTCGCTATAGTTAAATAAATAAAAAAAAAACTATTGCAAATAAAAATAAAAAAAAAGTGATTTGCGCCACGTGACGTTATTATTTGGACGCAATCTCTCCCTCACTTTCTCTCTCTCTCTCTCTCTCTCTCTCTCTTAATTCATATCATTCGCTCGTTTTTTTTTTTATTATTATTATTATAACAGTTTTATATTGTGTAATGTTAGTAGACGAAAATATATCGATATAAAAGCCGTTACCGCAATGAGTCTGACCGACCGTTCTCGTAGAGTTTTTACGTACCTAATTCGTTTTAGACCTGCACGGGAAAAATATCGTTTCAGTAAACGAATCGATAATAAAACTGTACTCTATCCGATTAATATTAGAAAAAAAAACAAAACCCTCGTATTATTTACGCGTTTTTATGGCTCAGAAAAACAAACGAAATGGCGAATGATCAGGAACTATAAAAAAAAAAAAAATTTTACATACAATATTATACAATATAAGTGGCTTTGTATTAATATAAGTACGAGGAACATATTGTGTGTGTGTGTGTGTGTGTGTGTGTGCGCGCATACGTTTTGTCGCCGTTTTCGAGGTAAATATGTTTTTTTCCCCCGTCTAAAAACGTATGAAATGCAGTAAAACAAAATGCAGTAAAACAATGCCAATGTTTCGTGTATAGGAATCACAGTTTCACAGAAGTATACACATGATTAACATCTAAAAAAAAAAAAAAAAATACTGTAACTAAAACTTAGGAACTGTATGTAGACACCATAACGTGTTCAGCTGTGTGTTAGGTAATTGTATCGTTTTGATTCGTTTGTCGGGCTGAGACGAAATTGTATTATTTTATTTCGGAACAATAATATTATATTTGTCTTAGAAAATGGCTACGTTTTTCTCTCCGTAATATTTGTACAACAACAACGATCACACTATAAAAATATGTACACGATCCGTTGAAAAATCTATAATTTTTTTTTTTTTTTTTTTAACGCGCGTTTCTTCGTATCATTCATATTATACACGCGTATTACACTGCAACAGTAGTCGAAATGCGCGTTTTTTTCTTCTTTTTTTTTATACATATATATATATATATTTTATTTATTTTTTTGTTTTTTGTTCGTCTTTCGAAAATTTCTTATTAAAAAAAAAAAAAACCCCCGTAATAACGTGTTATCAATCGCGTTAATAATAAAAATTACGATCCATTTCGACGTAAATAATAATAATAATAATAATTGATTTATAATAATAGTTGTAATATTTTTTTCTTTTATATATATATATATATATATTTACATAATAATGTATATATATATATTATATTCGAGAACGACGAGTGCACGGAGGAGATAATATTGCGACGGAGGTATCGGTGCGCCGCGCCGCAGCGTTCGTCACGTTCGCTGTGTGGCTGCACTGACGGGCTGGCGGCCGGCGGCGCACGCGAGAGATCCGGTGCGTGGGACGACGTGACGCACTGAGGGATGTGACCGACGGAACACCGGACGCCCTCGGGCGTTTAGGTTTGGAGCACCGCGTCGAACGCCAATGCGTAGTCCCTGAACACCCCGTGTCAGTCTTGTTCCTTGTCTTTGTCGTCGTTTTCCGCTTCCGCGATCAGTCTTTCGTCGTCTTCGACCGCGTCGTCGTCTTCGACCGCGTCGTCGTCGTCGTCCGCGTCGTCGTCGTCGTCCGCGTCGTCGTCGTCCGCGTCGTCGTTACCGCCGGCAGCGGCGACCGCGACGCCGCCACCACCGCCGGCAACGGCGGCGGCGGCGGCGGCGGCGGCGGGTTTCGAAAAGTCCACGGCCACCGCCTCCTCCTCGTCCTCCTCGTCCTCGTCCATCTCGTCCTCCTCTTCGTCGTCGTCATCGCCGTTGATGCCGACGCCGTCGTCTTCGTCGTCTTCGACGTCGTCGTCGTCGTCGTCGTCGTCGTCGTCGTCCACGCCGCCGTCGTCCACGTCGCAGTCGTCGATCCCGTCGTCTTCGTCGCAGCCCGTCGTCGTCGGCGGCTCCGAGTTGCTGCCGCTGACCGCCGCCGGCGACTTCATCGCGTAATCGAGCACGACCGCCGTTTGCGGCTGCTGTCCACCGCCCGCGCCGCCGATCATCGCTCCCACGTCCAGTCCCATGACGTACTGTTGTTGTTTCTCCGCGGCCGACAGCGACATGTGCTGTTGCTGCATCAGGTGCATCATGTCCATGCCCATCGGGAACGTGGAACCGAAATCCGGGAAGAAATTGTGCGCCGGGAACGCCGCGGACGGATGATTGAACCCGGGTGGTCCCAGCATCAGGTCCGCGGCCGCTTCCGGCTGCGGTGGCGGCGGCGGCGGCGGCGGTGGCGGTGGCGGCGGCGGCGGCGGAGGCGGAGCCGACGTCGGCGACGGTCCTTTGCCGTTGTTGTTGCCGTTGTTGTTGTTGTTGTTGTTCTTGTTGCTGCTGTTGTTGTTGTTGTTGTTGGATATGGACCCGAAGTGCAACAGGTCCAGCGGCCCGTTCATGTCGCCGAAACACTCTTTTTTCAACTGTTCCAGTTTCAACGATTTCCCGTACTTGCCGCGCACGTACATCAGCAGACTGTTGTACGGTATGCCGAAGATCCGGGACGCCTGCGAAGTGGTCATTTTCTTGTTCCACACGTGTTGCAACGCCTCCGTGAGCTCGGCGTTCGTCCACGACCTGGGCGGACCGCCGCGAGGAGCGCTGTGCTGCCCTTTCGGTCGTCCCACGGGAAACATTTTCTCTGCAAAACACGCGATGATTAGACGCACGGACGCTGTGATTTCGGATAAAACGATCACACTCGGCCGTTCACTCTTACTTTTCTTTTTACTCGGCGGCGGATTGTCGAACCTCGGTTCGATCAGCTCGTTCAGCAACGGGTTCCTGCAGCCGTCCAAACCGGGAAATAAACCTGCACACAAATAGTCAACACTAATGAGATGAAAAGAATAAATAAACGCTAGAGTTCAATAATATTATACTGTAACGATTGCACGCATGCGTATACGCTACGTCGTCGTCCGTTGTTTTTTACGGCGGGGCGAGCGAAATGCCGACTAAGGGTTTTCGGTGCGTGACCTGAAAACAACCGGACGGGGCACGAGAGACGTCCCGGCGAGGTACTGGGTGCTCGAGTAGCAGTAGAGATCGAAAGCGCCGGAGAGAATTGATCGGGAAAAGCTCTAGGATGAGTCGAACCGAAGCACCAGGTGAATCGCATTTATCACCTCTGTCCAGGACCTTTCCCGATTTGTACGATAGTGAGAATAAACATTATCAACGTATACCGCTAGCACTTGTTTTATTCCACATAAGATAACCTCGTCTTAAACGATTATGAGTTCCGCACACCGAGGTCGAGTCCCCCGAGACCACGGTAAAACGAACAAAACTCCGAGAGCAGGAGTCGATATCAATTATTATTACAATACAATATTAATTATTCGGGAACTGCGCGGCCAGTGTTCGACGGAGAAAACGTTTTTATGAATCCGAGAAAATTAATTAAAAACGATTTTGCTGTATTTGAAATCAAAAAAAGGTAGGAAGCCGCGTGGTGTTGTGGATATCGTTTAAGTGAATTACTTGGATTACAGATTTAAGAGTTTTGTTTTTATTATAAATTTGAAAGCGATGATAAATCATTGCATTGGATAAAACGATTCAGAGCTTCGGTGTAATAAATAAACGAATAAATAACCGACAGTCGAAATTGCGTTTTTAGCGTTTTTATGTTATTTTTGGTAGTTTTCCTGACTTGAAAAAAGTATTGAGAAAATCGAAAAATAACATAAAATAACGAAAAGGTGCTACACGAAAATATCGGAGCACTCCTTCTGGTAGAATTTTTGGGTACAGACATAAGAAAAAACACATCATTGTAAAACCAGTACATTCCTCGCTTCGCACAGAACCTAAAAATATGTTTGAAAATCGATCCGCGAATTTTTTACAGTATTTCGGGTTTACTACGGCAAATTCTTTTTTTTCTTTTTTTGCGTAGTACATTACTATTTTCAATACAATATTACAGAACGAATTTCAAATACATCATACTATTTTAACCTGTACTCTGACATATTTCGGAAAATGTGCATTTATTTCTTACTTGGAGAACAATTCGAATTTCGGGACACTGCTAGAAGGCGATATAAATTGATACAT
The DNA here is from genome assembly GCA_032441835.1 of Slavum lentiscoides. Classification (NCBI taxonomy): domain Eukaryota; kingdom Metazoa; phylum Arthropoda; class Insecta; order Hemiptera; family Aphididae; genus Slavum; species Slavum lentiscoides. Next base: position 6,101,692 of record CM063712.1, on the reverse strand, counting down.
ATACGAAATAAATAACACAAATTATAACGATTATTGTACAAATATTGTTTTATTTTTTGCGAATAAAAAAAAGGGGGGAAAAAAGCGAATATCTCTTTTTTTGTATACATCAATAAACATGCGAAAGGTTAAAAAATAGCAATAGCTTATGTGATCAAGCGATCATTATCGAGTTTAATATGAGGTGACAGAATCATTTAGGGGCCGTAGCCTTTTTATTTTTAAAACTTTCCAATATTTTCAGTCTTCACAACGTTTAATGTCATTAGTCTCGGTGTACTGTATATGTATATATATACTCGTATATATAAAGAAGCACGTAACTGTGATTATTGCTGATTTCGCCTACTATTATTACGTATATTATTCACGAAATCGGTAAACATTGAAAAACGTTACATCAAACGTATTTGGAAAACTACTAATTACGGAAAAAAAATCAATCGATTACGTATATTATTATTATAATAATAATAAGAAGACTTGCAAATCTTACTCGATAAAACGGAAGATATATAGGGAAATTAAACAAAAATAACACCAACGTTTTGTCGCGTAGCAAATTAGATAAAAAGCGACTAAACATAAATGTTAAAAGATAACCTATTGAACAAGTGCAAAGCTACAGCTATTTTGGCAGTAAAATAACCGAGGACGGTCAAAGCTAGTTAGATATAATAAATAGGATGGCACGCGGAAAAAGAGCATTTCAAAACAAAAACCACTTACTAACTACGAACGGTGTGTTGCTTAGAGTGTAACGTTATGCGGATGCGACACTTGGACGGTGAGCACAGTCGAGAAGAGAAAACTGGAAGGAACTTTGAAACGTGGTGTTACTGTTAAATGCTCGAGATTTAATGAAGCGACATATTGACAAACGAAGAAATTTTGAAAAGGATTAAAGAAAAAAGACGAATTTGGAAAATTATAATTAATAGAAGGGACAATATGATAGGGCACACACTGCGTCATGATAGTTTGCCGAAGCTGATTATTGAAGATGGACGGTGGATGGTAAAACAGGAAGAGGAAGTCCAAGAATGGAATACGTTTCAAAAATTATGAAGGACACGGAAATGGAAAGTTACCGAATTTTGAAGGAGCTGAGTTTTGACGGAGAAGCTTGGAGAGCTGCGGCCAATCAATCGACATATTGATGACATTAAAAAAAAAAAACAACAACAAAATAATGATCACATAGTTGGCGGATTACAATACACTATACAGTTTAATAGGATCCTGTGGATATTGTGGTTATCGCGCGAAAAAAATCGCACTTTGATTTTACAAATTTTTATTATTGAAATATTAACGCAACATAACTACTGTCTAAAACGTCACACATAAACAATTCAACAAAATATCGTTTTCAAAATGCAATGATCGTTTTTATACTAGCAACAAACAACTAGAATAATAATTACAAAGAAAACGTAATACATTCGCCTGTTGATCTTACCGAATTGGGCGTCTATTGGAAACACTATAATAGAAAAAATAAAACAATTTATTAGCTATTATCGTAAAATATTGATAAAATGAAGTGTCTACTGACAAAAGTGTAAAAAAAAAAAGGCGATAGAAATATGATTAGTCTCGTCATATTTTATTTTTTCTAAGAGCGGAATGAAAATTATAACGTAAGACACTCGACATGTATAAAAACAACCCCGTGTGTGTGTGTGTGTGTGTCGAGTACACTTTTAAAATAATGAATCCCGAAAAAAAAAATATTGTAAAAAAAAAAAACCACCCTAACGAAAAACGTACCGAACAGAAATGAATAAAAACACACACACACACAGAATACGTTATATTTTCCTCATCGGTATACACTGTCGTCTTTTATATTTTATACGCGTATGTAATTAATTACACAACAGACTTACTGTGCGGAGGTCCTTGTAGAGATAGCGATGACAATGGTCCGAACGGAGGAAACAACGAATTTTCAAAATGCGGATCCTGTAAAAAAAAAAAAAACACGCACACACACAATGCATCCAATTAAACTAGGTACATACGTATATATTATTATTATTATTATTGCGATAAAGTCAAAGTATAATAACGTTTTAAGAACTCTCAAAATTATTACATACATATTTATAAGTATATGCAAAGTTAGTCGCATGAGATAAAACGCTATGGGCTTACGCTTTTAAATGTAAATTATATCATTGTGTTTCAACGGGTTTATTTTAAAAATTAAATAATTTTATTTAATATGACTTTATATCATTTTTTTTTTTTTTTGTTGTCTTAATTAAAATTGAAATTATTTTACGACGAGAAATGTGGTCAAAAAAAAAAAGGTAGAAAGAAAAGTCTAACCCGCCAAGGGATTGAAAATATTTTATACGAATATATATTATGATGGGTATGTAGTAGGTACATTAAAATAACGACCAGAAATTACATCGTTATTTCAGTTGACATTAATAACAACGCTGCGTAATAATATACAGCTATACAAGGCGTTTAATTTTCAAAACGAATAAACAAACTAAACAGAACCGATGACTCCCCGCGGTGTAAAGAGGGTGGCAAAACGAAAAGAAAAAAAAAAGTGATAATAAAAATAAGCAGCGAAGACGTTGTTGTACTCACGTGTGGATTAAGCGGTATGCTCATGGGATCAGGACCGTAATAAGGGAAGTCCTGATGCCTCTGTTGCTGTTGGTGGCCTAGATGATGGTGGTGGTTGTGGTGGTGGTGGTGGTGGTTTTTTTGTTATTTGACTGGTTATTATTATTATTATTATTGTTATTGTTGTTTACGTTCGGGTTGCCGCCACTGTTGGCCGTCAACTCCACCGGCTGACTCTGTCCCAAGTCTCCGATCATTTCTGGTTCTTCCACTTCGACTTTCATTTGTTTCTGGAGGAAAAAAAAACAGTGTAGGGACAGGAGATAAACATCTCGTTATAAAAAAAAATAATCAAGAAAGCTATATCGTACTTATATTATGTAATACGCGAGAAAAAAGAAAACAAATCATTACCTATTATAATGTAAAGTAGTAAATAACTTGAAAAAAAAAACACACACAAACGAATTAACGACCGACAACAAACAATTTTTTTTCCTTTTTTTTATATATTAATTATAACGTTTCTAACGTAGTTTAAAATGTTTCAAAAATCACCGTGAATCGATTTGATTGCATAGTTTTCCCGCGTAACAAGAGTCATAATAATAATATTTCAACGAGACTGAGAGGTAAGTTCTATAAGAGTGTAGTGCAACCAACCATGTCGTATGGTTCAGAGTGTTGGACGGTGAACAAGAAATTAGAGCAGAGAATGAGTGTAGCAAAGACGAGAATGCTTAGATGGATGAGTGGGGTGACAAGAGAAGATAGGATAAGAAACGAATATGTGAGAGGAAGCACAGGAGTAGCGTCGATCGTGGAGAATGTTATGTTATGACAAGAGAAGTTTCGGAAGCGGTAAGAACGGTTATGGAAATGAATGCTGAAGGAAGAAGAGGAAGAGGAATACTGAAGAAGAAGTGGTTGAATGCGATATCATATCTGCTGGTGTGTGCATGGAAGATGTGAGAGATCGCGTCAAATGGAGGTTTAGGACAAAGGTGGCCGACCTCAAACAGTCGGAATAGAGGCGAGGGAAAATAATAATAATAATCGAGTTACGGTGCAAAACGATACGAAATATTTGTGTAATAATATCGTAATAAGTACAGGTACTCACATTGGACGACGGTGGTGACGGTGTCCTATCCGGCCTCTTATTGTTACAACTCAAATTTGTCGGCTGCACGTTGTCCTCATTGACGTTTTCGTTGTTCGGCGACTTTTTCATCGACAGATTTTCCGCGACGTTGCAGTTGTTGAAATTTGACGGCGAGGGTGCTTTGCTCAAGTCTTGCGGGCCAATCGCTTCGCCCGATCTTCGCCTGGGCCTGGCCTATAAATACGAATACAACGTGAATATAATATAATAAACGTAAATAAATGGATAATTGTAATAATAAAATCGTCTCGACAGTCGATCGGATCTGTGGTCTATATACTGATTATTTCCTTTTTTTTTTTTTGAAGAAAAATTATCCCTTTGGCGCGTTCGCATTTGCGTGAATTAATAACGACATCCGTGAATGGGTTTCAAAGTAAACACAAAAAAAACACGGAAATTTAACCGCTGCGAAACACGTACCTGTTTCCTGCGAGGAGTCGGCGAAGGACAATTTCTGTCGTTGAACGTGATGGGCGGCAAGTGCGGTATTTGCGGCAGACGGATGTGCTGTTCGTAAGGATTGGACGCTGCCGCTGCCGCGGCCGCGGCTTGGAAGAACATTCGAGTAGTCGGCGACATGCGACCGGCAGCGGCGGCGGCGGCGGCGGCGGCGGATCCGTCGCGGTGATGCGACGGCTGCGACTTGTTGCGCGGACTTTGCGGCGAGTCGGTGCGATGCCTGTGGTGATGGTGATGGTGATGGTGGCTCTTACCCGGCGAACTCTGTCCGTTGAACAGCTCGTGGTGGCCGGCAATGCCGGCGTGTTTGCCGCCGGGACTGTGGCCCGTGGAATGGTGGTGATGGTGGTGACCGCCGTGGTGATGCGACGATTGATGCGGCGGCGGCGGCGGCTGATGGTGCGGCGACGGCTGATGGTGCGGCGGAGGCTGATGGTGCGGCGGCGGCGGTGGCGGTGGCGGTGGCGGTGGCTGCTGCTGCTGCTGCTGCTGCTGCTGGCAGCGGTGACGGTTGCAGGACGTCTGTGGGTGTCACCGAAGTAGAGATGGGCGAGTCGACGAACAGTGGAATACGCTCTGTGTGGGCGAGTCCGCGGATCTGTCGAATAAAAAAAAATTACGAATCAATAAAATATAATCCACGCAGATTTGGCACTGGACTAAGAGGAGTAATGGAACGCCCTGCAGGACGAATAAACATATAAAGCGTGTCCTTTACACTGACAAAATGTTAGCTTCTTTTTCAAAAAAAAAAAAAATTCGTAATTATTATTATTATTATTATTATTATTATTATTACTACTATTATTATTATACTCGTATATCCACGCATTTATTGATCCAAAAATATAACACTACAAAGGGTTATGCAATAAATGACAATAATTTATACTCGTAAAAAGCATTTTTAATTACACATTTTTTTTTTTTTGAAGTGAAACTTCTTTAGGTGTGCCTTACATGGGGGAGTTTACCCGTGAAACGAGCGAGCGTGCGATCGAAAGTCAATGTTAAAAAAAAAATAATGAAACGAGATCGCTCTAGCGGACACCGGATCAACTAGTTAAAATTTTAATTTTTTTTTTTTTAATGTGTGTCCGTTTTATACGATTCCTTCTAACAGAATTTCTTACAAAACTACTTCGACTACAAATGAATAATAAACCGAAAGAATCAACGACGAATTACGGAACTACCATTGACGCTGTCTTTTCAAGATACATTGATAAAATCACGTCAAAAACACATGTCACATATTTTATAGTTATCATAAGACTATATTGTACGTGTTATAGAATTAAAAAATTAATGTGTATTGGTCGATAGATAAATTAAATTCTTTTACCAATAGCAAAACACAAGATTTGATTCATTATTTTTTACTCTAGCCTTCTTTTTTTTTAACAAATTAATATTATTAACAGAATCTTTAATTATGTATATCTTAAATTACGCAATTTCTATAACATCGAGTTCAGTAACACGCCAAAGTGAATCGATTAAGAGATATAAAATTATCATTTGATAAAATCGAACGCAGATAATATGGTTTTATCAAATTTAATTTCGAAAAACGTCTCTCCCCAATAGTATAACACAGTAACTGAATTCGTTAGGAATACTCTACAGGAAATCCAGACGCTTTATCGTGTTTAGATGAAAGTCAGACACAGTTGATTTGTAACGGATATTCTAATACTACATTTCGAGAAGATACGTCTTTTAGTAAAAGAGTATTACTGCGCATAGATCCGTTCCGGGAATATCACTATGGTCTCTCCATCTTTTAACGTAATATACGAGTCCATACAACGTGTTTGCAAAAGTGTCATACGATCGGATAAAGCACAACATATTATATTATATGAGAATCATTATGACCTTCCAGCAGGAATTAAAGTCTTCGTATGGTTTATGCAATAAAAAAAAATCTGTTTTAAATTTTTCTTCTAGAGTAAATTCTCGTGCGTGTAAGCAATCTTTATTGACATTGTCTCCTAACTCGTTTCCACATGCACAATTTCTGCAATTTCTAGATAAAATAAAAAAAACTCAACAATTCCCGATTGTTTTACACATTCAGTGGGACAAAAATCAAACTCGTTTAGTTATTTTGAACAAACGTTTAACCTTTGTGAGTGGCGGAGCCCTGCGGTTCGACCACCTCAAACGTCGGTCCTGCGTTTATACTGTTAAGACCGATACCTACTGTAGGTGCTATTACACTGATCGTACGGTGTATTAGGTTTAAAATAAAAAAACATGTGTCGTTTAGGCAATCATACGAGAGGAAGATCGAATATCTGTATATCTGCAGATTATGTCCTTCACTTTTATTCGTGTGAGAAACGTATATATTAACGAAACAAAAAATAAAAAAAAAAAATCATTACGTATTTATTACATATATGTAATCGATCTGCATTCGTGAAATCGTTAAAACGAGTCCTTAAAATATTATCCCTTATATCGCATGATTTTATTCGAATATTTTTCGCGAGAAAAATCAACTCTGTGTCAGAGGAATATTACAATATTTGACGTCCGAGAATACGTTTTCGGACATAAAATGTTTGCAGGGTCTTCTCCGAAAGACCCATATATATATATATATAACAACAACACGGCTGATAATGTTATATATGTTTACGTACTTGTAGCGTTTCTGCAGCCTGAAGCAATAACGGCAATTGTTCTTGGCCAACGTTAATCTCCCCTTTGTACATGAAGTGTATGATAGCTCTCATCTCCCAATCGGGAAGGTCCTTCAGCACGATCACTGGATGTTTACACGGTGTCTCTGAGAACAGCCTCTGGAAATACGGACTGCGGCGCAAAGAAATAATTATCGTTTTATTTATAATACGAAATTCATATATAATAATAATAATAATAATATTTAACCTTTTTCTGGTTTAATATATTTGTGTTACGGTCAAAGCGTATCATTCGGGCATTGTAAAGCGAATGCCCGTCAAATTCGGGCAATGCTAAATCCGTTCCATAAATTAGTTACATAGTCCGGACATTGTATTCGAATGGCACCGAAATACTCTGATATCATTAAGAAATTAATTTTCAAATCTTGGCGGTCGACGATGTGATAGGAGCGACTGTAAGCAACAAGATGAAACGAGTAAATGAAAACGTAGGACTGCAGGAAAACTATGCACTTTTAAATGCCATAATAGTAGCTTAATGATTATTTTCGTCGTAATTTCGACCGCTGTGTTTTGGGCATTGTGCGCAAAATGCCAGGGCAAGTATATAATTTTCCACATTGATCACATTGAAATTGGACATTGTATACACATTGCCCGAGCATTGCGGTACAATACCCGATTATAAACTTTGACCGTAACATATAATATAGGCATTATATGGGTACCTGCACGCGGACAAGACGACTTTATGGGCTTTGAATTGAGTATTTTCACAGACCAAAGTGACGTCTACAAGAGTTTCGTTTTGTAGAAGCACTTCAATGGCGTCCATCATGTGGACCAAGTGATTGTTCCATCGGAGACTGTACTGCGGCGTGTCCATATCCGTTATCAACTGTACATAACAAACAAACGGTATTGTTAGATAGAAGAGAAACAGCGGTTATAATATATATAATATAGAAAACGAGTTGTTTCTAAACAATTTTTCGATTAATAATTCTTTTTCACAGCAGAAAAAAAACAGAATAAGAAGAAGACTCCAAAAATGTACATATTTTGGAAGTTTATCACTGCATAAAGAAAACACATATAGATTAAAAGTTTATTCGCTTATTTTTCAATAATCACATCGGAATTTTAAAAAGGATTATTATTATTATTATTATTATTATTATTATTATTATTATTATTATTATTATTATTATTATTATTATTATTATTATTGTTATTAATGAAATGTTTTTGTGCGCAATAATTTTCGTCGAATAACTTTGAATAGCGTGCGGTAAAATGAATACAGTAGTCGTATAAGCCATTCACATTGTACACCAGAAGGAGTTTAAAACCGTATAATATTATTGTATAGCTCGAAATTATATACAAAAAAAAAAATAATAATAATAATAAAAATTACGGTGTCGTAAATTTTGCGGCTTAAAAAGTATATTTAAGAAAAAAAACTTCTTTTTATAACGAATAGATTGTACTGACGGTGATGGTAGACTAAAAAGAATAAAAACGCGAGTAAATCAAATTTCTTTTCATTTTACAACAATAAGCAATACGAGAACAATTTGAATCGCTGTAATTTTTTTTTATATAAATTTATTTTTTTTTTTTTACAAATAACGCGTTCTTTGCACTTATATTTCGATAAGACCCAATTAAATATAATATAGTAATTATATACGGATAAAATCCTGGATTGTGCTGCAAAATTCAAGATAATCGCACACGCATATATATCATCGGTATGGTCTTCAAAAATATTGTCCTTCCTCGGACAGTACTATATAATACATCGATTGTACATATTATGCATAATATAGCGTTACACTATTATCGATTGTCATGTCTTATGTGTCTGTGTATATATTATCGATTTTTTGCGCGATGAGAAACTATACGCGTTCATTGCGCTGTGGTAGTATACCAGTGGCGTGCGCAAATATTTGGTATATAATCGGTGAGAATATAAATTACATATAAATTATATGATAGGGAAAATCGCCCCCCCCCCTGTTCGCTAAAAAAAACCACCTGACGTCTGGTTGTATCTGGAGTCCATGTGTAAATTTATATGATTGTATAATTTCGTCGAGTTCCGGTTGGAAATTTACTAACCTGCGTTGACTTTAACGCAGTTTAAATTACTGGATTCACCGCTAAATCGGTAAAAGAATAAAAATCATGAGAAATTTCTTAATTTTCTTTATTCTTTCTCATAACCACGGTCTTGTTCTGTGGTCTTACCGTCATAAACTCTAGGTAATCATTGCGTACAAACCAGGTAAGTGTAAACAACATTCATTGACTGTATGTAGATAATCGTGATAACGAATGTTCGTTTATAAATATTTTTTTTAAATCGGGTTTTGATTTATAACAATTATTTATTTTAATATTACTGGACATCAAGTATTTAGGTCAGATTAATAGGTCTAAAATAGTGATGTCATAATTAAGAAACGATTAATAGAATCAAGTTTTGGTGTTATTTAAAATGTAATTTAATGTATTTAAAATCACCCCCCCCCCGTTATTTTGTCCTGGATCCGCCCCTGGGATTGAGTTAATACGAGTTATATACGAAAAGTCTTTGTGCACACGAGTTATTAACCCTCTCGGACGACAATACAAAAATATAGTATAGTTCACATTTCGGTTGAAACTACAAAAGTAATAATAATAGTAATAATGTATGAACGAATAACGATATAGGTGTGTGTGTGTGTATATATATAGGGAGCTGCTGGTAATTAACAATACACATAACAACGTAACAATCACAGCGTATCGTTTCAATTATTTTCCTATTACATAGGTATACACGGCGCGGGCACATCGAAAACGAGCATATTGCAGAGAATATAATATTATATTCCCCTCGCGCGCGTACTTATATACTATTTATAATATATTATTATGTTGACACCACCCCGCGAGAGGAGGCAATTAAGAACTGCAGCAGATCCAATATATATGTATATAATACATTCCGTCCAAGGTTTCTTTTTTCGTATAATAAGTACACACGTATATACTTCTACCACTCAAGGACAGTTGAGAGTGAGGAGGCGAGTAGTGTATATAAATGCGCGCGTCGAAATGAGCAACGATTTCCCCAAAAAAAGGATTAATATATATATTAAATAAATCGGTAATATATCGTTTCTCGTCAGGCGGTCATTTTTTTTTTCTTCTCGTTTTCGCTCAGCGTATATAGAGAACCATTATGTATATATTCTAAATTATTATTAATATTATTATATATATATAAGTAAACGTAATAATATATATTAGTAATACGCGCATGCCGATAGCATGGTATCACGGCGCATAACGATTTCTGCGTACACCGCAGTGTTCATTTCTTTTTTTTTTTTTTTTTTTTATCGAATTTTTTCATATACGTATTATGCTCAATATAATATTTAACGATTTCCACTATGTATAATAGATATCGTGTCGTAACGCACTCACGCGATAACGATGCATACAGTATAATATATTATATAATAATAACAATAATAAAATAATTAATATAAAACGACACCGATACTATACATGTATATATATAATACAGTATGTATATTGTAGCGTAATAATATATAGTTTATATAAAATTATACGTGAACCGCGGACGCATACGACTAGGTCGTTTTTTTGGGGGGAAAATATCGAGTTAAGAACAACAGCGGAACACGATTGTGACACGTTACAGTACTCGGTGGACGGTGTGTTCGTAAATTTTTTATTTTTTTTTAACAGTAAATTGAGCGTTTGCAGACATCGGGTATTTTACGTATTTTTCCTTAAAGAGTTAATTGTCATAAGCGAAGAAAAATGAATAGAATTAATTTAATGGAAATCGCGTTTATTATTATTTTTTAAATATCGCGGCTATTCGGTTTTAAAACGGTTTTTTCTTCTTCTAAATACGCGCGTATAATGCGCGCAAAATCGCGGGCAATGATTGTATTATAAAAAGGATAATTTTTTTTTTTCAAAAAATATCCGAACTATTCGAATGTTTATTTTTTGCCAACAAAACAACCCGTTGAGAGTGTACGCGACGAAACCTGCAGCGGCGTATCCAAAAGGGATTATAATAGCCGGATCCTCTCCGCGAACCGTGTTTTTTACAACGATTTTTTTACGAAATTTTTTCTAAACGAAAATTTCATTTTTTTTTTTTCTGTAGACACTCCAAAAACGTGTCCGCAATCGCGTCGTCGTATGAATGCATAAATTTCGTTTCGAAACGCGTGATTTGTAATTACATATAAACGGATTTATACGTCATACTGCAGTTTCGGTTAACACGCACAATAATATAATATTACACTTAACATTCTCCTCGAGACTTATTAATAAATCGTAAAGCTTGCCTCGATGGACACCCAATAATAAATCGAGGACGAACCGTCGCGTAATGGCCAAATATATACGATATAGGTACTCTCGAAGTGAGAAAACTCGTCAATGTCAATCACCGATTACAGACGCGTATGACAAGCGCGTGCAGAACACTGATTCTCCTGCACGAGACGCGTTATTTGTACGACTTACCAATTGCATTATTATAATAATATTTAATACACGATTTCCACGTTTTCTTTTTCCCCCCGCGGTGGAAATCATTTCCAAGGTTTCTATAATACATTATCTTCGAAGTAATACACGTATTATTATTATTACGCGTTTAATGTGTATATTATTATTATATATATTGTGTATAAACAAAAATGTTTGAATAACGCGACGGCCAATAAAATAAATACCGAATACGGAACGTATATTACACGTATACGTTGTTTATCACTTTGGACGTATGTTTTTTATATTATTTAAATAAATATAGAGGAATAATTGCGAATATAAATATTTGTCAGCGTAAATTGAATTACGCCAGACGTTATGTACGTGTATATATAGGTAAGTGCGTTTCCATTTTAAATAATAACTATATATTAGTTTAAGTTTGTATTTCGTAGTTTTTTTTTTTTTTTTAACAGTTTGCGCGTAGATAAATCATTTAATAGGGTCTATAATTCAATAGCAGTGGCGTCAATACAATTAAATTTACATTGGATTAGATAAATTCAACGAAATAATAACGTATACGAAAAGAAACAAAAAAAAAAAAAATCTGTTTAATCTTTAATCAAACGCATTTTGTCTTGTACAGTGTTCTAGTATTATTTACAATAACGTTTGAAATATTGTATCATATCGGTAATGACATTTTACACATTTGGAATGCGTGTAAGCTGCGTTTATATATATAATATTATATTATATAGCAGAACGCGTCAAACGCGTTAAATAATTCGTGTTGTTTGGATTTCGGTTGGATTATTATAAAACGTACACACTCATGCAGCCATTACGTTTAGATTCTAAATAAATAATAAACACGTAATTTTTACATTAAAGTTTTAATGCGTCGATAAAAATGTGTATTACTGCGCGGTGGTTTTAATAAAAAAAAACAGCTTTTGTAAAATATAGTGTAATCATTTTTTACTTTTTTTTACTACGACGCTTAAGTGTATTGTTATCACTGTAGATTTGAAAGCAATATGCATTTAATTCGATAAAACGATTCTGAACGGAGCTTCGGTGTAATATTTTGGGTGTATAGAAAAATCAAACGGTTTTTGCGAATCAAATACCTAAAAACATATAATTACTACGAATAGTCCAAAATTGAAAGAAAGTTTAATCCTCAATACGATTATATAAAGTCACGTGTTGTTTGATGAATACTTCAAGTTCCTGTAACCGTTAGTTTCGGGACTACGAAGAAATAACGTTAATCGGTTCCGACGAAATCGCGTTTTTACCGTTTTTACGTAATTTTTCGGTGGTTTTTCAATTATATTATTTGGCGCTTTTGAGAAAATCGAAAAATGACCTCTCTAAAGTAACAACTAGACGCGATTCGCTACCGGAAACAAACTCTGTGACTGTGATGAAGATCGGAGCACTCTTTCCGGTAGAATTTTTAGATACAGACATAGAAAAAAATTAAAAAACACATCATTGTAAAACCGACACTCGCTCCGCTCAGAATCTGAAAAAAATGTATAATAGATTCGATTTTGTACCGCGACGTGTTATTTAGATTTGTCGAAAAACCCAACGAAAAACGTATTTTACGCGAACATAATAAATTGTAAATTTACTGGCCGGTCTATATTTTATACCGTCGTAAATTCGAAGTTAGTTCGCGATTCCGGCTATTAATTTCCGCTAAATATAATTGGATTTTAAACATTTTTCGTAAGCACGTTAAACGACGCATTGTCGTTTTGTCAAATTATCGTTGAAACAATAAAATAAATCGACACTGCGAATCAACGTTACACCGTATAATATATAGCATTATTTAATTATTTATATATAATATAATTTATTAGCTTATTTAAAAATCGACGAATACGGTATTTTGGTCAGTTCCGATTTTATGCGAAATTCCTTCGGTATATTTCACCATTATCGAGACGATTCATTTTTTAACGCCTAAAATCGTTTTGATTCCTCTATAGAGCATCGGATTCACTCGTCATATCGCTCTAATTTTTTTTTTTTTTTTACTCGATTACTGTCTTATATAATAAAATAATTTACCAACATCATTGTCACACCGGGGCCGGACCCGCCGGTTTAGCCCTAAACCCGACCGTTTTAATTTTACTCTTAAAATTAAGCTGGCAATCGTTATGAAATATAATATTTCGAGTTTTGTAATAATTTTTTATTCGGTTGGTTTTTTTTTTGTATGTAATAAAATGAATTTTATATGCGGTTCTACGAGAAGAAAGACTCGCGTCACGAAATTATAACCGGACTCGTCGTCAAAGTCGCGTAAAAATATTAGAAATACATTTTATCTCTCGCCGTCATCAAATTAAACGACACGCTACATGATAACGACTGCTGGTACAAGAATATAACAGTTAAATACGAGTAATAATATTGTACGAATTTTTTACGTTATGACTTACGAATATTTTTGAATAATTAAGAAAAAATAAAATAAATTGTATTATTAATGCTTTGTTCACAAAAATAATATAAATCTAAAAATGAATGCGAAATAAAACGTATTACGTGAAACGTTATAAAATGGAATATCTTTAATATATATTTTTTTTAATTTATATTAATTTTTCAAAAAAAAAATCAAAATGACAAGCTTAAGTATTTATTTGTTCGGCCGTATTACGAGAAAAAAAATACACATATGCTGCGGGGTACTTTCAATTTCTCTCTGCTAGAGGGAGGCGTGTGTACGTATGAAACATTGAAACTTCGTCCCTAAAATATTTCGAATTCAACCATATTGTAAAAATAAAATAATAATCATTATTATAGAGTTAAAATAAAGGGTATAAAAAGGAATTACGTCTTAACGATTTTCAAGATTTTTCTGAAAAATTTTTCTCGTTAATACAGTGCGTATTTGGTGAAAATTTCAGATTTCTATGACCATTAGTTTTAAAATTACGGAGACAAAACGATAATCGATTTTGACGGAATTGCGTTTTTACCGTTTTTACGCAATTATTCGATGACTTTTTCTGACGCTTGAAAAAATCGAAAAATGACTTCTCTAAAAGTGCCAACTAGATGCAATTTACTACCGGAAAATAGTGGTACACGTAAAGACCGGAGCACTCCTTCTGGTAGAATTTTTGGACAGTGACAAAAAAAAAATACATCGTTGTTGAACTATATGATTTTTAACCTTTTTTTACTTGGTCCTGGGAGGGCTTTAATCCGAAAAAAAAATTTTTTTTTGTACTGTTTTTTCGACTGCGCTTTAAAAACCATTTGAGAACAATCGAAAAAACGACCTCCGTAAAGTACCGACCACAGCAAAATTTGCTACCGGAAAACGAGTGTGTAACGACCGGTGCATTTTCGCTAGTCGAAAAGTTGTGCACAGAAAAAATAAACATGTAGCGGGTGTTAATTCAAGTGAATTACACGGATAAAGATTTTAGAGTTTTGTTATTACTATAAATCTGGAAACAATATTTCATGAATCATCGCAATCGAAAAAACGATTCTGAGCAAAAAGCTTCGGTATAATATTAATTATTAATGATATATAGTGTGAATAGAACATATACGCGCGTTTTACAACACATCGTTTCCTAACACGATTTCTTACGATAAACCTATAGGTATAGCTAAACATTTTCAAAAATTGTTTTCGACAATATCGTTTAATAGTTGCATACATTTGGTAAGAATTTCAAGCCTCTAGGACAGTCAGTTTTGAGTAATTTTTCACAAAAAATAAAACACAATTTGTCGAAAAATTTGCGATGTTTATTAAGAAAAATTGTGACAAACACTGAAAAATCTGAAAAACGACAAACGATTTTCAACATTTTTTACGGGGTTAATATAACGGGTACGCCTGACATCGTATTGAATTGTTGAATGTTAAAACCAAAAATTACCTGTTTTATGAATCGAATACCTATAAAAGTCTACGATATTATTACTGTACGAATAGTTCGAAATTGAAAGAAATTTTTTATTTTTTTCCTAATATAATAATATAAAATTACATATTCGGTGAATATTTCGAGTTTCTATATGCGACCATTATATATATATATATATACATAGTTTCAAAATAACGAAAAAATAACTTTACAATCGCGTTTTTACCTTTTGAACGTAATTTTTCGTTAGTTTTTGCGGTTTTTTTGTTTCGGCAGACGCTTTTGAGAAAATCGAAGAAAAAAAACGTTCTCTCTAAAGTACCACCGCGGACCGGATGCGATTCGCTACCGGAAACCAGTTATGACTGTATAGATCGGAGCACTCCTTCTGGTAGTATTTTTGTGTACGGACAAAAAAAAAAAAAAAAAAAAATGAAAAACGCATCGAACGAGAAATACATCCCTCGCTCCGCTCTGCAGATCGTACAATAAACGCGCGTGATTGTAAAACCGAAAGCTTCGCTCGGGAACGGCTAAAAATCAGCGTTCGACCCGTCCCTTTAGAAACCGATTTACGTAGGTCGCGGGCGTGTTATACGGCGTACAGGGCCGTGGCGCGTACGGGCGACTGTTCGGTTCCGAAATGCGCATATTATAACGCGATAAATCGCGTCTAGGGATTTGACGATCTCGGAACGTAAAGCGACGGCCGCGGCAAAGGGATCTCTCTCTCTCTCTCTCTCTCTCTCTGCGTTCACCGGGGTACCCGGCAACGGCGGTTGCGCGCGAAAGACGCTTTCTATTAATAAATCACGGATTTCCGGAGCGGTCGCTGAGATTTAGCAGTACGCGTATACCCACTGTATTGTACGTCCGGAACCGGATTCTCGCGGGGCCAAACAGTACGTACGTACTGTATATTATAATGTCCGAATCGGTTTCCGGATTGTTTTAAACGCAATGTTATAACATTATTTTATAATCGCAGCGCTTTCGGTTCTAAATATTATTGTTTTAATGCGTAAAAAAACGAATACGCGTTCGTCCAGAGAGAGAGAAAAAAAAGGGCTAAAAAAAAAAAATAGACATTTTCGTTTATTTGTTATTATTTTTTTCACATAATATTATACACAGCGAAAAATTCGTATCGAATTAAAAATTCCGGCAATTTCTTATAAATATTTAATTTTTTTATATATATTTGTATAATATAACGCGTAGGTTTCAGTTCGGACCGTGTCACGCAATAATACGACGAGTTTATTGTTTGGCTGGGCTTCAGCGTCAAATGTTCGTGTGGTATAACACTGCAGTGTTCGTGACACTCGGCGCTGTAAGAATAGTATTCGTATCGGAAATCCGATGTAACGGCACAAGTACTGTTGTTGCGCAGTACCAAAAAAAAAACTACTATCTATTAAAACAATTTAGGCGCGCTTTTAAAATAATTTACTCAAACACTGCGTCGACGCGTTAAAAGCGTTAAAACGTTTCGCTCAAAACGGGTATAAAAATAAATAAATCGTACCACTGACGTTGTGTAGGCGCAAAAAAAAAAAAAAATTATGGGGAAAGAAAAAAAAATTAGTGCCGGGAAGAGGAGAGAAACCGATCATTATATTATTATTATTATTGTTGTCGTTACCTGACTATACGTGTTGTGCAGGACTCGGGGACGACGACGGGCAAAGCGCGCGTACGCGAAGAACCTGTTGCAGTCGGAGGGACGACGACGACGCGGCGCGCCGGTATATCACACGCACGAATCGCTCTGCACGTGACGGCCCCTATTGTGACGGTGCACGGTGGACTTTACGGGGACGTTTGCGACGGTCGCGCGTCTATTACACACTCGCGTGCGTACCGATACGCGTCGTATCTATTTTTGTATACCTATCGAGTTTTGTTTCGGGTCACCGTTGTCGTCGTCGTGCGACCAGGGCATCCCTGCGGCGCGCGTTCGTACATTATATTGTGTATATCGCGCGCGCTAATGAAAGCTATTTAAAAAACCCCGTATACGAGAGAAAAGCTCATTTTTCGTTTTATCATATTTCTTTTTTTGTTGTTGTCTCGCGTTCGCCTCTCGTTTTCCACCCATCGCGATCGGCCCGACCGCCTTTCGGCACCGTACCCACGCCCAAACGTTTCCCGTTCCCCCGAGAAACACCCCCATTCGACTGGCGCGCGCGCAAGCGCCCGGCCACGTCCCTGTACCGCCGTATACGTCTTCTCCGTTTTCTCTCTTTTTCGCTTTTTTTTTCTTACCCTCACACTCTTCTCTTCCCCCTTCCCCCCCCCGCTCCTTACCAGTTATTTTTTTCACCGTCGTACGCGGCCGGTGTTTTTCCTTCTCGCGCGACCGCGCCGTGGTATTAAGAGTAAAAAAAAAAAAAAAAATACTAATACCGCCACCCGGCCGCCCGACAACACCCAGCTCGCGCACCCGGTCACGTCACTCCCACCGACACGACACACGCTCGCTATAGCCGCGGTGCACGCCCGCGCGGGCCAATACCCGGCGCCGCCGACACCTGACGGACGGACGGCCGGCCGGCCACTGATCTGCACCGCTAATTACGCCGACCGATAAACACACAATATTATCGGTGCACGGTTACCGCAGACGCCTCGTATTATCGCCAAATTAAAAATATATTATCACAAACGTTTTCCCCTGTTGCGGTTCGGAGAGATAAGCTCGAGGAACCGCTACTGCTGCTGCTGCTGCTGCTGCTGCTGCGGGATATGACGTCCGGGGCGATAATAACGCGCGTCGAGTGAAGGTAAAAAAAAAACATAAAAAAATCGAAGAAAAAAAACCGCTGTGAAATTCCACACGCGTCGTCAGGAGGGTGTTTCTCCCCCGTCCGACGAACGCTCCAATAATAATGTAAGCGCCGGGTTTTCAAAGTCCTTTTTACAACATATATATATAATATGTATATTACGGTGAATCGAGTTTCCCCACACGCGATTTAACGCGATAAATTCAAAACAATATCGTATACATTATCGTATTTGGACTGTAACGGGCCGTAGGGAGCAAGCGCGTAGACCGCCGGGATTTTGAGCGGGTCTATTGAAAATCTATTGGAAAAAAAAAATATATTAATATTATCGATTAAAGAACGAAACGATTTCGGGGAGGGGGGGCAGATCCGGACCCCGCGGATATGTCACTGGTAAAAAGACGAATCTACCGACCCGTTTTTTTTTTTTGTGCGTGATGATGGGATCTTATTAGGCGTTCTTAATTCACTAAAACTACACGGATAAGATTATTTTAATAAGACAAATGTCGTATCGATCGACTCTAAAATAACGATTATAATAACGTGTGACGTGTCGCACGAACAAGCAGGCCCGGATTTATGGGGGGTGGTTGGGTGAGCTGTAGGCCAAATGTGGGGCTCCCACACTTTTGTAATTGTTTTACAGTTGCAGATAATAGAAAAATTGATGAAATATCCGGTACAAAAACAATCGTCCTTATTTTTTTTTTTTCAAAATTTTAAAGTAGAAGTGTTGACACGTTACGTTCCTGGCACCCAAGTTTAGTAACTTTTCACCGGTTTGGGTAAAAACGATGGAATTCGCGGTACGAACGGTAGCCCCGAGTTTTTTTCCCCCAAAATCAAAAGCGGGCATGCCGGGGACGCGGATGTAATTATTATGCGTTATGGTGTATAAAATTAAATTTTCATCAAACAAACAGGTACAACGCGTAATGGAAGATTTTGAGAAAATAAAATCAAAAAAAAAAAAAGTCGCGGGCATTTAATTTTAATTATTCGTTTATACATATTATTATTCTTATACGTTTGTGTAGCTTACACTAATTTTTTTTACCAATTTATATTCTTATATGTAACGCGATCCCGTAATATGATATTACTCAGCCGTTTTGATTGTTTTCGTTTGGGCAAATTAATTAGAACAGCATATAGATATTACAGACAATATATTTTTAATGTCATTTAATGAGCAATGTGTTGTTTATTTATTTGGGGCCCCCGCATCATTATTATATTCCGCCCATAGGCCACCGCATACCTGAATGCGGCCCTGCCGAACAAGGTTCGTTACGAACGCGAAGACCACACAATACGAATTTCGCACCGCGTACGCCTGTACAGTATAAGTTTTAAACGGCGTAAAAACGAGAACGTAGCGAATATTTTATAACGGCGATAGTGTTTAGACCTGTGTAAACTAGCCAAATGTAATATTATTATTTACTTTAAAATTCCGGGGAAAAAAAAAGTGTTTAAACGCCGATCATTATTATACGCACGGTTTTTGACGATTTTTATCCCTTAAAAACGAGACGTGAGATACTAATAATATTTATCTCGCGCAATACCTACAAACGTTATCATAATACTCACGTCGCTGCTGTATGGGCGGGTACTGCGTCGATCCAATGATGTAAATAATAATAATAATAATAATGTAAAAAAACGCGACAACAACGCGCGGTTATCGATTTTTATTTATAAAACCCGGGATTTAATATAAAAATATAACATTATGTAAATACGTTAAATTTTCGGTCGTTATTTAACACGTGTAAACAATGTCATTACGCGCGCGTTTTAAAACTGGTTTCGAAACAATGAGAGGTGTCTTGGAGTTAACCTTACATACACTACATAACAGTTACTGCATATTTATAATAATAATAATAATTATTATTATTATTATAATTATAATACGCCTGTATTGTGTTCAGATAAATTATTATTATCGACGCGTATATATATATATATATATATATACGCGCGCAAGCGGTGGTATTACACACACACACACACACACACACACATTAAGTTTTCCACTACCTGTCTTATTTTATTTTTATTTTTTTCCAAACGTATCGTCAATATAATAATATAATATTATGTATATTAAATGAATATAATAATAATATAAACGCGTATAGAAAAGAAAAAAAATATGTCAAATAATAATACACGAACTATCGATTATTATTATAATACGCGCACTTTTAATAATACAATTTTTTCTTCCGTTGTTTTTTGTGTGTGTGTAAAACATCTTTTTACTTTTTAAAACTAATTATATATATATATATATATATATATATATATATATATATATAGTCTTTCCGATTGATTGTACTTTACCTATAAAGAGAAAAAAAATCGAAATATTTTTTGCGAAATAATAAATTACAAACTCCGTTTTCATAATGTATATTGATGTTGGATTGTCCAATGTTTTTTTTTTTTTTGGCACTATCAATCGATTTATCTCAATTAGATTAATGAAAGTACTGCTGCAATTACAATAACCTTGTGTAACACTACACATCTCCGTAGTAATGACCAAAATCATCAATTTTTTTATAATAATAATAAAAAAAAAAACCCCGTCAAGGAAGAAAAACACGCCCGAAGAATGATGTTGAAAAATATTGATATAATGTCAGTCCGGCTCAGCGGTTGAAAAATATTCAAATACGAATGTGCAAGACTCGTGTGCGGATACCTATCTCAATATTATTGTGTATGAAACGTATACACTCCAGTAATAGTCGGTGTGCGAAAACGAGTTACAGTCTGGATTTATACTGCGCTTAACTCTTCGATCCATAATAATATAGTTGTCGCATACCTATGGTTTTAACATTTTTGATCCGCTAAAAACAATACGAAGTGTACCTTTATTTTATGCGTATACACGCGTAATGAGTGTATAAAAAAAAAATTAATTAGTTATCGTTTTATTAAAAAAAAAATAATAAAAAATTATAAACTCAATACTTCCGAAATTTTAAATAAAATCATTTTATTTTATTCGTCGTCATTGTGAAGAATTATCGATTTTTCGCAGTGAAATAATATTTTCAACTGCAGTATATTCCAGAAATTACAAAAACCGTTGATCTTTGTATAGGTCGTATGCACGTGTGTTTTCTTTATTAAAATATGATTTAAAATAATATATTTGTGAAATACGCGCGGAGTACACGAATGAATCGTGTTCGTTATATAAATACGCGTTCAAAATTTTTTTTCTAAAAACAACCAGTTCGTTTTGTTTTAATATACGAGAAAACATTCGAAGATTTTATAACGAAGTCAACTACAGTGCGGCAGTTACCGCGAATAGTATTTTTTTCCTCTTACCAAAAACCGATTATTTGCAAAAAAAAAAAAAGAGTGTCCAATAATATATCTCGTATTTATTCGTTGTTATTAAAAAAAAATTATTTCGAGACCTCGGTACAAAAGCTGAGGAAAAAACCACCCCCACTAATAATAGTGTTATAACTAACAAATAAAATATTAAAATTTATATAATTAACGTTATTTATTAATAAATTATTATTATTATTATTATAAATAATATACACGTTTTTCGCGCGTTTGACCCGTTTCTAACAAAAAAAATAATAGTCATTTGTGATGTAATTTTACGATACGGCTTTTTTTTTGTCGTAGAACTTCAAAAAAAAAAAAATTGATTAATACTCGTGTTAACATTAATAACATATTATATACACGTATCCGCATACGCGCGTCGAGTTTCCAATGGATATACGAAAATAAAAACTTTGTATTTTATAAGGGGGATTTGCTCAAGTATACGCGTATCGAAGTATGTGGAAAAAGTCAATACCGAATGATAAACTGTCTGTTTTTTTTTCTTTAAGAAAACGATCGTGTCGACTAAAAATAAAATATAAAATACGCCGTCAATATAACAACGTTATGTGTAAATAATATTTAAAACAAATAGCGCGACAATATTTCCCATCACCTCCTGCTCCTCCTCCTGCTCATGCACCTCCCGCTAAAAAATGTTTAACGCGCGCTGTAACAATTGAATTTTTTTTTCTTCGTTTTTTTTTTCATACCGCATGCGTACACACGTTTTATTTTTATTCTCTCGGTTAAAAAGTAACCACCGAGTTACTCGTTTAAAAAAAACTACGAAAAATAGGTAGGCGACGAAATCGTTTGTAAAATTACGTATAAAAAAAAAATAAAAATAACGCGTTACGAATTTAATTATATATGTGGATTTTTTTCCTTTTTTTTGAACAGTAATAGAGACGGGATTTTTATGCGTTTTCTGATCGGACGAGAGCTTTCTCGACGATCGAATTGATATTACAAAAAAAAAAAAATTGTTCAGCTTAAACCCCCCGTATTTCGAAGTTAGAGAATATTTTGAGAACAAAACGATTGCGTTTAGGAAATATACTGAGGTTTGATTCAAACCTCAATACATAAAAAAAAATGTAACGGTTTACGGGGGGAAAAAATGCACGAAAATAACTGATCCCCTCGGAACGCCAACACGATTAAATCGGGTGGAGTTTATCTCGAACGCGATTTTTAATTAAAATATTGAATATTACATATATCGATATTATTTAGTAAATCAATACACATATATAGTATTTTCTAATTTTAAATGCGTTATTATTATTATTTCGAGCTCGCAATACTGAACATTACTTTTATCCCGTATAATATAATTGATTATTTCTTTTCAGCACACTCAATATATATATATATATATATATATATATATAAAGCGAAATGTACATAAACTATATACACGCGTAACACCAAGTGTATGGATTAAATATATGCGGTACGTTTAAGTAATTTTTTTTTAAACGTTCGAATTTAACGACTATTTTTTATAATTGTTATAAATCGTTACTTTTATTTGTTTTTTTTTTGTCGGTATTTAATACGTATTTTTTATGAAATATCGTATATTTCTAAAAAAAAAAGAATGTATATAAAATATTGTTTCGTGGAGATTATAATTATGTTTCATAATTGTTTTTTTTTGGCGGGGGGAGGATTTCAAAGCACGGTCTACGGTATAATAACTAGTAAAATATCCGTATTTTATATATAAATAAAAAAACCGTAATAAAAATTCTATAACGAATTTCCGAATAACACGACCAGCAGCAGCAGCAGCAGCAGCAACGGCGGCGACAGCGGAAAAGGTCCGTACTAAACAACACACGATTCGCGCTCGAAGTTAATTCGAGTTAAAAAACATTTTTTTTTAAAAAAATATTAAAATAAATTGCGCGAAAACCACATGGGACGTTGGTACGCATCACAAGACGACTTTTTAAAACATATAATTTTCGTTTCTCCCCGGGGCCGGGGGGGAAACGTTACTAGAAAAACTTACCGCGCGGCTTATATACATAAAAAAAAAAACAATAATAATAAAAAAAATCAACCGAAGCGAAAAATTAACCGCGTTGCTGCGGCGCGACGCGTTGAAAAACCGTCCGCAGCCGACCGAAAGTATAGCGCGTGTGAACGAAAACCGTTTTTACAGATCTTTCGGCAGTGCCGCGCGAGCGAAGCACGCTGCACGTGTTCCCGGACGAACATTATTTTTCGCCGTTTTGGCGGGAAGCTCCGCGCCGCGGCACGTCCCGTCCCGTAGACATTTCGATTTCCCGCGCGCGCACACCACCGGCGAGCGCTCTTTCGCGCGTCATTTTAAACGGCGTTTTTTCAACGGTGAAACGGATGGTCAAAAAAAAAAAAGTAATTATATTCTCGACGCGGTGGCAGGCGGAAAAAACGGCGGCCAATATTCGTTTACGACGCGCGTCCGCTATCTCTTAAACGTTACGCGCAATTTAAACGTTTTTTTAAAAAAAAAAAAATTAATTTTTTTTAACGGAAATCGACGATATATATTTTCTATTGACGCGCCGCAGTGCCTCTACACGTTCGCGCTGTTACGAAACGCGTGTCACTGTATTACCGAATACATACGAGTGTACAAAATCAGTCTTACCCCGTTCCGAGTGACGTCGATCACTTCCAAATCCGGACGTCGATCGATCATTGTGTTGTGTTTTTGAATTTTTTTTTTGTTTTTCTCTCACTCCTCTCTTCCCGCAGCGATCGCGGGGAATATTACTGGATTTACTACTCGTCGGACGCCGAGTAACGCGTCGGGCGCGGTACGACCGCCGAAAACGAAACGGACGACGACGACGACGACGAAACGGACGACGACGGCGGGCGGCCGAACACCGCGGCGAACGAACGTTTCAAACGACAAATCCGCCGACGGACGCCGGCTCCGAACATTGTTCGCTCGACATTGTCGGCGGCGGCGGAGCGTACGATACACACACACGCAAGCGAGCGAGCGAACGCGCAAATATTTAAAAATACAATTATTTCGTGTCTTGTAGAACACGGTGGAAAATAGAAATACGAAGGAGAAGAATGTAAAAAAGGAGTGAGAAAGAGAGAGAGAAAAAATATTAATTTTATATTATTTAAAATTTTTCGCGATGGCGATTATGATATATATGTATATATGTATATAGTACGCGGCGACGAACGGTGCGGCGGCGGCGCGCGCCCGACGTTCTTGTGCGAAAGAACGAACAGCAGTGAAACACCTCCGTCCGCGGAAGACGCACGTTAGCGTGTGCCGAGGGCAGCGGCATGTGATGGTTTTAACATAACTAGTCGGATGCGTGTGCGTGTGCCGTGTGTGTGTGTGTGTGTGTGTGTGTGTGTGTGTGTGTGTGTGACGGAGTGTGCGCGCGCGTGTGTATGTGTATTTGCATGCGACCGCCCTCCTCCCACCCGCTCCTTTCCCCTTCGCGTGCCCACCCCCCCTCCAATCACCCCAAAACGCAACGGCCCCTCCGACGCACGTCAACGTCTTCCGCCCACTCCTCCGGTCACACGTCACGCCGCCGTCGCCGCCGCCGCCGCGCGCGTACTACAAACGCCGTCGCCGCGCCGGCGGCGGCCCGCGACTTCGCCGCGCGCGCCGCCGCCGCGACGAGGAATCGCCCCGCGTGCGAAACGTCTTGAAGGGTTGGCCGCTGACCCGCCGCCGCTCTCCTGGAGCGCGTATATTTTAATAATAATAATAATAATAAAATAATAAAATAAAAATAATAATAATACTATAGTCGTATACGCGCAAAGGTTAAAAAGTACGATTCGCGACGTCCGTATATACGCATCGCGGAGTTCGCTCGTTCTCTACCCGCTAATAATCCTCTGTCGTCGTCCTATAGCACCGGGTGGCGAACCTACGGCGTACGCTGACCAAATTTCAGTGGCACGCCAAATTTAAAAACATAAAAAATTATTATTTATCTTGAAAAAAATTATATTTTAAAACTTTAGTATGAGAAATTTCAAGAACCGAATTTAAAAGTTTGTAATAATAGGTAAGAAAATGTGTTTATAAATGTTATAGGTAATAAATTATATTTACGGTTTTTTTTTAATAAACGAAATAAAAGTTTACAAATAAACGTGTACCTAATAAAATGTGTGTAATTATTGCATGCTTTTTCTTTTCAATATTACCTAGTAAAATTCATTTTTTATTTCAAAAAACTTGATTTTAAATTGTGGCACTTGACCCAAAAAAAGTTCGCCACCCCTGTCCTAATAGTGTCTATGCGACGGGCCTGCACGCGGCGATTTCTGTACGTTCTCGGACGACGACTCGCCGCGCGCCCACCTCGTAGCGACGCATATACGTATTTAATATAATCACCGGCCCTCGTAGGGGCCGTGTTTAGAAATTTTCAAACGGGATGACGTAGTTTTTTTTTAATATTCGATTCGTAGAGGTGCCGGAGGGCTTTGCCTCTCCCCGCCAATGGTCGTTGTGCGTTTTCGTCCACCGATGGCTTGCTCTTATTTTCCATGAATACAGTATAGAAACGAGTTCTTCACTCTACTCGGTGAGGTGAGGCGTAATAACGCCCTAGGCCAGGGGACACCGAATGGCGGCCCGCGAACGAATAGGAAAAAAAAAAAAAAGATTATTTTTGTACATTTTTGATTTTTACCGACCGAAACGCATTATATTGGTGGGTGGAGCGTAATATAATATAAATGAGATTATTTTATTGTCCGTATTATAATATTTTATTATTCTACTATTACGAGTCCAAATTTCAGACAATCGGTTGAGAGCAAGACCCGTTATTTTTCGCATTGACGTATTATATAATTTATTTTATTTTATAATATTTTATTAAATCTATTGTTTTACACATTAATAGTACCTTTTTCGTTTATTTTGGTTCATTAAATGAGGTTTTTTTATTTCGGCTAAATTGTATTCATAAATTGAGTTTTAATGGCCCGCGAAAATATTCCGAACTTCTAATGTGGCCCTCCAAGAATAATAATTGGTGACCCCTGCCCAACCGTTATTCGGGTGCCTTTTTTATATTTGTATTGTGAAATGTAATAATACGCGTTAAGTTAAACTCGGCGTGTTATCGCAATAAACGAATAAGTTTCACATTTTTGAAAAAAAATTAAAACATTGGTCATTGATGATAGTCAAAATCGGCTGCACGACATTTACTTTACATAATATTTTCTGACGTATTTAAAAAACAGTCGTCTCGTGTTTCTAATTAAATAACATTTTCACATTTTTTCTACATTTTCTTTGAGCAGAACTCTTGATAATTGATGACAAATATACTGCTTAAAATAAATTTAGGTCGATTTTTAACGATTTTGAACAGACGTTTTGGCGCCCTTCGGCGGATGGCGCCTTGGGTCAAAATGTATAGCCTCAGATCGCCTTACCCTCACGCCGGCTTTGTTTCTCGCCGTCCACTGCTGCAAGTCTACCGGAATAATATGATTCGAAATAATATTGCTATACGCGTCCGCATATATTACGTATTCGTGTGTAATACAGAGTGACTGGTGATACAAATTGCGGGAGATAAAAAGCATAAAAAGCGAAAACGAAAAAATCCTCTTGACCGTGGTCCGATAGTGTATAATGTAGAAAGTATTCAAGTTTTCGTGTTGTTTTCGCGAATGATTCTCTGTGCGACTATTGCAAGTCCTACAGCAAATATGAAAACTCCATTGAAAAGCCCATTGAGTTTTCTCGAAGAAAACGTACCGAGCCAGAGATTCCAATATTGTTTTTATAAGCGCGATCTATTAACATTTGAAAACTCGGAAATTTCTAAATTTTAAATAACTTCTAACGATTTTTTTTTTTTTTTTACTCACCGGTCATCGTCCTGTATAATGTATTACCGAAGAAAATACGATATTGAAGTTAAGCCCAAAACAATAAGTGATAGCTCCGTACGAAGTTCAATGTCAAATATAATTTAACAAACGGCAGAAACGGGAGTTAAAATTTTTTTTAGGTCATGGAGGGGAGGGGGACTTTAAAACCGGCCGAACTCTCTCCCCCCATAAATACGCCACTGCGCCGACCCTGCACGGGCACCGCTGCTGTTGCTGTGTCGTAAATACAATAGGTTTACCCTCCTTTCCGTGCAGTAAACATAAAAAAAAAAAACGCTGACCACCGCACCCACTGTATATATGTGTATTTATCCGCTCAGTATATACACTGCCTAACCGCGGTTGTGGTATATACGTACCTAATATTATTATATGACACGATCGTTCCGAAGTCGTCTTTAACTGCGCAATGTGTTGGTCATGCGAATCCATTGCAGAAAGTAAATATTATTTAACGTTCGGCATATTATACTCGTTCGCTATTATTATGTTTTTAAATAATCGATAGGAATTTATTTCGTGCTTTCTGGCGACAAGCGTGAGATTCCTTTTTATTTTTCAACGCGTTTCTGTTGTCGATCATTATTTGACAGCGTATAATATTTGTTTATGTCAAAGAAATTTATCACACACAACTTCGCCAAAAATATTATTATATTTCAGCACAAGTGGCCAAAATCGTTATAAATTTTAAAATATTGACAAAAAAAAAGTAGGCACATAAATATATACCTGTATATGTATATAATATGACGTTGTGACAATGACGATCAGCTAGGGCTCGGATTCTGTAACGTTTGCTTATTAAATTTATTATAATCGAATACGAATAGCAGAGTAAGCTATGAATTTGTTTTATGGCATCAAGGATTCGAAACATACAATTTTTTATCGCGTAGTTGAAACATTTTAGATTTTTATTGCTATTTTCCCAGTTTTGGTGCTATTTTTCGCTAATATGCATGATTTTTGTTTTTATTAAATCTCGTTTGAATCAAATTAAAACAATAGAAATATATTAAAACGATTAGAAAAAATACACACATTTCCGGTTTATTAAACGTTTCATATTATGGTCTATCTTTAGATACACTGGCACAGTGGCCCGCCAATCAATTAAATGTACGACTTGTTATCAGTCGTACCCCCTCGATGAGGTCATCCCGCATTGAGTATATTTATACGTGTTTGCTTGCAATATTTTTCTTTTGATTCTTTAAACCAGTCAGTCAGTTTTCCGTTATCACTAGATAATAGCCGTAATAGCCAATAAATAAAAACGAATTTCGATTAAAATATTTTTTTTTTTTTGCTATTTTTCATGTTTGTAGGGCATATTATAGCGCATATTTCAATAGGTACTTTACGGTGCTACAAGATCCGAGCCCTGTTCATAACTATCAATTAAAATTTTAAACGCCTGTTCCTGCAGGACGAGAACCGCCCAGTGTGTTAGATAAATTTCCAAATTTTTAGATTCCGAGCAAAGCGAGGGATCTAGTGGTTTTACAATGACGTTTTTTTTTCTATCCTTTGTACAGGTTTTCGACCAGAAGGAGTGCTCCGATCTCTTCGGTCACAGTTTGTTTCCGGCAGAGTAATTCGCATCTAGTTGGTACTTTAAAAAGATCATTTTTCGATTTTCTCAATAGTTTTTTAACGCGACGCGATAAATTACCGAAAAATTACGAAAAACCGCTAAAAATGGGATTTCGTCAATAACACGTATAGTTTTTTCGCTAGTATTTCGAAAATAATTATTTGAATATCAAGAAATTTTTAATAAAATTGTATCATTGAACTATACAATTTCGAAAAAATTTCAAAAATTTTTATTAAAATTTAAGCTATTTATAGCTGTTTTTAAATTTTGAAGTTTTTCATTCATAAAACAGTTAATTTTGAGTTTTTTTGACTTGAAATTTGGACACAATGTCAGACATATATTACTTTAATTTTGTACGAAAAATAAACAAAGTGTATTTATACCGAAGCTCCGCTCAGAATCATTTTATCGAATGCAATGATATATCATTGCTTTCAAATTTATAATAAAAACAAAACTTAAAAATCTTTATCCAAGTAATTCACTTAAGCGATTTCCACAACACGCTACCTTTTTTTTTTTTTTTAATCTGCGCCACATAATTATCGTTTAAAATAATATACAGTGCAGAATCCAGATGAAATATTGTATTAATATCGTGTTTTACCGTTTTCACATATTATACCGAAACGGACGATATATTGAATTTGTTTAGAACGACCTGCAATCGTACATACTCGTTTGATTAAGAGTTTAATTTATATATATATATATAGTGACTCTGAGTTATTGATATAACTCACAAATACATTTACCCGTGTTACATTTTGTGTGCGTATTTAAGACATCTGCAAATAAATCATGACCGATTTGCGTGTTTAAAAAGAGTACTCCTGTTTACGTTTATTATCGGACGACGTATTATTACTGTTATAGTAATATGCGAACATAATACAACCGTTTACGGAGCGTCGGTCAAAATAACTATTGCAAAACAACGCGGATTGATTGCAAGAAAGAACAAAAAAAAAAAATCGATTTCTTTTCGAGTAAAATGAACGATAGAAAGTAAAATATATCGCCATAATTCGTAAGACGACCAAAGCTTTGCACGGACTACGCGGTTTTTAATTTTTATAAATTCGTACCTATATTATACGCGTATGATTGCAGAAGACCGAGGACGGCCTGAGGTCCGGTCTATGGTATGCACCAAATTCGCACTGAACTCTGCGGTTTGTCGTGTGTGCAGTCAAACATTTATTATATTTTTATATAACTGTATCGTAATATATCGACGTTATCTTCATATTTTTGCAAAAACGTTATCTGAACAATACACAAAACCTAACTTGACGCGCGTGATGATATAAACATTGGCGTTTTATACTTTCTTTTTAACTCGTACCAATTAATTTTTTTACGAACTCAAATTACATAATATGTAGTTTGAGTTAATATATATACGTATTATATATAAACGATATAATAACGTTTTAAACTCCTAATGTCTTTTCTTTTTTCCTAATAATATTTTTGTATTTGTACTTTTTTTTTTTTACATTTTCTTGACATTTTATGGGTTGAAATATTTTTTTAAAAAGAACTCTTAAATACACTTTATAGCAAACAATACGATCTATTATTATTTCACCGTATAGTTCTTTCAGACTTTAATTTATTTTATATTTCGCATTTTCACTACATCTCGTTCGTAGTAGTTTGATGATTATTATTTTTAATAAATGTATAACTATATATAGTACGCGCGTCGTATGTAATAAGAGAAAATTATTTTGTTTTATATTTATGAAGTTTTCGTTATTAATATAATAAAATATCAAATTATTCAACGCGCATTTATATTTACACGATTTGAGCACGGCATATAGACCTGCTTTCAGTCTTGCGTTCACAAATCACGACATTATTAATTTTAAACACAATAAAACGGTGTTATAAAAAAAAAAAAAGAAACTTTCTCGTAATGTGTATAATGTATATAGCAAGAATTTTTAATATAAAAATGTCATCACACATTTGCAGCGATTCAGTGAACACTAAGACGTATTGAAAGTTTTGTTTCTATTGATTTAACAATAATGACGCAATACTCGTATGTTCAAAAACAATGTAATGAACACTTAATAAAATATATTAACATAAGAATGCGATAAATCCATCATATACATTTGTATGCCGAGCGCGCGCCGTCTGTTTTCCGTGTCTTGGGAATGTTTTAAAGGGTTTTGATGAAGTGATGGGTATCAAATATTTTCGAGGACCAGCAAGTGATTTAGCTAGGCGTCTAAATAGGAAAATATCATTTTGTATTCTGACGCATAAATTCGACTGCCATTTTACGTTCGAATAGAGTTAGCGCTCGTGATAAAAAAAAATATTAATTTTAACGCAAAACCTATTAAAGTTCACGGTACGAGTTTAAAATACACGCAGTTTCTACATAATACAGGATGAGGCGTAATACTCGTATAAAATACGTATAGCTTAAATATATTTAATATTTACAATTGAAATCGATAAATTGGCGATTTCAATTAAAAATGCAATTATAATCTTATAATAATATATCAACGGATTGTATACGCGCGTAAACTGTATACATAATTATACATACATAGGTATAATAATGATAAATTATACGCTGTAAAATGCGCGGAACAAATCATTCTGTTTCGGAATGCTTTCGTTTTCCACACATTTTAAATTGTTATTCGATTTATGATTATGATTTATAATTTTTTGAACAATAACGAACACGCTAGCTGGGGACATTGATATTGCAGTATTTCCGCGAATTCGTTTGCTTCTTTACTCATATAACGCATAGACTTGTTAATATTAATATTGCGCAGTGTATATAATATACAATTTGGAAATATGGTCCGCGTTTTAATTTAAAATATATTATACTAAGACAATCGCGATATGCCTTATGATACGTTATGATCATACTTGCACCAGTGCTCGGATTTTATAACACTAAAAAGTATACTGAAATATACGCGTTATTATACGACGAAAAAAATCTTAAAATATCTCCTAAAAACATTAAAAATAGCAAATGTGTTACACGAATCCAGATTTTTACGGTCGAACCGAACTTCAAGAAAAAGTTTGAAGAATTAATTTTTAAAATATTTTAAACACCTATAAGTATATATGATCAATAGATTTATGAGTAAATTGAATTAGTTAATAATTAATTACTAATTCATAAAAAAAAAGTAAAGATATTTAATTATATTATTAGTCACGTATAATATATTAGTACCAACTGTATAACATTAAATAATGTGTAATAAACAGAATATTATCTCATACCGTATTGATTTACATATTCTCATTATACGTATAACAATTTGACGAATTACCACTGGGTATTATTATCAATGATGTCATTGATAATAATCAAAAAGTGAAAAAATTCTATTTTTCGATCCAAATGCTACGAATGAGACCGTACGTACACGAATATAATGTATATTTTTAATTTTCCGGACAGCCCGTTTTCGACACGGAAAACAGTCAGGGTAATATTACGTTTAAATATCCTCGTGTAAACCCTTGTTACGCATGCGGATCGGGAAAAAAAATACTTTCTGTCCTGAAAACGGCACAAACTATTTTATTCACGTAAACCTTTATTGAATTCTTTTTTTTTTTCGATAATTTCAGTTTGAATTTCTTTTTCCCAATATTCCCCGGATATTCGAAAGGAAATAGAACAGTTCGTAACATCGCTACGAAAAATAGCAAAAAAAATTTTCGCGCCCCCTTGCCGGCCGCTCAAGTCTGGACAGGCCTGTGTTAAAAAATACGTATCGGGTGCCCCGAAACACAGCCCGAGGCCCTTGTACACACACGCACGCGGTGCCGTATATTATTATAATAATAATATTGTTATAATCGAACCGCGGGAGTGACAATATTATATTATTACGTTATTATTGTGCGCGGGCGAAATAACCGGCGAATCGAGTGAGTATATATATATATTTTTTTTTTACGCAGACTTTTTAGTCCTTAATAATGGTAAATATCAATACTCTCTCACACACACACACCCCATATACGCGCGACCACATTGTGAACACTGGCGCGCACTACAACACCCGACTCCACCCGCCGTCGAGTCCTTCGCCACCGCCTGCACGCTCGGCGGGGCCTCTTGCGCGCAAAACGTGATTATAACGATTTCTTAAAATCGGGCAGGGCTGCGGGGTTGCGCGCGCGGGGAGGCGTGCGTGTAGCCTTTAAAAAGATGATAATATTGATCTTTTTTTTTTACATTAAAAAAAAAAAAGAAAAGTATATACGGGGCGAAGTGTTATGATGACTATAGAGGGGCGAGCAGTAGCGAGCAGCAGCAGCAGCAACAGCAGCAGCAGGAGAGTGTAGCGCGGTCGGGCAAATTATAAGTCGACGACGAGGGTGTATGTGTGTGTGTGCGTGTGCGCGTGTGTGTGTGTGCATTGTCTTTCCACCGCCCGCCGCGGCCCATCATCGTCACCACCTACCTCGTCTCACCGTTCTCCGCACAGGTCCGAACTCTGTTTTCTCTTCCCCGCTTTTTTTCTCCCTACCCTCCTCCCCGGTCGTCCACCCCGCCGTTTCTTATTATTCGTCTCTCATTTGTTACCGAACCCCCTTTCTTATTTAGCGCCCTAAAAAATAAAAAAACATTAAAAACCCCACTGCGCGTATATGCGCGGGGCTCGTGGTGCAGTGCGTCGGTCGTGCAGCGCGACAGAATATTATTTTATATAACGACGTTTTTGGTAATGAAAAAAAAAAAAGAGATATTTACAAACAACGAATTACAATTGATAAAAGACTGCTCTGGAATCGAATGTGCCGATCGCAAAGCGAAATATTCGCGCGCGGACTTTATTATAATATTATTCGCATCGTAATATTATAAATTATCATTATACGATATAAATGATATAATATAATAATAATAACGCGGATATAAGATTTCATGTATGTATGTATAAAACTACTGCGGTGGTTGTGGGAACGAAAGAAAAAAATACCGATGATTTTACTAGTGGTGGGGAGGGGGAACAAAAAAAAGTCTTTTAAAAATATTTTGTTTGAATATTTGTTTTTTTTTTTAATAATATAAATAGTGGCGTAACTATAGGACGGACCAGTGATTTCGATCGCAGCACCCGGGCCGCCCGTACACTTATATAATAACACTGCTCGAATTTGGAAAAAAATTATATGAGGCCAGGTTAGGTTAGGTTAGGTGTAAAAAAAAAAAAAATCTGCGAATGTCTTGAAAATTCATGAGGGTTTTGCTCCCTCCCCCCTCCCTGATCATCCGTCACTATATTTAAATAAATCTATCGAATTCGTACTGTAATATGTTTATTATTAATAATAATGTTTATTAAATAATAGCGAAATTTAAAGACGGTTTTTTTTTTATTACTTTCATTAATATTCAATAAAATTGTAAAAAAAAAATCCTCACCGTCCCATTTCGTTATCCGCGGGGTGCCATTATGAAAAATTAGAAGGGGTACGCTAAAATATTTTTATGAAAAAAAATGAGGTACTTCACTATCACTGCCTAGTAGGCCGTTGTTATTAATATTTTAATCTATAATTATACGCGAATATTCTCTTTTAAACCGAACAGTACGTTTTAATTTTTCTGTTTGTGATTATTATCTAAAAATAAAATATTACCAAATTTAAATACTATTAAAATATTACGAGTTTACTAATGTCTTTGTGAATAATGTGAATTTATAAGAATAAAAACACGTTCACAATTTGCCATTTTCTTACTGCTTTTTACGGTACGTATCTTCGAAATCTCGCAGCTGCTGATATGCGACTATATATATATATTATATGTAGGGTACCATTGAAAATTTCGCTCCCGTGCCATAATTTTTGTAATTATACTAATTATAATATTTATTTATTTTCTTATATAATCGCATTGTATTTATACAGTGTTTCGTTATAATATATATATATGTAAGTTTAATCGTCTTGACGAAAAGAAAACGAAAACATCTCGGTGCACAATATTAATTATTATTCGTTTTTAAATTATTATTGTACACCTATAAGAAGAAAACAAAAAATAAAAATATTTCGATTTTTAATTTGGGTGAGAAAAAAAATTAATCACTGCGAACCGTCAATGTATTTATACATTATTTAACCGACCTCCCTATTGTATTGTGTATAGGAAATTGTTTCCAAATTTTTGCTCTCGTTGAAATGTCAAATTATTATTTTTGAACAAATCGTTGAAATGAAATTTATTGACGCGCGCAATAATTTTAAAATTATATATTGTCGTTTTGACCATTTTTATAAAAAAAAATCGTGTATCTTGTTACGTTTGAATTTTATTTATCTCGATTGGATGACCACCTGCAATGACCGCGGTAAAGTAATCGTTGATTTTTTGTAAAAAAGATAAAACGTTTAGTTTAAAAAAACGCTGAAAACCCGAAAATTATTAGATATTTATTTTAATGATAAATTTATTAATATATCGTTTTTTTCGCGTTTAAGGTGATTCGCGCGCTCGCGTGACACTCACTTTCGACGTGTAAATACACATCAAAGGAGGTGTTGTGATATATTTAAAAAAAATTATATTTAATCAGTTGGGCCCGGATGTTTATGCCTTAAAAACTTATAAAATGCTCTAAAAAAATGAATTTGTGCCCTAAAACTCTACGAAAGTTCCCTTTAAAAAATTGATTCGTATTCTAAAAACATACAAAATAACCATTAAAATTATATTAATTATATAAACTATTTATTTGTTTTTATTTTGGATTATTATATTAGTGATTAAGATTAATATTACAATTATTATACGTAAAATAATAATAATAATAATAATAATAATAATAGAACGTAGTAAACTCGTAATTCTTTTATCGATTATTGAAAAATATTTTAAAAAATTACAAAAAACCCACATTAAAATGTCAAATAAATGCCCTAAAAAGCAAAAAATGTGAAATAAAAAATAATTACTTATAGATTTGTATGACATAATAAATCACGTTTTTAGCTAGGAAAGCATCGAGCTAAGACGTTCTAAAAAAAAAAATGCAAAAGTCATCAACAGACAATAGCATCCGGGTTTTAATAAAAACGCAGTTATATGCTAGACGCAGTGGTCGAAGTGGATCCAAATAAATGGTGGGATGGAAGCAGTATCGTCATTTCAAGGGGGGGGGCAAAGTTGAAACGGGCCATGTCGTTGAAAAATAAGCAAAAAAAAATCTTTTTAAACAAAAGGCTCTAACATCACGGGCCCTATTAACCTTGAAGGTCAACTATATTTTTGTGATTGTGATTAAGTGACGTTTAGATCCACTGAATGTTAAAATTTTAGCAAACGATATAGTTCTTATAAAAAATAAAAAAAAATAGTACAATAATACTTTTCTAAAAAAAAATTATGCAAGAACGATTACAAATTAAAAAAAAAAGTTTTATAAATCCAGGAGGGAAAATGAGTTAGGCGATGGAATGTGCTATCTAAAAGAAATGGGAGACGGTATCCCCCTTTGTCCCCTCACCCCACTTCGACCACTGGCTACACGACACACGCGGATGAGTACAAGTATACGTGTAAAATTATTTTAATTCGCGAAAATTCCTACAAGGGATTGGATGTAATTATTCGTTCGGAACGTCTCGACTAAATTACTGTTCGGGGCCCGCGCATTACGCGCGTGTACCCTATAAGCGTCTGTTCAATAACAATGCATAATAGGTTCGCATATGCGCGCGCGACCCGCCACGCGGGGTACGTTCAACCCCATCAGCTCCTCCGGATAACTTCCGGATATTTATCGGCCAAACTCTGCCCATCAGCAGTTTGCCAAACATTCGCGTTTACGTCGGACACATTTCCGTAATTGATCCATTACGTTTCTCGGCCGCGGCGGCGAGTGGCGTACCGATTACGCGCGCATAATAGCGACTTTGTGCTCAGTGGCGTGCCCAGGAATTTTCAATGGGGGGGAGGGGGGGATGTTATAAGTAAATAGTAATAATACATTTTAATGAATTGTCATGGTAATTTTAAAAACTCAAATGTTTATGTTTCAAGTTCTTCAAAATCGTTTCTAGCTTATAATTGTGTATATTTGTAAATTGTTCTATAATTAAAATGAATTTAAATTATAACACACTAATACCAAGTTGTTCAATTAACGTAACACCATATTAAACTGAAAAATTTTATTTCATTTTTAAGAATAAACAAAAAAAAAATAAAATACTTAGAAACTAGATTACTTATTCCAAACGGAAATTCAACCAGCTAGATTTTGTACTAATTTCATCTATGACGTCATCTAAAACAAGTAATGACTCTAAAACAGCTCTTATAATTAAAAAGTTTTTTTCTGTAGGTCGGCAAAAAAGACAATGAGGGGGGATATAACACCTAACCTCCCCTAAGCACGCCACTGGTTGTGCTGCTGCTGGTAGTGCTGCAGTGTTTGCGGATCGTGTGTCGATTCACGAGATCGTAGAAAGAAACTTGAAATCGCAAAAAAACAAACAAATAAAATAGTAGAGGTTTGTTGTAGGTCCGGTACGGACGTCGTTAAAAGCGAATTACTCGGATAAAGTTCGTAGTGTAAATTATATACTATAATAAATTTGAAAGCGAACGCGCAAAGCGTTTGAACGAAACGATTTTGCGAGCGAATGAATTATAATATTATTCGGTGCAACGTGGTAATTTGTACGGAAAATATTAACGGGGTATAGTGGAAAATGTTGATCCGGAATTGTCGAGACTTTTTCAAAACGTATTGCCCCGGGCGGCTGATTATCAGGGGGCGGCTAAAATTTTTTTATATACAATTTCATTGATTTAATCTTCTTAAAAAAACTTCGCTCAGTTAATTTTTACGCATAATATTATTTTGAAATTTTATAATTTATACTTTTATCACGACCTTTCTTTCGTAACCTATTATCCAGATTTAGATGAGATAATAATTATTATTTTTTAGCGTCTCCGGATGAATCATTTTTAACCCTATATGAAAGATAGAAATGTATTCTAGATCGGTAATGAATAACGATCGCCTAAATGCTTTGGCTGTATTAAACATTGAACAGTTCCGGCATCAAATTATGATAATATAATGAAAGAATTCGTGGAGTCACAATCCAGGGAAAAAAATTTGATCGTAATTTAAAAACAAAATTGTTTTTATATTGCGTTAAATTTTTATTACCGTATAATATTATAATAGAGCGTTTTTTTTTTTTTGTTTTGCTCCAGGTCGACCGATTTCTAAAATACGGCCCTGCGTAATTACTGTTGAAGTGATGCGTTGGACCCGTGTCGTGTAACAATATTTTATCAGCCGATTAAAACCGAAAATTATACCTTTTACGGTACTCAGATATAGCACGAAATCTAATTTTTCGGCTATAAATAGCCCCCAAAATTGAAAGAAATTCTTTAAGAATTTTTTTTACGCGTATATATTCTGCAATGTTACATATACCTCGCGGTGTATGTAACATACAGTCGAATTTCAAGACTCTACAGTGGATGGGATGCACGAAAACAGTTCTGTAAAGTGTTTACAGTTAGACACGATAAAGTATCGGTTCTGCAGTGCAGTGTTACAATATATAGTTATAATAATCGCGTTTCACGAAAGAAAATATTGTGAATAGTATATCTATTAATATAAGAAGGTGTTAACAACTTACTTGGTATATGCGGTGTATAATATACGCTTTTAAATGTTATCAAAGATATTTTAAATTATCGTAATTTGAAATTTTATCGTTCGTTATAAATGAAATCGGCTATTTTAATTACATAATTGTAAATATGGTTGAAAATCAATAAAATACGAAAATAAATATTTTCAGCGGATAACAAACGCGTGACAAAGAAACCGAACGGCGG
The DNA here is from genome assembly GCA_032441835.1 of Slavum lentiscoides. Taxonomy (NCBI): domain Eukaryota; kingdom Metazoa; phylum Arthropoda; class Insecta; order Hemiptera; family Aphididae; genus Slavum; species Slavum lentiscoides. Next base: position 6,062,746 of record CM063712.1, on the reverse strand, counting down.
CGCTGCAAATTTCACAGAACGACAACTCGTCGATTCGAAAACCGTATATCAATCGATATAAGCTATTTATTTATTTTACAAAACGGTTTTTCATTTTGCAGAAACGATACAAATAGTAATATTAGGTATCGGTTTTGCGAATTTCCACGCGACCCAGCGTACAGGACGGTTACTATTATTCAGTGGAGTTTTTTTGCGCCGCCGCGTTTGAAGGAACTATCGAGAAAACGGGTTTCCGTCCGATTTTTTTGGGGTTGCTTTGAATCGCGCGCGAGAAAACTGTATACTGAGCAAATCGAAAAACACTTTCAAATAAACAAGACTGTATCGACTACAGTTACAATATTTAAGAACGTAACGCGTGATGACGAGATCATCCGTTGTTTGTATAGTCGAAAAACGATATTGTACACAGAGAAAACCAAAACCGTATCATCTCGTGTTATAAAACGTGCGCAATAGCTTCGTCCGGAAAACAAGAAAAAAAAAACGTAAGTGTGTACAAAACGATAATATCTATAGACAGACGAGCGGATGAGCTGTACCGGAGGGAGAGACGTTTCCTTGAATGGACCTCGTGTCGGCCCACTAACCCGGATAAAAAGGGCAGGAGAAAAAGGAGAAAAAAATAGAACGCGTTTTAGACCCGAACAGGGTCCCGCGACCCCAATAGCCCGTTAAGTGGTCATTCACTGTATTTTCACGAGGGGACGAGGGATTCGTTTTCCTCCCACGCCGCAGGATCCGCGCGCGCGTAAATCGCCAGTGCGGTGCGGTAACCCGCGCGACGGATTCAATCGTTTCCGTTATACACGTATTTTTTGTTTTGTTTTTATTATTATTATTAAAAAATTCGTTTTAATTTTTTTGTTTTGGAGGGAAAAACTTTGAGGCGGTTAACCACATGGCGGCGGGATGCGTGGGAGATTTCAGTATTTCCAACCGAGCCGTATGCGATAATAAGAGACCAGCGCCAAAACAAGAAGTTTCAACGTGATTTCAACTGTACGGGCAGTTTTGTTTTTTTCCCGATAAAATATATGAAATTGTGATATCACACCACCATTGATATCCTCACCGGTGATATCCTATATCTGAACGCATTTTTATTCTCTGGATACCTATTTGTTTTTTCTGTCGTCAATTATTATCGTTATCGCGACGTGTTCGTTATTAATATTGTCGTCGTTGACTGCAGTACACCAGAATCCGTACTCGATGTATCCGAGTCCCGTGATTAAAAAATTAGGTATGGCAGCAACTTAATGCTCATATCGATGAATTGTACGCAGTCGTGTGAAAAAAAAAGTTGTTATTCCATGAAATTATGACGTCATCCGCGCGCCAAAAATATTAGTCAATGGCGCCAAAATCGGTGATACAAAAATTTTATTCTCGCTCTTTTATATTTCAATTACGCCGTAGAATTTATTACATTGATTACATAGAGATTTTTTGCGCACGGATGACGTGTCATAGTATGCGTATCACACACAACTGCTGCCTTACCTAATTATCAATCATGGTTTAACCTAGGCCAAACTAGTTTATCCTTGAATTGAAATATTCTCACTTTTTTTTTTTTTGGACGAACTGTGTTATAGCCTGTGCTAAACCGATCGTGACTGTCAAAAAACTGTGTGTTTATATACAAAAAATAAATATTAATATTATCGAACATTTATTACTAATAATTATCTTGTTCTTTATTTCATTTATCACGAGATATATGCTCTGGTGGCATTTCGAATTGCAATGGATCATTTTTTTTTCTCGCACTGACATCTATTTGTTGAACGGCTTTTTCGATGCCGTTACATTTCACAAAAACTCGCCCTGTTTCCCAAAGAACGTTCGGTGCAATTATTAAAACGTGAATTTTAATTCCAGGCCAAACAAGTTTATTCCGAAATCGATAATCGGATAAATGTACGTACCGTTTTAAAAAGACGAGAGAACTTTTTCAACGTTTCGTTGCGATTCGATTTTCTCGAAATGTGTTTCCCGGTAAGAAAAAAAAACGCGCCTATCCGCTCAGCCGTGCAGGATGTTAAAACGAAATACAATATATATTCGAGTCTGTAACATAATAATATCTATTCGAGTATACGTACAAACTATAGGTTATCCTGAAAACGGGTTCGGCCGATATAAATATACGTAATAAAAATATTAATATAACTATAAATATGAGCGGGTGCAGAAATTATATATAGAAAAGGAAGTATAGCACAATTCGTAAAAGGAGCAAGATTGGAGTGGGCAGGCCACGTCTGGAGAGCCGACAACAGTATTGTCAAGACGGTACTTGTAGACAAGTTGAACAGAAAAACACCACGTGGTAGACCGAAGCGACGGTGGTTAGATGCAGTCAAAAGGGATACAAAGGAGCTGAGACCAGATTGGAATGAAGACACGCGTATAACAGAGAGGAATGGAAGGATTTAATATTGACAGCAAAGGGCCTAAATGGCCTATAATGCTAATTATAAATAAATAAATATAGGGGGGTTTTTTTTTTTATTGTAAACGACGTAGCATTCGAATATTATACGAAAGTGTTGCTGGTATTTGCGCTATATTGCCCCCGTAAGACGCGTACAGCGCGGAGACAATAGGAAACAAAATATGTGTGTATAACGCAGTCCTCTCGCAGATATCATTTTTTTTTTCCACACATACCGACCGTTAGCGGCAAAGTCTCATAATACGGCATAAGGATTTTTGCGCGCGCGCGCGCTCCGTTCCGTCGTCGTCGTCGTCGTCGTATAAAAAAAGTGTGTTTGCACTTAATATGTTGTGTACATACAAAAAAAAAAACAACAACAACAACGTGATGAGTGCGGCGTGTGGTCATTACCCGCGTTGAAAGAAAAGCAACGATTATATTTTATACACAGAGTGTATACCTATACTACGCGCGAGACTGGGAAAAAATAGAAGTGAAAAAGAACAAAAAAAAAAAAGAAGAGAGACGTTAATGTTTTGACTGGTGCAGGACGCGTCGCAGCAGTTTATATACGTGTTTTTTTTTTTGTCTTTTCCTCTTGTCACGCCGACGCGTATAATCCTGTTTGTGCGCAATGGGTAATGGTAATAATTCCGTGCCAAGGAGATGCGATGAAAAAAAAATAAAAACCCATTTTTTTTTCTTCATTTTTTTTTTTATTATATAAAATTACATACCCGCGCGCGCGCTCCCGTAGACAAAAGTACGGATGACAAATCACTTGGAAATTAGTTTTTCGCTTCTTCTAATATTGCCCGTTCACATCGCGCGCACTTATACCGAATTTATTACAATATTCGTATAACGTGTGTGTGTGTCATAGGCGTGTACCGGTTGTGCAGTGGCACAACCCACGGCCAGTGAGGGTTTTTTTTTTAAACGACTTTTATGTTTAACCGTTTGAGCTAGAAAATACGCTAACACATGGATCGAGAGATATGAAACATTTCAGATACACCCAATAAAACAATAATCCAACTGGCCGTGATACTGGCGCGCACAAACGACGTCACGAGAACGATTAGAATCGCTTTTATTATTTATTTGTCGAGCGAGAAACGACCCGGGGAATCGGTTGATTCAATTACAGTAATTTAAAGTATTTGACACGTATTCGAAAGAAAACATTATCATTATGCGTTTATTTTTAATATTTGTTTTATGTTTTATATTTTAATGTATGTACTTTATTATAAAAAGAAGATATCTAGTTTTTTTTTAATGATTATCTATTTGTTGAAACGTATAAAAAAATTGAAATGTTGTGAAACACGAGTAGTAACCGATTTTTTATGATTTAATGTTTTGCGTTAAATTTCTTCGTTTTTTTGGGGGGTGAGAGGGTATGGAAAAGACGCCCATTTTCTTCATAGCTAGCACACCCCACACCAAATGTCTATGGCGTGTGTGTATAAATGTCGCAGACTGTTTTCTCCGGCGCGGCGAGCGAAATAAACGATATGATTTTCGGTGAAATTTTCGTACGGCAGAGGTTCGGCGGAGACGATTACACGTCGATTTCCGTCGGATTTCACCGTCCCGAGATCGTCACACGCGAGGTTTTTTTTCTTTTTTTTTTTTGAGGATAAATATAGCGCGCTCCGCGGTGTAATTTACACGGGGGATAATGCGCGAGAAAAACTGTATACATACACACTGCGAATCCCGTTATATATATATATATATAGCTTTTCTTTATATAATAATAATAATAATAATAATGATATGCGTTTACAGCGAGCGCGCATACGCATTAGGATACAAGCCGCTCCGAGCAATCATCGCAGCTCTGATATAATATCTGCCCGTCTTGTGTCCGAATAGTAATCGGTAAGTATCATTTTATATATATATATATATATATATATATTGCGCGTCGGTGAATGAAAAAAAAACGCCGGCGTTTATTATTATATTTTATTACGCAATACTCGTCTGCTGCGCGCGTAACGGTCTTTTTTCTTTTTTTCGACGACGAACCCGGCGAAAAATCCGCGAACATCCGGAAAACGCACGCGTCGCACTCTACACCGCAAAAATTAGCCGATTGCACCCGCGCGGTGCAGCCGCAGGCCCCCCACCATGAATTTTTCAACTACGGTACTGTAAATAAATCCGGGCCCTCGTTGTATATTTACATTTATAATCATCTAATAATTGTAATAATTATTCTAACATGTAATTTTTTATTTTTACAAAAATTACCTAAATATATGGGTTACACGGTTTCTTTTGCTGTTATATACACCTCTATAAAATATCGGTTATTTCAGTTTAAAACACAAGTGCATTAATTTACTACAGTTTAATATAAAAATCAACATTTTTTTTTTTAAAGTATTTATGTATAATGAAATACAATGTAAATTATTAAAAATTAAAAATAGCTTTTGTACATACAAAAATACGATTGTATTGTACATATTTTGTACGTGTACATTTTGTGGGAATACCCGAATACGAATACCTATTGACAAAATTGAATATATAAAAACCCATAATTATCTCATTTTCGATCAGCAAAAATAGTAGGTACTAATAGGACAGGCGGCGCAACATTAATATTTCTATAGCGGCGGACTAATTGCACTTATCTTCCACGATTTATTTCCCTATTATTTTTTTCCAAGAAATGCTCGCGCCGCACGTACCACCCGCCTACACATTCCGTTACAAAAAAAATGACGTAGTAAGAAATCAAATTATTTATATACCAATATTGTATAAAGATATAGTATGTCTCATTTTATTTTTCTAATTTAAATTAATAATATGTATAATAGGTATATTATGTTTTTTTCCCCGGGCCCCGGGACCATAGTACTCACTGAACCGGGGTGGGTTGTGTGGTTGTGTGGGCCCTGGGTGCAGGTACATATTATGTACATATGCGAGGGCGCCCGTAGGGAAATTTTCAAGGAGGGACAAAATTTTAATCCATTTATAAATAGGTGTGTTTACCCATGAGACAGGAATGTCTACGGGATCGTCGGTTAAGAACGCCTCCCTCCTTAAACGGTCCTTATACTTTTAGAAAAAAAATAACAAAAACAAACAGAATCTCGCGATATTTTCGTTTGGTTTTCGTGCGCGACAGACTACAACTGCACGCGAAGGGAGTTACGTTTTTTACATTTTTTATTTTTTTTTTTCAAACACCCCCGCGCGCCAATAACGCCGATGGTGATAATTCGATATCGCACCGGCGCACGATGGGATTTTTGCGGCGGAAATGACATCCGAAATATTAACTCGCGTTTGTAATATTATTATCGCGCCGTTTCACGAAATATTATAACGCGAATTCGGCGGGATAGTGACAAAATCGCGGAAAACACATTATAATATAATATGTGATTTACATCCGGTACCATCTACAATATATTATTGAATTCTCGGCGTAATGATTTTTCCGGCATAATTCGTCAATACTTTCGTCGAGCAATACGTTTTTGTATTATAATATTATCATAGGCGGTATTTTTTTTTTTCATTATTTTATTAACAAACGCGGATTCCGCGGCGTTGACGGGTCGCCGGTCGTGTGTAGAGGAAATAAATAATAAAGCGCGCTCGTTGATACTGCGTGCACCACGGACGAACCGATCGCATGTGCCTGGACTCGACCATCTCTTTGCTTTTACACACAATTATAATAACGACGACGATGACGATTGATTTATGTAGGTAATAGGTTTGACAATAATAATTTAAAAAAAAACAAACAATATTATAGAGCGATTAGTGCGAGTATATGACATTTTATACGCGTGTATAAGGTTCGACTGTATATGCGACTATATTATAATATCCAGCTGCAGTGGTGTTCAGACTTTTTCATCTCGCGCGTCGTATCGTGTCTTCGCAATATTTTAACGGTTCTCGAATTTCAAAAAAAAAAAAAATTATACGTATGTAAATTTATTCGCATGCTCGGGGTAAAATACTTTTCAAAAATATTCGGAACACAATATATTCCGAATACTTCGAAATATGTATTTAGTCCAAATACTTTTTTTTTTTTAAACTGGTTTTCAGTCAAACGACTATCAAATAATAATAATGATATAATTATTTAATCGAAATGCCATCAAAATATGTGTTTAGGGTGCAGTTATTAATAACGTTTTTCTTTTTCAATTCTGTGTTCATAAATATTATAACAGCAACGGTCAAAACGGGTGAGTTGGATCCTCTCCGTGACCTTTTTGTTATAACGTATTATTTTTAACAATATACCGTTTATTATCTATTTACAATATTAATAAAAATATGACTCATGTCAATGATCGAATTTCATGTTGAGAAATCACCCTCGTGAAAAAATCGTTTGACCGCCACTGAATATTAACGCGATAACTGACGAGCAATTAGTTATAAAATACGTATAACACGAATAACACAGTGTAATCAAATGTACATACTCGATAATTATTCGAATAACGCTGGGTACACGGGCAAAATTATTGATAAAATATAATATACTCGACGTCGTTTTAAATATCGCTACTACTGCTATATTATAAGTGGCTACTCATATTTTTTTCCCCGATATAATTACTTTTTATACGTTTCAAGTAACGAGTTATTACTTTTTATGTATAGGCGCTGTTTAAAACACGTTCGATCTTTGAAAAGTATTCGGAACACCACTACCCGCGTTTATTCGATTCGTCGCGTGTATGTATATAAGAAAATATGTAATTCGTCAAATAACAAAAGTGAAATTGAAACGTTACGTTTTTGATATTTCGAATAAACCGAGAGGATCGGTCGAAATTCCATTATCTCGCGTTAATAATATATTATTGTTTTCTTGCGTTAGTCACTTGGTCCTCCTCAAGGGCGGATACAAGGGGGGGAGGCAATGGCGGCAATTGCCCTCCACCCCGTTCACAAAAAAAGTATCATATATTTCATTTGTAATTTTTTTTTTTGAAATAGATGCGATGACCTTTTTTTAGTTGATAACTAACAAATTGCCCCCCGCCGTTTAGGACCACTGTATCCGCCCTTGGTCCCCCTTGACCGAATCGTACGACGTCCCCTCCTCCTCGCCCTTCTCGCCCCGGAGAGCCACGACGCACAGTTTGAATACGTCTGGACTGCGCTTACCGCGTACCGGTCGTACAGATCATTTGGTCCAGATGGACGAGGGAGCGGTGGCGTATACGAACAAAAGTCATCGCGCCTACACGTAGGTACAAGTACATAATATTGTACGAAACAAAACGCGTGTTTGTTACACGAATACGGCACTTTTAACCGTCTACGTAATATTAATAATATATAAAATCGGAAAACGTACTGAACACGGTGTTCACCGCGTCGAGTCTCTGCGTTTTCGACCCTGGAAACATTGTCACGGTTTGCTAGATCGAAGACTAATGATGGCACACACACACACGCACACGCACGGGCGCGCGTATACGTATACAGAAACAAAAAAAAAAAAAAGTGTATGTATCGAGGAAAAATACAAAAAAAAAAAATAAAAAACACAATAACGCGACACATAAAGGCGTCTGCTGTGTATATCCGCTATGGTACTACATACGGGGGGGGAGGGAAATATATATATATAAAAAAAAATCGTGGTCTAATGACGACGTCTTGGAAGTAATTTGCATCCGGTGGGTTAGATATTATACACATATATATATATATATATTTAATGTTTTTCCCGTATTTTTCATATATACGAGTATATATATTTTTCTCTCTCTCTCTTCCAACTCACCGCACAGAGTACTGCACCGAGCGCATTAATCATTTAAACACCAGGAGCACGATAATTCGGTAATTGACTATATATTCGTATATTATTATATGAGATGTCCGCGCGGCGGCGGCGGCGGCGGCTCTCTCACCACCGTTTTCTTCTTTTTTATCGTTTCGGTTTTTTTTTTCTTCTCTCCTCCGCAATATACCGCCCGGTAGTCGTCGTGGTTTTATTCGACGATTTTTCAACGATGACAGGTCGACACGGGAATAACGATTACAAAAAAAAAAAAATAGAAAAAAAATAGAAAAATTAAGTGAAAACGTATTAAAAAAAAAATATATATATATAATAACTTGACGTGGGAGGTAAAACGCGCGAATCGAAATATATAATATGTACTGCAGGAGGTGGCGGCGGCGAATCGTTCGTTATTGCCGCGCGGCCAAACTCAATTATTATGTCGGTGTCTATTTATTGTTATTTTAGTACATTTCGTAGCTGAGGTGTTGTATACGCTGCGACTTGTTACTGTAATCGTATATTTTATACGTCGTCGTCGTCGTGCGGGCAGAGTTTTTGCACTACTCACAGGCCAAAATTTAGGCTCTGGGCAGTGGCGCGTCTCTCGCTTTAAAATCATTGAAATGTATAAGAGTCTGATAGCGATATAGTTTTAACGTTATTCTATAGTAATAATGATAATTTTTCACATTTATTAGCTACTATATATTCCGTGTACAAAATTATTTATACGCCGTGATTTTTCAATATTAAACGTACCTACTGAAATAATTCATCATATACACACAAAATCCAAATTTCTTTTTTTTTTTACTGCTAGTCATGCTAGTACTCGAACGACCGTCTACGGCGCCTAGGCGAATATTAACTGACTCAACTAAGCGTTATTCGCCCATTATATTCCATCTCGACCGATTATTTAATACGAGTTTAAACGCGCAAAGTAATACACATGATATTTGTATATTGATAAGTCGTAACAAATATCTGTAACTGAATATCCGCCCGCGATTGTTGTATTGTTGAAAACATAATCAAAAATAAATATGCGCATTATGCAAAAGAATAAAAAGCTTCACGGGGGGAGGGGGCTAACGTCTCTGTTGTTCTTCCTTAAAGTACGCCGCTGATTCTGGGGCCCACTCCTGAAGGACGGATTGATTTTCAAACAATATTGAACGATATACTATACGTAACGTTTTAAAATTGTTAACATTATTTTTATATTATCATTCCCCCGGTAACAAACAGTACTCGTTCTTTTTCTGAATCAAGAGTATTGTCAAAATCAAATTAAAATGTCTATTATGTCCCAAGACCGTCTTGACTCGCACTGTACGATCGTATTAATTGTTAAACGACAATAGAGGCTAGAAATTTAAATTTTGAACGTATCAAATATCTTATTCCTGGAAAGCGTTGCCTTGACATTATTTTTTTTTCGTACGTCAGCTATCGTTCGTTTCATTATTTTTTAACAATATTGTGTTATTATTATTTTGTGATAACAATAATAAGGAAAGAATATATTAAATGAATCCTTTTAAATTCCCGATTATTCTGTGTTATGATATCTAATATAATTTTTATATAGCTAGATTTTCCGATAAAAGTATATTTAATGTGGGCATTTTTGTTTAAAAGAAAAAAAAGATAAGCCTGAAAATCGTGTTGAAAAAAAAATTCGTTAAAATACAGTGAAATAATTTTTTTTTTCATTTATGGGCTCCTTTTTTTTAGAATAGCATTATACCAGCTACCCATAGGGTGGTCTGCACACGGACTACATGATCGTCGGTGCAGTCGGCTCTTCGTCGGAGTACATATTGTAACGTATACAAGCTCAGCGTTATCTGAATGGACTTATTACTTTGTACACGCGCCTAAATCGATAATAATGGCGAATTAATAGTTAGAATATTGTTTATTTACATACTTAAATAAATATTAATACCGTTTGTTCGGGAGAAAACGACGTGTGTGTAGTATACATTAAAGAAAAATATAATTAAATTTGTATATATATGTATATGTGCGTATAGTTAAATATACAAAAAAGCCAAAGAGTATTACATAAAATAAAGAAAAAATATAAAAGTTGTTGTATTAACTGTATTTATTTACTACCAGTTTCGACAAAAAGTCATCATCAGGTATTAAGCAAAAAGAAAAATACAAAAACAGAAGAAAAAATAAAAGTGAACTTATTACATTGAGAATATTATTCATATTACAATAAAAGATATAGAGTTAAAAAAATAAAATAAAAACTTATATACTTAATAATAATAGGATATTAAAATTTTTTAAAAATTAAATAAAATTTAAAACAGCACAGAAATTGTGTATATATAATGAGAACATCATGACACGTTATTAATAATATCTAAATATATATAGTAATAATATATATTGATATAAAATGTTATTTTAAAATCTGTTTGTATATTTTAAAATAGTTTTAAATTTATTGCGTTTAATTTCTTTCTAAATATGTAATTTTTCCAAAACAGGATTGCTATATATATTGTCTTGTATATTTAAAATTTCTAAGTCATTATCTTATATTAATAGTATTCAAATGATTATTTTCTAAACCGTGTTATGCAAAATTTGAATTTGGATTAGTTTTATTAAATATTATTTCAGAGATGTGTTCTTTATAGCTTTTATTAAAATTTCTATTCGTTTTACTAATATAAAATTTATTACAAACACATTACATTTTGTAAATACCAGGAAAATTAAATTTATTAAAATTATTATTTGAAAATTGTTTTTTTTTTTTATAATTTATTTGTCTGATTAAATTATTATTAGTGTTCAATGCGATTTTAATATTATTAAAATTTTTGTGAATTTCTCTGATAATATATTTTGATATTTTATATTACAATAATTAGTTATATTATTAATATTTTAGGATTTTTTATATTTTCTTTAATTTTTTAATGTATTCTATCGATTGTGTTTAAAATTATATTTATTTTTTTAAATACGATAACATATATAATATTAAACTCATGATTATAATTATATTTGTTTAACGTCTACATAAGAATAGAGTTGAAAAAATGCATTTTTTTGTGAGAAACGATGATTGGAATCATAAGAAATAAGATATTATTCAACCGAATAAGAATAGATATCAGAAACCGTTTCATCGTTAACGCCTATAGGCTATAACACCATATTGAAAAATATAATAATATTTATTTATATATACAAGTGGAATAAACGATTACACGAGGATAAAAAAAACCTCAAGTATGACGCAAGATTATTTTTTATTTATAACTGTGTGTATAATATAGACAAATAGTAGTTTTCGCATTTGATATGGGACGCGTATTACGAAGTTTTAAAAAGAAAGTCTATTGAGCGGGAGAAAAAGAAAGAAAGAAAAAAAAAACGAAACAATCATCTATGTTGGCGAGTGATTATATTAAACGAGTAAAAATAATATGGTAAATATCATTTGTCGAACTACGCGCGTAGTTATAACGTCAACGGAGAAAGTCTGAAAACGGAGCATGCTTCCTGTGCGTTTTGAAAATTTTTAACCGAACATTAGCATTTAGTTACAGATCATTATTATACGGATTATAGCAGAAATCGTGGGCACCGAATGAAATTCATTCGCCTCATGCTAAACAATTAATCACATTTATTATTATTTTTATTCCGAACAAATACTATATGTGTTTTATTCGTTCGCTACAATATAATAGCGGATTTTTTTTTTTTTTTAAGTCGTATAATCGTTTTTTTATTCGTGTAGTCGTGAAATATATTACGCATTTATGTGTACCATGTGAAGTGTTAAAGTTGTTAAAAAAAAAAACGAGCAATATATCTCTCTGTATTACTAAAACGTATGTTGTAAAAGCGAACATGTCTTATAATACACAGTCAATACAGTAGATCAGCGTTTCCCAAACTCTTATTTGAGCTGGCCCGGTAATTAATATTTTTTCCCTTATTCGTGACCCACCATAATATTTTACATTTATCGTTTTGTAAAAAAAATGCAAAATAAAACACATTTGAATGTCATACGGGTTTTTCATGAAGTCTAGTTGATAATCTCAATAATAATTATTATTTTTGTTGTAAATAATAGTTATTCGTATTGATGAATTTATTTTTGTTAAAAAGTTCAAATTATCAAACAAAATGATAAATAACAAAATTTAATATGAGAATTTTATTAATTATGCGACCCGGTATTATATTTTCGTGACCCGGTAGTGGGTCGCGACCCATCATTTGGGAAACGCTGCAGTAGATGATATAGAAACAGCTGGTTTCTAAAATAAATTATTTCAATTCGATGTGTTTTTTCTAATCCATTCGAGCATTCGTAGTAATTTAAATATGAAAAAAAATTTTATTTCGAGAAAATTTTAGATTGCGCAGATCGTTGAACGAACAGATTAAAACAAAAGTTATATGTCCGTATACGCTCGTATATAATTCAAAAACGCAATAATATTAACTCCGTTTTTTTTTTTTGTAATAATTATACAAAAATTTCGGTAATTCGAAGGAAGAAGAGTTGGCCGCGTAGTATTACGACGATACAGCGAAAACAGATTATATGTATAGTGTTACAATACGCGGCGAATTTTCATTAAAAAAAGCAAAAAGCAAAAAAAAGCGCGTTCGGTTTACTCGGTTGGTTGGAAAAAGCCGGAAGTAAAGCGAGATATATAAAACAGGACGACGGTATTTTAAAATTTTAGAAACGGGACTTTTATTTTAACGAAAATCCTCTTTAGAAGACAAAAAAGAAAAAAATAACAATAATAACGAACGTATAAATATAATTGACATTTTATAGCGTTTAAGAAAATTTCTTCGCGTTTAACAATATTATATTTACACGAAGGTAAATTTTATATGCTCGTTATGACAGTATAATCGAATTTAAATTTCCACGAGTATTACCTAATCGTTACTCGGTTTTTTTTACTTTTATACACATTTCTATACAAATAACAACTCACCACCACTCGACTTAATAATACTGCGCGTGTCCAAAAGAAATTCGTGAAATCGCGTATACTTTGTAAAATCGTTGTAATAATAACTATATCAATCTATAATGGCTTTTAAAAGAACAAAAAAAATCTTTTTTTTTTTCAATCTGTCCGTAAAACGTTTGAATGGAAAATACTATTTTCATTTATTTTAAATAACAGACGAGAACTATTATACTGGAATATTTCTTTTCCAGAGACCTTTCGAATTACTTCACACCATATTCGATCATCCTACGCCTTTTATCCATCTACATACAAGTCGTGGATTTCGACTATTTCTCTTCGTCCTTATTTCGTATTCCGTTCAGAATTATTATTTTTTTGTAATTAAATAAATATTTTAAAATTTCTGCAATGCGTCAGCACGTGAAGTCTAATTTTTATTAATTATGAAAAAAAGAAAACCTACCAAAAAGACGACTCTATTTTTCTACACTTACGTTCTATAGCGCGTCCTTAAAACCGGTTCACCGTTCTTTCAAATAATATTGTAAATGAAGGAAAAGAAAACGTACCGTTGTAAGTTAATCGGGGGACAACGGGACGCAATCCAACTTTAAAAGACACTATTGTGTAGACCAGACCGAAAACGAATTCCATTCCTCATTTCACCATGTGGTAATCCACTAAAATACTTTCCCATTTTGTTCATCAAAATATACCTTTTATTCGACAAATTTGATATTACAATATCGCGTCAAATCGCGGTAAAAAGGGGGGAAATCAGGCGAATTCGTGTGGTACAGTGAAACCTCTCTAACGGACACCTTCCAATAGCGGACGTTTTTTTTTTTGGAACGGAGACGTTTTCATTACTTTTTAATGGGAAAACCTCCAAATAACGGACTCTCTGAATAGCGGACACCTGCAGTATTAATCTTAATTTCAAAATAATGACAAAACGGCGACCGCGAAACGCGTTCGGGAAAAACATTTGCCAGTTTCGGGACCAGCAATATAGGTAGAGGACAGACAGACCGCTGTAATTCATGGATTAAATGACTCCAAAGCTTCAAACGAGTGGCTTGAAAAATTCCGAAAACTGCATAACATTTCTTTTAAACCGACCCGTGGAGAATATAGTCAGTCGTTGATAGAACAGCTGTTCTAATGACTGAAAAACAAAATTACTAAACACAATCGAAAAATATTCAGAGCGAAATATCTTCAATTTTTTTTTTTTTGCTTTTGTTATATAAACGTATGTATTATTAAATCAGGCATTACCATAAATATGTTCACAGTTATCATTCAAATACTTTTAATAACACATATTGTAATTTAATTTGACCTACCGCGCGCATATGTTCTCATTTACTTTTCTACATTTATCCGTAATGAATTTCAAACATTTACTCCCTCCGAATAGCGGACACGATTTCGGTGACCGAGAGTTAGACCTAACCTAACCGACATTCACACAACACCCGGCCGCGGCTCGCTACCTTTTTTCTTTTTTTTTTTTTTTACCAAAGTCGTTCCATACCCGCAAGCGCTCGCTCGGTCCTGCAAATCCTACGCGGCGGCGTCCGTACGGCCACTACGGCCTAATGTCCGTGAATTTGTCGTTCGGTCGCTGCACGCCTGCCGTCGCTCGCTGTGTGCGGCCGGTTACAATATGTTACACACTGCGCGCTTACCGTCTACCCACTGTGCACGCGCGTTCTGCCGCGGCGAGACGAAATATTATTGACTCGCGGCTATTGCGCGTGTCGCACTAATGACCACCGTTGCACCGTATAAAGCCGGCCCGGGTTATCGTCCGCAGCTCCCTTCAGACCCTTTTGCTCTCGGACCGAACTCTATCGCTGTATAACGTTATCATCGCGGCCGTCGTCGGGTTTTCTTACAGTCGCTTACGGCCGCGTCCGACAAAACGTCAACGGCTTCTTCCGCACGGTGTCGTCTCGCGTCTTATCCATACGTATACACCCGTACACGGTCGGCCGCGGCGCTTAGCGGCCGAGTATACAATTAATTAAAGCGGTCGGGCACTGGTACCGAAAGGGGGACACGGCCAACACGCGAAACCGTTCGTCGCTCGCCAGCGCGCCCTTAATCGATATTCACGCATACACATGCGGCGGCGGCGGCGGCGGCGGCGGCGGCAGCGGCAGCCTCTTGCACGCACATACGACGCGTATATATTATTATACGTACGTACGTGCAGTGCGGTGTGCAGTGCAGTGCGGTGTGCAGTGTGTGTAGACACGCGCGCGCAAAAGGGAGAAGTGCGTGTTTGTGTGTGCGGCGTTGGCTTGTGGCCGACATTTATTCTCGAGTCTCATGTGCGTCGCGGTGTCCGGTCGGCCGGACGGACGGACGGACGGACGGACGGAGGGGACCGGAGACGCGCGCGTACGTAGTAGGGCTGTATATATGAGCGATGCGCGGAGGAGTGGAGGAGGTCTTGAGCCGCTCGTACAAGCCTCGACGGTATACCGCGCGCGCGCGGTGGTAATGGTATATAATATAACGGTGGTGGTAGGGTATACTACTAATGTCTTATGTGTGTGTGTGTGTGACGCAGAAACCCCTAAACTTGCTCACGCGATTGTGTTATACGTACGTTATATCCTTTATAATGTGTTCGTGTGTAATAACGAAATTTAACTTTGGGCCCGACTAATCTACATGCGAGGGAAAACGGACCGGGGATGGCCGGGGATCGATACGCGTATAACGTATACACATTACACACACACACACACACATCGCATATATGCACGCGTTTTGTTCGACATGCCACCCGGGGACCGGGGGTTTACACGTTATTATTAGATTTATTTTTTTTTTTTTCGGTTCCCGTTTTGTTTTTTGTTTTTTACCGACGCACGCGCGGCGCGAAACGAAAT
The DNA here is from genome assembly GCA_032441835.1 of Slavum lentiscoides. Taxonomy (NCBI): domain Eukaryota; kingdom Metazoa; phylum Arthropoda; class Insecta; order Hemiptera; family Aphididae; genus Slavum; species Slavum lentiscoides. The sequence continues at coordinate 6,046,591 of CM063712.1, read as the reverse complement.
AACGCGTGACGCTTTTTTCTTTTTTTTTTTCTACCTTGCCACTGACGCGGCGGACCCTAACCGCGTCCGCGAATCGCGCGTGTGCCGCGTTACACGTCATACGCGTTATAACGACGGCGAGTCCCACCTGTCCGCGGTTACCGACGACCGTACCGGTCAGCGGCGGACCCAAAAACGCGGTAAAGAGACGATCGGAAAAGAGTTCGCGAAAAACGGCCGGGTTATGTGTTTTACATGACCGTAATATTACAATCGCCAACGCCGTTAGGTTATGGGAACGAGCGAACGGTATAGAACTCGCGCAGTGCAAAAAAAAAAAAATGGAGAAAAAAATTTTTTACCGGAATTTCGTATAGCGTACTGCGGCTGTATACGAACCGTTACGGTGCGGTGGTGCAGGACTCGAAAGGGCACATATTATTCCGTACGATCGTTTAATATGCTTATATTAAAATTTCGGTTTTTTTCTATCATGCGCCGTAACGACGCGTATTACGCAATGTCTTATAGAGTAAACGCGCGCCTATAATCATAGAGACTTTTGAGTCGGGTACGGCTAAATTCAATCCGACCACCCAACCCCCCTCAGTCACGGTCATACAAGAAAAAAAAAAATTATAGTAATTTTTTTCTATAAACTTCGAAATGACCATTTTGTTGGTGACTGGAAAATGTATAAACAATCGTTTTTCATTAATTCACACATACGCAGTTCATCAATATTGATTTAAAATTAATCTAAATAAAACAATTCAAAAACGTTCAAAACGTAATATATAATATTAACAATTGTCAATTAACATTGATATTTATTTATTATTAAAAATTAATGTAATTTTCTCTCGGGTAAAGGCTCGGGCTCAGGCGCCTATGCCTATATAATCCAATACGATATTCGTGTATTCGTGTCGCCCAATGCGTGTAATATTAATGTTTGGAGAACGTTTTGCAGGTAGTAATCGTCCGAGAATCGACACCAGGCCCGTACTGGCGCATCGGTCAACCGGGCAGATGTACGATGCGCCCTTAAAAATTATGAGACACAATAATGCGCCCATTAAATTTTTAAAGAAATTACGTCTATTAAATAAATTTTTGGAGAAATATTGACTTGGATAATTTCCCAATCACAACCGGATAAAGTTCAATAATATAATATTATTAAAAATTTTTTTTTCATATGTATTATAAATAGGTACACCGTTTATAGTGGCACGGTGAAAGACAAAACAAGAGATTTATGTACGTGCGTATATCAATTTTGCAATTATTTATTTATTTTAGTATGAAAATTCTAAACCAATTATGATTCTTAACCGGTAATATTTAGAACTCTGAATTTTTTATGGAAACCTTATAGGATTCAGCAACCGCCCCATAAGAGCAGCCAGTACACGGGCCTGATCGACACCTATATATATATATACACGGTACTCGCTCGTAACGTCCGTTTTCATATCACAGCTACATATAGTCTCTGTCAGACAACCCGCGTCCGTGTTTAGAATATCGGAAGACACGAACGACATGAAAAGATACAAACAATAATAACACCGCGGAGGAGGATGTATCGGATCCAGCCGTTCCGTAGTGACGGTCGGCTGCAGTGCAATCTAGTTTTATGCGTTCAAAAATGTTTATATATGTATCTGGAGAAATATTCCTATATAGACGACAATATTATTAAAAGAACACCGTGTTTCCCGCGAATTCGTGCGCTGTTTCCCGTATACAGAGAGCGAGAGAACGCGCTCAGAAAATGACGACGTTGGTACTGGCGCTGTGCGTTAATTGACCGACGATAACGGCCCGAATACGTGTGTGTGTGTGTGTAACAATGGTGCTCAGGTACAGCCGTCGTTGTTGCGCTGCGTTATTGCGGCGCGTAATTCGACGTGGATGTGACGGTTGTTTCTGAGCTGTATCGCGCACAAAGACTCGCGCGGTGGAACTACGGACGTTTTACACGTTATGCGTCCTTTTATATATTTATACAATTATCATTTTTCTCATTTTTTTTTCTTCTCTTTTGCCTATATAACATTCCGTATAGTTATTAACGCCAAACGGATTTATCCCCCCCAAATAGACAACAACAACAATAATAATAATGATAGTAATAATAATAATAATAATAATAATAATAATAATAATAATAATAATAATAATAATAATAATAATAATAATAATAATAATAATAATAATAATTTTCACGTCGTGAACGCTTATAATATATGCGTTTCCGACCGCGTCAATCGTTGTAATTATTCTATTTTTACGTCGAGTAAAAATATCCGTGCAAAACCGCCAGACTCGTAAAGAACTGTACTTTTCCATTTCTTTTTTTTTTTTCGTTCGGACTAAAGCGTTCCGAACGGGTATTCGAATATTGCGAAAAATAAAAAAAATATAGGTACGTTTTTCAAAAAGTATTCCTTTTGTGGTCGTTTTCAGAGCTGCTTATTGACGTGCAGTTATTATTGAGTAGTTTATTGCACGCTCAATTATACGAATATACGTGTCCGGCGTTTACGTCTTCGGATTTTGAAACGTTATACAAGGGTGTTGTACACGACGATTGTTAAGAGAATCCCGAGAAGTTTTATGATTCTCGCGATATAATATTTCATCCACGGACATCGGCCGCGACGATTTACGAATAATATTGTAAAAAAAAAATCAAAGCTTTTTACGAATCCACGAATCGATTATAATAATTTCTATTCGTATAGTCGATGAAAAAAAGGATTTTTTTTTTTATGCGAAAATACAAATACACCGGTAAACCGGTATTCGGAATATAGAAAAAGTATTTAAACACAAATATTTATTCGAATACTACTTATTCGTATTATTTAAAAAAAAAATAAAAGCTGCTGCGTAACGCGATTGCGCGGTGACAGTATTTTTGTGTTTCGATAAAATTGATTTTCGGCGATTTTTTAAAAATATTATACAATTTTTTTTTATATAGGACGTATAATATTACTTCTATATATATAGAGACGGAATTTTTTTTTAATGTTTTTACTTAATTTTACTGAGAGCATATAATTGGATTGTAGCTTTCTCTTAGCGATTCGTTTTCCTATATGCTATATATTGAACTGATATTTAACAAAATATCTCATTGCATAAAAAAAAACGCTTTTCGAGGTCAGAGAATATTTTGTGCGAAACGATATGTCTTAGGAGAATATATTGGGATATAATTTGCAGAACCGTTTAAAAAAAAAAAAAAAAAATGTAATCGTTTATAAATAATAATAATAATAAAAAATTATTTTGACCTCCGTCAGTATTTCTACCCCACACGCTCCACCGGACCACGCGGTGATTAGATCGGATTAAGTTTACGATTCGACTTGTACGCGCTATACGCTAATATTATTTAATAAATTAATATATTTTTTTTTTCCTGAACATTTTATTATTATTTTCAACTCATAATACTTTTATCGCGTATAATAATTTTTTTTATATATATATACACTCAATGAAGACTAAACAATAAATACATCACGCACCAAGTACATTGATTAAGTATGTGGCTGTGAAATTAATTTTTTAAATATCAGAATTTAACCGTAGTATAATTTTTACAAAATTGTTACTTTTATTTGTTTTTTTTTATTTAATACGCTTTTTTTACGAAACGTCATATATTTCGAAACAGGAATCGGCATAAAAGATTATTTCGAGCAAAAAACGTCTTATTTTTAGGATTTTAAACGCGTATAATATATTATACATATATATATATATATATATATCGTGTTTAAGCTGAATGGAAATATTACTGTCGGAACAAATCGTGATAATTCATGCGTCATGATGTACGCGCGCACACATATAATATATGAATAAATTTATTCCGAGATTTTATCTCGAGTCCATCCATTCACGATCGATTATTATCGGATTTGATTAACAGCAGCAGACACACGAAACCTCGGCGTCGTCGTCTCCTCCTCACGAACGGCGCGTAGTATAGCTGCAGCTACACCACTAAATATTTAATATCGTGTGTTCGGCACAGGCGTGCACAGACGCGTTTTGGTACAGAAAGGTGTACTGTGGAAAATTAGGAACCAAAGCCGCTTCCTCCTCACCGCATAGTATAAATAAACACAAACCGAGTACCCGATAAATGATTTCAAAAAAAAACAGTATAAAATCAGATATATATGTATATATTTCAATATTAAATATATGTCGTTTTTATATTGAAAAAGTAATAATTATATACGTATATAAAACACGAGTTTAACTCGTTGATTGAACAATGTCGGAAGGGAAAATACAGCCGATTATCCGCAAACGATAAATTATTAATATCACCTCATCGGGGCCGGCCCTTTTACAACGTTTACTAACCTAACGCGCCACTGCATTGCGCAGCGTCAGGGGCGTAATTACGGAGGCGGGGGATGGATCCTGTTCCAAGGGCTCTCTTTTTTTACACGACACATGATCTATATAACGTACAAAAAATATTATAAGAATAATAATATTTCTTCGCGTCAACAAAATTTGTTATAGTATTTGTATACTATAATTCTTCGGTTTATTGACCGCCGTAACTACGAACCTATAGGTGTGATGCGGTTATAGGTCAGGTGACCGAAGAAAGGTTCGCAACCGTATTCACGTATCGATGTAAAAAAACCCCGTTCTCGATAATAAATTATAGCTCGGAAAAACGCAAGAGAATTTTCGTTTTACAAATAATATGTCGCTTTTAATAAAAGAAAAACTATAAAATTATATAATACTATAGTATTAATTGGTTTGATACTAAATGTTTGAAGGGACGTTACAATATACCATTGTATTTATTTTGTAATTTTGTATCCGATTATACATTTTTTTTTATCCTCTCCCCCTGCTCCGTATATAACGTTAGTAATCACTTTGTGCAATAGAGACGTACAGTGGCGGTTAGGTGTACGCGAAGACATAATATTTTCCCGCGCGCGCGTTTGTGTGTGTGTGCGGTCCTCGTGCAGTGCGTGTGCGCACGCGGAAAATAACGTAATGGCCCCGAGGCGGCTAATTAACCAATAGACAACAGATCAAAGGTGTTATAACAATAGCGATTTTCTTCTTAGATTTTTTTATTATTTTTTTTAAATTTTTTCCTTCGACTCGCACTTCCATTTCCCCGCCCGCCTACAACCCATCGTCTTCAACTACTATTATAATACATACGTATATATATATATGTACAGTAACAACGGACGACGGAGGATGTGACGGTTATTTCGGAATCACCGATATACACTACTAGTGTATATATATATATATATATATATACAGGTAGTTTGTTGGAAGCGTGACATTGTGGCGAGGAAACGGCGCACGCTGTATGGTGCGGTCACACGTCAGTTCTTCTCCGGTTGTTCATACGATCTTACCGCAACGAAACGGACGCGGAGGCGGCGGACGTAAAGGGAGAGAGGAACAACGGAAAAAAAAAGGAGCGAGAAAGAAAAAAAAAAAGCGTACATAAATGTGGAAAAAACCGAAGGAAATTGTCGAAATCGTGATGGAAAACGCCGCGACGTATATATGTATAATATTTTTGTGCGTGTGTGTGGAACATGTATTTTTTTTTTCTATCGTACACACACACACACGAACACGATCGTTAAACGTTTCTTTCGGCGAATAAAAAAAAACACTCCCACACGCACCTATTACTCTATAATATATATATAAGTAATGGACTCACTATAGACGCTATGGACGTGTATGTAGAGAAATATATTAATAAGATTCTCGTGAATCATTTTTTTATTATTATTATTATTATTATTGACTATAATATTATATAGAGACCACCGGACAAACGCGCGCGGAGACCGTATCAGTTTGACCGCGTGATCGACGACTAAACGATTTCGAAACGGGTACTCGCGGGGGCGGGAAATCTGCAGACCGAAAATATAATATATTAATCGTGATCGACCTGTGCTGTAAATAGGTGGTGATTTATGTTATAGTGGTAGGTAGCCGGTAGGTAGGTATAGAAGAATATTATTGGCGTCATATTATTATCATACGCGTTTATATTATATTGTATTATAATGTCTCCGGATAAAAAGTATTTTATTCCACGGATTCTTTAATGATTTCTCGTACGGTTTATCGCGGTTTAATTTTTTTTTTTTAAACTATCGAACACGCGTTACGCGCAAAATTGCGCGTAATACGTATAATAATGCCGTCAACGGGTTTTCTTTTCTTCGAACTATATATATATATATGCGTATACACAATATTACTCGTGTGTATAAAAATAAGAAATAATAAACAAAAATTTAACGTTTTTGATATTAGCGCGTCGTCAATCAGTATACAGCGCCGATTACGGTTACCGAATGGAGTAAATCGCCCAGTACTACTTTTCTTACGAGGTGGGTGGTTTAAATACAAATAATATAATTTGAACAATAACGGTAATTGGTGAGTTTAAGGTGTAATAATTTTTATTAATAGTACTAATAATAATAATAATAATAATAATAATAGTTCAACACGTAGAACAGGTTGTAACTGCTAGAGTGTTGTAAACAATGTAGTATATAACTATAATATTGTATATTATTATACAGTATATAGGTATATGTATATCAAATAAGTAAATTCGATTTATTTTTTAGAATATTAATGTTATTCGTTTCTATTTTCATCCTGAACGATAAGAATATTATTACGTTTTTTTACTATATTTGATATATATTCTTAAAATTTTTCTTTTTCTTTTTTTTTTTTAACCGGATGGGTATAAATGTAATTACAGAATATGGATTTTAGTTCAGCGCCATTGACGTCAATAATATAAAATAGTAATAGAAATAATACGTTTAAAATAGACTATATTATCGACTGGTGTGTGTCAGTCATATTCAAGATTTTATTCGATCGAAAAGCATTCGCGTCGTTTTCAATACGATTCAGTGAACGAGTGAATGGCGGCGCAAAGACACTGTCCGATTCCGCAACTTCCTGCACCCGGGCAGCAAGGGCAATGCACCGAGAAAAGAAATGCCCCTCATTTTCTTTATGCGCCAAATGTCGTTTTGTAAATAAAATATATATTTCTTAAAATAAAAATTCATATATATAAAACGATATTATGTATTGTACTCGCAAAAAACAATTATTTCTCTACCAAAAGTCGAAAACTAATAATAATATGTACAGAGTGTATAATGTACCGAGGAGGGAGATTTCGGATCTGGACATCCCCCCATTGAAATTTCAGCATTTGAAATTTTTTACATATGATTCAAATTTAAACAAATAAAACTCGAATGAAAATTAAATAATATAATATTATTGATAATATTATACACGTAAATTGAAATTGAAATTATTGTTAATTGTTATCGTATTTATCTTATTTAACATACATATTGTAATACGTTTTATCTGCTGTGGCCTGAGGAGACGTGTCATGATAGTGAATAATGAGTGATTAGTGGCGGATGATAATGGGCTCGCGGTCGCTTGAACTACACAACCTCTAAAAGTAGTTCCTATTTTCCCATTTAATAAAACAACTATAACAGCACAATATTAACGGTAGAATAGTAATGACTAATGAGACAGGACAGATGAAATCTACTTGCGATGTGCTTAATATTTATCGAAATCAAATTTTACACTTGCAGATAATATAATTGAGGAACTTATAATAAAAAAAAAACGGTAGATTTAACATTTTAAATAGTTATATTAAAACTTTAATTTCCTGCTTTTTTAAACTTCGTTCATTATTGTTAATTAAATATTGTATATTTTTTAAAATTTAACTACCAAATGAAAATTGATTTCAAACTATAATAAATATTTATCGTAGCAAACCCTTCTGTGTTATAGGCGTATTACTGTTTTTTTTTCTTTCTGAATTTTGTGTCAAAACGTACTGAAATCTTTTATCAAAAGTAAAAATATATGTATTAGGGCCCCCGCATATTTTTCTTTGTCCTGGGCACCGAAATAACTCTTGTTTCGTGACACGGAGAATAACATGTTATTTTTAACGTATTATATACACGAAATTATATAAAAAAAAAACTGTTACGTTTAATTACGGATGACGAGAATTAAACGAGAGAAAACCGTTCTTACATAAAACTCGGTGTAAAATATACGTCGTACACAATAAGTTTGTCCATAAATTTAATTTTACTCGATATTTATAGCAATAATCAGTCTCGTACGACTCGTACGCTACGTTTATAAATATTCTAATATTGTCAGCAGCCAGCCTCTAATTTCTGAAATTATGAAACCCAACACGTATTTTGTTGTGTAGAGAATTTCCTGAGTTTAAACGATAAAACAGACACTTTTTCCGTTCTGGTAATGCTAAACTCTAATATAAACCTTTGCCTAAGAAAAAAAAAAAAAGAAATTTTTCTTACCGATTGAATCTGTATCACACAAGCCTTCTAAATCGACCTCTTGACAGCGGTTCCCATCTCAAAAGACGACACAATACAACTTCTCTTGGGTCCAAACGTTATCCATTAAATTATCTGAAATGCAGTGTATAATACGGTTAAGACATTTTCAGTCGTTCAAATGAGGTAAAAAAAAAACAAAGCACTGACAAAAAAATCGATATAGTTTTCCGCGTTCTAGATAACTCTTTATACGTAAAAAAATACATAAAAACGTACATTTGTCAAATCGACGTCAAACATTCGTCTCATTCATTTCATATCGAGTCTTATAAAGTACCATATATTATTGGAACCAATTATACAGGTATTATTGGTAGTCATATTACGCGTGGTAATAACTGCAAACGGCATATATAGCGTCGTTATCCTCGTTATTTTCTTCTAATATTTAAATAACAAAAAAAAAAATCCGTATATTATAAATAAATTTAATTCGTAATAACTGCAGTAATTTTACACACTGCAATAACATATATTATATTGTATCAAAAATAAAAGAATTTTTATTTTTTTTTCAATATCACGTATATATAGAATAAAAATATTGACACGCTATTATAGCAAGTGTATAATTTCGAGCTGAAAAAATAATTGTAAATGGCAATGTGGCTCAGTGAAAATTTGTTTGACGGTATGTGGAAATGTGTTTGGAAAAATAACCGCCGGCAGTCGGTTAGAGGATATATAATATCACCCGTTTTTATAATATTATAAACAATCCATTCGACGTTGATGCTGATTTCGAAACGAAAGCATTTAAAGATGTATCAAATTTCGTTGTATTTTCATTAATACGTGTAATATAATTTGGTGCAGCGATTTATACCGCTTTTTTCCCCTTTTTATTTAGCTTCAATCGGATCGATTGAAACGACATTGAAATAGATAAATGGGAATTAAACAAAAAAAGTAAAAATTAAGTCTGGTCTTCGTGTCGTCTCGTCGGCATCTCTTTAGTTACCAATACAACTTCTGCTGTTAACGCTTGCTATGTATACCGCGAGCTCGAAATAAACGACATCATCGCACGGCAGTATTTATGCCCACGGTCCGAGTCGGGTTAAACGGGTTACGCGTTTACTCTTACCGCAATGTTTATGGGGCACTTTAAAACGACATTTATTTGGCGTGTGAAGTTAACGTACGGAGAGAAAAACGTGCGAGTTCACCACCCGGTTTAGTACTACATATAATATGTACGCGTATAAAATATGTGGTAACGATAAGAAAATAAAATAAATAATAATAATAAAGACCGGATTTCGCGTACAATGCGCGTGTCCATATTTTTATAAGCAATTGCATGCAGTAAATGGATTTTCATCGATTATATTTAATATATTCGCTCATCATACCTTAATAAAGAAAATTGCACATTTTTATTTCACACGTTTTTGCGTGTTTTGGGTGTAAGTGCATATTATATACGTTTACATATGCATACTTACGCATTTAATTTTTTTAATTTTATAATCTGAATTGATTATTATATAATTTTATAAATACGATTATTACGTATAAATTCATTCCACAACACACAAAAATCAAAACTATTTTTAAAAAAAAATTATAATATTACTTTTCTTTAGATTGTCATTAATTGGTATTAATGGGTACCTTATATTCGTTAAATACTGTTTTTCCTATCGTATACATACTTTTATCTACTTTTCTTAACCCCGTTTTCGTAACGTTATAGTTAATACTACAGAACGACTGTTCTTCGTAAGTGTACATTCAGCAATATTACCGGAAATTTCCCGGTGCAGGGCCAATTCGTCCCCGACTCCCGAGTGTAGGTATTTTACAGACTACACGGTCTGTACGCGTTCGCGTTCCAATTCGGTATTACTGATTTGCATACATTACTATTATCAGTGCTCGAATTGGAAAAAATTAATAGGGGGACGCAAAGTGTACAAAAAAAATGTGCGTCTTTGCAAAATTTTAATGTCTCAAAAATTCGTTCCCCTCCTCCCTCAGCCGTCACAATATTTTTAATCAAATAAATCTATTTAATTCGTAATATAAACCTTTATTATTTTGGCGTTGACAACCAACCTTTTAAAACACAATTTTATTATTTTTCACTAATTCAACAAAATCGTAAAAAAAATCCTGACCGTTCCATTCCGTTCTCGGCGTCTTATTATGGAAAATTAAAAGGTGTACGGTAAAATATTTATAAAAAAAAAAGAAGAGGTACTCCCATCCCCATCAATTAAAAAACACTGATTATTACGTATTGTACACAACGGCGGCGACCGCGATTCACCATAGCCGAGCACGTTGGCGTTATCACTGTTCAGACAAGGTAAGTGAAAATTTATCTACATAATGATAAAAGATTGTTTGCTAAAAATCATCTAGATACAGATTAAGATGACGTACACTTAAATCGTCTTAGATCAGATAATAGATGAGTGAAAATTATCTAGATATAAAATATAAGATGAAAATTATAAATTATTTGAATAATCGTGTTATTATAGTTATTACAACTTACAAGAAGTATAATATAATATACAGGTATACATTATTACACACACATATATTTATATATATGTGTGTGTGTGTCCAAGTCTCCCTGGAAACCTTCCCAGAATACAGGTCGTTTTTTTCTTATTTATTGCAAACATACTATAAAAAAATAAGTAAATTGGTTCAAATTTTTTTTCTAGATAATTACACGAACGATAATAATTTTTTTTATCAAAGATAACCTTCGGATAAGTAAAAAAAAAGTTTATCTAGATGCGATAAAAGATAAAAAAGATAACGAGCCGCGGGGTGTTGTGGATATCGCTTAGGTGAATTACTTGGATGATAAAGATTTTAGAGTTTTGTTTTTATTTTAAATTTCAAAGCAATGATAAATCATGGCATTCGATAAAACGATTCTGAGCGGAGCTCACTTTTCTCGTAAACACAGTCTAAAGTTACATATTCGGTGAAAATTTCACGTTTCTATGGCTGTTAGTTTCAAAACGACGAAGAAACAATAAACAACAATCGATTAAGACGAAATTGCATTTTTAGCGTTTTTCAGTTATGTTTTCAGGTGTTTTTGAGAAAATCGAAAAATGACCTCTCTATAAACAGTAGCTACCGACTAGATGCGAATTGCTGCCGGAAACAAACTGTGACCGAAGAGATCCTCCTTCCGGTCGAAAATCTGTACACGGGATGGAAAAAAATAAACATCGTTTTAAAAACAATAGATTCATCGCTCCGCTCGGAATCTAAAAAATTACCTATACTTAGGCCAGCGAAAAATGAGCCGCGACCGCAACGTTACTAGTGGTGGATTTTAGTGTAATCAGGGGTTCTCCGTTTGAAGCTATTGGCGCGCTATTCAAAAAGTCAGCTGACGTTTTTTTACGCGCGTCCTTACGATTTTTCAAACCCCTTAAGGTAACACGTTTTTTTTTATTGTAGCATTGACTATATGATAAGGATCCACTACCAAATCAGTATGACCACTATTTGGCCATACAATTTCATCACCCGTGATGCGAATAAAGTCACACTGATCATCGACTGCGCGCCAACAATATACAATTACTATATACACGCTAGCGGCTAGTATGTCCACAACCGTTGACCTGTGAGTTTGTGTGTACGTTTTATCGATTTTCCTGTGTTATAAGTATTATAATTATTATATTAATTATGTGTTATAAGTAGAGAAATAATAATATTCGTATAACAACATGTTTGAAATTAATTTACGCGGCAAACAGTTGTGGAACCCCTAACGAAATTCGGCCACCCAGAGCGTTGGTATCGCGGCTCATTTTTCGCTGGCCGTACTATAGACGAATTATCAACACAAGTCTCAACACTGGGCATTATTATAGTGTAATTTTTAAATGTGCGCGCTATTATCAGTCTTGTAAAAGATACTTATTAAAAGTATTCAAATACAGATACAGACACTTGTTTTTAAAAGTATTTAAATATTTAATAAGAAAAGTATTCGAGTATAAATACAAATACTTAGTAAAAGTATTTACAAATACTTTCAAATACTTGTAATTAAATTGTTTTTAACATTCGTTTTACTAATGGTTAGACTCTTATTAGAACCAATGGATTCCGACCTGTCGCGATCGGGGATAACACATAAATCGGTCTAATCGGGTTTACCTACATCGACTTGAACGGAAAAACCATCAGTGAACGACGATATCCACGACCAAAATAGTTTGCCAACTTATCATAAATAATTATTACGAAAAATGACGAAAATTTCGTTTCATTATTAGTTCGTGTCACTAAAAAAAGATTTAAAAAACGTATTTGATTTTAAATACAGATACTCTAAAAAAGTATTTAGAATACTACTTACAAATACCCTTATTAAAAGTATTTGAAATACATATTTGAGTACCATAAAATTATTTGAATACTTTTACTGAAATACTTTACAAGACTGGCTATTATATTGTTCTCAAATAGTCCCACGAGCTGCCATTACTGCACCACAAAGACGTTGTTATCACTGCAGCGTGTTTCGTAATAACAGGCCATGGACACTCCCCCCACTATTTCGATTTTTTTCATTTCGGAGCGGAATGATTGATGTTAGCGACACAGCGGAAGAACATGATGTTAGGAACAAACCTGCGCATGCGCATTGTCAACGCAGCCGGTTTCGCGCGCATTCCAACGCGCTACAACACGTCTCTACCATAATCTTTTTTTTCCGTTTCGTCCGCCGATCGTACCATATTAAGTACCAGTGGCGCCGGAGAAGGGGGGCAGAGGGGGCAGTTGCCCCCAGATATAATTCTGGGAGGGCTAAGTTATACTTTTGCCCCCTCGGATAAAATGAACATTCATCATCAATGTAAACATATATAATTAATGTCAAAATAATTCTTTAAATCATACAATAACAAGCAGATGGTAAAACTACAGTACATTTTATCAACATCTAAAAATAAATATGCTACGGGTTTTTAATTTTTGCATCTGTGTCAGTCGTGGATTTTGTTTACTTCCTCGAGCATACGTATTTTTTTTATAAAGGAATAACTTCCTTTTATTGGTTATTAATGTTATTAACTTTGTACATATGTTACTAGTTACTACAATATACACAAACACACGTATTTTAAGTAAATGATACACATACTAAATAATATATTATATATTTTATATATATATAGGTTAGGTTAGGTATATATATATATATAAAGAAAAAACTATGATATTTTTAATATATATTTTTTTGTTTAACTGGTTTCATACATTCTTAGACATTTTATATACCTCAAAATGAGGCAACATTGATAAAAAAAAATGTTTAGTTTTTAGTTTATAAATTATTGAAAAAAAAAAAATATATTTATATATATCAAATGTTTGCCCCCCCCCCCGAGTGAAAAATAGTTTCTGCGCCACTGTTAAGTACAGATTGATTGTACCTACCTACATAATATTAATAAAAATATATAATTTTCTAAAAAATATTATATAATTATATTATTATTATTATACATATATACCTAATATTATTACACCTATAAGATACAAGTATAATAAATAAAAACGTACAAACACAGATTCTACGATTAATGATAACACAATGTGTAGATAAAAACGTCTCGCATGGTAAGTATAAATTAGTGATAATTACTAAACAGCTGATTTCAAGGCCATTGAAATTATAATCTCGAGAACAAAGGAAAATCGTTCAGTGTCCTGTCTATATTAATCTGTGGTAATAATAATCGTTTTCGGTCGGAATCGATACCGAGCGAATGAGACGTGTGTGTGTGTGTGTGTGTGTGTGTGTGTGTGTGTGCTTCTCGTACAACAATAATCGCATACCCATTTCGATAATCCGGCCGAACGACGGCGTTCCCCAGACGTGCAGGCCCTTTGATACGCGCGCGCGCGCCCCCGTGCACGATTCACCGCGCGAGCGATCCGCGGAGAACTCGCGTATAGCAATGACTTACCGCAATAATATCATATTATAATAATACTTATAATATGTGGATAATTTAGATTGTTCTCGCAGCAAGACGTTTCGTGTCGCTTTAATGACTTTTTTGGTGACGCGGAAGGATCTATATCTCCCCCACACACACACACACCACCGATTCACTTGAAGATTACACGCCCGAAACCGTTGGCGGGTGTTTTCTGTGCGCGCACAACACACACACACACATTATAATAACAATAATTGCTTACGGAGGATTAAAAACGCCGTGCACGATCCGCGTGGCGCGCAAGAACCGGAGCGTTTCGCTGCGCGCGATATTTGCGCGGCGTGGCGCGGGGAACGGCGACGAACGGTGTGCGAGGAGGACGCGCCGCCCGCTCCGACGGATACACCTATATATATATATATATATATATATGAGAAAAATAAGAGAGAAAATAATTAAAAAATATAAATTAAACGTCGTATTTACATATACTCGGTTAAATCTCCGGGGCGCGCGCGTATATATATATATATATACACGTATATATATATATATATATAAGAAGCGCGTGCATGATTGCCAAGAGAAATGAGTTCGTTAAGAAAACTGCGGGCCGCCGGGGCCCGGGGAGAGAATCGGCGGCGCGAGAGGGGATATGGAAATCCTTATATTTTAAAAAGGGTTTGGAAAAACTTCGGGACCGAGGGCGGCGGGAGACGAAGAGAATTTTAATTTCACTCGAGAACGAAGAGAAAACATTTTAACAGAAATAAGAAGGCGGCGGGCGGAACAGAGAGGGGAACGCGGCGGCGGCGGCGGCGGCGGCGGACGTTCGTCGGCGCGCGGTGCAGCGTTCGGGCCGGACGAGCGGACGGGGGCGACGACGGTGGTGGAAATTAGAAACGGGAAAACTGCGAGGGTAAATGATGGGACCCGTCACTGCAGACCGCCCGGCACGAATATATAAAATCTTAAAACCCTCTCTCTTTTTCCCGTCCTGCACTATCCCACCGTTCACACACTGTACGCATATATATATATATATATATATCTTTCTCGCCCTCGTTTATATATATATATAAGTATATTCTTTCTCCTTTTTTCACCCCGCCCGTCCCAGACTCTTTCGCTTCCTTTGCTGCTCTCCGAAAGTATGTGTGTTGCTGCGCGGAGTTCTTAATAATGCTCGCGCAATATACACACGCGGCCCGCGGGATCTTTTATTTCTTTGTCTTTGGCCCATGCAAAAATCCACCCCTTATTATTATTATTATTATTATTCGTCGTACGCTTTGATTAGCATTTTTTTTTTTAACCGGCTAAAGACGAATTGCTCGCGCGGGGCTTTTCTGAAAACGCGTTCTTTTTTTTTTGTTTTCTTTAGTCTTTTTTTTTTTTGAAAAACCGCGTACCGAGATTTACTGACCGACAACCGTCGCGCGCCCGTAAATAGAACGACACACGTGCAGGATACGTAAAATCCATTGCGAAATAATCGCGGCGTTAGGTTAACGTTAAAACGAAACCATATATTGGACGGTGATTTTTTTTTATACGACTCTTATGTTCAACCGTTTACTAGCTACAGACACGTGCTGACACGCAGGCCCCCCCACATGCATTTTTCAACTACGGTACTGTAAATAAATCCGGGCCCTCGTTGTATATTAATATTTATAATCATCTAATAATTATAATAATTATTCTAACACGTAATTTTTTATTTTTACAAAAATTACCTAAATATATGGATTACACGGTTTCTTTTGCTGTTATATACACCTCTATAAAATATCAGTTATTTCAGTTTAAAACACAAGTACATTAATTTACTACAGTTTAATATAAAAATCAACAATTTTTTTTAAAAGTATTTATGTATAATGAAATACAATGTAAATTATTCAAAATTAAAAATAGCGTTTTTACGTACAAAAATACAATTGTATTGTACATATTTTGTACGTGTACATTTTGTGGGAATACCCGAATACGAATACCTATTGACAAAATTAAATATATATAAAAACCCATAATTATCTCATTTTCGACCAGCAAAAATACTACTAATAGGACAGGCGGCGCAACATTAATATTTCTATAGCAGCGGACTAATTGTACTTATCTTCCAGGATTTATTTCCCTATTATTTTTTCCATGAAATGCTCGCGCCGCACGCACCACCCGCCTACACATTCCGTTACAAAAAATGACGTAGTAAGAAATCAAATTATTTATATACCAATATTGTATAAAGATATAGTATGTCTCATTTTATTTTTCTAATTTAAATTAATAATATGTATAATAGGTATATTTATTTTTTCCGGGGGCCCCCAGAGAGCCCGGGCCCCGGGACCATAGTACTCACTGACCCCACCCCCTTTGTGGGGGCCCTGCTGACACGTATGACTCGCGAGTAAATTTAGATATAATCGCAATAAAATAAACCAATCGGGAGCAACGCGCGTTGCAGTTGACTCGCACTGCCGTATAAACAGTGTGTTAAGACCGATTATTATCGTTTTTATTAATATTGTCAGACGGAAAACGACGGTTTTGAATAGCGTTATTGAAACGTTTAAAGAAACGAATCCTGCATTCGAATAACCACATTTTTTATTAATATTTTATTTTATATAAATTATTTTCGTATTAGTTTTATGTTTTATGTAGTTTATTGTATATATATAAAAAAAAAGATATCTAGTTTTTTTTTTAAATTATTATCTATTTGTTGAAACATATAATAAAATTGTCGTGTTGTGACCGCAACGATTAATATTTTGCATTAAATTTCTTCGTTTTTTTTGGGGGGTGGAAGGGTGTAAGGCCCATTTAAGAGGAAAAGCGGTCCATTTTCTTCATGGCACACGCCATACCAAATGTTTGCGCACGCTTATGAACGAAACCGTTGGACGGCGGCCGAAAGAACGACCGCTGGTTAGTGTAACGCAAAAGTATATTATGGTGAAAACGTTCGAAAACGTATTGAAATGTTTTTCGATAAAACTCCGTTTCACGAGGCCGGAAAGTATACACTAAAGGCCCTGAAGTCTGTATACAATGATGGCTACTATTAAGACACGAAATTTTTACACAAAATAAATTACAAATAGCGGATATCGTTTTTTTTTTCTTTTAAAAATATCCTTCATTTAGTTATGAGACAAAAAAAAAAAAAAAAAAAAAAGGTAAAATTGTATTTTTTAAATGCTTCAAAATTTTTTAAGATAGTAAAAAAAATGGCAATTTTATTGTAATTTATTTTTTACGGTAAAAATTTCGCGTATAAATTATAGTACAGCCTTCAGAGTTCTTTCCCGCGTGAAGCAATAATCATTACTACTTTGATGAAAATCGTAAGTGCGTGTGCTCCTCGTAAACGAGCGTTATTCTTCCGGTATGTTATAAATAACAAAAACAAAAAAACTTTTCCTATAAAAATAATTTTGTTTTTTTTTCTTCACAAACACACACACACACACACAATATTTAACCGTTTTCGAAAATGAAAACGATTGATTTTTCAAGCGTATACGCGTCACCATATAAATCGATATTATATATTATTATATACACGTTTACTATATATAGTGATACCCATATATATATATATATATATATACATGCGTACGATTAACGTTTGAAGAAACAAAGATCGTGTTCATGGTTTTTGAACACTCGTGTGTGTTGAAGCATGTATATAGCATGACCAATACGTGGGCCACTATATATATTATATATAATATAATATAATATAATATATACGAGCACATATTACTGTATTATTAATTCCATTGTAGATGCGCGTGAAAAAAAGAAAAAAAAAAAGAAAAATATCGTGTCCGAGTAGACGAAAAATGTAATATTATGTCTGACGTTATTGTATACCTAACTATTCCGAAGAACCGCGCGTTTTAGTAGTAGTAGTAGTTAGTATTCGCGGGTTAACATAAAAATATGTGGAGAAAAAAAAACCCCTTCGGCTAGTACGCGCACGTAAATAGCTCGTACACGGACGCGTGGAATAAGTGAAATATGTTTTGTGTTTACTTCGCGTGTGCAGTGACAACGACACAAGTGTGTGTGTGTGTGTGTGCCGCCTAATAATAATAATAGTCGCATACAATATTATTATATATATATATATATAACGATTAGAGCTAAGCGGTTCGAACTTAAGGCTATAATTTAATATCGATAAAGTACGAGACAATTAAATCGATGTAGCTCCGAGTCCAGAACAATTTTTGAATTATTAAAAACACTAAAGACGAATATGGGTGACATACAATTATTATAAAATATCGCACACGAACGGACGATTTCACGGAGATTTTTCCATACGAATTATTATTATTATTATTATTATTATTATTATTATTATTATTATTATTATTATTATTATTATTATTATTATTATTATTGACTACGCAATATAATATTTATGTATCCCGTGGTGTGTTTATGGTGTAGGAGGCGGTGTTTGGAAAGAACCGATACGTTCACGAACGCACGGTCACGTTCATAATATTTTGTGAAAGACACGTGAACGTCACTCGTGTTTTTTTTTTCAAATTGAACGTGAACGTGAACGACGTTATAATATTTTAATCGACCCGAACGGTATTCAGGCCGTTCAAATGTATTCGGGTGATTATTAAATATTACAATAAATATATATTATTCAAAATTAATTACTTTGTATAAAATAACATTTCCTAAAATATTATTCCCATTGTATTTATTATATATAATAAGAATATAATACTTGGATTTCCAACGAATCCATTTCGAATTAACAACAGGGTTATAATATCGTTTTTATGAATTTGTAACTACAAAATAAAAAATAAAAAAAAGTATCAAAAATACACCCGTTATATGACATGGCGGTGCGGCGCGAGTCAGTTCACTTGATATAGATCTCACCTTTTATCGACTCAAGTTTTATGGGTTTTATACACAATGTAATTAATGATTGATTTTATAATCGATTCATACATATATATATATATATATATAATGAGCGACCAAAGGAACGCATTTATTTTTTTTTAAAGAACCTTAACGTGTTCTTAAAAAAAAATGTGAACGTGAACGAATTCAATTTTTAAGTGAACGTTCCGAACACTGGTATACCCTAAAACCAACGGTTCCCAAACTGTTCCCATCCTTAAAAGGCGCAAGGTAAATGTTGATATTTTATACATATTTTGTTTTTATCTATTCACATACACGCATTATACATTAATTACGTTAAAATTACAGTCGTTGTTGCCCGTATATTTATCGTACAAAGAAATATTTCATTATTTCTGTTTTAGTCGTGGCGGACGTCAACGTTATTTGACGTGTTCGACTTGCATTATTATAACCATTGTATTTATTAATTTGTTAAATATTTGTAAGAATATACTCAATTTTGTTATTTGAAATATATTTAATTTAATTTAATTATTTAATATGTTTATTATACGCGTCAATTATATTAACTATAGAAACGCGTGTAGCAGTATAACAACGCTAATTCCTAATTTTGAGACATTAATGCATGGAAAACAAGAACATTAATAGTTATTGTTTTTATTTTATTTTTTTTTGTCATAAAAATAAAAAAGTTTGAATATTTAAATAATAATAATAATAATAATAATAATAATAATAAATAAAAAAAATTCATTTCATTTATTCGTGAGAGGCGCGAATAATTTTATTTTTTATTTTTTGGGATTCGTGAACTAAACAAGTTTGAGAACGCTCTACCCTAAAGGTTATTTTTATCCATGGGCATGTTTTTGTTATTGAGTATAATATTTTTTACTCCATAACCGCGTGGTAGTATTCGTTGAAATCGAATAATTGATAAGAATGAAGACTGATAAGCTGAAACTTCTCGTTGTATCACATAATCATAACATCGTTTCGCTTAAAATCTATAAAAGAACAGCAGTGGTTTTGTATATATAATCAGTCGGAAATCGAAACGCCTATTATACTAAGTATTTAAGATACGCGTATGTATAATATGTAGTTACGATTTTTTTCAACGTTACAGAGTAATATTATTTATGTTTGTATATTGTTTTTTTATATATGATAATACTCAGGAAATATCGATTGCGTATGAAAATGTTTTTGTTTTGAATATCAAATACTCAAATTGTTTGCATCGAACAAAATCAATTGATCTCAATAGTTTACATTAATTACGTGTTTTTATATGAAGATTTTTTGTGAATATCAATTATAATTGATTAATGTTATTTTATCGGTTTTATAAAAATATTATTTAAACAAAACGATATATTGTGACCGAAGTGAAAAAAAAGCGCGTAATTAGTAACTCACTGGAATTTAAAAAAATAATAATTATTATTATTCTTATAATAAACGTAAATTTGAAAATATCATATACTGCAGTCTATATGCGTAATACGCGCGTCGTACACAATGAAATACAATGTTATACCCCGTTTTATATATATATATATATATATATATACCTGAGAAGTCTATCAAGATAGAAATCATTTTCATAATCAGTATAATAGTGAAGTATAGAACACTGATTTTTTTTTTTTTTTACTCGCATTCATAGAAATATATTTGAAACTTGTGAAAGGACCGACCTGAATGAGGTTGAATTACTGAAAGAAGGGCTGTTCACATCATTAAAATTTTCATACTTTTCTTATTTTAAAACGTATTAGCTGTTTCAAAATAATTTACTATACATTGTTCGACAAATACATATATAAATATATAATATATAATATAAATTTAAGCGTTATACGACCAATATGGAAATATAATAATAATTATTTTTCTTTCTAAGCGAAATGAATAAAATATCAATAAATCGCTCGTATAATAATACAATTTTCACGTGTATAACATTATAGTTATTTACCGTCGTTTACGTTGTGTAAAACGCATACAATCGTGATAAAATTAGTGATCAGCTTTTTTTTTTTAATTGCAATAATATGTGATTTAGAGAAATGAATTTTTATAGGAAAAATTTTATAAAATTTTTTACAGCAGTTATTCATCTGCATACGCGTACTTGAAATATACATTTTAAAATAAACTATAGGCATATTTAGGAATGATAATTTGAAAATCGAAAAAGCGCAGTTATTATACTGTCATACTAGCTGTATACAATATAATATACGAGCGTAATCAGAACGCGCCAGCACACGTATATGTAGCGCTGAGTTATGTATAAGTACACTATAGATTCGCTTTTCGTGTGACTTGTGTTGTCTATAATTATGTATTGTAGGTAATATATTATTATTATTATTATTATTATTATTATATATATAAGTTTCGGGAAAAATTGAAAAAAACAATGAGAGACTATGATATATAATATTATATTCAATACACTTTTCGTAGGGTGGTGAAACTAAACGAAATTACTGACATAATTTGTTCGTTCTCAGTGTTGCAGTGTTCTAATTCACATTAGTGTTTAGAATGGAATTTCAGTATTTCACTGAAAACGTATTTTTAAAATACCACGTTTAAACGCGTAGTTGTGTCACAAAAACGCTTTTTTTTAAAATCAAAACGCGTATGATAGTAAGCAGAGAGGAGATTACCTAGTACGTTGCATCGGTAACTCCATCGATGATTATTAATATTATTCTTATTACCTACAATAATGAATTGTCGAGTTCAACGACACGGAAATTAAAATTAAAAAATATATATATCATCGGTTTAGATGTTTCCAAACGTAACGTTATGATTTTAATGACACGGTTTTAAAAAACAAATGATGCGCAACATAATTTTATTTTCAGACTAATATTCGGAATACTGTATAATATAGTATATATTTCCAATAATTTTTCAAAAGTATTCCAAATACAGTATTTTAAATACTTTAAAAATATTCCGAATACTTTTGTAAAGCTCAATCATATTTCAAGTAACACCTCCATAAAAATAATAACTTATGACTTGAACGCGAAAAGTAATTAATTAAGAAAAAAAAATGAGTAACGACTATAGCAGCAGAACGTTTTGTTTTTTTTAAAACAAAATCAATTATTTTATCAATAATCTTGCTATATTTGGTGTTCAAAAGTACATTCGATTACACTGTGTTATAATAATATTGTGTTACATTTTATAACCAATTGGTATTATTAATTTTCTTATTAGTTATTGTGTTAATTTATAAACACAGAATTAAAAATAATATTTATTAAACCTCTTCCAAATACATATTGGTGTCTCATTATATCCGATTAAATAAATTACTATATTCGATA
This sequence comes from Slavum lentiscoides, assembly GCA_032441835.1. NCBI lineage: Eukaryota > Metazoa > Arthropoda > Insecta > Hemiptera > Aphididae > Slavum > Slavum lentiscoides. The sequence continues at coordinate 6,023,875 of CM063712.1, read as the reverse complement.
TTCGTAATACTGAAAACTAGTAAAAAAAAAAAAAAAAAAAAAAAAGAAGTTTTTCTAAAAGTATTTGGAATACTTTTAAAAAGTATTTTACCCAAGTGCATATATACATATATATATATACATGTTAGTCATCCTAACCAATAACATCAAAACCTTCGTCAAACATAGAATACATGCGATATGGCAAAAATGATTGAACCCTCTATCCTTCATACCTGAAAAACCGAGAAGAGTGAAAAATAATTTAGTAAAAAAATGGCTACATTCCCCAACGTTTTACGTGGTGACAGAAAGTCAAAAAGAGTCAGTATCGGATATTCCTTATATTAACTCGCACTCTTTCCTTTCTTCTTCTTCTGCTAGCCATTTTACTCTCTAAGAGTTTTAGCCGTCACTACGATATCCCGCCACATTTCTCTGTCTTGAGCAACTTCATGCCAATCTTCTATGCCCATTGTCTTTAGGTCTTCCGTCACTCCATAAATGCACCTCTTCCTGGGACGTCCCTTGGTCGTTTTCCCGTAGGTTTCCACTCGAAAGCAACCCGTACCGAGTCGTTTTCTTCTCTTCTTAAGATATGTCCTAGCCATTGGATCCTTTGACCTTTGACGAAGTCAGTCACTGGAGCCAGATTCATCATTTCCTGCAGCTCTCTATTGCATCTTCTTCGCCAACTTCCCACATTCGCGTCAAACACAGGGCCGCATATTCTTCGCCATGTCTTGTTCTCGAAGGTTCTTAACCTCTTTTCCGTTGTCGTCGTTGTAGTCCAGGCTTCACATCCGTACGTCAATGTGGGTCTTATAATTGACACATACAATCTCGTTTTGGATCTTCTCGAGAGCGTTTTGGAGTTAAGAAATTCCAGTGATGCGTAATCAGTAAACTCTTTCCTTTGATCAACGAAAATCCTCGATTCGCAGTAATTTAGGGGAGGGAGGGATGATGGAGATATATCCCTCCCCCCAGAAACTTTTATTTTGATTGTGTATAAAAAAAAAATAACTGATAACTGTCGTTATCACTTATTACAGATGTCAGAATTTATACACATATATTATATAGAACACAATTTTGCCAATAGCGCTATTATTACTCGTTTACTCACAAATATAACTGAATTGCCCGTTGGCTTTGTCCGTGCGCAGTTTGCAACGAAAATGTAAATAATTTATTTGCGTATTGTCGAAAAACCGTAACATTCAAACAAAATACAACCCCTCCCCTTCACTCTTCAGACAAAACTGAAAAAATTGGAGTCGAAAAAATGCCTATACACTCAGAACAAATTCCTAATTACGCCCCGTTTTCGGGGGCGCAGCCCTATTAGCCCTCGCCATAAATACAACCCTGCATGTAGAAGCCGTCGAATTATAATTTTATAAAAAAAAAAAAAAAGAAGAAAATTTTAAAATTCCGTACGGAACAATTTATTATTAGTGTCGGTGTGTGCATTTGTCAGACCTCCGGACCGTCCGTGTACCGCGAATATAATTGATCGCGTAAATATCGTAATGGCTTGTAGAAAACAATTTCGGTTTTGCCGACGACGGCTTGCCCGGTATAGAACAGTATTGCGTGTGAAGTGTGTGTACTATATACCTGATATATAAATATTATAAACGCGTGTATACCTGTAGATATACATAGGATGTACACACCACAGTTTTCCCGGACGGTTTTCTTCGCGACGAGACGAGATCAATGATGCATCCGGTGTCGGGATCCATTGATGTACCAGCGCGCGCGATACGGCTGGCCTGTCACACACAAACCGAGTGTGAAATCGCTCGATGCATGCACGGCGGCACGCCGCCGCCGCCGCCGCCGCGACTATGGATTCCGCCGCCTCCTCGTATTATTCATTCATTCCTCCTCCTCCTCCTCCTCCTCCGACGACGGCGTAGGACCTCTTCTCCTTCCTTCTTCCCATCCGTTCTCGCTTCCTCGTGTACACTTCGGGGGCCCCCGCTCGTCACCCTGCCGCCGCCGCCGCCGCACTTCACGCCCAGACTTATAGGCCCGACGAGATTCATTCATACACGGACACCGTGACAAATACGCGTATACCGGCCGATTCCTTCGACACACCCGCGCGTCCGAACACACAAAACACACACACACACACACACACGGTCCGCCGCCGTAAACGGTGTCTCCCCCCCCCACCAACCATCCGCGCGCCACGTCCATCACATTATGCGGTCCGGGCCACTTAACCGGCCGGCAGCTTATTATTGACTGACAAAAGACTGGCTGCGGGCCACGAAATCCCGACAGGCCGCACACACGATTTTTTTTTTTTGGTCTGTGTGCGGGTGGGACGCGGATAATTTCCCCTCGCGCAATATATTGTCACCGAATAGGTGAAATCAGAATGGAAAACTTTTTGCAAACCATTTTCTCAGTGACCCCATCTGTTATCATTTCGTATGCGTCATCACGGTATTATCGAGATCGTTGTTTTCGTGATTAAATGTTTGTTCGTTTTTATTAATTTGACTAGGTTTCGCTGTGGATCTCGTTTTAGGCGTGCCTCGCTTTTGGGTAGCGCGACTACCGGCGGTAACAGTCGCTGTAAGTTAGGTCGTTGTGGGTGTGCACTGTGCAGCCTCCTAAATCGGTGGTCGTCTATAGATACAGGGTCTTCCGAAATCAATCGCCCGGTCTCTTAATAGCGGGCGTCTAGGAGTCCGTTTTCTAAGTCGTCCACTTTACTTTATTTTAAAACGGAAGAGTCGCGTATTCGTGTATTCTTTGTAATAAGAAAAATTATTGTTTTAGTGTTTGAGAAAAATTAATAAAACAATATTTAAAATTTGAATGCGTGATAAGTGATGACTGATAAGTGAACAGTTGTTTTCGGAGTCACTGAGAAAATGGCCGAAAATCATAGGCAATGCGTCCTATACTACCCGTGTTAAATTGTCAATGTTTCCATTCTGATTTCACCTATTCTGTGATATTATTGCGAATCGTTCGACGTCTCTTTTAGGAGGACGCGCGTTAACCTATTCGCTATAGAATTTTAAAATTTTATTATCGCTACTTACTATAATGATATATAAAAAAAATAAAAAAATTGTTTCGGGCAGTATATAACTACAGCTGTCCCTGCACTGCAGGTCATGCGGCGAGTCGCCGTCGAATACATGCGTTGATATCGTTATTATCGTATATGGAAAACCGCGTCCGGGAACCATCGTAACGTTTCCCATGAATACAATTTATTATTTTGGGGCTACACGATTGAAACCGCGCGTGTTTCACATATTTTCATATCGATCCATTGAACTGCAATACACTTTTATGAGTTTCGTAGAGTTTTTTTTTTTTTTTTTTAATACGATAACATTATTACGTTTGTGCGTCCTTTACTACGATACATAATATTAGTATGAGATTTCAAAATAATATTATATTAACGATATAAAATCAGAGGCGAACGCAGGTAGGGGTTTTGGGGGTTCGAACCCCCTTCGAAGTGTCCGAGATAATTTGAAATTTAAGCTGGGACATACCGATACCATATATTATCTAAAAGTACATAATATTATAGTACCTAATAATTTTACATTTTTTCAAAAACCCGTCCCGAAATTTTTTCCTGCGTTCGCCCCTGTATAAAGTGCATTTTATATTAATATAATACGCATAATGTTAATAATATTAAAATGTAGTTTTTGGGCAGGATAAGCCCTAGCTCCTACTGCAGGTCATGCGGCCAGTCACCGTCGAATACATACGTTGATGTTTTATATTATTATCGTACAATGTGAGAAACCGTGGGAACGATCGTAACGTTTCCCATAAATACAAATTATTATTTTGGGGCTACACGATTGAAACCGCGCGTGTTTCATATATTTTAATTACGCGCTCTCGATCCGTTCGACTGCATTATACACTTTTATAAGTTCTATATTTATTTTTATATATATATATTTTTTTTTAATACGATAACATTTTTTGCGTTTGTGTATCCATTACGGCGTACGTATGTTAATGAAATTCACTTATACTTAAACTCTCGGTAGTCCGTGGTACAACTCCTTTGTGATAATTTAACATTTTAAAATATACTAGTCAAAAAGAAACTAAAACGATTAAATACTGTATTTTTTTATTTTCACTTTATAATATTCTTCTGACGATGACTTCAGTGGTCGGCACCGGTAGAGCGCTTGATAAAATTTAATACGACAATATATTCTTTTTCTTCTAGTAAAACTTCTTTTCTTCTAGTATTCTTTTTCATTTCGTACAATACTCGTTGGCTTTATATAATATGTACAAAAAAATAATGTATATATTTTTTTTAATGACGAGTAATTAAATTTTGCCTATTAATATCAAGCAATAATTTCAGTGGCGTATATAGGGGGGGAGGTTGGGGGTTCAAACCCCCCTCTGAAATGTATGGTTGGTACGGTAATTATTAAAATAAAGTTAATTTATAATATTGATTAAATTAATTTTTTTATATAACTCCCCCACCCCCAAATTAATTTCTATATACGCTAATGAATAATTTAGTCTATTTTATTGTTAAATATCAATAACGTCAAATTTATGACGTACGTGATTGTATAGTAAAATGTTGTATACGTTTCTAAAATTATTTCCCTTGCCAGCGTTAATCCCGAATTATTTTATGCGCCAAACACAACCGGGTGAAATTCCCGTGATAAAATAAATCCTTAATGATTTACCGTAGGAAAAATGAACACGGGAGGGGCTACGGGTAATACCTGCAATAGCACTATAACTGCTAAAATATTTGTTTCAATAATAATTGTCCCCTAATGAATATCGTTGAATTCGTTCCCGAACAGTACGTTTTTAAATAAAAGTAAATTTAAAAAAAGCACATATCACTTGAAATTTAAAAGAGAAAAAAAAAAAGAAATAAACGGACGAATATATTAAACTGTCGAATATATTTTTATTTATTTTGTCTCTCGGTAATTGTAATCAATGTAATGCCTGCCATAATTTTAAGAACAAGATAGATAAAATTTTTTTCTACTATGAAATAACTGTCGTATTTTTTTTAAACTTTAACACTGAACACGGAAAAAAAATATTTCATGTGTTATACAACCGTCTCTTGTAACTTACAGTCTCACGTGTATACAGTTTATAGCGAAGTCCTTTTTCAGAGATTGTCACCAAAATAAAAATATAATAATTATAATAATTATTATTATAAAATTGACACTTTTCAACTTTTGATTATGTAAAAATTATGAATTATATCACAAGTATAAAAACCACTCCAGTGATTCCGGTATATATTAACGTGAATCCTTTTGAAAAAAATCGTATAAAATCGCATTTGATATTATATTATCATCGATATTTTTTATTCCATTGTTTTTTCTTCAAAAATTGCGCGCGATCGTTTTTTTTTTTTTAATAACAATATATTATTATTATTTACAAACGCGGTAAGGTCAGGTTTTTTTTGTATTTTATACAGTAATGTGCGCTTATCGCGTGGAAATATGTAAATACCCCTTTGCTCTTGCGGTAATGCAAGGAAATGAAATCGCGGACAAAATTATTATTCTAAAACGCAAATTGTTAGGAGGACGCGAGCAAACAGAAATATTGAAAATCTTGACTGGTTTTTGTGATCAGTGGCGTATACATGATTTTTCAATGGGGGATCAGGGCCGGATTTAGGTACGTGGTGGCCTACCGGCCTTAATAAGGAACCTTATGAAAACCCTTATAAAAAAAAAAGATCATGGGGATCTGACCCCCACATCCCCCCCTTGTTTACGCCCCTGTTTGTGATAGACAAACGAATGGTTTTGCTTTTACAATTTTGTCCTAAGGCAACATGAGTTCATACGAAATTTTATACGATAATTGCATATTAAACGTCCTACTCGAGAGATTATAAATAACCGAATGTTATAATTTAACGATATTATACGTGTGATTTAAACTAAAAATAAATTGAGAGAACAAATTTCAGGTTTTAACTACGTATTCTTATCCGCGGCTATATGGTCAAATAAATTCACCGCGATATTTTACGAACAACAAACGTGTTTAATAAAATTGTATTTTTTCGAAATTTTTATTTCGCATAGATTGCATTAATAGAGACGTTTTGATAACAATTATTATAATAAAACAACTGTTATTTGTTTTCGAAGAAAGTTTAACGCATATGTATGTAATGATATTAAAATCGTGGTAAATACTCTTTTGGTATTTAAATTAAATTAGTTATTTGTTTTTCAGCAGAACAAAAAAAAATCGCGTATTGTGTATTTATAAATATATTTTTTTTTCTTAATATAATAAGGTATAGAATTGTCCTGCTTGTAGAGAAAAAAAAATTTTTTATCTCGACACAATTTTTTTAGAATTTCTATGGGGATAATAAATAATTTTAGCGTTGTGGATTTTTTTTTTTTAATTCGTCGCTTATTAACATAATTTTTTTTTGATACGAACTCTGTAAAATCACACTTAATTGTTTTAAAATATTCATGAGGCACATTGTACGTTATTGTGTACCGATCAAAGTGTACGCCGACGTTCTACGCGACCTGCGAGTGAAAACGACGGTATATTATAAAATGTAAAATCTCTCAACCACATTTATTATTATAAAACATCTAATTTCCATTACATAAAAACAAATATTGATTTTAAACGGTCTTAATTACGAATTTGTTATTAATGGATTCTACTTAAAGGGTACCGGTGTTAAAGTTTGATAAAATATAGTTTTCATAATATTTAAAATGTTCGAAATATGAAAAATATCTTACGGGACGCGCAATTTTTTTTATAGCTATACGTAAAATATTGTATCTTTATTCCTTCGCGTGATAAATTGTCTATAATTATATACGATCCACACCACTGGTTCCCAAACTGGGGGGCCGCGCCCCCTTAGGGGCGTATTATACACATTGCCGGGGAGGCGCAAGCAGTTATTACGGAATACAATTTTTATTGATTAAATTATTTTTATTTTAAAACGTAGAGAAAAAAAATTAATTTTCCGGTTCTCTTTATCCGTTATCGGGTATAGTGTATAAATAACGCATAACCGATAAAGACTATTAACGTTTGGCCGCAGCGCGTAATTTCATTATGTATTTTTTTATTTACTATTATTAATAATTCATACTAATTTATTACTATAATATTTCACAGATTATACGTAGAATAGAAGAGGTTGGAAACCACTGATCTACGCGAATAAAGTCATTTTACGAACGAAATAATATACGGTTTATAAAGTGGGTACGAAAAAAAAAATGTTTAATACGTATATCTTATTATAGTCGATAAACGCAAGCGTTTAATACGAATTAATAAACGAGTGATATATTTTTTTTTTTTATAAATACTTTTTTTTTTTTTTTGGTATCAACTCATTCGATCATTATTAGCTGTAACCAAAAATCGTGACGGATTTCACCGTATACGAAATACGAACACGCGTTGTTTAAAAATTGAAAAATTGTTCAACGTCCACGTAATGACACGATGTAAATCAAGTGTTGTTTCGTGATATTTTTTAACGTTTCCACTGAAACATCAAAGCTACCCTCCAATTAAATAACTATCAAGACACATACGCATTTCCGGCACAAATATAAATGAGCTTACAACGTCTATGCGCGTATATACGTATATGTTTACCGTGTAACAATACATTATTGTTTCTTTTTTTTTCTTTGGACAGAAACGCGTATTTTTCTAACTTCAACGATAATGAGTTTTTTACTACGTTTTTTTTTTTTTTTATGCGTATAATCCTTTACACGCAATATCCAAAAGTCGACTGAACAACGCGTCGTTGTCGAACCGATTTCATGAAAATGTTTGTTTAGGTTTTTTTATATACATATACACATAAATACGGATTATTACCGTTAACAACGTATACCCAGCTATAGCGCGATTCGAAAAACGTTTTAAATGTTTCGCGCGAATACTTATTACTCATATAAGAAAAAAAATAACCGTGTATTTTACACGTATGTTACTCGTATGTATAAATTATTGATGTATTAATACGTTCGACCACCGCGTGCAGACACTTTTTTCTTATTAACGTATAATAATAACTACAAATATAATAAATTGTAAATATTTTTCTGTACACTCATCCACGCTATACACGATTAAATACACGGACTCAAATATTGATATTTTACTCTTGTATATAGTCTATTATACTGTATTAATAAAAGATTTTATTCGATAATTTAACCAAAAAAATTATAATTTATATCGAAATCAAAAGCGATTATATATATATATATAAGTAAATAAATACTAAATATCGATATTATTATATTTTATAATCTACGCGCGGCATGAGACACAAAAATACAAAAAATAATATTTAAAAGAATAATTGCCGTTGACAAACACGTTTTCATTAATTAAATTTAAAAAAAAAATTAAACGCAACGTTTACTTATGTATTATCTTCACTAATTCAAAGATACGTATAAAATTATTTATTATTCGTACAAAAAAAAAAAACGCCGAATTTTTTTTAGCAAAATTTATGTGAGCACGCATACAAAACACGCATACCAATGTAAGTATAATATGAAAAAGAAGTCATTGATTTGATACGACTAATGGTAATATAAAATACAAAGGAACAAAATATTGTACATCACTATAACAATAACGCTGACACGTGGCTGAAGACTCAAAGTTTGAAAATACATTTTTTACAACCGATTAAAGTCAATTTCCGAAATCGTCGACGAGTAATAATAATTAGAGTTCGTCGACTACGTACATATAACGGACCGTGCAGTCAACGGGTGGCTAATTAAACTGTAATAATAGGAATAAGTGAGATAACCGGGTATAAACGAATTGAAAAAAAAAAAACGTAATTTTCCGTTTTAATTCTTTTTTTTTCTTTTAACATATTTATTTTTATAAAACATAATAATTTCGAATTTAATATCAGTATAACGCGCAGTACGTTTTATATAATATTACAAGTATTAATGGCGACGTATTTTTTTTTTAAATTATTGCAGTTTTTTTTTTTTGTAAAAATTAAATTATTTATTATTATATATCTCGTGCATGCCACTGACGTTGTACACAAGTCGGATTATTTATTATTATAATGCTGGGCGTTGTTAGTATTTATAACAATTTGTGTACGTCGTTAGAATTTACGATACAAGACTATTATATTGTTTTCTTGTAATTTTCAACGCAATTTTAGTTTAATTTTTATTGTATTTTTGCTATATAATTTAAATTATTTCGAAGTTTATCTTTTTTTCTCCTTCTTACCACCCAACCGTTATTCATTTTTTATTTTACATTTCGCTCGTTAAATCTCAAGAGGTAAATTGTATTTTAAAATTAATACAATATGTTTTATTCGTCCGCATAAACGAACGGCCGGTTTTTTAAAGTCAACGTTTTATTTTCTTTTCAACAGAAATAAAGTTCCTCGCAATACGAGCTCATATTATAGAAGAGCGTATTTATTGTCGGTCCCTGTACACAGATAATAATGTTATTACGGCGTTCATTTTTTTTCTTTCGAAATTAATTAAATCGGCTCCACCCAAAAGTCGCTTATTGTTTCATTACATAATTATACGTGTCGGACGTACCGTGAAAATATCGCGTCTAGCTCCGCCCATGCTTATATTATAATAACCGGAGCTCGGATTTTACAGCACTAAAAATGATTGAAATACGACTGAATATGTCCTAAAATTAGTTGAAATAACGAAAACAAAAAAAAACATATTCCTTTTATATAAACAAATAGATCGTTCGAAATATCTAATTCGTGTCATTCTTCTTACCGTCTCAACGAAGGTTGCAAAAAAAAAGACCACACAAAATAAAAAAAAAGGAAAATAACGCCGAAAATCTAAAAAAAAAAGCCGCTTAAGATAAGCGATAGAGAATTTATAGAAATAAATTTTTTTTGTATAAATTTATTTTCCTCCGTTTTCGAATAATATAATATGGATTAGCACAATAAGTCCGTGACAAAACGACTATAATAAATGTTATGTGAGATAATATGCGTTACAGAAAATTATCGTTAAACGAGATTCGGTCCGAGAAGAAGTCGTGACCATCCGCGGACGGAGGAAAAAAAAAAAAAGCTCACGGTCAGCATCACACAAACACACTCTCTCTCTTTCTCTACACGTGTACCTGAGCCGTGTATACTTCACACAGTGTATCTCTTCCGTGTGTTCGTGCGCACTTTATACACATTTGATATACACCGGGAAAACTGCACGATCGCGTCGTGTTAATCAAACGATGACGGCCAGAAGACCGGTTCCAGTCGTTTTCCCGTCCTGGGTTAAATTATAAATGCTGCGGCCTATCAAACATTGCAAAAATTCACCTATCCTTCGAATTCAATCGTTTTTTAATCTTAAAAAAGTTCTATACTAAGATAATTTAATTCTACCGCAGTAAAGCCTCGATAGTCCGGCGAACGCGCGGTAATCCGAACGTCCGGAATAGCTGGCAATAATACTTCATTTTTTCGTAACTCATTGACGTTCTAAAGACCACAGAAACATAAAAGATACGGTTTTTTAGTCTCGCAAATCAGTAACGTCCTGTGCAAAAATCGTGGAATCATTTGCTTCCTTTCTCGCAGAAAATGAAATCGACAGAGCGGCTGAAACCGACGAGATACGACTTTAAACCGCATGCAGGAAACACGTACGAATCAAATGTCTCATTCTCAAGCACAAGGGTTTGTGGTGGCGCCGACGAAGATTTGCCGGATCTTGAAATCACAACTGACGACTGAATTGCATCAAAAGATGATGCCGTTGAAGAATGAAAACAGATTGCCTCTATCAATACGAGTAAAGGTTTTCCTTCAGAAGCCGTGAATGCACCGAATACCGTTTGTCAATGGGCAAAAATCAAAACGCGGAGCATTGAAATCTTGTTGTTGTGTCGATTCTGCAGAAAACGCGATTTTGTATTGAAAATCGAGCATACTGCACAAAAAAACATACCGACTTTTTTGCTAATATATAAGTATTTGTAAATAATTAAGTCCTGAGTTCAATATTTTTTTTTTTTTAATTTTTAAATTTAATAAGTAAATATGATGGAACAAAGTTTTTTAAGTCATTTGAGTAGGAACTCTTGAAAACCTTCATTAATCCGGTCGACACTCGATCTGAATTCGTGCCCAGACTATTGTGGCTCTACTGTAATACATAAATTCCATCACCAGACGCAACAGACTTAAGCCCTATAAATAAAACAGATTTCACCTATTAAATAATAAAAAAAAAAATGTGTGTGTATCGCAAAATTATTAATTAAATCAACAACAATATTTTCAAACGACGGAGAAGAATCAAATTCATACACGTCAAACATTGAATATTCCGGTATACGTCGAAATAAATAAAAAATAAATAATTATAATTTAAATTTTTTTTTTTTGAAAAATTAATAATTATTATACAAAGAAAGTATAACACAGTTAGCTCGTACAAAATATGATTATCATCTTATTTGGATTTTTGGTTTTGGTTTGTTCCCGTACACGATTAGATTGCTTACTGCAGGAAAAACTTTAAAATGACATGTTCCGAGTGTTTGAACAGTGCATATTCATGTGAACTTCGTATAACTTTTAACACATTATAATATGTTTTAGGTGGTTTTAAAATTAGCTTCATTAGTCTTTTTTTTTTTTTAAATCATTTTCATGACTATTTTTTGCAAAGACAATTATTGATAATATATGACCTACGGCTCCGTTGGTATATTAAGAAAAGTTATTCCGTACAACGAACAAAATACGATCTTTATTATAATTCGTGAGTGTTTTTATTATACTGGAAAAGTATTAAGGTCAATTAATAATTATTACTGTATATCGATTCTGATCTGAGTACTTATATATTATCTATATTGTGCGCGTAGATTATAATATTATACCTATTAAAACCAGCGTCTATAGTAGCAATCGTTTGGATACGTATTATATGTGAATTAATATTATTATTCATAACCCAAGGACTATAATAATTATAATTGGAATATCACGTATGATATTTTTATTTATTTTTTTTATTATAATTTGTATTTATTTATTTTTGGAAGAATATCACATATTATATAAATACGCGGTTACCGGTTTTTAACGTTTATTAATTATGTTTCTGTAAAATAGTCGATATGATTAAAAAAAAAAAAAATTAACGAGACGATATTATCGTCTTACGTAGTGCCGCCGAAAGATACAGTAAAAAAAAAAAGTTTTTATACTTAATAACGCATCTTTGTGTCGTTAATCTTACATTTTTAATTAATATTTCGGAATTCGATCAGTAAAAAAAACATGTGTTATGAATATCGTTTTCAATTATGATAATATATTTAAATAAAATCCGAATGTATTAAAATTACGAATATTATACGTTAAAAAATAACTGCAGACGCGTAAAAGTATTTTTTTTTTTAAACCGTATTGAATTCATTATTTACACACAAATAATATTGTAAACATTATCGATCCATCCTAAACGCGTTTTAGTATTAAATTTTTTTAATATTATATATATATATGTATATATAATTAGCGCTATAATGACAAATATTTATTACGTCGAAATGGTTGCTCTTAAAACAAAACAACGTTTTCAGTTAAAAAAAAAAACAATATATATATTCGTAGATCCGAATTGTTTTAATTTTAAACACTTGAAAATTTAAAGAGCAATGAAAAGGCGTTCATTTTAAAACGTCAAACGTGTAATTTACAATTAAAAATAATGCGCTTTATTATAACACGTTATTCTAAGAAAAATATAATTTATTTAATAAAAAATCGTTGTTGAACATCGTATTACGCGATATAAATGTTGTAAAACTATACAAATTGTTTTTTAAGTGTGAATATTCGAAATCGGCGTTTGTTCGACAATATAATATTAAACCGTTGTTAAAAACGCAACATTTTTTTTTTTTATTTATAATAATTGTTTTATTTATATTTATATGTATAAAATCGTGAGCTCGCATATATTTATGGAACCTTCGATATCGTGAAGCGAAAAAATCCACTACATAGATAATATTAAAATTTCCTACCTATATATAATACACATCGCGGAACAATAAAATGTACTTAATCATATACTCGTGTCAGACTGCAATTTGTAATATATTTCGTTGCAATAATTCGAAGTTTATATTTCAATTAAAAAAAAATAACGCGAATAACAATATAATTACGGGTGTTTTTTTTTGTTGATTTTATCATATTTCACCATATAATTTCACAAAGTACGCTAAAAAAAAATATACATGTAATTACTAGAGCTCGGATTTGTATGTATTTAAATGTGTAAACGTATATGTAATTAAAAAAAAAAAAAAAATGCAAAAAGTTCAATTTATTCTTCTCGTCGCGACGAGATTACAAGAAGCATAATATTCAAATACTGTCGAAATTAAAAATCCTTTACGGTTGGGTTCGTAACACCGAATTCGTACCGAATAAAAGAAACGCATGATTTCCATACAGACGCGCGAATGGGTGCGAATTTCATTTTTGCAACGTCCAAAAGAGTGCTCGGTACGCAATAATTTCCATCGTTTGTCCAGCAACGGACGTCTCGGATTGAAGCAGTTTAAAACAGGATTTTTTTTTTAAATTTAAAACCTCGTGCATTTTTTCTTTAATTGCCACAAAGACCGCTTGTACTCTTTTATTTTTGAAAAAAAAAAACGTGTAAACGCGTAGGAAGAAACGGGGAATTATCATCGCGAGAAATAAGTGAAAAAATTAAGTTTTTACAACGAATACAAACAATATCGAGTACGAGACTAGTTTTATTAAAATTATAATCTCTCCCCCCGGAATTCAATATTATTATTATTTCGTATGACAGAGTAGAGCAACAAATTTAAACACGTAAATATTAACAGACAGATAACATAAAATAGAGTAAAAATAAAAATAAGCTAAACTATACGTTACAAAAATTACAGAAATTAGGTTAATTGTGACTTGTAATTGTAATTCGGGTACAAAGGTAAATCGCTTCCCCGTATAGTGTACCCCGGACAACGTCCTATAGACGGTTAAAGATTCACCAAAACCGACCGCTGTACTGTCTCCCCGACCTCACAGCAATCATGAGCAACAACACCAACACGAATTCAATATTATCTGGTCCGATATGTATATATTATACATCCGAGCCCTATAGTAATTACACAATATTATTATTTTTTTTCTACTTAAAAAAAAAACAATTTAAATACGGATTTTGATAAAAATTAAAATAAATACCGACGGATTTAAAAATTAAAAAAGTCCGCCGTGCGTACAGAGATCATCGTTCGAATTTAACGATAATGTAAAACTGACCTTTGGCGAACGGTATCCGGGGCAGAGGAGAGCAGCTCGTACGGATGCAAGTAATCCGCGGTGTCACTCGTTGCGCGTGTGTGTGTGTGTGTGTCGTTATTCGATCGACTGTTATCCTTCGGGCTGGACTTTTGCTGCGGGTTACGCGACGGAGACGCGGAACAGAAGCGTTTCTCAAACGCGGAAAAACGCGCGTTGACGGTAAGGGGGACGCGGAATATTTAAAAAAAAATGAATAAAATCGACAGTCGCACGCGGTCGGGTAATTTTTTTTTTACTTTCTTTTTTTTTTTTTGGTTTTTTACTACCCCGTCACGTTTTGTGAGTTGTTTTTTTTTTTATTTCTCTTACCACACGTCTATTAGCACGTGCAACCTGATACACCCGGTGGCGAACGCAAAACTGTTGCTGCACACGTCGAAGATCGGATCCCACCCGATCGCTCGTCGTTCTCTTACCGCAGCCGGTGCGGTGTTCTACTCCTTCTCCTTTCATTCAACTTAACCAACGTCGGCGGCGCGCGGTAGTGTGCGAGTACACACACACACACACACACAACTAGTACGGCGTAATACGACGTGCGTGCGTGCGCACTATGTGATTTTTCCTGCCACCGAGTTCTTTTTTTTACTTCTCTTTATTATTATTATTATTATTTTCTTATTTATTTCCATCTCTATATACATACATACGCGTACACCCGCGGTATCCGACGTATAAATCTTCTATATCGTCTTGTGTCTTTCTCTTTCCTAAGACTCTCTGCATGTCTGTGTGTGTGTGTGTGTGTGTGTACCGCCGCGCGTGCACCATTGTTTAACCCCGCGTCGTCGTCGTCGTCGTCAACGTCGTCGTCGTCGTACTTCAACGCCCACGCGGCCCCGACACATGTAACCTCCGCTGCAGGCAAGCCGTGTCAACGATGGCAAAACGTTGAGGTTATAATAATAATAATAATAATAATAATAATAATATTATTATTATTATTATACACGCGTGTGTTATGTGTTCTTTGTTTGTACGTGTGTGTGTGTTGAAAAAATAAATAAATAATAACAATTTTTTTTTAATTGCGGTTTTATTAAGGTAGCCATTTGTTTGAAATGGAAAACCGGGACACCATAATTTATAGATAAAATTTTCAAATCATAATTCCTAAATTTAATATTTATTATATTATTAATGACTTTTTAACATATTTACAATTCACACGACTTCAGTTACTTTTTACGTGTTTGTACATTTTATAATATGTTATTAGACGATCATGAATTATTTGATGCAGCGAATGTGTTAAATCTGAAACGAATTTATAAAACACAACACCACGCGTTCTACGGGCCAACGCGTGTTTGTTTATATTGTTTTGGTAAAATCGCGAAAACGCGAAAATCGCTAACGCAAATCGCCTTCAACGGGGCAGTAGCTCGAGGGGATTGAAAGTGGGCGTTTTCCATCTTCGTCTTACACACACACACACACGAAACACAGGAAAACAGACGTTTCCTACTTCCAACGTACCGATCGATGTAGTGACGCGATAAGGATTTTGAAAGCAGATTTGAATTCCTCGTGAATTTTCCATTTTTTTTTTCATTTTTTAAGTTCTTTAAAAATCGATTATTAACATTTATTTTTATTTTTAATTAGTTCAATTAATTTTTTAAACAATTTATAAAAAAAAAAAAAAATTAGAAATGTGGGAAAGTCGAACTCGAGTAGACTTCACGACAAAATTCGAATCCGTTTACAAATTTCTTAACGCACCACTAGATCGATCGGTACGTTGCATGTAGGAAACGTCTATTTCGCTATATGTTTTATGTGTGTAAGACGAAGATAGAAAATGCCCGCTTTCGATCCCCTTAAAGTTATTACACGATATATGAATTCATATGATCTGTGATTATTTCTTGTACACTCCGGTTATCCTACACAATATAAAGCTAAATACTCGTATATTTTTATTACCTATTATAATGATTTATTATTTTGTTTTCTGTACGAGTACGGAGATGGACGACCGTTTTTCGCCCAGCTTTCATATTATTTATTATGAATGTTAATTTTTATCCATAAGAATACGCCGTATTAAAAAACGGGACCAATTTTAAGAACTCGGTAGTTTTACACGTCCCGGCCGGGATTTCAAATAAAACGGGACGGTGCATTGAAAACCGGTAGTGTCTTTAGTGGTGTTATTTTTATTTATTTTTACTTGTTTTATACTTACATAATTTACACATTGACCTATTTACCTTTTGTTACTGTTTGTAGCCGTTGAGTATTACCGTACGAATAAAAAAGAAACAATAATAATAATAACAAAAAAAAAAATTAAAATGGTACACCAATTTATTATTAAAGTGATAGAAGTAAAATTTTATAAAACGAATCGATGAGTTTCTGTACCGTAAATGGACGAGGAGCCAAGACTCTATTATACTTAGTTACGCCACTGATGGCACAAGAGAAAACGTAATATTTTTGTTTTTCGCGGTGATTACAGAAAACTGAACGAATAAACGTATAACAGAGATAATTTGAAAAACGTAAAATAAAATTTTAACATACACGCCTGAATAATAAATTTTTATTGTATAAAATCGAGCAAACGTGCATTATGAAAAATAAAGAAAAATAAATATAAGATTTGTTGTATCAAATTTGTGAAATTATTTTATGGTAAATGTGTGACGAGGAAAAAATATATATAATATATATATATGTTTGAATATATAAAATGTTTGAAAAACGTATAGTTATGCTCGTCCTATCCATACTGTCGATATAACCTGCCATCAGGCAGATAATGCACGCGAAGAAAAAAAAATAAATGTTAACTAAAAAAATTAATAAATATATATATATATATATATTTTCATTAAATTATTTTAAGTTATTTAAAACTTTTAGTATAAGAAATTCGGTAAAAAAAAAAAACTATTGTATACGTATTTATGAACGGATAAATTATTATTACTATAGAAATTTAATAGATAACGTATATTTTTATTTTTAGCAAATAGACATTTTTTTTTATACTGCACGTAAACTCTTTTAAAAATCACGATTGTAAAAACTGCGGGCATTCGATCCGAAAAAGTTTCGCCCACCCCTGCCTATTATGTGTAAACTAGACGATCTATGATCCTGTATACACTGTTTATCTTTACTCCTCGTGAAACCATTACTTATATTTTGTTTAAGTGTTATGTAATTATTATTTCAAAACCGTGTAGGTACCATTAATTTTTATTATTTATTCTTTTAATGTTATACAATAGAGATGGTTTATATAACATTTATAATAACTGTAACGATTACTATATTGTTTACCGAAAGTCGTGAAACAAGACGAAATATCATTTACGAATAAATGCTTTTGGAACGAAATAGTTTTTTGAATCACGAACGAGACGAAACAATTCAATTGGTTTTGGAAAAAAAAAAAATTTAACTATATCACTTTTATTAAACGTTTAAAAGTCGGAATCGGTTTAGATTTGGATCGTTTTAATTTTACTATTATCCGAGTCTTCGACTAAAAATTTAAAAAAAAAACAGTTGTATTTAGCGGCGTCGTTTTAACTATTTTAATTCGATTTTTCTCTAAGTTATAGGGAACTTCAACGCTGGTGATACAAGTATTGGTACTTTAATATACTCGTATAGTATACGTAAACGATCAATATTTTTAATAATATATACAGTAATGAAACACCGAGTTAAAGTGTATTACTACTGTACTCGTTTACTGTCGAATTTTAATTCAGTACACAAGACATTATATATAAATGCGGATACCCGTAGTAGATGATTTGAAATATTATTTTATAGGCATACAAAAGTTAAAACTATTGATCATATAATATGGTATTTTTTTTTTAAAAAATTGAAAACGTATAATTTAAAAAAAAATTCTTTTTTCTATCACAATACACGTTATCCTCATAGTTGGAACAAAAATAGGATAATTTTTTTGTGCTGTAAAATCCGTTAACGATGTTCATAATACTATCGAGTTTGTAAAGATTTTACGTTAACGACAAAGAGTTTGTGCCTGTAAGATCGATTACGCGATTCGTAACAATAACAATCAATCACTAGGATCACAGAATTGAGATCTGCAATGAATGAATGGCTATTGCAGAAAATACAGTAAAATTATTAATAACAGTAACGTGTTATTAGAAAGTAAAAGCAATTTAGGACGCACTGGCGTCGCCGTTTTGGCCGTTTTATTATTTCATAGAACCATAATAATGGCATTGGCCGTTACTCTCTATATAATTATAGTTTCTTTGCATAGAAAATTATATTACTTTTTATATATACAGGATGATTTTTTTTTTATCACCAATCATTTACAAAAATTTGTAGCTAACAGGAGGAGTTTTATCCTTCCTGCACTGTAAAGTGTTCGAACGAACGAGTATTTAACAAAAAAGAAATAGACGTCTGAAATTACAAATGGGAGAATAACGACCAAATATTCGTGCAGCCGATCGTGATAGGTTTTATCAACAATTAGCAGAAGCTATCAATAATCCTTCTGAAAAAGAAAAAAAAATTGTTTTGATGATGACAGACGAATATTCTCAAGAAGACTTTTACTTTAGTTTTACAAACGGAAAATCATTCGCAAATTCGATTTGAATTTAAAACAGTATATGTGTCATTGCATACGTTATTTGTATTAATTAGTGTACTATTATATTTCATACGGGACTATTGAAATTAATTTATATTTTTGATTATGGTAAACTAAAAAAATAATCCGATTTTTTTTGTTTTTAAAAAGAATAGTTAAAAAAAAAACGTGTTTTCTTCAATACAAATTTGAAATTTTTTTTTTCATTACCAATATCAATTTTAAAGTATAGATTTTCAAATATTAAATTCTGAACGGAACGAGGAATATATCGGATTTACAATAACGTGTTTTTTTTATGTCTGTACCTAAAAGTTCTACGAATGGAATGCTTTGATCATTACAGTCATAGTTTGCTTTCGGTAGCAAACTGCATCTAATTGGTACTTTAGACAAATCGTTTTTCGGTTTTTCAAAAGAGACTTAAAAATAACGCAAAAACTATAGAAAAATTACATAAAATGATAAAAACGCGATTTCGTCGAAATCGATTATCGTTATTTTGAAAATAATAGGCATATAGAAAATTGATATGTTCACCAAATATGTAAGTTTATATCGTATTAGTGAAAATAAATTTTTTTAAGTTATGGACTATTTATAGAAATTATAGTTTTTGAGAGGTAGTTTTTGGTTTTTACTCTTAAAAATTTAATACAATGTCAGACGTACCTACGTTACTTCAACTAAACTAAAAAAAAAATCTTAAAAATCGTTTGTCACAATAATTTCAATTCTTTCGACAATACGTGTTTATTTTATTTTTTCTTAGAAAATTACGTTTGTTCAAAACTAATGTTCCTAGAGTCTTGACATTTTTACCAAATATGTCTCTCTATCGTACAATATTAACGAAAACAATTTTTGAAAATTTTTATCTAACTAGGTTCAATTATTGTAAGAAATTATGTATTAAAATGATGTACTGTAAGGTTAATCGTAAATTATATGTATTCTATACACACTATTTTATTATATATATATATATATATATAATAATAAATATTATAATTGCACCGATGTTCCGCTCAGAATCGTTTTATCGAATGCAATTTATTTTATGCTTTCAAATGTATATAGTAATAAAAAAAATATCTTTATCCGAGTAATTCATGTAAGCGATATGCACTGCAATACCCCGCAGCGGCTCGCTACCTTTTTTTTTTTGTAAGTAAAAAACAACGGCCAAAACGTTCGTGTCCGAATTTAGCGATTTCTCGAATTCGTATACGTATTCGGGGAACAAAAAATACGTATATAAAACCGAAAATTCGCAAAATATCCACAATTCAAACATCCATTAATTATTATTGTACACAAGTGTTTAAGCGAAGAAACAAAAAAAACCCCCCGATTTTCTTTTTTTCTACCGCGGTTTTTCGTTTTAACGGATAATAATTATTACACCGTACCGTTTTACGTTCAAACGTCCTACTGGAGAAGACGGCGGTTTATTGAGCGGTTCGCGGAGGACGGCCGCGACCGCGGTCCTGCAGTATACCGAAGGCATAGTCGTCCCAAGTGGGGGGTCAAATGGGGCAAGTGCCCTAGGGCGTCCAAAGTACTATGAATGCAGGGGGCGTCAAAAAATGAATAACAAAAAGAAAAAATTTGTTGTTTTATTTTAACTATTAATTTCCCTTGTATCTGTATGATGATTTCGAGGATGAGTGTATTTATTACTATTAAAATATATAAAATTATATAATTAGATATTACGTTAGTTGTAAAAAATTTTTTTTGCGGGGTGGGGGGCGTCAAATATTATTGCCCTAGGGCGTTATTGGTGGTTAGGACGGCACTGGCGGAAGGATTTTTTTTATTATTATTAATATTATCAATCTGTGTGCACGGCTCGAACGGTCCGGGATTCGGAGCGGATATTTGTGTAGCGAATATCGCCTGTACGTTATGTATGTAATGACTGTACAGATTCGGCGTGCAGGGCAGCTGGGGAGCGGGAAACAATTGGGGGGAACCGTTGTCGGGGGGAGTGGAGGGGGAGATCACGCGAGAAGATCGTCCGATCAATCAAAAAACCCACGCGATTCGGACACACACACACACACTGGTGGGATCTCACGACTATAATATAATCGCGGTGTATACCGGGGCGCAGGTTACCCGTCGTTTATGCGCGTTATCACATGTATGCGAGCGGCGACAACTTTCACCCGGGGAACAGGACGACGAATCGCGCGCGCGTTTCAGGAGACAGACCGGAAACGACGACCGTGGACGGACGCGCACGCGCGCGCAAAGGAGACGCGGTGATGGTGCAGTGCACGGCGGTCCTCACCGAAAACCCGTGTCCGACGCGATACGCGTCCTTCGGACCGAGCAGCGTTTCGAATCGAGATATTCTTTTTTTTTTCTATCCACACAATCCCCCGGGCGAATTATATCGTGTGCGACGACTTTATAATGTTATAGTAGAGTGAGTGCCCAGGCATAAGCGAAACCGGAGCATTTTTAATGAAGGCTGACAAAACGATAACGAAAAACGCTCTATAATTACAACTCTACACGCGGTAATTCATTTATTTATTTATTAAATTACACGCTATGCGTTTTATTTACAAGTATTTAATAAAAAAAAAAAAGAATTAAAATAAGTAAGTTTATAATAATATTGAATAGAACCGATTTTCGGTACGTGTGGTATTACGTACACACACAATCAAATAATATATAAAAATCTCGTGTCACAGTGCGTGTCGCCACTCTCCTCCGAAACGGTTCGACCGATTTTAATGACATTTTTTTTTTGTATATTTGGTAGGTATGAGAATAGGTTTCAAAGTATTTTTCACCCTCCTACCACCAACGAGGGTGGTGGCTAATACGGGAAATTTTTGGATTCTAGCCGTTAAACATAGTTACCATCGTGACCATTTTAATTGTTATTAAGAAATAATTTATTATACTAAAAAACATGCACGATGTTCGTCCTCGATAAGCTCCGTAACTACTTAACCAATTTTTATTTCAAATTATAAATTATTTTTTAATAACAATTTAAATGGTCATCGTGGTAACTGTTTAACGCCTAGAATCCTAAAATTTCCCGTATTATATACATATATATGAACAAGTTTTCGTTCAAAACTGCGCACGGGCGAAGCCGGATAATTCAGCTAGTATATATATATATATATATATTTAATTAAACAGAACGTTGTAGGCGTTTTACATACTCGGAAATTAAGTTTTTAATTTTAAAAATTCTCACATCTTTAAAAAAGATCACAATTTTATATGCATTTTTTTTTTTTTTTATTAACTATTGAATTTTTTTGTCAAATGTTATTATAATTATATTATAAGTAGGGCCCGGATGTTGATGAATTTTACATTTTTTTTTTTTTTTAATAACGTCATAGGTGATACTTTTTTTAACTACAAACGTGATTCAATAACATACGAATCTAAATATTCGTAGAATAATTTTTATTTTGCATTTTTTAGAATTATGAGGTAATTTTTTTTTTACTTTAATGTCATTTTAAAAATATTTCTCAATAATCGACAAAAAAAATCACGAGTTTACTATTATTATTTTTTCCTTATAATTTAAAATTTTTCCATACATTTTAGTTTTAAAAACCCGTAAAAAGTTATGAAAGACTGCAAATAAGAAATATAAAATACCTCACATACTATACACCTATAACAAAATCATTAGTTGTTAAATATGCAATAATATATATTAATTGTAATTAATTAAAATAATAACTAAAAAAAATTAATAATTTAGGTAATTTAAACAATTTTAAAGGTTTTTTCTAATGTTTTTAGATTATAAATTAAATTAGTAAAGAGCATTTTTTGTGTTTTTTTTTTGTCATAAATAAATTTTTTTATGATTTTTCGTGGCATCGATATCCGGTCCCTATAATTATACTAGTATAATACTATTCACATATGCATGCAATACTTGCTAAGCTTATTAAATATCCATATGACGTAACTGCAGTTTTCCAGATAATTTTTGTGCGAACAAAAAAAAAAAATGTTTAACTGACCGAAAAAAATGTAATAAAATACCAACCAACCGGTTCTATTAACACGTATTTATTTCAATATAAAATATACAGTATCTTATTAATTAATTTAAAAACGTTCATTAAAAATAGTGTATCTGTAAGTATAATTGAATGATTTAAGTTATACAATATTGTATGGTAATTAAATTTATTATTAAATTATATATAATGTTTTGAGGAGTTTAATCCGGCCCAAACGTATTCGTTCCCGTGCTCTTTATAAAATGTATTATATCGCTCCGTTCGAGTCAAATTCTTATATAAATATAAGTTTTTTTTTTTATCATTAGCTTTTAATGGAAACTAAAAAATATACGTTATATTTGGAAAATACCTTAGATAATGACTCAGATAGTTCATTTTAAATTCATCTACATAAGGAGAAAGATTTTTAAAAAAATGATCTAGGTAATATACAACACTGCACGGGGGAGAGAAAATACACACCCTGCCCCCCTTCCACAAATAACGCCACTGTTCCAACGGAATATTGTTGTAGGAAAAAGACATTCGAATATTGGTTAACTGAGATTTAATTTATTTCAGATTATTATTGTAACGTACATTGTTTAACGAATAATAAATACATTATCGTTTATTTGCATATGGCTTCCGGCTCGAATTATTTTATTATTCGCGTTGAGTTAATATAATACGTCATTTTTAACCGACTTAAAAATTGAGGTGGTTCTTTCAGGGTTTTTTTAATGTTTGTTACCTCATAACTCCGTTATTTATGAGCCGATTTGAATAAATCTTTGGGATACGGAAGAGTATCATCTCCCGGTAGTCCCATATTAATTTCGTAAATATTGGCCTAGTATTCGGCCAGTAATTTAATTTTTTGTATTTTTTTTATTTTCATATTTTCCGATTTCATAAGGATTGGCCTAGTATTCTACCTAACCATCCAGTCAAATATAGGAACAGCAATGACGATATGACTACTGTAACTATACTATGACTAAAAAAGATGAAATAAAAATATTAAAAAAAAAAAAAAAGAAACCGTCTTAGAAAAAAGGCACTAAAAATGATGAAATAATCAATAACCTTTTTAAAAATCGTCACCAAATATTAATTTAATGCAATATCTATATATAAGATTAATAAAATACGTTTTTGTAATGTAATGTTGTTTGAAATTCGGCGCTGATTTCAAAAATTTTATCGATTATTTCATTTCTTTTAAGTGCATTTTTAAAGTCGGTTTCTTTCTTTTTTTTTAAATTTGTTTTTATATTTGTATATATTACCCATAATATAATAACAGCGTAATAAGGATTTAATGTTTTTTGGCGAGTGTGGGACACGGTAAATAAATCGGTAGATTAAATCGATATTCGAAAATCGAATGCGCGTAGGTAACGACATTGGAATCCGGTGACATTTTTTTAATACAACACGTCTTTGAGGAAAATTTCACGTTGCAGTGTACGACGCGCGAATCAAAGTTATACGCAACGCAGTTCAGCGATTGAAAACAATAGAGTATAAAGCAATCCGCTGTTGATTTTCGTAATAATTATTCTTAGTTTTTGTTTAAAGCCGAAACGGAAAAGTTTGTTTCGAAACATCGTGAAGGTTTGTGAATTTTTTTTCTTTTATATATATATATATATTCATTGTGTACACAGGTTGTTTCGGGATAAAACGGGCCGTGACTTTTCAAAAATTCTCGCTGCTCGTACAATTTTAAATTAAAACGAACAAGTGTTTGAACAATAATAGATTAGAACCGTAACTTGGATGTAATCCGAGTGAAATTCAATAAAACGTTTCCGTCGGATTTCAATTATACCACATTATATAACGTTCAGAATTCGTTTACAATGTATTTATTTTTTTTTATCGTTTACAAGAAAAAATATTTTATACGCGATTATACGATATACGTTATTATATTACACGTTCGGTGGTTCACGTTTGATTAGTGTTGAATATATTAATTGAATACGTAATTATTATTCAGTAAAATTTTATTATATCAGTCAGGTATAGTGCGTTTGAAGTGCGTTATTCGTACGGTTATGCGCGTTTCATTTCAAATTCCAAATCGACGTACGATCGCAAATTATTTCGACTACATGACGTGGCAGAAGTTGTCCTGTCGTTCAATTCATATTTTATTCGTGAAAAGCTATTGGAAACGTGTACACCGAGTTAAAACAAGAGAAAAACGTATTTCTCAGTGTCTATTAACTATATTTGTTGCCATGGACATTCAATTTTTATGAGGAGAACGCCAATGGGACGTTTTACATGCGAGATGAATTCTATCGGCAGTAGTCAGTGGCAGATCTACGGGGGAGGAAGGATATGGGGATCATATGCCCTTTCCCCTCGTGGGCAAAAGAAAGGTTTTTGCCATAGGGCACAGACATCAGAGTAATAATAATTTAGACACAGACCAATAAATCATAAAAATGGTTTTTACACAATTCTCACATTGTGATTTATATAATTGAATGGACTTGCCATGTTGTCTGTTCACAGGACAAAACCTATATCACCCGATGAATTGATTGATATGATAGCACAGTCTTTCAGGAAACTAAATTTTGTCTTATAATAATAATTTAATATATTAAAAGAATAATAATCTATTAATAAAGAATATTGAAATATTATACATTTATATAATATATACTTATACATATTTTTATATCCTCCCCCAATGAAAAAATTCTAGACACGCAACTGGGCAGTATATTTCTGAAATTCTAGAAACGTGTGATATGCCTGGGATGTGATGGATTTGGAACCGTGCAGTTTTCTTTCCATAATTTAAGTCACAATTGAAATAAGTCTGAATTTCACTTCGACCAAATGAATTATTTTCTTCCGTTAAATTTTAAATTACAACGAATCTCAATGCGTTTTATTTACATTTATATTTCGATGTTCAGTCAAAACGAATAAATGCTTTGTTTCGATTGGTTTGCTTTTCCGGGCAATTTTACCGATTTTTCTTTCCCTACAACCTCATTCGGTCTATTACGAACATTAAAACAAAATAAAAATTAGCCAAATCGGTCCAGTCGTTCTCAAGTAACGCGTCTACCAACGAACAGCATTTCGTTTTTACTATAAAGATTAATTTAAACGTCTTATTTAAATATTTATTAACCTACACGTTCGGAGACGCTAAAAATGAATAACCAGATGTGAAATCGATACAAAGTCGTCGTCGCGGTGTCAGTTGAATATAATGTGGTTCGGCGTGATGGAACGATTTTAATTTCACAGGCTTATTCGTGGGTTGCTATCATATAGTTATTGACTGTTGCAAAGACAACAAAATTCTTCGACGAATCTCAGTACATTCGAATATGTCGGACGGATGTTACACGTTTTGTTGCGTACACGAATACGCGTGTTTAGAACAAAAAAAAAATAATGGGTATGTTTCACAAGCAAAAAGCTATATAAGAATGATAGAAATGTATAATTAAGTATTGGTGAATTTATTAAAAAAATATAATCAATAAAGCGCACAAAGTTTGGTGAAAAATGACGTTTAAATTTAATTGTTTTTATAATAATAATAATATTTTAAAAATTATTCTCAATATTAAATGCAATTTTTTAAAATTATAATATATCATTTAATTTATCTAAAATATTACCTAAGCGACAGTTAATTAAAATATATCTACGTACAAATAACATTAATTACCTAATTGGAGAGAAATATTGTTCGAATAACCATTGTAAGTTTAACCAGATATATTAACCAGAAATTAAAATAATTTCGCATAAATCAGTAATAAACAATTATTTATATTTTACTAAATCCGAATGGTAATCGATTAGATTTTTGTTCCATTATTTTTGAAAAATATTATTTTACATTCAATTTGTACACAAATCGATCGATCACTTCAGTTATTATTATTAAAGAATATAAAAATAAAAACTAGTTTTTCGTTGCTTTTCGTTTTTTTGCATAAGAAAGAAAACGCATTCTAAACAAATCGGTGCGGTTAAAAAGCTATTCGAATCCCGTAGGGTTTTTGGTTCTACTTATGTATTAATAATCAAATATTAATTATTTCAAGGCGAAAATATGATATTATTACACACGGTTTAATGTATACGAATATACGATTGATATGATGAATATAATTTAAAAAACATTATTTCTGTTGTTAAGAATCTCAATATAATTTATGAATATACATCATATTCGAATAGTATTGACTATGTTATTATCGTACAATGTACTATATTATTACTACTTTTAATTTTATAAACGACTTACATGAGTAGACTAAAAAAAACCACACAGAAATTAAAACGTTGTTAAAATTGTTTTATTATTTATTATGTACTGAAATTATATTTATTTTTAAATTGTATAATATACTATAATTGATATCATGGTGTTTCGTATGATAATTTTGTCGATAGTATACTTACATTTTATAAATAAATCTTTTAAATATATTTTGTTAAATAAATTACAAAGAACAATAATTGTTTGAAGTTATTAACAAATTTTAGAAAGTAATTAAATACGAAATCGTACACTTTAAAATTAATAGGTAATAACTAATAATGTAGTGTAATATTGTATTTATTTCAGTTATGTGGTTAGAAATGTAAAACTGTGAGGTTATAATTTCTTATCAATATTAGAAAATAAATAGAAATTTCATAAAAGTTATGGAAATATATAACGGATTTAAAGGAAAAAGAAAACTTTTAATTTGTACACATATTGTAGGCTTATGTAAATATGTAATGCATTATTCAATTTCAAGTTTGAATCATATTTTGGTAAAAGTTTTCGAAAAATTATTTAAAATTTTACATTTATTTTACATTATTGTTTTAACATTTTAGACAGGTTTATATCACGCGGAACGTTTTTTTTATCATTACAATATCATTATGATTGATTATAATGGATACAATTAGTTACATTTTAACTAATTGTGTCCATTAAATAATTTGTTAATATTGTATCATATTTTTCATGTTTTAGTTTGTATGAAAATTTGTTGTTGATCACTGATATGATGTTCTGACCAGATCCTGTAACACGAGGTTTTTTTTTTCATTACATGATGATTGTTTATTTATTTCATTTAGTTATTATAAATTATTGGGTCATATTATAATGAAAGACAAGACAGTTAAGCCCGTAATCCAAGCTTAGCCGCCATGCAGAAAATCGTATAAAGAAGGGAGGGTTTAATATTTTTATTCATAAAGCATTCATATATCTTATATCCGATAATTCCACCATTACTTTACTGTCCCTCCATATAGCGCAACATGTATTTCGTTTAAATTCGCAAAAATAAAGACATTAGACAACATAAATATTCATAATTTATAAATACCAGATAAACCATACGACTAAATGAAATATTATCAATATAAATTAAACTTATATCGAGGTAATTGATTCAAGAAATCATACGCGTCTATGTATAATGTATATTGTATATATTATATATAGGTATATATATATCTTAAAAAATTATCAGATACAAAATTGTTTTTGTAATTTAAAACATCGTTTTAATTTAAAAGTAATATTAAATTTATATATATATATATATTGTATAATGTATATTCACAGTAAGGTCGTTTTCGTAGTATTGCGTAGTATTTTTCTTTATACGTGAACATTAAGATTTGAAATTTATTTGTATTTTAAATAATAATTTGTGGCATGATGATAAAGATATAAATCGGATTAAAAAGTTTAAAGGTAAAGGTTCAGTTATACAAGAGGAAATATATCAATCATACAAATTTGGTTTTCAATTTTAAAATATTTAAATGAAGTTGAATACGTTTACGGATTAACAACAATAAATTGTGTTGAATGAATTCAAATATTTAGATAATACTAGCTGAATTAGCCAGCTTGATCTGGGAAACAGGGATCTGGGTTGTCAATGACGGTTATTTTTAACGGTTGCCTTTGCGCCTTGTTAATGGTCATGGCAAAACAAAGCTCAATGGGAAATTGAAGGCGCTTGAATTCGAATGAATAGTCACTAAGTTATCAACAGGTATCTTTCGTTATCACCTTTGGCACATTTAGTCAGAATTTCCACCTTAATGACGTTCTTTTTCAACGGGAAAAGACAGACCGAATCGATTTTGTAAGATATTAAAAAACGGAAAGCTAAAATCCACCTACGGAAAATTGTTTACAAAAAAACCAACCCGATCGACCTAGTATTTTCTGAGATTAACTGTTACCAACAAAACTAGATTTCACATTTATATGTATAGTATGATATCCCATTCAAATGGTCATCGCGGTAATCTGTATTATACGTAGAATTCGAACATTTTCTGTATTAGCAGTCACTTCTTCTGATCCTAAGGCGATCTAATTAAAACAAAAAACTGACGGTAGCACATCCGGAACTTATGGTGTGAATTCGAAAGCTTTTGTGGTTTCCGAGATTACCCGCGAGTATACTAACAAACGCGCAATCGTTTTAATATATATTATACGTATAGATGAAGTATATAAACACGGAACACTTTTATTTTATAAAAAAAAACCAGTCTTGTTGTATATTAAAAAAAATATATATATACGAAGAAAAGGAATTTGTTCAACTCAAATAATAAATAGCTTTTATATAATACGAAATGTTATAACCAGCTATTACATAACAAAAAAAATATAGTACGTAAATTCAACATTGACTGAAATGTGTTGAGCGTATACTATATATGGCTCGGTACGTATTATACGCGTAAAGAACAATTTCAAAAACAAATTTCTTCAATTCAATGGAAATCTACGAATCGTGAGGAGTATATTTATGTTCGAATTCATTTAACCAGCGCGGCGTGTGACGAGTGCTGTGTAACGAAAATGTAGTTTTAACACGAATTCCTAAAATTTGTAAGCAAAAAAAATATATATATATACTTGAAATAAAACTCGTACGTTCGTGAGAAATTTGCATAACTAAGTGAATAATAAAAAGAAAATCCGCGCAGCTTTCTACAGCTCAGCTCGGTCGTTTCAAATAATTATAATATACATTTTATCAACGATATATAGCGACTGGAATAATATTAAATTGTACAAGCATTGTTGTAAATACAAATTTGTATATTGATATTATCGTGATCGTAGTCAAAGGGGAAGGGAGAGGATTCTTCGGGTTCGTATAGCCGAAATTTCCGCGACATATATACCGTTTAATAGGCTTTTAGAAAAAAAAAATTACTATATATATCAATAATTTACGCGTTATCAAGCTTAACACTTGTGTAAGACGAACAGATGGAAATGCCCGTTTTCGATCCCAAGCCAAGTGTTTGTGAACTAATAATACACCGTCGTCTAAGCGTTGTTGTAAGCGTTAATTTTAAATTTTTTTTCCGCTTTCTTAAACGACAAGTTCTCGTGTCCGGACACGGCCGTTTCGCGCAGTCCGAAAAACGCTATTCAAACATTACTGCGGCGTTTTTTTTCGTTTAAATTTCGGTCAATCGATTCGGCCGTATTAAAGTATCGAAACCCCCCCGATAATAAATCGATTGCTGTTTTACTAACGATCTGAAGAAAACCCGCGATTTACAGGACGACCGAAAGCGATAGTCTTCTTCTTCTTCTGGCTTTATCTACTCTACAAGAGTTTTTGCCGCCATCACAGTTTCACGCCACTTCTCTCGATCATGAATTATATTCCTCCAATCATTTACTCCCGCCCTTTTTAAATCTTCCTCGACCGCGTCCATCCATCTTTTCCTCGGACGTCCTCGTGGTCTCTTACCCGTTGGTTTCCAAGACAGTACTGTCCTTATTATTTTGTCGTCACTTCCACGCATAATGTGCCCAAACCACTGAATTCTCTGGCCTCTTATGTAATATTTAATTGGAGTCATTCCTGTTTCTTCAGCTAGTTCTTTGTTAAACTTTCTCCTCAACATACCAGAGTTTTCGTCTAATTTAGGTCCACATATATCATACGCCAGATCTTATTTTCGAAGGTAGTAAGTCTTCGTTCTGTTACACTTGTAGTCGTCCATGCTTCGCATCCATACGTTAGTACAGCTCTCACTATCACTGTGTAGAGTCTGATTTTCGTTTTCTTTGACAACATTTTGGATTTAAAAAATTTGGATAATGCAAAGGACGCCCTTCCTGCTTTTATTATCCTTATTCCAATAGCGATAGTAGGCAAAAAAAACGTCTTTTTGTAACAATTATCATAATAATATGTGGAACGTGGTCGTCCACCACCACCACCACCAAACCGTGTAACATAATATTATATTATAATTTCGTATTCACACAACACTGTTGCGGCGGGCGGCGGGTGGCGGTGGTGAACTCGCCGCGGTTTTTTTTTTTAATAGACGCGGGCGAGCGCGCCGCCGCGGACACGGTCAATTTGATCGCGGGCAAAAAAAAAAAACGCTGCGAACGCGCGCATTTATGAATAAAATTTCACCCGTCGTTTTCTTTTCTACTGTTTACCGATTGTTCCACACTCGGTCGCGATATCATCTTTATTCGTTATCCTATCGTTTCTTTATTTATTATTTTTTTTTTTTTATGTGTGTGTGCTACTGTACGTTGTAACACACTGCTGTATTGTCCGGAACACGGCGTGTATCCGTTCGCATTCGTACGCGCACCGACACTGTAATCATTTAGGGTAAAAATTAAAACGTTACGCGCGCACTATCAGCCCGACGAAATCATCGTTTTTTGTTCGTTGGTTCGTTTTGTTTGTTCAACGCGTTGCAGTACAGACCGCACAAACACACATAAGTTATTAGTAAACGCGTTTATATATATATTATATATATTATACGTGTACTTCGGCGGCGGCGGCGGCGGCGGCGGTTTATGATGATATGTTTTGTATAGGCAGAGACGGTATAGTAAGTAGTAGTAGTAGTAGTAGGCGCACACTACCGAGACGCTCACGATTATTATTGTTATTATTATTTAGAGGAAGGCGAAACCCGAGCAACAACCGTGTTATTATTATTATTATTATTATACGACTTGACCCCCCTGGCGGACACACACACGCGCGCGTATGACGTTTGAAATGTACGCGATCTGCATACGCAATATTATCGCGTTAATACGCGTATTATTATTATTATTATGTTATTTGTATACGCGTATTATAAGTGTTTTTTTTTTCTTATATTATTATATAAACGCGAAATGGTAAAATTACCGTTCTCGCGGTTACGGGTATAGTATAATAATACGGTTTCTAGCAGCGGCGTGCAGGTCCGGTTAGTTTCGATTAGTCCCTTTGCCCGTTGGCCAAGGCCGTATAGCCAGGGAGGGGGGTTTTCGGGTTCAAACCCCGGAATTTTTTTTTTAAATAAAATTTAATTATTTTAAATATCTATTAAATTTGAAATTTGTACACGTGTTGTAGATTTATAGATCGCACAGTACGGTATACCCTTGACAACATTTTTTTTGAAAACATTTTTTTCTTATATGTGTATAAATAACGGACACCGTAATAAAAATATTTAGCTTGTATACTGTTAATGTATAAAGTTTAAAATTGAGTAAAAATGTAAAATAATGTAAATACCTAAATAAAAAAAATGCCATGTACTTAATTTAAATAATAATTTCATAAATTCATACTATATTGAGAATATTTGTTTTTAAAATTTTCAGTCAAAAAAAAAAATTTATATTCTCAACCCCCCAAAAAAATGTTGGCTGGCTACGGCCTTGCCGTTGGCGGACGTACGTGGGCATTAGCGACCCTTAAAAAAAAAGTTCAGATTCGGCCCGCTGAAAAATTGGTTTAACGGGCGTTCGATTTTATTCATTTATTCGATTTTAGATTACCGTAATGAAATATATATATATATATATATAAATGCAAAATCAATTTATGTTAATTTAATATTACGACTTGCGTAATCGCATCACACTCGTGTTTCATGTTCTTGTGCAGGTATTTTGTGTTTTATCATTATCGAATACGGATGCGTATATGGTAACTTTTTGACGTTTATATAAGTGCGTATATCATATTGACGGGGTATCGTACGGGCTTTTTGTTGTGTCACACGGTTAGTAGATGTAAACCATGCGGTTATAGAAAGTGCTTGGACTGGAAAAAAATTATAAGGAGGATGCAAAAGTGTAAAAAAAAAAAATGTACGTCCCTGAAAATTTCGATTGGAAAAAATTCAATGACATTTCGTATTGTTACGATAAAACTGTAAAGATTATCATGACCGTCCCATTCCGTTCTCTGCAGAGTCCCGTTATGAAAAATTATGAAAAACGATTGCTTCGCTTCCAATATTGTTATTACAATATGTGTGATCTATTCCACCGATACCCCCTACACTACTAGGAGGGGCATGGTAAACGGGGCACTTTATAATAATGTAGACCGAATCGCTCGAAAAAAAATATTACGAGTGCTTAAAATTAGACGATATAAATTCTGTAGAAAATAATGCATTTGTTATTAACACCTAGACGGAATGTGTGGTGTTTCGTTAAAAGTGTATTTCTGTTTTAAACTGCGATTTCCTCTAGACAAATACTCGCAATAAGTTGTTAAATTCCATCAACGGTGTTTTATTTTTAATAGGCGTATACGGATTATTATTGTGACAAATAGTTTAATACATTTGTATTATTGTTGAAATAATGGGAATAAATTACGAACTCTGAATACGTTGCTTTTGCGTACAGTGATAGATTACATTTTTTTTTCTCGGTAACAAAAAAAAAAACACGTCTATACTCGCAATTACATTATGTGTATACCTACCTATACATACGAGTATATCGCCGCACGAAAATTATGTTTTAATAGCGGTCATTAATTATAATATTATAATATTTATAATGTGTCTTAACAACGACTATAGATGGGTTTACTGTTCACTGTTGTAATTTACCGTGTACTAATGTTGTTATATGTGATATTTAAAATAATATCAAATTCACCGTTATATAATATATATATATATATGCTAAAGATCGTGATCATATGAACATTTCAAAGCGAAACCGGCTCTATAACATGTATCTGTATATATATATATGGTTATAATTCGATATAACATAGACGGAGTCGTTTGAATCTGTGTTCATTATAATATTGTCTTTGGTGGTTTTGATAATGTTTTTAATATTGTCGTTCAAACGAGTATATTGTTGTACGATACCAGAGAAATATCTAATCAAGTTATATATTGTAACCGTTGAGTGCGTTATCAGCTAAACGACTGGATAATATTTCAGGCAGTGTTGTGGCACTGTGTCGCTAAAACTATTACAGCTTGCACGCTGTAAACACGTTTTGTCAATTTTCACATTTGGAGAACCTAACCCACTCGTTGAAAATGTCATCGGTAGCCAATTCAATGTTACTCTTCCCGGGAGCCAATTCAATGGTCGATCACGATTCACAGTTCCTTTACCTGATTTTGGGAATCAGTTCAATGGTCGCCGTTTTTGTACGGTGCCCGTCGACGACCGTCCGTAACAGAGCCCAACTTAGGAATTTTGGGGCCCGGGTCTAATTTTTTGATCTTGGGGCCCTTAACTTAAATTGTAAATTCAGTTTTTTTTTTGCTATATTGATTTTTTATATTCAATTAATTTTTTAAGATTATAAATAAATTGTACCGTAAGTCTATATAAACGACACATCTATACACACGACCTGATAATACAGCCAACCCGACTGTCGGGCCGACCAAATCGCGTGTGTAGCCCGCTTAACATTTCACAGTGCCACTTTAATAATTAATTATCAACAGGGGCCCGGGGCTGCAGCCCCCCTAGCCCCCCCCCAAGTTGGGCTCTGGTCCGTAATGTGCAATGGCGCCGAACCCCACCTTCAGGTATTGTAAAAACAATAGCTCTAATGGATGGGTGGTCTGGTGGTCCTCACTCCTCAGAGATCGGACTGCATACGGTAATCGTTTTGAATAGTCATATAGTTAATAGACACATTATAATTTATAAAACTATGTTCTTAGGGGTTGCAGTTGTCGTGACGCCAGTATTTTAGTGCCATTACAGTATTGTTGATATGATTTAATACCGTACTACTATACTAGGTACACTACAGATAAAACATAATATTATATATTATGGGAGTACCGCATTTGAAAATTACTGCACTGTTCCCACATTCTAAGTAGGTAACATCTTTGGACGACGATTTTAACGATACAGCTCTTATTAAAAATATTATAAATATATATAAAAAAACTATACAATATTCATACGTTCAAAACAGTAAGTATATTAAAAATACAGTTACGGTAGTATTCGGGGGTGTGGAGGCATAGCCCCCACGGGTTTGTTCGACATTTTTCAGGTGGGCGGTATCTAAGGGAAACATTTTTGACAACTGCATTATTTTTAGAGTTCGGAGCCACTGGAAATGTGTACGCGAGAGACATGTGGGAAAATTAAAACGTATACCTACACGCGTAAATATTTATTGTACGCGCGCGGGTAGGTAAGTATATGTACGTACTATATGAAGTCACGGTCCGCGGCCGGCCGATGGTGTTTGGAGGATTTTTTTTTTTTTTTGTTCGTACACACGATTTTAATTTTGTTTGTGCGTTAAAAAAAAAAACAACAACAACAACTACAACAGCGACGACTCGAGGCAAAAAACGAGAGAAGAAAAAGAGAGTAAACCCGGAGAGACCGTCTAAATTCGTACACACACACACATAAACGTGTATACGTACGGCGGTAAACGTGGATTTTTTTTTTTTTCTTTAATATTTAGTTGACGTGAAACAATGGTTTAATATACCCGTCGGAAATTTGCTCGTGAGCGAACGATATAATATACGTGTATATATATATAGTAATGAAGATCGTGAAATCGTGAGATACCGAGTTTGCAGTTTGGGGGGCTCGCTCCGATAAATTACACAAGCGCTCGCGTATATACCTATATATATATATATATATATTATATTATATACGATCCGGTGTTGCACATGAGAAGAAAAGATATTATATAGAGATGTCCGGCGTAGGTATTATTTGCTGTGTGTACTCGTATACGATTTTTATTTTTATTTTTTTTATCGTCTTTTCCTCTCTCTCTCTCTCTCTCTGTTCCGTTTCTGCGCAACGTCGCGGTCATCGTCGTGTATTATTTCATATTCTCTGTGGCGCTCGTGTTCGCTCGCCTATTATTGGACTCGATATACGACGCGCACACCGCGACCCGGATTTGTATACGCACGCAACAGTTATTTTCTCTACACGCGCGTTCGGTTTCGCAGTTCGGTTCGGTTTTGGCTATCGGCGACGCCGCCCAGGATCTGGAAACAAGCGGACGGATAGTGTTCAGAACTTCGTTTTATATGCCGTGTCTATTAAAACGCGTACACTCCGTTTTCCCCCTGTTATATTAAATACACACGTTTTTGTTTTCCTTTTGGTGTACGCACGTGTCGGGTACACGCGATTACAACGGCAAAGTATTAAAATCATATATTTATTATGATATTAGATTCTGAGCGGAGTTTTATAAAGCTGCGTTTTTTTTTTTTTTTATGTCTGTACCCGAAAAATCTATCAGAAGGAGTGCTCCGATCTTCATATAGAGTCACAGTCCGTTTCCGGTAGCAAATCGCATCTGAGCATTAGTGCTTTACAGAGGTCATTATACGATTTTCTCAAAAGCGCCTAAAAACAGAACTCAAAGACTACCGAAATATTACATAAAAACGGTAAATCCACCTAAAGGCTATATCTACCAATAATACAATTTCGTATGCTTTATCCTTAGTGTCCAAGTTTCAATAAATCCGTGCAGTATTACTGGTCGTGTCGAGGCAGTATTATATAATTGTTTTTTAACATTTCTCTTGACAGCGACCGTAAACTAAACGATTTCGTATACGTCCATAATAAGACTTATTTTCCGCTCGAATTCTGTTCTGGGTGAGTTCTGGGTCCCTCGCGGCTCCTCCTGCAGGCTCCTCTATCCAGCCATAGTTTACTCTTCCGCCCACCCGCCTACCAACTATATCTCAGTTAATCTTTGACCCAATCTACTTAATCTAATCTAACGGATCAATTAGTCTAATCTAATTGGTCAACTAGTCTAATCTAATTGACACGCGTGTGCGCGTGACAATATTTGGCTGTTGTCATCTCGATGCGTATAGGGGTGAGGTAAGAGAGAGCGTGTTGATGACACCACACACTGACTGATGAATAATTATGTCATTCATACAAATATTAATCATCTTTTATATTGTACACCTTTGAACTTTTTCATTAATTTGTATTGATATATTATTTATTCAGTAAACGATTTTTTTTTTTAAATATATGTTTATATTGTAATAACAAATGCTTATTATGAATTGACTCGAGTAGAAAACATATGAAAATGAGAAAAAATAGTTTAAACGTGTATTAATATTACAAATATAACTTCACATTGCTCTACAAAACTGATGAGGATCGCATTATTCATATAACAGTTTTCGGATGTATAGTATTCCAACGGTTTTCGTCTTTTATTATTCTCACTTACATTATTGTCATCATCATTACAATGACTCGACTGGATGTGAACGATGAGAGGTCTTTGAAAAAAAATCTCAATACATTTTTCAAATCTTGAACCGGAGACGAATTGGACGAAGGTTCGAGGTTATTGCCATCTTATACAAACCAAAGTGTTCGCGACCATAACTGAGGATAACTATGAGAAACTAATTTTTTAAAGTTTATTTTACGAAGCGTTCGATATCGACATCGAGATGAACACCATCGACAGTGATGACTCCTATGCACCTGAATCTCTGTTTTACTTGTGTGAAATAATTTTATTATTTTCAATATTTTGTTTTTTCCTCACGCGGTCAACTCGTACTGCAGGTGTACGCTTCTCGCTAGCCTCATGCCCTCATCGTCAATGGAAATAATGATTACCTACGTATTTAATATTGACATTAAATTTAAATCCCATTTTTAACAAACAATCGTACGTTCTCCGCGAAAATTTGATCGAATTACCTTTTTGATCTTTCAACAACACTCGTGGGTATGTAATCTATTGTAATAGTTTGAAGTTTATATAAAATACAATATTCGGGTATTTCGACTACATGGAAGCTCGACGGAAAAGAACCGTCCGATAAAATGATCACAATGCTAAATCACATTCGACTTTTATACAGTTCATGTCCATAATTATCACCACGTTATCGGATTCGTGCTTAAAATCAGGTCTCAGAGCAAGATGACGGTCCGTAAAACCTAATAACGACGCGATACTATTCTCCACGTCTAATCGCCTAACTGCAGAGCATTATACACTTCAAGAAGCTACATTATCCGATATTAAATTGAAAAATCGAACACCGCTGTCATCAGTACTTTGCATTATTTCTCGAATTTATGTTTCTAACGTAATTATTTCATAACATCCCGTGTAGGAATTTCAATTAACATAGTTCCGCCATCGTTCTCGATTATACCCAAAGTGTTACACAACCCGACCCTATGTTGGGCATACAGTCAGCGGCGGACAATAGCTATTATTGTGAATAATTTAGGGCTGATAATAATAACGTGTTATTAAACACTTGCAATAAAATTAGAATATTTTATTATTTATAAATTGATAATTTTTACCGAAAAATCCAACAAAAATTTGAAAATATTATAAAAAATGTTTGTGCGCTGCGTATTTATTAGAACGTGTAATCGATTATTAAGAGTGCGTATAAAATGGCCTGATGGTTGACAGTTGCAGACACCAAGAAGACCTTGCGTCGTGAATTCGGTTTTCCAATGTGGTATATTATAGTTCAAGGCGTTTATTATTATTGTTTATACAGGTATATACCAACACTAAGTGCGTTAAAGAGAACTTTCAATTTCGTTTATAATTATTATCGAATAACATCGGATAAATACATTTATCGAATTAATATTAGCTCAAAAAATAATATAATGTTCGACAAATTTCAAAACTAAAAAAAAAAAAAAGGGCAAAGAGCCGCGGATGTTGTGGATGTCGCTTAAGTTGCAAAATCATGGGTGTGCTCTCAAAAAGTTTAATTTGTCAAAAAAAAAAAAATCGTTATAATATATTATTATTGTACGTTTCGCAAGTACGCGTTTCGATTTACGTTGTACTGAACGAAAACGAATAAATGTGAGCGATTTAAATTTAATTTTTATATTACTATTAGGGCATGGAAGTTATATAGAAATTAAAATATAGATCAAATAGCCACGAACAAATTGGTAAATAATACAAGCAAAATGTATATTATTAATACGTGCGAAAATCAATTATTATAAACGAGAGAATATAAAGAAATGAACCGAATAAAATTAATTATTTTTGGCGATTCAATTAAGAAAAATGAATAGATGATTAGTGACCTATATAGATATATAATCGTCGAAGAATGTAACATTGTTTCCTTAAACCATATTGCTGAAAAAAAAACCTTTTTCTTTTAAATATTGAACAATATTATCGAATATGTAATAATATTCGATAAAAAAAAACGTATAGATGTGCGTAAAAATATTCAAAATGTAAGAAATATATGCTTTTACATTCTGAGCGTAGCGGGAAATCGGTTGGCTTTATAAAGCTATGTTTTT
The DNA here is from genome assembly GCA_032441835.1 of Slavum lentiscoides. NCBI lineage: Eukaryota > Metazoa > Arthropoda > Insecta > Hemiptera > Aphididae > Slavum > Slavum lentiscoides. Next base: position 5,984,135 of record CM063712.1, on the reverse strand, counting down.
TTTTTTTGCAAAATATTCAAAAATATGCACATAAAATCTCAAGTATAAGATAGAAATTTCATTTTTGTGTTTAAAAAAAAAAAAACGTAATTTTTCTCCTTTAACTGGATACATCTCCGGAACTATTGGTCCTGTAGTAAATTTGAAAATTCCATTGAAAAAATTCGTGAAATTTTTCAGAAAAACGGTTCCAATATAATTTTCTCAAGCACACGAATAATCCTAAAATTTAAAAATTCGAAAATGTCTAAAAAAAAAAAAAAAATTGACTTTTATCTAATGATATTTTTGGCACTCAGAGGTATACGGATAAACTTCATTTTTTGATGGGTAAACATCTGTTACGGCGGCATGAGAGTAAATCTCGGGAAACAGGACGGAAATGTGTAAACTTTCGTCACGACAACTAATAATAATATTTATAAATATTATTAATTAATTTACACACAATTATAAATTGCGTGTAATGTGTAAGCTGTTTGTCACGACAACTAATAATAATATTTATTACCGAAATTACTTCGAATAAACACACCAATATTCACAAATCCCAATCGCGATTCCGTTCCGTTCTTATCGCACACGCGACGTGTACACATCAACGTCTCGAGTACTGGCAGACTCGTTTTTTTTTGTTTTCAAATACTTTCCTGCATCCAGGGCCGTATTTAAGGGGGTGCAAGTGTACCTTGTTGCCCGGGGCGGCAAATTTTTTAATTATTAAGGGGGCGGTAAATTTGTATAGACATAATATGGTGTGTTAACAAAATAAAATATTAAGTGTAATTTTTAGCATAAAAATTGTGTTGCCCCGGGGCGCGAAAAATATAAATACTGCCCTGGCTGCCTCCTTTGAAATCCTGTGACTTTCCCCCTAGGTGGGCGCTGCCCCAGTTTGTGAATCCTTGATCCAAACAAATTAATATTTCGTATCTTTGTACGACACCGAGTTCGGGCCGACTAAAATAAAAACAACAATGTACCGTAACTAAATTACTGTACTATAGTGTTTTAATGTCGTTACACCGAGCCGGGAGTCGTATTATAACGTGATGTATATTGTGACGGCCCCGTTGTGAATGGGCAGCCCGAATGGGATGAGATACGAGCTGCTGCTGCGCCGCTCGTACACGCTGTATCGCGGCAGTGATTAGGATAGGTACACACGCGCGCGTATTACCACCAGCCATGTGTACCACTGAGCGCAGCGTAGTTGTGAATAGTCGGTCGCGTTTTATAGTCGGCCCGAAACGCGCACAACAACGCCGAACTCCCCACTGGCCGGCGCGCGCGTTCCCGCGTAACGACGACAATAATATTTTCCGTGTACGAAAATCGAGGGAGAGAAAAAAAAAAGTACCTAACACGAGACAAAAAAAAAAATTATTTTTCGGTTAAAAAAAAAAAAAAAACAAATGTGTATAATGACACGAGTCCGGAGAGCAGGAGCACAAGGAGGAGGAAGTGTCGACGCGCGCGTGTTGCTTTATACGAGTAAAGTGCGCAGTGATCATCGTCCTGCACGGCGGTTCACACTGCTGCTACCACGCGTGTGCGGGTAATGCGGTAAAAATTGTATACAAGAAGAAGAAACGCTGGCGCGCGCGCGCGGGCTCGTTTTTAACCGGAAGTCACTCACATTAGTGTGGAAAATATTATGTGTATCGCGCGTAGTACCCCACCTCACAACCCCACGCGGCCACAGTGGAATTAAAACGACATCATCGCCGGCTTGTTAAAACGTCACACGATTATAATATTCGTTGACCGCCGCCGCCGCCGCCGCCAGCAGCTCGCATTATTATTATAACGGAAAGATTTGTATTTTTTCGTTTCGAACACGTTCAAAACGCATCGTGCCGGTGGTGTGTTATGAACAGGGCTCGCGAGTCCGTTGCATTTGCACGGTTTTTTGACACGTCGTATATGTCTTATACGGCTGGGGTCAGGCACGTATACAGGGTGGGGGGGTTTGGGGTTCAACTCCCCCGAAATAATTTCTTGTCACATTAAAAAATAATGAGTAAGGAGGAAGAAATTGTTTTATTATGTTGCTGTACAATTTGTATTGCTATATTTTGTAAACCCCCGAAATTTTATTTTGTTTACGTGCCTGGCTGGGGTCATTCTATACATTTGTGCGACACCGAGAGCGTTACCACGACGTCATGAAACCGGCTCTACTCACCGCACGGCCAGTTCCCCCCCCACTTCTATACCGTCGTTGCCAGTCACGTTGGCAGCACGATCTATATATATATATATAGATATCTATAGATATAGTCAAATGGATATGTCTATACGGTGCCGTCCTAACCACCAATAATATAATAATAATATTTGACGCCCACAACCAAAAAAAAAAATTTTACGACTAACGTAATGTCTAATTACATAATTTTATCTATTTTAATAGTAAATACACTCGTCCTCGAAATCATCATATGGATACAAGGGAAATTAATATCTAAAATAAAACAACAAATTTTTTCTTTTTGTCATTCATTCTTTTGACGCCCCCTGCATTCATAACACTTTGGACGCCCTAGGGCACTTGCCCCATTTGCCCCCCCTTGGGACGGCTATGTGGTCTATAGGTACGAGGAGACGAGGACAAAGCTATTATTAATTTGTTTCCGAATGCCTATCGCTCTCTATTCATTTAGTAAAATTATATTTTTGTCAAACTATTTATTTACGAAATAAATTTCTAATATTTTCTCGTAATTCGCATTTAAAATAATAATAATATATAAACAGCTGCGAAATATTATACGCGGAAAGTCATATAAGAAAAATAACGGGGGATTCGTTTTTCGAAAAATGGAAAAACATCGGTTACAAATTTTTTTTATTATTTTTTTTACCAACTGTATATATATATATATATATTAGGGTGGTTCTTAGTTATAGAAATACATTTTTTATTAAGATTTATACGTTCTATATTTAATGTTCTATACATTTTTCGGCTATGTGCTTTAGTTTTAAATTTAAGTTAAAAAAAACTGTAAAACTAACCTCTTTGGCTATTTTTTAACCCTTTTGGGGCATGTGAAGGGGGTGAGTGATCATGACCAAATTTCACCTAAATTACTTTCTCATGGTAATGAACAAAATGTGGGGGTGCGAAATCAAAATTTCGATAGTTCAAAAATAAGGACCACCCTAATATATATATATATACCTACACGCGTAACAATGTACATTTTAATAAATTAATACATCTATTAAATTCCCTTGAGGCATTTCATAGCATCCGTTTTATTATATACGGATTTTCAACGCGATTTCCAATCACACACGCGATTAACGATTCGTTTTAAACGTTTTCTGGGCGTTTAACGTTTTGATGCGCGAATTACCCGCTGTCCTTTGAACGTTTTCTTCTGACCTTGGCTCTAAATGTATACCCATGACACCGCCCGGAATGAGTTAGAGAAAAAAAAAAAAACAAAACCGCTAAGTCGTTTACGCGTTTCACGGTCTACGACTTGTGCGTGAAACTGCATTTTCCTTTACCTTGAAACAGTATAATAATAATTACACTAACGGGCATCTTGAATTTAATTATTAAATTTCGAAACAGATTCTTAACACCGTTGGTAAACGTATATGAATTACGGTGCGTTTTAACGTTTACGAATTGAATACAGATCGATAATAAAATTACATAATAATGGCTATACTGTAAACTGTGGCATTCACGACGAAACGCTTCGCAGGGTCACTATACACCAAAGTATCAACTATCCTGCATATATATATATATATAATTTATATACGGTACAATGGCTTAAATATTAAAAATTCTATTCAACAGATTTAACTCGAATCGTTATATATGTATATATACGTAATTATAATAAAAAATTTTAACATAATAATAATTATTATTATTATTTTAAACGCTTTTCAGAAAAAAATTACTTGATTTTGTAAAACGCAAAGAGACGTAATATTATACTGTGTGTGTGTGTGTGATTACCTGTTATATTGAATATTAGTGGTAATAGGTATAGTCGTGTATAATTTAATTCAATTTAATATATTATATTTAGGCGTCTCGACTCTCGAGCGAGTTAATAAAACCTGTAAACGTTAAACATTTGTTTTTTTTTTTTTTTTGTTTACCATATAAAAATTTGAAAATATTTTAAACGACCGAAATATTAATTATACGTGTGTGTACTCTTTAATTGCGGATAACACATTGAAAATACGGTTTATTGTTTTTAAAAAAAAAAACTCGATCGCATACTGGAAAACGTTACAGTGGCGTAATAAGTTCAAACCCCCAGGACTTTAAAAAAATTGTGATATTATTATAAGGCCCGTTGCGCGTTATAACATGTTTTAATTTTTACACTCTACAACGGTGCACAGGTATTGTGTGCACTATCGGCTCCTACTCATAAATTCCTTCATGCGCCGTTTAAAGGGATGGTTTTAGTGTTGGTTATTTTTTAAACCCCCAGAACAAATTTAAATGTACGCCACTGAAACGTTATGATATATTTTATATAAACGATATTGTATTGTTAACGTATATATATATTTTAAAATGAGTTGGATTAAGCGAATCGTACGCAGAAAATTGGTGAAATTTCATTGTACGTTTGAAAGCAGTTCGGGGTTGGCGGCGTTACGTTCCTGCACGTGTGCACGAGCCTGTGCGAATACGATTTAGAGTGGCCCACTGTTTCCTGCGGAAATCGAGCCCAAGAGGTTTTTCTGTCGGCTCTTCATTAATAAAATACCGTTTTGTTCGTCCAGTTTTGAGACTTTCCATTCGTTTTTCCGCACGTCTCGTTCACGTGGAAATCGGCGTTGTTAAAAACGCGACGGTGTGTTTCCGCGGTGGTTTGCGCGATTCGAGTCTCGGTGGATTCCGAAGGGATTTCGCGAAGGCGTGTATACCCGCGTTATAGAGTCGCGTTTTCCCTGTTCAAAGGAAATAATAAAGAATAGCGCGTTTCTAGTGTGCGTGTGTGTGTGGGAGCTGTGTTGCTCAGGACTGCTGGTGGTAATCGTATATTGCAGGGGAGTGGACTTTATCGTGCCGGTAACGATTCGCACGCGGCGATTGAGTCGAACATCGATCATTTTTCCACGTGCACTATTTCGGACCCGTGTTTGATCAAATAAAAAAAAAAAACGATGAATACTTACTCACCGCTCTCTATGAGAAATTTAGGAGGGCATGTCCCTCTCCTCCTCCCCCCCCCATGACTCGCAATAATAATAAATATTAAGGGGATTGAAAGCGGGTATTTTCTCTTTTTGTCTTACACGCATGAAACATAGCAAAATAGACGTTTCGTACTTTCAACGTACCGATCGATCTATTGGTGCGATAAGAAATCTGAAAACAGATTTGAATTCCTCGTAAATTTTACTACAAAACGACTTTCCCAATTTTTTCATTTTTTTTTTCATAAACCCTTAAAAAAATTAACCGAACAAATTTTTAAAAAAAAATTGTTAATAATTCATTTTTGAAGGTCTTTAAAAAAAAATGAAAAAAGTGGGAAAGTCGTTTTGTAGTAAAATTCACGAGGAATTCAAATCTGTTTTCAAATTTCTTATCGCGTCACTACATCGATCGGTACGTTGGAAGTACGAAACGTCTATTTTCCTGTGTTTCATGTGTGTAAGACAAAGAGAGAAAATACCCGCTTTCAATCCCCTTAATACGCGTGTGCGCGCGTGTTAACCGCGGCGAAATGCGAATAAAACTATAATATAAACCTCGGCGGAATAATAATAATAATGTGTAGGTAATCGTGTCCGGACTGTTCGGCAGCGACGAAAAACGAGTCGGTAATAATAATAATAATAATAACTTTTGTGCATGGGTTATACGATTATACCGTGTGTGTGTGTGTGTGTATACCGTGTGTATTAAACATACCGTGTGTTGTGTGTATCAAACATACCGTGTGTATTTGTTCGGCGGCTTGGGCAGGCCGCTAGCGCGGTGGCGGCCGGGGGGCACAATATCGTATACGGAACGCGCGTGTGTGTACACACGAGCCGGCGGCGGCGGCAGAGCAACGTTGTGCCTTGCACCTCACACGCTCGTGCCCGCTAATAATAATCAAAACGTATAAGCTAATCACCCTAAGCACGCTATGTCTAATAATACGTAATAATAATATATGCAACTAGGCGAACGGCACACGATATACGCAAAGAGTGTATAACGCGTACAAAACATATTGTAATATAATACGTATACGCGTACGCCCAGCCGGCGCGATTAGGAGTAGTTGTCTTTCGAAAACATTCTACACTTTCATACTACCGCGTCTATATTTATAATGTGCTATGTGCATAGGTTAGGATAGGTGCGAGGGGTTTTCGGCGGAATCATTCCACCGGAAAAAAAAAAAGCAAAAAAAAAAATTGTTCTCGCTATTTGAAAACGTTGAAATTGTAATTTGTCAATAAATTGTGAAAAAATTAATAGCGAATTTCAGCGCGTTATTATATAATACTAGCTGACCCTGCAAACGTTGTTTTGCCAAAAAAAAACAATCATCAAAAAAATTTTTTAAAAAAAAACAGTTTTTCCACAATTATTTTTCGTAAAAACCTTCTCCTGGCAATTACGAACAATTGAAAAAAATTTGAGCCAAATCGGTCCAACCGTTCTCAATCGATGAATTTTTATACATTTTTGGCTCCGTTTTTATACAGGTATATAGATTACTATAGTCGAGAGTTCGGAAACTTGAGCGTTTCAATGTGTTATACAATATGCATGTACACGCTAGATACATAAATAATCGATAAACATTTTTTTTATTCCACTTGATTGTAGAAAACGCGAGAAAATAATTCTGTACGAGGAAATCCGACAGCCTCTTAAATATCGAATCGAGCGTTATTATATTATCTCTTGAAAAATCTTACTATTCGCATAAAAACCGCGGTAAACGACATGACGATTAACGCGGAAGAATAGTTTTAGATATTGTTTTACCACGACAACAGCAATAATCGGCGAGTTGATTTTGTTTTTAATTATGCGGCATATTGTTCCATAAAAAAATTACTCGTAATAAAATATAATACATAAAATATTTTTATTTCGAACGTTTCTATGAACACCCAACCCCCTCTCCTCCCAGGAAAAAATCGTTTCCACGCCACTGCATGTAACGTCACTGTAATAACGGTGAGGATGGGCAAGTTAACAATTTTTTTTTTAAGAAGATGCTACACATTTCGAATAAGAGACTAAAAACTGATTTACGTGAACATAAAACACCGGGGTTACAATCAAAATAAAATGATCGAATTTCGGTATAGAAGAGAACTTAATCTATGATGTCGTAGCGTTTATATATATTTTTTTTATAAAGTCATTTTAAATAAAGTAATTAACTGTTAAACTTTTATGACGTGTGTTTTTTAAGAGTCGTATCTATAAAGAATCTACTAAATCGACGTTTACTGTATTCTTCTAGACAGTTTTCAATCGAACGATTGGTTGGCAGGAATTTCCATGCGCATCTCTTGCTTTCCTATTCAAACCTCGACACGATCTACATTCTTAGTCTTCTACAATCCGGTTAATGTGTATTGTAATCGTGATCATCCTCTGGGATTTTTTTTTTTTACAACCATCCCTTCTAAGATCAGTCCGAGTAATCCTTCGTGTTACATGACCTATCCGTTCATTTTGTCTTTTCTTTTTACTTTTCCACAGTGATCTATTCTTCTCGAAACCGTTTTTAAAAATTACTTACTCATTTACTACAAAACGGACAAAGAAAAACTTTACAAATATTTTTTTTAAATATAATTTTAGGACCATCCCTAATAGCACAAGGAGTCCTAGGGAGATCCTACAGAGTGTTTTTTTCACTCCAGGAATGCTCCTCCAATGATCCGAATAACCTATCCTATGGAGCTCCAAAGTGGGACTCTTCGGGAACATACAACTTGGACTCCAGGTTAGTTCCTAATAATATAAGTAAGTATGTAAGTATATTACTGAATATGTTACTAAGTACCCAATCAAATTAACTAATATATTAATATATGATTTATAATCATATAATATTAATATGTAAATTAACATTGAATTATAATGAGCCAATTTAGTACTCCCTTGGAGTTCCAGTAAACTCCAATTCAGTATTCCTAATTGGGAATAATACCGGATAATTAAGAACACGTTTAGTACTCCCTTGGAAGTCCTATGGAATTCCATACCGTACTCCATATTAGGAACAAAACCGGATCATAATGAGCAATTTTAGTACTCCCTCGGATCTCCTTTGGACTCTAATATTGTACTCCTATTTGGTAAGGTACTGGGAGACTCCCGTATGCCTCCGGGACTCCCAGTGCTATTAGGGATAGTTGAGAATTAAACGTATTTTAAAACGCAAATTTACTCGCGTACACTGTATTGACACAAATTAATTGCCCGACGAATTAATCGCCGTTATGACGGAACGGAACGAATCGCATGAAATTGCAGTGTCTCCGAGCTTAACGCGTTATTCACTACTACGCCAATATGTCGGTAGAGAGCATCAATAAAATTGTTTCGCTTCTTTTGCCAATGAACATATAATATTTCGTATGGGATATGACGTGTACATTAGGCATCTAACACAGATTACGCAGAAGGTCGTAATATAAGTCGATGCTAAAAAAACTACATTTGTTTTTCTTTACACTTCAACCTTGGTTTTGGTATATACACTTACTTCAAATTACCGACCAGCGTGGTAAAAGACGTACGCGTGACACGCACTCATCCGCCAGTGTAGAGCCGACACACAGCGTTGTACAACACGATAACATCGATTTAACACAATCATTTGGTATTTTTCAAATGATATATGCGCTCGGCGCGTTGCCCAGTACCATAATTTTATGGCGATCTCGTGCAATAGTAATACGCGTTATAATGACGGAATAACATATATTACGATAAAGTACGTTTAAATCGTTCAAAACGTTGTAGGTATGAAATTCATGCAATTTATGTGTTTTTTGTGTGTGTGCAGTGCGACTTTTTTTTTTTGTCTATAAATTAAAACAACGAACGAACGATTTTTTTTTTTTTATACTTGTGCGTCGCGGTCGTGCAACATTTTTGACACAAACTCGTGACATCGCATGTGTTCGCATAATTTGTTAAACAAAACGTGTATATGATGGCGGCTGTGTTTATAGTAATTGAAAGAGTTGCGAGAACGTTACTCTTGCAAAGAATTAAAGAAAGGAATAGCTTAAGGAAATGAAAAACCGTCTAATAGAAAAATTACGTGTTTTTTTTTTTTTTTCGTTTATTATTATTGTTTCTTTGTGAGAAGTTTTTTGTTTTTAATTTCGTTTCGTTTTTTTTTCGAAAAGTTCTTAGTCACCCAAAATTACCGCCCAAAAGATAACCCTTGTATTTAAAACTACCGTATAACTTTAAATTAGAGTTGTTAATGACGACATCGGTCACGGAGGTCTCGTGTACTGTTTTTTTTTTTTTATACTCATTGGGTTAATATACGTATATATATATACGCAATATGTATAATATAGGACCCTGAAACGTAGGAAACGAGACATTTGCAAAGTACCTGGCACAAAAAAACGAGTCAAGCCACGCACATTTTCCGTACGTACGCATTACAGATAGTAAACGTGTAAAGCGCGTATGTTTTCATTTAAATACCGTATCGTGTTTAATAAATCTACATAAAATTCGTTTTGCTTACTTATTTAGAATTTTTTAATATTCCAGTGAAATTCGAAATAAATTATTTGACGCAATGACAAAAACGTAATGAATACCATTTAAAACGGTAAAGGATTTTTTTTTTTTTTAAATAGAATATATTATTTAAACGCCGAGTATTAAAAAATATTTTACTCTACTTATAATTATTACTGTACATACAATAAATATCCAGGACAATTAAAAGAAATTTATTTATATATCCTTTAAATTTTTATTTAGTCTACGTTCGAACATTTTAAACGTTATTTATGGTTAAAATAAAATTTAATGATTAAAGTGGTCTGTTACAAGCGTCTGGGCGTTACAAAACGATGATACTTAATAAAAAATACGGACGTAATCAAATGATTATTGTAAATATTTACAATATTTTTTTATCAACCACTTTTTTTCGAAATTTCATTTACGTGCTGTACAATACGTAATTAATACCCAGCCAGTAACATATGCGATATTCCTTACTATTTGCATTGATAGAATTATTTGGTTGATATTCGGCTACTGGACTTTGTAACTGAATTGAATTATACACGACGTCCACTATCGAATCAGTATCTTCAATAGTGTCATCAAATAAAAATTGTTTCGAGTTATATAAACTTCCGTCACAGCAATCATTTTTGCAGTTTGATCCAATTGAACGACACGAATTAAAATCATTTAAAAGCAAACATTTTAAAGAAGAAATAAAATTAGCACACGTCGGTATTATATTGCTGACACCATGACTTCTGATTAAAACAGAAAAAATTTTCCTATGGTGTTCTTTGTTAAAATTTCCTTAAAGTATAAATTATTGAACCCGTCGTCGTTCAGTATAGCCGCTTACAAAGTGTTTATAGCCCTTTTATTGTTCTAACCCAATTAGTAACAGAAGGTTAGGTTAGGTTAGTACACAGTGTTGTGTTCCAGTATATTATATTTTCTTTTTAACTATATTTTTATTAACGCTTACAAATTTACAATCGTATTACACGGCGAATGAAGGTGAAAAATGTAAAATATGAAAAATGCGCAAAAAAATTTACAAAATTTTCCAAAAAAAAAATTGTTTCCGTATGCGTTTAGAAACGTTCGCATATACCGTTAAATTTATTTACCAATACACCACTGGCCATGCCCGGACTGGGACACTGTGCTACTGTTCTACAGCACAGTAGGCCGCACGCCTCAATTTTGTTATAAAACAATTGAGTTTTTTTTTTGAAAATTTTTGTAATCGATTAAACGCGTATTTTTGTGTACGTTTGTTCTGATAAATCGCAAAACATGCGATTTGTCTGCAAGTCAAGTCGAGTTAGTTGCGAACGAGTATTTAGCAAGTTGAAAATTATTAAAAACCCGCTTACGATCTTCCATTATCCAATGAAAACTCGGAAACATTCCTTATTCTTATGTCCGTGGAAAAAGAATTAATAGAGGAAGTAGATGACTTTGATGATATTTTAAATATAATTAAAAATGTATCTCCTGCAATGTCCAAGTCGTTGTCATCCTGACAAGTTTTGTATAAAATAATAAAGTATATATAGGTAATATATAAAATATGTATACAGTAATGATTTTATTACGATTTATATATACAATATCCTTAATTTATAATACGACTTTCAAACAATACTTTCATGCTCATGCAAATAAATGTATTTATTTTAATTTTAATATTTAATAAAATGTATTGGTTTTAATGAATGTATAATAGCTAAGTACAGGAATAGTGTGGAGAGAAAGTAATAAGGCATAGTGTCTACATCAATTGGTTAGACGGAGACAGAAAACACGGGTGTCACGTTTTCTTAAACAGAACACACGGAGTAATACTATGCCAAAGGCACCGCGGGGATGTTGGTTTTCGGTAAACGTAACAGATAAGAATGTACAAAGGCGAGATTAAATAGTTTACTTTTTGGATTGTAATTTAAAACTTCTGGCGAGGAAAACAATTTCGGAGGGGGGGTTTTTATATAAGAAAAAAATAAAAAAAAAAAAAGGTCTTTAAAAACCGTTTTTATACCTAAATTTTTTTTTTATATTGTATCAATATGGGGGCCGCCTGGGCCGGTGTCCTCCCAGTCTCCGGTCCTGCCACTGGCGATAGCGGCGTGTATACGCGGCGTCGCGCATGTTTTTAGCCTTCTGGCGGTCGGCGCGAGAAAACGCCAGTGCAGCGGGGGAACGGCGTGTGCCCGCGCGCGTCGAAATATATATACAAAAAAAAAAAAACACACACCGCGCTGCACGGCGACCGACCCTGTACGCGTGCAGTATCGAAAAACGAGGTTATACGCGTTTTCCATATTATTATATTTATATAGGTACGCGCGCGCGCGGGTATACGCATGAACGGGCCGAGTTTAGTGAACTGTGCAATGGATGTCTGTGTAATAAAAATCGGCATCGCCGCCGTCGTCACCGAGCGCTCCTCCAAGGATGAATTCACATTAATTAAACTCTCGTTTCCCGCACTGTGCAGCAGTGATTCTTGTTTATATTGATTTTCCTCCGTTTTCGGGTGCTCGAGCGCCCGCCGCCGCCGCCGCCGCCGCGGTGTGTGTGTGTGTTTTTCATTTTCTTCGTTTTCATTAAAAAAAAAAATTTTTTCTTCTTCTTCTTCTCTCTTTCATTTATACGCGCGTTCTTTTTTGTCTCGGTCGTTCTTGATTATTCGTGGTCCGTGTTTTTTTTTTCTTTCTCTTTTTTTTGTTTCTTCGCGCGAGCGTTACCCTGCGCTGCACTACTGCAGTATTATATACCGCGGAGTGTTCGGTGATTGAGCGTATATATATATATAGTGCGGATGAACGAGGGAAACGCGCTAAAAATACATAAGGAAACTGTGTGTGTGAGAGAGAGAGAGACAAATTGTGTTCGATAACGCGATCCGTTTTAAATGCTTTATAAATATAAAAATAAGAAACGCGTCGTTCGTATATAATTGTCACCGCGGTGAATGGCGGCGGTTCAGGCGTTATATTATATTTATAGGATACCTATATACTCCGGTTTATTTTCATTGTTTTTTTTTTTGATTTAGTAAATTTTCACGGTTCGTACGCCGCCGCTCGTTTACTCGCGTTAATCGTATTAAACATGAGTTATAAAAAGAAAAAAAAAATAATAATTGAAATTCATTTGCTTTTTCCACATTCTCGGTCGCCGAGCGTATACTACGCCCGGAGCAGGGTAGGAGGGGCAATGGGACAGGGAGGATCCAAGGGGGAACCCCGCGAGGTCGAGTCCTCCCCCTCATCGTTAACGAAAAAAAAAAAAAGACAGTTCTATTTGTATTTATATTTTATGTATTATTATTTTATCAGTGGCGTAACTTAAAAATTTGGGCCCGGGAACAATAAGTGCGTTTCAATGAAACGAAAAAAAAAATTTTTTTTCTACGGAGTTTTCACGTGATATTTAAATGCAGACCGCGATTATACAATAGAATTTTCCGATTTAGATTCAATCGGTTTTTGTGAAATCACTGTCTAATTTTGGAAATTTGCCGTCTCTTAATTTTTGTTCCATTACGATTTTAATTTTATTTATGTTAAATTCGTTATCATTTTTATTTTCGTTTCAATATAATTTTTTGCGCTTTTGTGCTTAACTCATATAGGTTTTACTCGTTTTAACCAAATATATATTATTAATAATTGTAGACAAAAGTTTCATAAAATTTAAGTAGGTTTTTGAATTTAAAAAAAAAAGAAATTAAATAGTATAATTTTTTTTTTTAATTTTTATAATAGTACATTGACACATTGTTTTACTTCGGGCCGCCTGAGCGCACGGGCCCGCGAGTGCGACCGTACCCTCTGATCCCTTTTAGTTAACGCCACTGTATTTTATCATAATACGCGGTAACAGAATGTCGTTTATGTTACCATTTATAAACATATACCGCTACTCGGAGCCGGATTTAAAAAACATATTGGTGGTTGGTCCTTGGGAGGGGGGTATAAAATGAAAACGGACCCAGCCAAACGTTATACGGCTTTCCGTGGGGAGTTCTAAAATACAAAATACTGCAAACTCGTCGATATTTCGGTCTTATAAAAATAAGAGAATTAAAAATTACATTAGTCACCTACGTATATACTTTGTTTAAACATTTAAATTGCACACTTTGATATTTTAACGCTATATAATAATATTCAATAATTTTTACTTAAAATATTACACAATTGTGTTTGAATTATAATATTGTTATAATTCTCATATTACGTAATACTTAAACGCGCAGTCTTATTTAAAACATATTTTCCTCGCTTGATCTTTGGCAAAAGACAATATTAGAGTTTGGTTAAAATCAATTAATGGTAATAATGTATTAATAAATCACGCTCAGAAGATATAACTTTTAAATGGTGGTCTATCGATGAGCTAATATATATATATATATACTTATTAAGCAATATTTGCTCTAAAACTTGAGGTGAGACACTGCCTCATTTGTCTCACCCGCCACTGTGTATGGACAAAATGGCCGAACTAATTTATTTATGAAATCATCCTGTATGTAAATATAGACTAAATGCGAAGACTGATTATCAACTAACACAACAGTTACCTATTTAATATTTATTCAGAGTCTGCATATATTGAAGTATAAAAAGGCATATATATATAAGTATATAAAATATTTTAACTGAGGTTTTCTCATGGCGCTCTTGATAAAAATTATAAAACTGATGACACCTTTTCTTTTTTTTTTTTTTTTTAATAAAAATAAATAAAACCACAAAAAATGTGTAACGTACGTATAATATTTCCAATATATTTTATATATAATTTTTATAAATTATTCATATTTATATAATGATTTATCGAAGACATTACATTTACGGGACAGATGAGCCTGCGAATCACTGCACTTTTTAAAAATCTCAGAATCGAACCAGACACGGTTACTCTCCTTTTCTTTTTCCACATTGATTTTTCTTCGGCACTTGCTTTTTTTTATCACAGCGACCGCCGAAAACCCAGCTTCGCAAAAATAAGAAGTTCGAAACTGAATTCAAAATATACATGTTGAGCTTTATCGCTCAGAAGGGAATATTATTCATGTTTTATTGAAATTCGAAATTTATTTTTAGATCAAATATTAGTCGGCGGCACACGCTTTGGGAACTTCCGGTATACAATATATGTAATATGTATAATACGTTTTTTTTTCCATTAATTTATGAATCTAAACTGTTATGCGTATCAGTCAAAAATTGAAACCGATTACGAATTATGAAAGTTGCCGTTATAACTATCGATCGTAAATTATGCGTATTACGTTAATATAAAACAATCGAACGCAAATTATTTATTTATTTTTTTTATTTCTCCAATATACCAGTTTTACTAGTTTTATGATATAAAATTACTATAATAAACGTTAAAAACGATTAAAAGTAGAGTATCAAAATAATAATAATAATAATAATATTCGGAATTCACATTCTGTACAATTTTTATTGCGGAATCGCGTGAGAACGACACATTTTCATCTCGTAACAAAACATCTTAAATTTGATATGATTATCTCTTCCTTTAATACTATACCAATCGTCCGTCCTATACATACAATTAATTCAGTATACGAATAATAATTCAGCATTCAAAAGTAGAACTTTTTATTAAATTAATTTTTTGAAATTTGTGTACCCCGCCTAATATATATTACAGGTACGATACTTTGATTTTTTTTCTTTTTGATTTTCGTTGCATGTCCGATTGTTTTATGTAAGATATGTGACGGTATTATCGAATTCAAATTTTACTGTTGCATTCCGTTTTTATTTTCCAAAAAAACTAATTAAAAATAATTTAGTACGAATAAATGCGTTTGAAAAATATAATCGAACTATCGACGTTTTATAGAACAATTAAAACGAGCCAGAAATAGATTATATTAAATACTTTAATTTTTATATTATATTCGATGATCGACGATCTTAAGAATGACAATTACTGAAGTCGTAGTTAACAACGTTCGTGGCTCATCCAACACGAGATAATAATTGTTTTATGCCTAATAACAATGAAATGTAAATATTTGGTGCTACCAACGAGTCGAGTAATGGTTTAATAAATTTAAAAAAAAAACGAATTCTTATTATTTCTAGTAATTATTGAAAATATCAACAAACGTGTTTAGAGTTTAAATTATAATAAAGCAAATAAAAGTGTAAAATATGAGGAAAAGGTCTATTACCGTAGGCACTTGTAGCACTTCGTTATTCAATTAATTTGCTTGTTTCTTTGTCGTTAATTATTTTATATTGATTCCATTTCATAGCTTGTACTGCATGTACTGCACACAGTCGCATAATATTCGTTACGGTGACTCGCTATTTTTTATGACAAGAAAGAGAAAGAAAAGGGGTTTTTTTAAATACAGTCATGGTACATGTATACACAATACAATTTCGATTATGTTATACTACTTATCGTTTACACTCTAATTAGTAATTGCTTGGAATTCGTTTGACTGTGAAAAATCATGCGATTTACAAGTTATATAGATGCTTTTTGAGCGTAGTTAAAATAATCGTTTTATTTTTTAAATTGTTTTCATTAAAATTGTTCATTACAAATCGAATGATAGTTTAAAAAAAACATAAAGAAATTAGTAATTTAACGCGTTTTTAATTCAAATGTTAACAATATTTTTACAATTATAAATTTTAGACAGTATTTGAACTATTATAATCATCTACAATTAACTGTAATATACATATGAACTCGATTTAATGATTTATTATTTGATAATAATAATATTTATATCTCGGTTTCCGTTCGTTCGTCATGATTTTTAAATTATTAGGCAACGTAAAATCGTTATAGATAACCACATTCAAACATTTATTTTTAATTTACACACACACACACACACACTACTGACGCCTGAAAATAAAAAGTTTGAACACGATGTAAAAATTATAGGCGTTAAACATTCGTCTCGCTATTTTCACTATTTTTCATTAAGAAAACAACGATAATTCACCATAATATTCTGAACAGAACTCGATTTACTTTAGTGTTTGAAACTGTCGAGTCTTTAAAAAAATGAAAAAAATGTCCAAGATTTTCTAGACGTTATCCGTTACATATTATAATGTATAGTAAGAAAATGATTCAATTGACTCCGCGTTCGAATTTCCTGGACATAATATCGAAAAATCTAAATCTAAATCTAAAAAAAAAATAATAATAATAACGGACAATATATTATATATATATAAGTACAGTAGCATGCAGTCGTGTATTGTATTTGCATAGAATATGTCAAAAATAAATAAAAATAAACGAGGTAACAACGTTATAATATATTATTTACCTGAAAGATTTACATTCGTCAATGATATTGTTTCTACCTAAAACCACAGATAAGATAAAATTTTATCTTACCTGTGCTAAAACCAACTATTGAACCTGTGTTGCTTCTATTTGTTGTGATACGCGTATCTAACATGACCGGGGTTCGGGACTTCGAAGCATTTAAAATAATGAAAATAAAAGCTATAAAAAAAATCACTTAAAAACGTCATTATTAACGTTTGAATAAGCGAAGGAAAAGGTCAAAACGAGCGAAAAAATAAAATAAAAATCAATTTCGGAAACTCCCCTCCTCTCTTCATCTAAAAAATGTGTTTACGGTATCGTCCCGTCGTCAAAGATTCCCAAGTATTTCCCTCTTCTTATATATTATATATAAAATACAATATTTGTGCTTACGCGTGCTGCGAGTGGTATACATTTTTCTAACACTACAAAAACCGAATAAAATACCGTACGACCGAATTTTTAAGAAATATTTTTTTATACCGTTTAATCGTTAAATAATAATACGCTTTTATAAATACTAAAAAACTTGAAACTTTTTAACTTTTGATTGCTGAGAACATTTTAACTTGCAGTGTTTCTGAACGGCGAATTCGAACAAAAAAAAAAAAACAAAATAATAAGCGCATTCTAATTTCATATTTGTTTATATATTATTGTTACATATACAGTGCGGAACGTGGATACGAGTCGAAATAAATGCCATTTCCTTTCGAAAATCTCGATTACTCGAAAGAAAATATAGACGGATAATAACGATTACTTATTCTTACTGATACCGAACAATATAAAGTAATGTGGACGATAAAGTTTATACTTGATTCTAAATGCAGTAGAAAATACTATTGATAATAGCGTGTTTAAAAACTAAAAAACTCAAAGTTAGCTATCAAAATATTTCTTAGTTGTAACAACGTACACATTTTTAAATAATAATTTTAGAACAACAACAACAATAATAATAATACACACTGTAATTTATACGTAACAATAAAAATATACATTTTAAAAACCCACCGAGTCGATTTTTTTCCCCTAAGACCTTGGACAGTTCGAAAACCTTAGTAAGTACAAAAAAAAATTGCATTTCTATTGAATTTCGACTTATAAAGATTCCGGTGTTTATGGCGTATATTTTCCAACGGCACTCTGCTAGATTTTATTTCGAGGCAAAAAACCGAAAATAATTTCGTCAAAGGCCCCGTGTTATAATTTAACGCGTGAAAAAAAAACCAAATACAGTAGAAACCGTTTATAACAACTGTCGAGGGACCAGCAAAACGATAATGTCATCAAAACCGATATATTAGTCGTTATAATCGAAATCAAAAAAAAACCGAACCGAAATCAGAACCGATAAAATCATTAAGTTTCAGTCCCTGCTTGTATATATCTCATTAATTTTTTCCACGTGACAAAAAGTTACCTATAGCTTAGTCCTCGTCTCCTCGTACCTATAGACATATCTATATATATATATAGATCGCGCTGCCATCGCCGTTCCAATGTAACTGGCAACTACGGTATATGTAGAAGTGGGGGACCTGGCCGGGTGGTGAGTAGAGCCTAGGCTTGCTATTCGTCCCGATTTGACCCGATTTGAAAGTTTGTCCCGGTTAATGGAAGCTGAGAGAAAATAACTTAAATAATAAAACATAGAATAATATTGTACACGGTATGTGATTATCGTATTGTGTTATCTAAATTACTATTAGTCTAAAATTTAATTTTAAAATGATGTAAAAAAATTGTATTGGTTAATACATTTCTAAATAAAAAAAACGGATATACTCATTTCCATATAACATATAACTATAAAAAAAAAAAAAAGGTTATTCAATACGATGTCCCGGTTTGGTGATTTCAAAATCTGGCAACCCTATAGTAGAGCCGGGTTCATGACGTCGTGGTAACGCTCTCGGTGTCGCACAAATTTATCAAATGACCTCGGCCATAAGACATGTACACGTCAAAAAAGTCAGTGAGGGATTCAACACCCATCCCCCGTGTGTGTGCGTTACTTTATCCCTGGGAAAACGAAATGTCGGTCGCTGCGGCGGGGACGAGACGGTTTGCGGGCGAAGAACAGCCGGTACAACGGCGAGTACGGTGCTAAAAGGGATTTAAGAAGAAGGAAGTCCAAGACCCGTTCCGAAGATAGAGAGAGAGAGAGTGAGAGAGAAAAAACTTTGGCTATCCGCAGCGGTACAACGCGCGCTCGCGTATATGTTTTAAAACGTTACCGCCGCCGCCGTCAGCGGTGGTGCCGTCGTCGGCGGGGGCCGTAATATTCTATCGATTTGCATTTTTTCATATTAATTACGTTTCTCGGGCGCGTTTTATTTTCTTCCCATTGTTGTCGAATCGTATCCGTTCGTGTGGCGGACGGGCGTGAGGAACAAGTGCTTATACCCCTTCTCTCGTCGTACACACACACACACACACACACACACATGTGCAGATGGCGTGAAACGGAACAACGGCGGCGGCGGCGGCGGCGGCGGGGCGACGACGACGTCTGACCGAGAGGTAATCACCGGGTGTAATAATAATTATTAATAACCCCGCGGAGCGCTGCAGGGCGTTGTCAGCGTATTTTTATTTTATTATTTTTTTTTTCCACTTATTCTCTCTCTCTCTCTCTCTCTCTGTGTGTGTGTTCGCCCGTGTACATCAATCGACGACACCTAGTCCGCCGAATCGTTGTACGCGTTCGTTTCGTATACGGCGGCGTGCGTGCGCGTTTTTTTTTTTTTACAAATTGAAAAAAAAAAAAAAATTAAATAAATAAAAGATTATTATAATCGAACGGCGCACAAAGACACACGCCCACGTAGAAAAAAAAACTCGATATTTTTTCTAATACATATCGATTATTATTTAAAACGCTATTTACACGTCGTCGTCAACGTCTGTCGGACGGTGTGTTTTCGGGGCTCACGCGCGCCCGCCCGCCCGTCATCGGATACACCGGTTCGCCGCCACCGACGATTGTGTGCGTGTGCGCACTGCTCGTCTACAGAATATATTATGATTTTTTTTTTTTTTTATTATTAAACAAATAACAGTGTGTTTTTGTGTGCATTTGTTAAACAGGAATAACACGCGATTGTAAAATAATGCCGCGCGTCCGGCGCCGCGTATACGCGGGCTGTACGCGGCCGAATTCACGTTATCCGTTCCGTAAACGTTCCGTTGTTTTTTTTTTTCCACCCCGGAGGGCGTGTACGCGAGCAGTGACGTAGATCGTGGGGGACGGGGGGAATAGACTACGGTTATATATATTTCTTTAGAATCAAACACCAGGTAGAGAGGTTGTTATTGGAAGACCACTCGTAGATTTTCTCGCCATTTTCATCGTTGTCAGAGTAACGCCACGATCGATGGTGACTATTGAAATCACCCGTGAAGACAGTTGCGGGTGTGCTGAAGTGTTACAGGAGTGTTTGTTGGCCGTCTTACGTTTGGTGGTTTGTAAATATTCTGTACGTCGATTCCAGCTACTTTAGTTGTAGTTGTTGAGATGTCGTGTGTTACGAGAGTATCCGCGGGTTGCCAGTCATTATAATATAGTTTCTCTTACACGCGTTGCTGATCCATACCCGCGATCGTAGGTCGCGTCGGCTAACAAGAAACCCGACACGTGTCCTCTAGCTCGTAATTGTTCTTCATTTGAGGCATGGGTTTCCTCGAGTAAAATCACATCGATTTCATGTATAGATAGCAGTTTAATGAGGTAGTCTGTTTTTCCTCTGCTCATTCCTTCAGTATTCAGTTGGAAAATGCCGAGTTGAGGACCTACATTCCGAGTCCGGTTGTCCTGGAAAGGACTGTTTTCTGGTGACTCCGACCTGTGAGGGTGGGGGGAGTCCATTGTTTATCGTGAGGTTGACAAGAAAAACCACAGGTACGATTGCCAAAAGTTGATAGAGCTTTAGCCGTCTAGGACGCTGCCCGGGGTGCACTACGTGGAAACGCTCTATCTGAGCACCCCAATAGATCGTTGATTTCGATTCTGGGCGGAGCTGCTTCGCGTTGCGATACGCTTTGTAGAAAATAAATTTGAAATGCTCGCGAGAAGAAATTGCGATTCGAAGATTTTTTTTTGAACATATATAGTCGAAGTAACGAACGACTGATATTGTTTAAAATTTTCGCGCCTTTAAACCGAAAATTACGGATTACGAATATCTCGAAACATGTAATTTGAGCTATAAATAGCCGAAAATAATTAAAAGAAATTTTTTTGAAAAATGTGTGGCGTTAAAACGGTTCAAAGTTACGTATTTGGTGAACAGTTCAGGTTTCTATGGCCATTAGTTTCGAATTAATAACGATAATCGACCTTTTACGAAATCGCGTTTTTACCGGTTTTACGTAATTTTTCGGTAGTTTTTTCTGACAATTTGAAAAATTATTGAGAAAATCGTAAAATGACTTCTTTAAATACCAACTATGTGCAATGCGCTACCGGAAAATAATGCTACACGTGAAGTTCGTAGCACTTCTTCCGGTAGAATTTTTGGGTGCAGACATAAAAAACACATCGTTGTACAACCAATACATTCCTCGCTCCGCTCACAAACTGAAAAAATGTTTTTAAAGTATATTTATATTGATCGGAATAAGACAATATTTCTGATCTTATTCTTGGCTTCAGAACCTTATCGTTGGGGTACGTCTTCGATTCGGGCGGTGGCACATTTTTTATGAACCGCCAGCATCCGTTCAGTCGATTCTAATGAACACATAAAATTAAATACTAAGGCCCACCAACGTCTCCAAACCTCGTTCTCGCGTATTCGCCACCGTATGTTGTTGACGTACAAGCGCACGATATCCACGCTGCGGCCCCTTTTTATTTTTCACTAAATTTCAACAGTGATGCTAAGATGATTTTTGTGATATATTTGTGCACAAATTCGATCGAATATTTTGTTTTAAAATTCCATTCCACTAATTAGAAAAAAAAAGGTCAGGGGAGGATTCGATACCCATTTTCATCTCCCAATGATTATGCGCCACTGCAGTATACGAGCGTTTTGTGTATACGCGAGCTGTGATTTTCAGCTGAAATGAACGTGGCGATATGTGTGTGTGTGGTATCGATTTTGAAGATAAGTCTACGCGTGAGATCGGCCCGCCAAACGGTATAGTTTCTTTACGAATTCCCTCCTCGTCCAGAAAAACAGGTCGTCTTTTAAATACTCTTGTAAATAGTTTAATTTTAAATCTTCAGCTCTGAATACCATCTCGGGCACATCTCGGACTCTTACTTTCGCGCTGCGTTCGGTGGGAATTTGACACGACGCGACGGTTTTCGAGAATCGGAGTAGATGCGGTGGGCGCGTTTCAAAGCGGATTCAAAATTCCGTAAAAACGCTGGAGATTTCGAATTTTATTTATATATATGTATTATAAATCTTTTTTTTTTTTAACAATTAGGACCTACTCGACTTTCATAACGAATCGAAGGAATATTTTCAATTTAAGTTCCGACACTGGTTCGCGAACAGAATGTCTGAGCAGTGGCGTAATCTGCAGTTGCAGGAAGGATACCGCCCGGACCCGAACACTTAGTGTAGGCTCGTTGTTAATGCGAGTCACAAAAAAAAAAAAATGTAGTCGAGTTTTTTTTTTTTTTTTGTTAATCAATAACTGTATGACTATTCTCTTTTTTAAGTCAAAGAATACGTTTAAATGTTTAATTTCGTCGTTATTTTCATATTTTATGGAATAAAAAAGAAAAACTATAAGAATACTCCGCGATACCTACGGAATAGGAATGGGATTTCGATGCATTTTCGAATTTATTAAAAATTTATATTATTTATATCAAAGTTATTTTAGTGCATTTTTTTAGTGAATCGTTTTGAATTTTTCGGACATATATACGTAAATATATGTAAACGGAAGTATCTACACGTAGAGATAAAATAAAATGATAAAAACTATTAGTGTATTCCATATTGATTTTTATGTTATACCAAATGTTACTTCTCTTCCCAAGTAAATTTATTGCAGCTATCTCGCAGTTAGTTTTATTTATTCGAATTACATAATATAATAACGCGAAGAAAAGACGATCACTAAAAAAAAAAAAAAAAAATGTATAATTTTTTTATCGCGATTTAACTGTATTATAATGTGACGTATTATTATTGGAGAATTCCCATTTTCGTTGTTCGCCAAAATCGAGTACTAAATATTTTCGGACGCATTGGACAACAATTTCGTATACGTATTTCATTAGAAATTATAAAATATGCACATTTGACGGGTTATAATTTCCTTCTTGATTCGGCCGAACGCATTTTGAGTGTAATTATTATTTTTAGAAACCTGCGCGGGGAGTGAGAGTGCAGCCCCGCGCGTGAATGTCGATCACAGTATAGAACACACTATATACGTTCGAGTTGCAGGTTACTATCAGGTCTCGGACAGATCTTTTAGAGCTGTGTTGTTATTTCGAATTTAAAAGCAATTATAAATTCATAAAAGCGGTGCCGAGCGAAGTTTCGTTCGTTATATTATCAAACCGAATATTAAAGAATATCGTAAGAATAACAAAAGTACAAAATTCCACGCGGTAAAGACCAAATAATAATAATTATAACCGTGATTTTAGAAAACAAATCGAATGTGCACCAGACCACCACAATGAATAATAATTATAAATGTGTATTATTTGTCAAGAACAACGCATTTATTTTCATCGTGGCGAGAAAACAATAAAACCAAAAAAAAAAAACCGCGCTCTTTTGAAAATTTTTGCACAATCGAATCTAAATGAAACCGTAAAATTTCAAAACTACGCAATTTTAAAAGCTATATAATATAATTGTGTAGCAAACACTTTCCTCCAAAGTAAACAATGACTAAATATCGTTACAAAATGAATTTACTGTGAATACATTTTTTTTTCTCCTTAATGCAATTAATATATTGTGACTAGTTCCAATTAAACTCGTGGTATTGCCTTCAAAATAAAATTTACAAATTGTTTGTATACAACAATTCTTCGGCATTTTGAAAACGTATAGTTATTGTATACTATACTGTAAATTTGTGAGAATTCATCATATCATCATCATTATATATCGGGGCCAATATAACACTCTTCATATTGACCCATAGCAATTTTAAAAATATATATACTACTACTCTCATCGTTAAAAAAATAATAATATTCAATGATCTAAATGTTAATAATAATAATAAATTGCTATTGTTTAGTTTTTAGGATCGAATGACGTTGATATAGAATCGATATAAATACAAAAAATAAAGAGAGAAATATTAATAAATAATCATACCTAAATGAAAAAAAATTCTAATAATAATAAAAATATTATGATATTGTTTCCAAATAATATAAAATCGTTTTTTAGTGCATATTTAGATGTTTTTTTGGAGGGCAATAAGTCCCTAAGTCAAGAAATGATCGTAGGCGTGGGTAGGGGGACTAAGGAGCTTAGCCCCAACTATATCTAAAATGGCCCCTCACAAATTTGTAAAATATAGTCTCTCATTACAAAATGAAATTGACTTGAGTTCATTCAAACATTTGATAGATACGCCCATATAGTAATGACTGAGTTAAAAAAGGTTCATCTACCCCCCTCGAAAACAGTCTAGGGACGCCTCTGTTATAAATACGTATATAGGTATAGTAAAATATAGTAATCTGTTAGGATATTTTTCGAATTTCTAAAATTATTATTTTCTGAGTCACGACAAGTAAGGAAAATCGATTTTGTCGAAAATCTGCAGTGAACCGTGTCTTGCAGGTTTCACTGCAGTTTTTCGATACTTTTACCGAAAAATGATAAATATTAATCGAAATGTATACTCACAAAAACTGTCGTAACACGAAAACCAGTATTTTAATAAATCCAAAAAAAACGTATGGTTTTAAATAAAAAAATTTTTTTTTTTTGATACAGACAAAAAACGACATTTTATTTCTGTAAACACGCTTTTACCAACAGACGATTAACGCGTGCGCCGCAGTGAAAAATCTGTGACGATAAAACGTTTGGTTATGGGTCTGCCCCCTTGTCTTTGTTATTTAACCTCGATAAATTCTCAGTGCGTTATCATAAAATGCACCTGTTTTAAGAGTACACTTTTAGTGCAATCACTATAGGGTAAAAACACGTTTATTAACTAATCAACAATTATTATATTATAAAAAGTACGCGTTTATACGGAGAGTTTTTGGAGTTATATGGTTATAATTAATTTTAATATTGCAAAGGACATAAAAATGCGTGGCGAAGAAAAGCCTTTATGAACAACAAAAATAATGATCATTACTGTATGTATAATAACATTTTTCATTCGTTTGGTCTTATTGAATATAATAATATAATAACGGAATTCCAAATAGCGAAAATATAATATGGAATTTATTATTTTATTTTGCAAAAAAAAAAACACGTCTTTCCCTAAACGTTTTACACTCGATTACAAAAAAAAGTTCTGAAATTCTCACAATATTGTTTCCATTGGGCGCTCTAATAGTGCCTATACAATATATATATATATACGACACCGTTTAAATAGTAATTCTATAAGAATCTCACACGCTGTTATAACACGATTTGCCCTTTAGTCGTTTAGGTCACCGTAGTGAAATTAATTTGTTTAACCTCTGACATCGTCCTCGACAGAATATTGTTTTCTTTTTACCTCGTATTTAATTCCGTTATTTCCATACGGTGGTATAGGTTTTCTTTTCTTTCGTTATTAGTTTAACAGCGCGTGTATCTTGCGTTATAACGCGTTTTTGTCATGACAATAAGTCGGAATTTTATATGTGTGTGTGTATGTTGGTATTTGTTTTTATTAAAATTTCAAAATTATTAGAATTTAATTTACGTCTATTAACAACGGCAAAAAAAATCCAAACATATTTTTTTTAAATTCGTTATATAAAAGTTCAGTTTATTACTCAAATTCGTTTTTGTCAATTTATTTAAAAGAAAAAAAAAACGTATAACACAATTACAAATTATCAACACGTTTCGTACGAATCACCGCATATAATAGCGAATGTATATTATTTAATTTTAAAATAGTATAAATATACATAATATAATCAACTGTTACAAAATTTATTTAAAATTTTTAGATTCCATATAGTCTTGAATTATATATGTAATAATAGAAATAAACTTTTATAATTTTTAAATCTTTTTATGATCTAGCAATTCAAATGTGTAGTGTTCTATTCACACAAATTATTTCGTGACTGATAATTTCCATTACAAATTTCCACGACAGGCAAAAGAAACCGTGCACAAATATTGAAGTGTTTACGATAAAGAAAATTAACGTTTCACGGGGGAAAGTATATACTTAAGACACAAAAACGTTTGCACAAAATAAATTACAATATTATCTATACGCGACAACAGAGCTGTTTTTTCCAATATCTTTGATTCTCGAGAAGCACAGAAGATTTGGAAAAAAAATGGGGTGAACATTTTATTTCTTAAATGCGTATGACTTTATACGCATTAAAGATATTAAAAAAAAAAAAATGGTTATGTTATTGCGCGTGTATAGATAATAATATATAATTGTAATATTTATTTCGTATAAAAATTTGGTGCGTCGCGAAGCAATATTATTGTTTCAATGAAAATCATAGGAGTAGGACACTGAAATGGTACTACTATTAATACAGTACTATTATAGTACGACTCTATTTTTTAATAATATAATAAAAACATTTTTAATTCAAAAAATTCATTTTAATCTGTTGAGAAACGCATAAAATATTGTACCACGACTTACGCTCAAGACGAGTAATTTATTATAACAAGTAATGAAAATGTTACTTCAAAACGTTTAAAATCTAACATCCACGTCCCTTAACGGGATTCAACACTGTGCCTCCTCCCTCCCCTAATACGCTATTGGTGCCGATAATTACGCGTATTGTAAGTCGTACATCGCCTTCTTATACAATTATTGTAACGCTGTTTTATTTTTAATTTAATTCGAGATTTTAAGTCAAAAACTGTTAAACGCAATTGTATGTATGTAAAGCGTTGCTGTTTTGATTTCTCGGGTACCGCGGCGATAAGGGCTGGAAAATAAAGTTTGCACAGATCCGCGGTAAAGATTTTGCCGGTGTTCGAACGGTTCCGACACATTGAAGACCGTACGATTCGTATATAAGAAATATGTTTGAGATTTATCGACTTACAGATAAAATTGTAACGATATATATATTTTTTTCTTTTTTGATTTACGCGCGGTCCTCCAAACGATTTTTGTTTTCTTTAATTCTCGTCAGTACACGATAAACACGATGCTATTCTCATCAGGTGGTGGAACTTTTTTTTTGATAATCAAATCGCCTCCGGATGTTTTCCGAAACACAATTATGAGTAAGCGGTACACGTGAAAAGTGCCTTCCAGTTCATATACCCAACGCCACAGACTGGATTTTTTTTGGATAGTTTTCACGCGGCAAAAAAATACTTAGTCGATCTAACTCAAATTATATATTTATTCTAAGCGTTAAATTCAGTAGCATATGCAGACATAGCTATATTTTTAGTTGTAAATACCGTACTGCAATGAAAGTAGTTAAATCATAATAGTAAATTCTGATAAAAATCACGAACTGGTAAGCTTTAAATGTATTACCTATTCAGTGTGAATTTACTACGAACATTAATAGTATTTATAATTTATACGATAACTAAACATTTTACAACTTTTACTGCGCTGTTAGTTATATTCACAAATCTATTTCATTTAGATCAAACCATTACATAAAACTGTAACATAATATGCAATAGTTATATTAACTAAACTAGTTTAGTTAAAACTACCAGGTTTTATTTTGTGTAGGTGTGTGTGTGTGGTAATATGATGTTTGAAAGTATATGTAGTTCTAGGATAAGTGTATACAAATAATATAAATAGTAAAAGAAATTCAGTGTAAGTAATAATTTTTTATTAAAAATATTAAAAATATTAAATAAATATATTTGACACCATAGTCATTTTACAATTATATTTTAACTAAAATAATACAAAATATATATTTTTTTCATTACTTGGAAATTAAACATAACCCAACAGACAGAACATTTTATTTCATGATATTTAAATTTGGTAGTTATGTACAAAAAAAAAATTAATAAATTTACTTACCATTTGGTCGATCGTTTGCTCGACAACGAAATAACGTTACACAACACCAAAACACCACATCGGGCATACAGAATATCGAAAAACAAGGATTTATGTGCTAAGTATTTACACACTATAGTAAAACAATTTAATTTTAGTACATGGCTATATTAGCGGGTAACAAAATAGAAAGCGAAACCACACATGTTATTTAATATAACGGTCAACGCACAAAACCCCGAATCCCGAAATGAGATCTATTTTAAAAAAATTTATATATTTCTATAATAAAACAAACGAGTAATACTTAATTATTTCTTTTATCAACTATTTTTCACTGGTGGTGATAGACACCATTGACTAAATTTGTAGTTAATAATTAAAATGAATATTTCACGGTATTACGATTATTTGATTTCATTATACTTAATTCGGTAAAAAATTTAGTATTTGTAACCAAAATAATATGTTTATATCGACTATAATATTTTCACCTATAATAAATTTAGTTTATATTTTTTTCCCCGTGCAATAAAACGCGTATTATACCTATATATATATACGTATTTTAAACGTTTTGAAAACGACGCAAAACGAAACCGCGGTACAATAATAATGTATCTATAATAAACGAAGAATTCAAAAGTAAATAAAAATATTATTTTATTTCATTCAGTACTTAATTTTAATCGATTAAAATGGAGTAAAATTATAGTTTTATTTAATTACGCCAGTACGTATTGCGAGTATAATGTCACTGTTTCAATATAACACCGAGAAGAATACTCGGCACTCGTACAATACCTATAGTGCAGTGGTTTCCAATCTATCTACAATCACTATAGTGGTACTAGTTGAAATTTTTTGATGTAATGTTCGTTGTGTTATAACTGTTAAGATAAATGTGTTATATAAGACAATGAATCGTTCATTGATATGATTAAGTGACAGCTCAATGAAAGACGCATTTTTAAAGACAAAAACTCGGTTTCATTTTGGATGTCAATAAAAATCTAAATATTCATCTCTTTTCAAGCAAGGTTCATTACAATGTTCCATTTGTCACTACGTATTTGTGTGAGAGTGGATTTTCTGAACTGCTGTGTTTGAAAAATAATTACAGAAGTAGACTGGATATTCAAAGTGATTTACGAGTGAAAATAAGTTCCATTCAGTCTGATATTGATGTTCTTGTACAAAATAAACAAAAACAAATTTCACATTGAATTTATGTTGTAATTTAAGTATTGAGTTTTACCTAAAAATTAAGATTTCTTTTACTTTTACGAACATTATGGAATAGCAAAAATTTTAATAAATAAATTGATAATAAATATCATATTTTTAAAAAATAATTTGACTCTCCTGATTTAGCTAAAGAATTAAGTCGTGGCATGATTATGGGAGTGTCTAGTTGTACTCGGTGATAAAAAGGTTGGGAACCCTTGCTATAGTGAATTCAGATCGACGAGACGATCTCTGTCAGTTAAAGTCGCAGTATATCAGATAAATGTTATCTGATCGAACGTATACAAATACTCGGGTACATCGTAGATGACATTATCATGATTGATACGTATTATAGAATAGATCATCGTGTGTATTGTACAATATAACATAACGGATAGGCCATTGGACTTTTTTCAAATTATTTTCACACGACGAAGGTTTGTAAATTAGTAATTTCCAATTATGAAATTCATTTTTACAATTTTTTTTTTTTTTTTAATATCAAAATTATTTTTCCAACATAAACTATCACTATGACTAATAGTCATAGAAACCTGAAATGTTCACCAAACGTGTAACTTTAGACTATATAGTAAGTTCCGCTCAGAATCGTTTTATCGAATGCAATGATTCGTCGTTGCTTTCAAAATTCAAAATAAAAACAAAACTCTAAAATATTTATTCAAGTAATTCACTAATGCGACATCCCCACAACGCCCCGCGGCTCGTTACCTTTTTTTTTTTTTGTACGAAAGAGCGAAATATTTCAATATTTTACGGCGACTTCCGTAATGGATTACATTACATATTTTTGAATTTTTTTTGTAATTATCGATAGGAAAATTATTATCGCGCATATTACGGACGGAGGAAAACGGTTTTGGAGACGGTTTTTTCGACGCGGGAAAACGCGCGTTTTATAAAATTTATATATATATTTTTTTTTGTATTGTATGTAGGTACCGTATAAAAGCATATAATACACAAAACCGTACACCACACGAAACCCGTGCACAAATCCGTGCCGCAATCGTTTAGCCGGTGTATTTATTATAATAACGTAACATCGTATAATAATAATCGGCGGAGTCTGCACGACGGATCACGACAAAAAGCGGCGGCGTCGAGCGTTTAAAAGAATCTCCTCGTACCAAAGCTGCAGAACCGCTGCAACGCTGACTGACATACGGCTCACCGCGCGTGCAAACACCGTTTACGGCGTGTGTGTGTGTGTTTTTATGACGTTACGTTATGACCAAGACGCGTCGAGTGAAAAAACGGCGAAAAATAATAGCCGTACAAGACACGGTCCAAGAATATTATATTGTACCGCGCAGATATGCAGTATACGAAAAACGCGTATTATATTATAATATTACAGAATAGTAATAATAATTAACCAACCGGCCGGTGTGTGTGTGTTTATATAATATGTGACTGACGACTGTTTGATTTGTAGCGTCACGAACGGTCAATATTATTATTATTATTATTATAAGCAAGTAAAACACTTTAAGTATTACAAATAGTAAATATCAAAACGAGGTACGACGGAGTACGGCAGAGAATAAATGCGGCCAATCGTGTGTATACTTTCCAACGAATAAAATGCTTGGCTCCAAAGTGTTGTCGTGGAAAACTGAAGAAATACACTATATTACACTTACGGCAGAGAATAAATGCGGCCAATCGTGTGTATACTTTCCAACGAATAAAATGCTTGGCTCCAAAGTGTTGTCGTGGAAAACTGAAGAAATACTATACACTTGCTACTTACGATCTCTTTTGAAAGGGAAGTATTTTAGAAAGATTAATGGACCGACAAGGAACGCGCAATTACGGGTGATTACGAAAGGAGGAAAAAAACGCAGACCCCGAACGATTATGTAATAAACCCAAGTATCAAAAATATGCTATAATATGCTAAAAGGCTCGAATGGGCCGGGCACCACACGTGGCGAGCTGAGGGAAAAGTTATAAATAATGTTCATTAAGGAACTCGTCCGAAAGACGACTACGTGAAAGGCCCCGACAGCGGTGGTTAGACGGGGTGAACAAGACATAAGAGCGGTTGATTTGTCCAAAAGATTGGAAGACTCCGTAGACCGAGAAGGCTGGAGAAGTTTAATTGAAGCTGCTAAGAACCTCAAAGGCGTGTAAAACGAAAAAAAATTATTATTATTATTACTACACGATACTGTGAGAAACACTTTAATCGCGACTTGACTCGCACGTCTCACAGTGTAATAAGATTATAATATACTCCATTCGCATATTATTATACGTACAGTATACACGCAGTGTATCACAGCGGCCGGATCTACGGGGAGTTCTGGGGGTCAGCTGAGCGACAGTTAAATATTTACCGGTAGAATTCGAGGTTTTTTTTTCTCTTTTTAAGCCTCAAATACATTTGCTTGAAAACAAACGGAATGAAACGCACAACGCCTCAAGATTTATAAAGGATATGTATAGTATAAAAAAAATGTTTTTCCTTTTAAGAAAATAACACGGTAATAAAAAATAACACGATACGCGCATTAGTAGGCGAACAAAATGTTGTGTTTGATGAGAAAAAAAAAATATTTTCGGATCGTTCGAAGAAAAACAGGCAGTTTTCCCATAAAAATCGACTTCTTTTGAAAACGGTTGACTCGCAGTTCGCACACAAAAAAAAAATTGTGCGAAGTCGGTACGAAAATAATTCGGATTTTTTTTCTTGGTCTTTTTGTAAGAGCCTATATACAATCAAACGGTGCCGAATATTTCGTTTAAAACGTAAATCACCGCGATGCGATTTATACTTTGTTGCTTATTATTGACAACATTTTTAATTATAACCGTTATATTTCGATATTGCGTTTTCTATATTCGACGTTTATAATTATTTTTTCGAATAAATTCAAAAGGTTTTGTACGGGGTAACAAAAATAATTATTCTTGCATTTTGCGCGGGACATTTGAGAATTTTTGTAACGAATTAATTGTCATCCCTCCCACTTCTATATAATATTATATTTATACACACGTCATCTGCGATACGTGAAAACCGTCGTAATGATTTTCTTGGATTCGTTCGTGGCCCGGGCCAACCCCAAAAATTCTTGGCTCCCCCTATGGCCCATCCTAAAATTTATGTAAATTATGTAAAGACTCATAATTATACGTAATTTGTACGGGATTCAAATTAATCCTTATTGGTCATTAAAAGTTATCTTAGAAATATTAAAAAATTGTAACATATAATGTATAGGTATTTCGATTGTAATATATGTTAACAGAAGTTTAAACGTGTCGAAAAGTATTCAAGCATCACAAATAGACGAGTAAAAATATTCGTCCCCCTCTCTAAAATTTGTTTCTGCAAAAGTTCTGGCGCCGCCACTGCGCGTATTATATCAGTGGCGCAACTAACTCATCCCAAAGTCGGCGGATGTGTCATTCGGTAAGTCATAAAGAAATTCGCGTACGTTTTTTTTTTTCTCGTGTACGATAAAAATGTAACGCGAATTACCGAGGAAGAAAAAAAAAGAGAAAAAAAATTCGCATTAAGTTTATGTCTCTGATGGTCTCGAAATGAAATACACAAAGTCAAACTCAAGTTTCAGCGCCACTGCAATAATATACTGCAACGCTATGTGTGTGACACGATGAGGGTGAGCGCGTGTTATATCCACTACCGCGGTGGAAAAGTTGATTTCCGAATCCCTAGTCGGATTTCGACTCGTACACAAGACTTACGACGACCCTCGCGTCCACCAGTAATTTACATTTTGTAAACTATATACGCACGTCCCTCCATATATTATTACACGCGATGTGTTCTGTTGAGATTTACTACGTTATAATACCCGGTTGCAGTAATAATAACTAGTGCCACCACCGCCGTTAGCGTCGTTTTCTCTGTATTTAACGGTTCGCGAAATGACAAGTTTTTTTCCCCCTTCAAATATTACGTTCTACAGTTCGTATGGTGAAAATAATCTCGCGTGCGTATAAATAGTATTTTTGTGATTTCTCGCCGTTTTCCGTTCGAAGGTGTACTCTCAATCGATTAGCCGTACGGATTACTGTATTATACGCTCGCACGAAATAAACTGCTGGCTTACAGGAAAAAAAGAATTTAAACGCGACGTTTTCGTGTTTTTATTATCTATATTACTTTACATTTATTTGTGCGTATGCAGATTCTCGGCACGAAACGTTATTATATTATAATAAATATATTTTAACATCGGTAATAGTCATATAAAATATACACGTTAATTATTGCCCGTGCGTCCGTGTGAAATCGGGATAACAATCCTTAACACGAAATTTTCAAAAAAACTGTTTTAATTCCACGATATTGCAATTTATTAGTTGAATATAAAAAATCCGTACAATACCTAAATATGACATCGTAATAATCAATTTTCTTTATTTATTTTTTTGTATATAATATTTAACGTTTAATGAGCTGGAATTTTTTTTTTTTTTACATATTTTTAGAATATTATCGTTTTTCTACCCGGCCGTTCACGTATAAAATAATATAAAACAAAATTAACGCCTTGAAATTGACGGTATAACGATTGGTTATTTTTGTTGTGCATTACTAAAGCCGCACTTCCATATTTCCTCTAATCATTTTTTTTTTTTTTGTACGCTTGAAAAATACTCGCATATATTTTACGAACACGCGTATTATTGATTTTGTAATTATGCTAATATTAACATGTGGTTATAATATACGTACGTAATTTGACACTGACGTTCGAAACTATTTCTCGAATTAGAAAACCGCAGCAATCGTATAATTGTATAGTAATAATAACACCTTAAATTAGGTACAGCTCTTAAAGAAATCTACGCGAAGGTTAATACTACTCGTGGGTTGGAGGGGGAGGGGGTCACAGTTGAATTGACATGTACTATACTAACCCAATAATATTTATATATATATATATATTTTTGTTATTTAAATCACAGTTATATTTGATTTTGTTATTACAGTACTCGGATATGGTCGGAAAAAATTTTAAAACAAAGCTGACTCAAACGTGTTCATTTCAATAATGAAATTAATTGTGTTTAATCGAATGAACCCGTTCGCACAATAATACCCAATACGGCGTCGTCGATTTGAAAACAAAGAGTTTATTACGTTTTTTTTTAAATATTCCATTACATTAACGTTATTAAGAATTTGTTGTTTTATACGCATATTATATTTAATAACCGTTTTAACGCGATTTCCAATAAAAAAAAATTTAAAAATTCGAAATAAACAAATCGATAATGTATATTTATTAAATTGTTTTAAATTGCGGATAATAATAATAATAATAACAATAATACTTGAAAACTCGATAAATATATATTTACAATCAATAAATTAACGTTTACTGCACGGTTTATAGATAATATATAAAAGACCGTGAACTGTGGTGACAAATTGTATATGACGTGTTACATCCGTCCTTGTAAAAATACACTTCTATAAAACGGTGTGTACGTTATGCTCGAAATTGATCTAAACACATGACAAATATTCATTATCTACCAATGGAGTTCTGTATTCGCGTAGGAATACATTTGCATGCTTATGTGTATACTGTATATATGTATTTTTTTTTTTGAAAATATTAATTTTTAAATATTTTTGGATTTCTCGAGTAAAACAAATATATATCAATAAGTGCGTATAATATAATTATAATAGCTACAGCGAACTTCATTTACTAGAATCGAATATTATATTATTATTAATGACCGTATTAAAAAATAGCGTTTCAAAGAAACGTTCGAATTTCAAACCCAATATTAAAATCAAACAGAAATCCTCCGTAAATCGTAATAGTGATGTATAGTGATGTATAGTGTACGTGTATAGACATTTTTTGGAAAAAAATAAAAATAACTTCGCTTTCGTTCGTTAAATTTTCATTGAAACAATTGTTTTATAATATTTCATTTATATAATGTTCATAATATAGAGATGAGAATTAAATGTTTCGTTCATAAACGTCTTTTTAATAGTTTTTCATATTTCTTTGATATCTACCGTTGTGTTTTATTATATGTATCAAAATAATAATAATAAATATTATTACTTTTAAATTCGAGTTTCGTTACAAGAAGTATTTCAATTATATTTTAGTAAAAACACCGCATTTCAAATCTCTTCTTGAAATTCTGAATAGGTATATTATTTATAACTACGTAATGTATTATTTGACACACATATATATATATTTTTTTAGAATAAAAGAGAAAACCTTTTACAAAAAATGTAACGATACTAATTTAAATAAAATTAAATTTTCACCCTATTTTTATTATTTTTATTGAGTTTGATTAAAGATTAATACTTCAAATGAACCGTATTTTAATTTTATTTACTCTGATTTAATTGAGTGAATAATTACGCTCTGAATATTTAACACGTATTTTTATAAACCATTCTGTCATTAAATATAATATTTTTAAATGAATATTGAGAAAACATGGTTATTAATAAAATACCTAGTAATCTTGTGTTTTTAAAGTCAATTAAACCGTTGTTGTGAATTCACTAATCCATGACATTATTTAACCTTTCGAAACGTTATTTAAATACTTATTATAAGTTGTAAACAATTGATTTTTTAAACGAATAAATTACTACATATTTATATACACATTTAAATATTAATAAATAATAATATAAAAATCTCGTAAAATCATAGGCAAATTTCGTCGCGAGTACGTAATAGGCCAATTAAAAATAAAAGAATTCATTCATTTAAAAAATATAACTATTTTTCTCGGCGTTTTCCAAATAAATATTCGGATAAACTCTTTTAAGTTAAGTGTTAAGTTACAAGTGTATCGACCATTCAACAAATAAACTTAAATGTTACGTTATGTTCTATCGAAATTTAATCGTTTTTCTAGCTTTTCAAGTATATATAATTGATAACAATTATTTTTATAATTATCGAAATAAACTAAATTTAATTTGTATTTTTTTTCTGTAAAAATCTTTAATTCGATAACAAATTACAGTAATTAACTCAATAAAATGTGTAATCACAGTGCAGTAATGTTATCCGCTGCAACGATTTTTAATGAACGAGTTAGGTATATGCGGTATATTATTATATTATCGTATCAATACGTGGGAAATATTATTCGAGTACCCAATATATGTACTATTGCACACATAATTGTGCGGTATTGAATATTATTGATGAATTATTCGAATATAATCGATGACCATCGGGTTGTCACGATGGCATTACTAGAAATTCTAATTTCCAGTTGCAAAATAATTCAGCAGGCCCTTAGTTTTACAAATTTAGTGGAAGGGGTTTTTGGACATAGCACATACCCGCTTACAAAATTTATGTCCAAATCCGGCCTGCTAATAGTTTATAAGTTATTCAAAACGTGTTTAGAATACTACAATTATTTTTATTGTCACGTTTTATTAAGCCTTTCTTTTTTTTTTGGTTAAAATAATATAAATAAGGCAATGACGAAATTTCAAATATTTTAAGTAATGTCCGACCTGTTTTATCAGGATTTCGTTTTTCTTGTTTTTTTTTTTTGGCGAACTTATCAATTAATTCCTTGAAGTTAGCCTCTTGTGCTGTTTCTTGTTCGATTAAAAGTAATGCCAGGCCACTTAAACGATTTTGCGTTATTGTATCGTTCTTCAGTATCCTTTTAGCTTGGTATAAACGACCGTTTTAGAAGGTGTAACAGGATTTGTCAAAAAAATTAAAAGAGCCATTACATACTTCTGAGAAACTTATTTTGTTAAAGAATGATTTTTTTTTTACCATTAAAAGCAATAATTTCTCGTTGAAATAAACTGTTTACTTTCGTTCCACTGCAGCAGTATAATTATATAATAATATCGCCGACGTCGAAAAGCTAACCACTGCTTACAGATAAAATAATATATAAAATATGAGCGTGTGTATAGTCGCAGTCATTATTCTAAATAAGTGGTTTACAACTTGTGGTACGTGGACCACTAGTGGTCCGTGGTGTCAAAGATGTTTTTTTAAATTTACATCGATTTTTTTAATTTTAAAAATTTAAAATTTAAAATTAAAGAATAAACCTTATTTTTCGTTGTAACTAACAAAAATAGCCCTTAGGAGATAGTGAAATTGTATTATTTTGTATAACTTATTTAATTATATATTTCCTTTAGTTATTATTCAATATATATATATATTAGCAGACAGAATTTAATATTAAGTAGTGGTTCGCGATAATCAAAAATGTGTAAAAGTGGTCCACAGCTTGAGTTGAGTTGGCAATCTAAACAGTAAATTTATTTAATATTTCAAAGCAATTAAATTTTTTTTAAAAGCTATCGTATTTTTTTAAAAAATAAATTTGTAATAATGCGGTTATCTGTTTTTTGGATTCGCGACATTTTTTGATGGGCTTTCAGAGTCCATCATACCGCCCTGTCGCACTATCACACTGCAGGGTTGTCATAAATGCCGGCACGGCAAACGTCTGTGGGCAGCAAACGCTGGGCAACTGTACGACAACAGTTATACGACTGTGCTGCAGCACATATAAAACGTGTGTTTGTCACCGCCGGTGATTAGGGACGGAGAGTGGATTGTACCTACTACCTATTAGAACGTATAACGTTGTTAGACGTACCTAGGGATCGACATTTCGTCCGGGTCCCGGTGGTGGCTGTAGATAAGCAAAGCGCACGGTCGGTGAGTGGGACGGTGGTGGTGTAAGGATGAAAGACAGTGCGTGTTGTGTGAGAGAGCGCAAACGTGTGTGTGTGTGTGTGTGTGTGTTTAAACGGACAACAGGAAGCAATGAAGGGTGTACGCGTCCATCTCTATCCTAATAATATATTCAAAACCGACTGGTAAAGGGTACGACGGGAGACAGGGTAGGTTTCTCCAAGACAATGGTTTTGCTGCTGGAAGGGTGGTCGTAGCAGCGCAGTGGAGGAGAGGGATAAGTTCGGCCCGTTGTCATTTCCATCCCTATAAACCGTCCGCGTTCTCTCTCTCTCTCTCTCTTTCATTCTCTACACACACACACACACACACACACACACGCTTTCCGTCTTTCTCTCCGGTCAACCAACCAACCCTCCGGAATTATTGCATACATAACAATGTCTTGGACGTGTGACGGGTTAAAGCCGCAAAGGAGATAGCGGGAGAGACAGAGAGAGAGAGAGACTACAGTGAGTGGAGCGTGCGGCAAAATCGGTACGCGGTCCGGCGTGCAGGAGAAGGGAGCAAAATTGCTCGGGTCCGATTGCCTGGGCATTTCTCAAGACGTCCAGGGACGCCCCAATTAATACGGTTTTGTACGTACGGCGAGTAGTGGCGGGTAGGGAGGGAGCCACACGGAGCTATCTCCTCTCCATTCACTATTCCCTGTCCCCGGTCTGCACACATACACACAGGGACCGGACACAATCGATATAACACAGGACGTGGAATGCCCGCCACCACACTCTCGTCCTCTCGGCGAAATTCGGACCTTCAAGACTGTTTCATCAACGTTAGCTGATTCTCTAGACCGCTACTTCAACCCTTTCTTGGCACTGCCGTACCCGCGGCGCTCCTCTCCGCGCCCGCGGTCTTCCTGCCCGATAACCCTCCTCTCCGGTTTAATTCCCTTTGCCATTATCTCCGAGCACAAAAGGTAAACGCTACGTTAATTACAATGTTTAACAGCTCTGCCCACCCGTTTGTCCACCGTGTCCCGCTTCTCGTCCGTACAGCAGTTTCTCGCACTATGCGCACATTTCTATCGTGAAACATATTCCACCGGGGTGGTGGTAATGGAATTTGTCCGCGGACAAATTGTTTCGAATAACGCGGTGTATCTATGCAACGCATCCGCCACCACGACTATACGTACTACTATTATTATTATAAGGCGTACAACGCGAATATCGAATGCGCGCATACCGAGAAAAATAACATCGAATACTGTAGCGTAACACGCGAATCGTGCACACTCGTTGAAATTTATATTATTTTTAGATTCTGAGCGGAGCGAGGAATGTATTGCGATTTTACAATGATGTGTGTGTGTGTGTGTTTTTTTTTCATGAATGTACCCGAAAATTCTACCAGAAGGAGTGCTCCGATCTTTACAGTCACGACCGGCGTCTAATTGGTACTTTAAATAGATAGGTCATTTTTCGATTTTCTCAAAAACGCTTAAAAAAAAAAAAAAAGACAAAACTACCTAAAAATTACATAAAAACTCGATTATCGTTATATTTCTTTGTAATTTCAAAACTAATGGTCGCACACAGGAACTCGAAATATTCACCAAATATGTTACTTTATTTTGTATAAGAAAAACAATTTTCTTTCAATTTTCTTCAAATTATAGTCGAATTTCGATGGTTTTTGAAGTATTTAATTCGTAAAAGAGGTAATTTTTAATTAAATTTTAAAAATTCAATACAATGTCAGACGTACGCGTTACTTCCAGTATACATGTATATATATATATATTAAAAAAATCTTGAAAATCGTTTGTACAAAAATAATGTTTCCACTACAGTCTTGAAATTTTTTACCAAATGTGTAACTTTTTATACTACATTAACGAAAATAATTTTTGAAATTTTTTAGCTACCTGGCTATTATAAGAAATGATATTGAAATCGTGTACTGTAAGGGATTTATCGCGTAAATCATATATTCTATACACACACTATACTATTATTAATAAATAATATGACTTCACCGAAGATCCGCTCAGAATCGTTTTTACGTATTCGGATGCAATGATTTATGAAATTTCCTTCACATTTATATCGTATAGTATTAAAAAAATATTCTAAAATATTTATCCAAGTAATTCACGTAAACAACATCTACAACACCCCGCGGCACGCTATTTTTTTAATAATAGTGTAAAATTAACCGTTTAATTATTATCGCTAAAAAAACAGCAATAATAATTATAACTATATAACGATGTTAAGAACTGTTCGATTTTCGAACCGAATTCGGGTCGTTCGAAAATCAAACACTCGTAATAATCGGAGGACAAATTCGAAATAAACGCCAAAGTATTCTGTTCGAATTGGTATCGAGCTTCGGAAAACGAAATTCGAACTGCAAAAAAAAGAAAAAAATCAATAAATGTCTAAATAAATAAAATAGAGTTTGTTCTATTTTTTTTTTTTTTTTTTGGTTGGAAAGTAATTTTTCCCCCCAATCCGTGTATCAAATCGAGTGTTTATTATTATCCTGACTGTTATCGCGACGTGAAAAGCGTGCCATTCGGAAAATTCAAAATATAGTACCTTATTCGTGTACTATAATATTCGTCGCATTAGAATTCAAAAATAGATAGTTTTGTTTTTTTACTGCGATAATACCCGGTCGTGGTAAATTAATTGCAAGATTTGTAAAATTGTTACATTAATTGATGACGTAAATCAATAAGTTACGAGATAATATTCTGTTGTATACTGTGGCGTATTTACGGAGGGGGAGTCCAGGGGTACTGGACCCCCAGAACCAAAAAAAAAGATTATCCAAAAGTATTTTTTATTAAATACCTTATATCAATATATCCTGTTGGAATTTTCAAAAAAAAAAAATTTGGACCTCCCCCAGAAAAAAGTTGAAAATACGCCACTGGTTGTGTATAAGAATATAATGTAATATAGTACAAGTACTAATATAATATATTTTGTATCTAAATAATATAATTAAATACTTATTATTTATTTTTTGAATTAATAATTATCAACCGATTTATTTTACTTCTAAATCTGTCGAGTACTCGCTGTTGTTTTGAATATTTTAAAAATTAATTCTTCCGACTTGTTTTTGAAGTTCGATATTTAAATTAAACAGTTCGGTTCGTGACATCATTCATTGTAATACCACTTTTCAACATGTGAACGCATTGTGGCGACGAAAACTGCCCCACGCGTGTTCTGCCGGAACGCGAAAGCGCCAAAACTTTTTAGACATATCAAACTACAATTAAGCGAATCTTTGACTCGGAAATCGTCCGAATTATGTAATTTCATAAATGTATACGTTAACGGTTAAACTGCGTATACACGTATTGAGGCTGTTACGTCAATTACAAGCACGTCGAGTGTGTAAGCAGTCGTGTAAGTATGTTCTACAGACGATTCGGATTCGGTTTTAAATTTTCTTACAAACACAAAAATATTTTTGAATTTAATATTGTATTATTTTGCGATTCGAGTGATGCGTAAATGTCGAAAACGATTCAATTGTTTACCGCTCGAATTTATAAGAAATATTTATTTAACGAATCGAATGTAAATTTCAAAAATCATTACGAAACTATGTGAAAAACAAGTGTGTATTTTTTAAATATAATTCGAAACATTAAATGCAAGTAATGACTTCTAAAAACGTCCACCTTGGCTTCGGGAACCCGAGCTTAACGTTCAACTATTAAAATGTAATAAAC
Organism: Slavum lentiscoides; assembly: GCA_032441835.1. Lineage (NCBI taxonomy): Eukaryota > Metazoa > Arthropoda > Insecta > Hemiptera > Aphididae > Slavum > Slavum lentiscoides. The sequence goes on along the minus strand of CM063712.1, from coordinate 5,942,203 downwards.
ATGAAACTGACAGTAATATAATATTGTTTCTTACTTCCACGAAAATTCTTTAACTTTACAAAAATATATTGTGATACGTTTAACGAAATAATCACTGAAAACGCTCATGATCAAGAATAAATGCGATGAAAAGACTTTTACAATGCAGATCTAGAACGATCCCGTAGCAAATAATTAACGACCATCGATATCAATTATGTCCATTAATACAAAAACAATTACGGGACACACTGAGATTCCCAGAAACTGAAAACTACACGCGTCAGGAGGTCACCGTTGACCAGACTGAAAATCGGACCAATCCTTCTTAATGATTTACGAATCCTACGTCGAGTTCACCTAATACCGCCACTCAACAAATAATACTGAAACGCCTCTGCATATATATGAAAACAAATATTAGCCGCGTAACTGAGAGCAACAAAAATCGTTGAATTCCTAACGAAAATTAACTGTGAAAAATTGACGATCTGAAATCAGGCTAATGACGTCGAAGACTTAAAATACAGAAAAAGAAAAAAAAACTTTAACGCGATACATAGTGTACCGATTTTGTTACAAACGAGTGGTAAAACGTCATATTTTGTGTAGAAACAAAACGATTTTAAAAGATTCGACGCGCGGTTTGTGGATTACAGGATCGCTGGCAGCGTACACGAATGTCATCGATCCCGCGTACAGAGAAACACGGCTTTGATGCGGTACAGATACGACAGGTGTTACCTGTACCCATACAGATGTTCGTATTTAATACGGCTGCTGCATCGCGATAGCGGCCCGCGGTCCAGGTGAACCGAGCCAAAACGGAAGATGCTGCTCGCGGGACGTGGTCGGTCGTAGCCGTTCGCTTCGGAACGGAGTGAAAAACATACATATATATAAGTAAAATAATTCCGGGAAAATTTGCGTATTGAACCGGGATAAGTCTGATGACAGTTATCCGGTTCGTTGGCCAAAACGCGATTTGTCATCATCGCCGTCAACGTAACAGCACACAGTCGTTCGTTCTGAGCCAATTACCCCGTGTTTGTGTACACACGAATAATAATAGGATATATATATATATGTGTGTGTCCGTTTGTTTTTCTTCTCTCCTTATTACATTATAATTTTCCTCGTCTTCGTTTCGATTCGGCCACTCCGCTCTGTAATTATTATATTGGCGTGCGCATTATTCTCTCACGCGGTTTGTCTCGCGACGTTATCGATGGAAAACCGCGCGTGTAGCGGGTCAAGTGTCGGTCCGGACTAGGTTTTTCGATATTCAATAGGACCACCCTACCACGCCCCCGTTCTCGTTTCACTGTAACGCGTATATTATTAAATAGAAATAATTTTTTTTTGAGCGATTATTGTCAAATTACATTTAAAAAAAATGAAAAATGTAACGAGCCACTGGGTGTTGTGAATGTTCCTTAAGTGAATTACTAAGTGATAAATATTTTAGATTGTATTGTTATCACTGTAAATTTGAACGCAATGCTGAACCATTGCGTTCGAAAAAACGATTCTGGGGCGGAGCTTCGGTGTAATACGTAATAAAAACTTTTATGAATTAAATACTTCAAAACTTATAAATGCTATAAATAGTCTAGAATTAAAAGGAATTTTTGAAAATTTTTTTCCTTATATAATAAACAGTTCCATATTCGAGGAATATTTCAAATTTCTATAACCATTAATTTCAAAATGACGAACAAATAACCATAATTAATGGATTTCGACGAATCGCGTTCCTTCCGTTTTTATGTCATTTTTCGATAGTTTTTAAGTTATATTTTCATGCTCTTTTGAGAAAATCGAAAATCGAAATCTTTAAAGTACCAACTAAATTACAATTTTCTACTGGAAAACAGTGCTACACGTAAAGATCAGAGCACTAATTCTGCTACAATTGTTGGGTACAGACATACAATTTTAAAAAAAACCACAGCTTTGTAAAACAACATTTTTTAATTTTGTACAAAACTTATACGTTAATATAACTAGTAAACGTTGTAGTAGAAAAAATTCAAAAAAAAATTTTTGTTAGAATATGTGTTTATATCAAAACGGTATTTTAATTCGAAGACCGCCAAACTCGTCAATATTATTTCATGTATCAATGAAAATGACTGATTGGAGTTTTCTCTCACATACATATTATACATGGATAGACTGCAGACAAGACGTGATCGATTTGACTGAGAACCTAAATTTAGTTTTTGAAAAATCTTTCGTCTCGGAAAACGTACACTTCAATACGAAACAGTTGTGTGCGAAGAAATGTGCAAACCGTAATTTTTCAATGCTACACGAATATAGCGAATTAAACCGGTTCAGATTGTCCAAGTCAATTCGTACGTTACTAGAAGACGTGCACTTCTGGTAAACAATCGTCGCGGTTTTTAAATTTATTTTTAACGTTAATTTCGCGGTGCTCCTCTTCTTCTGCGTCTAATAACGATTCAATCATTTCATTACACTAACGGAAAAATCGATCCGCGGCCACTGGCATCGGTCGAGAAATCGCGTTTTTCGCACGGTGCGCGACCGGAGTTTATAACGAGTAGAAAACATAAATATCGAAAACGGTTTTCTTCCTCCGGCGGTGGTGGTGGTGGTGGTGGTAGGCGTCGTATTATGTGCAGTGGAAATTGTGGAAAACGAACCACGGTGTATTATATATTATTTATAATATGTACAGAAATGTGCGCGCAGAATTGATGAACTGTGATTGCGATTTGCAATTTGCAGCTTCCCAACACGTAACGCGCGCAAATATAACGGTCGAGGCTGAGTAGAAAAAAACAAAATAATAATAATTCGACGAATTTTCCTCCTACTAAAAACCGTACGAAATCGACGATTCGTAATTATACGCGACTACTGCACAAACGGCGGAATCGCTTATGTCGTTTTCGGCCGTAGAATTGTCCGCCGATTTTCCTGTATATTAACATACCTACAAGAATAACCGGGGCAGGATCGGCCCATCGGGACACCGGGAAACTTCCCGGTGGGCCGGTATCCTTGAGGGCTACCGATTGTTAATTTTGCTATAAATTATCACGAACTTTTAAATTATATTGACACAGAAGCAATCATTGATAAGTTAAAAAATAAAAGTGCATTACTCAATAAAGAACTCTCATATTAAATCGTTTTGCTATATTATTTATGTGCACGTTTTATTTTAATAAATATAAAAGTCAGTAAACGAAATCGTAATTTTTAAAACTGTATATGAGAGGGAGGGTTGAACCGCAGATTGCCTTAAAAAAAAACACGAGTAATATTTGTTTTTATGCATAATATTAGATATTATAATATTATAGAGGGCTGGTCTAAATAATTTTCCCGGGCCGCAAAATTCTGCCAATCCGTCCCTGAGTATATAACACGTTCGTCAATGGTGTTTTGCTACAATAAAACGTTACTTTATCGTTCTCCTACAACGATAGAATTAATTTTTAATATTATTTTCGCACGTAATCAACTTGTCGCTTGAGAAATTAAAAAAAATAATTTAATCATTCGAAATGTACCGTTTACGGTTATTATACCGCGCGGTATCAATAAATGCGAGCGTATCGTTAAAATTTAGTTGTTTTTTTTTTTTTTTTACATACCTTTATAGTCGAAAACGTGAAATTAAACGTCGATTTTTTTTGAAAATAATACTTTAAAAACAAAATTCGAAATAATACGCTACGATTATTGTAAATATTATGATTTTACGCGCGCGCGTATTTATTACTTGAGAAATCTGATTTTGTTTCGTTGAAAGTTCGGAACGCGAAAATAAAAATTTCTAATTGTCGATAATTAAAATCGTTTTTCAATTAAAACTCGAAATATTATTGATGAAAAATAGTGTTTTAAATTTCAATGGAAAAAGTACGTATTTTTGGATTTATTTCTATTTTTTGATATTGTAGTATAAAATATAAGATTGTGAACGGTGCGAAGGAGCTACTACAATGGTTTTTACAATGAATTCCCTTCGTTACATTTACGTATTTACCAATATAATATTATCTACTAATTATAGTTACTAATTAATTTTTACTCTTGGATTCGCGGTTCATCGTCTGTTTAAAAAAAAAAAAAACATTTGCAAATATTGCCAAAACGAAAATTTCAATATTGTACGTGAATTTATTTTTATTTATTTTTAATTCGTTAAATATCAGCTCGTGGAGATTTACATTTTATCGATTATAATCGCATATATATATATATATATATATATTTAATTATGATGTTAGAAAATTAAATGTGTCAAAAACTGCGTAATATTAATATTAGCTATGCACGCAGCGAAATACTGATGCACTTTTTTTTTTAAATCGTCAGTCATATAATGCGAACAAGGGTTTTCGAACAGCAAGATTTACAAGAATATTATTCTAATATTACGGTGTTCTACATAATATGTATTGTCGTGAATAAATAAAGATCACATACTCTCATTTATTATTTAGGCACTGGTGGTGGTAATACTGGCTATTATATATGCTTTTCGTCACTGGCTTCGGACGGCCGCGCGCGGTAACTGACAGTAACAGCAACGGCGCGGCGTGGTTGGGTAAGAAAAATTCAATTCGTAATAGAGAAATTCAAAAAAAAAAAAGCCAAGGACACGCATTTGTTTTAAAACTGTTAAAACGTAATCGAACATTTCGCGGCCATTTTCTTTTTTTTTATATTTATTCTACGTCGCAATTTACGTGTAAGGTACATTTTAATAAATATAAATTATTATTATATACGGTTGATTAGCGATAATCGTAAATTTGTTGAATTTGAATTAAAATCGTGGTAGACACTCAAAATATAATATACGAGTATCTTTAACGAAACTCGTTTTACCATCGGATATATTTTTTTTCTTTTATTATACTACTGGAAAATACCGTATTCCGTATGACTCTCGAAACGATTTTTGAATTTAATTTTAAATTAAAAGCACTGGGAGTTGTTAAAATATTTTATTTGTGTCATTTTCACCCAGAAAGGAGTACGTTTATTTAGAAGAAATTTTGCGAAGCGTTTGTCCGTTTAAGACTATAAATACGCCACTGGCCTACGGGTATCGTCTGCAACGCGCGTTTAATATACGCAATAGTACACGCGAAAACAATTTGTTTTTAGAACGGATTGTTTCGGGAGTATTGACAAGAGATTTATTTTTTTTTCGAACGGAAAGGGAAGTTTTACAATAATAATAGTAGTAGTAGTAGTAGTACGCGCGTTATAAATTATTCGTTGATATTTTTTTTCCTCTCTTTTTCTTCGGAATACGACATCTAATTTAAGCGTTTAATTCCGTCGAATAAGCGCAAACTAAAGGCGTCAGACGAGTCTTATATACAGAAATAAATGTGTGTGTGTGTGTGTGTGTGCATATATAATAATACGAAAATTCTCCCTCGAGCTCCTACGAAAAAGGAGACCCCGGCAGCAGCAGCCCGTTAATTAATCAAAAGACGTCGTTTGGCGTGCAATTCATTTTTTTTTTTAACAGCCTCCTGCACCACTCGCGTCCCATCCGCTCGCGCCGCCGCCGCCGTCATATCTCACGCGGTTTATATAATATCCCGTTCGAAGAAAAGAAGGAAAAAAAAAAGAAAAACGAAATTAAATCGGGCCACTCCAGTGTTGTAAGTCCGGGAACGAGCCAGTATTAAGACGTCACTTTTATATATAATATATGTATGTATGTATAAATATATTTATGGCGATATTTCATTTTGGGGGGCGAGTTTTCGCGCGCGCAGCCGATTGTAAAATTCCTGTTCCCGCACCCGACGCCGGTTATAAAACGGGTTGAATTACAAAGAAGCGAGAAACAGTGTATGTGCAGCATGGCCGTTACGCGTTAAGACGGGAAAAATTCTCCAAAACCTATACGGGGTTTAGAAAGTTTTTTTTTGAGTACAAAAAAAAAATAATAAAATGTGTATTTTAAAAAAAAAAACTATTCCATTACGCCAGCGTGTAAATTTCAGCTGTTTTTTTTTTGTGTGTTAAACACTACAAATAAAACATAGAAATTAAAATGAAAAATTTTTAATAAACCGTTCAGTGTGTAACGTAATTGCGTGTTCGCGAAAAACAGAATTAATTGTTTACACGTCGTTTGGAATTTAAAACGAACACCACTATTTCACTTGTCTAGACCGCGACAACCGAAAAAAATATACTTAGAAAATAAAAGATATTCCAGACTCGCCGACAATAATACTGTGCTTACCTGTCTTATCTGATCGAATCGTAGTCATTTTTTTCAGCAATCAATTCGAAAAAAAAAAAAAATAAAAAAATTCAAAGAATTCGCAAAAAACTCGGCTCTAACGATATTAATCCGAAGCAAATGTTTGCGCGTTTTTATATAGAACGTTTAAAATATTAAAGTATAAAACTTAATTTTTTAATAATACATACAGTTTGAAACGATCTCGCACGTAATTTAATTTATATACTTTACAATTTGTTTTGAAAACATATATAGTATCATTTATTACGATATCGAAATTCTTGAAAATTATTTTACGTACATTTCTTACGGTACAATTTTTTTTTTTTAAATTGTCTAACATATTTCGTGTGGAATGTATACGACGCGGGATAGTATAATAATTGAAAAAAAGAAACAGATGAAAAAAAAACCCCCGCGACGGGCACTTTTTTAACTCGTTTTTCTGAATTTTCAAAATCAACCGTCTCCGCAGCGACACCAACGACGTTCAAGCCGTTCTGGAGGATTTCCGGGGACGGTACCGGAATCGAGACGTATAATTAGAGAATTCTGACGAAAGCCGAACACACGTCGTATACGGAATAATTTATGTAGGACACACACAATGGCACTTTCGGTGGATAATGTACTGAAGTGTTAAACACAATACATACGTCCGAACGTGTAACGCGCGGTTAGATCTTTAGAATATTATCTCTTAAGTAATAAACGCTGTAATAGCCTCGATGATACATATATAACGCGTACGTTATACGCGAATCAATTTTTTTTTTTTCTCCAAAACGAATAACGACGGATTTACGTTTCTCGTTGTATTGAACGTATTGATTGATTTTTCAATTATATTTCGAACGCACAGTGATTGAAGCGGTCTCTTGTATTGAACATCGTACGGAACTTGTACAAAGATATTTCGTACTCGGCATTCGCCTTATTGAGTCCTCGCTGTTCGCTACGTACACATAATGTGCGATTCGTTATCGAACCGTAGTATCGTTAAAAAGAAATGAGTAAACGATTCGTGGACTTGTCCGTTCGGTGACCACATCGGGAAAGCGGACAAAATTTGTAAAAATATATAATTAAACGCGTTCAAGCTTCTCTCCGTTAAAGAAAAACATTTTTTTTTTTTGTAAAACCGAAAATCGTATTTAATTTTTTCGAGTCGCGAAACTCAAAAAAAAAAATTATTTTTTGGTTCTTTTACGCGGGAGTGTTTCGATCAGAATCGCGAAATGATTTTTCAGTAATACATTTTATTCGTGCTGAACGGATCACTTTAAATACGAATAATATTTTGACTCAAGCGATTACATATTTTATTTATAACGATTTTTTATACACGTTCAAATATATAAGCGCGTTGCATACATTAGCGAATAATTATTTTTTTCCGCTAAAAATTAATTTATTTTTGTATACACGTTTATTGTTCGTAGAAAATCATATTATCCTTACGCATACACGAATTATAATAAGTGTGTGTGTGTGTGTGTGTGTGTGTGCATAAATTACTACCATTCGTTTTCGACATACCGCCGTCAGTCAACAGTTTCTTTATTTTCTTTTTTTTTATTATTATTATTATTATTATTATTATTATTATTATTATGATTTTAAACGAGAGGAAATAAAAATTAAATTTTAATTTGTTTTTTTTTTACTCGGTGTACTCGAAATTAAAAAAAAAAAATGGGATAACACGAGATCGCGGAGACGATCGTGCAAAGTAAAAAAAAAAAAAAAAATTTTTAACGAATTTACCAGTGATCGCGCGCAGACGTTTTGGTAAAGATTTGATTTTTACTTTAGAATATCACGGGGTATTTGACGTTTTTATTGTCCCAGACTATTGATTTTCATGACCACACACACACATATAATACATCCTATAAAAGGGTAAGTACTTATTATGTATATGCGTAATGAGGGGAACTCGAACTGTACACGTATACAAAGCACAAAAATTATGTGAAAATAGGGTCGATACTAATTAAGGTGAGTGTTTACCAGCAGTAAATAAATTACCGATTTATTGTACGCGTAACAAAAACAAAAAAAAAAAAAATGTTCAAAAAGTTAAGATCACGTAAAATAATAATGGATTTCAAATATCTTATTCGGGGATAAATTCCGCGTAAAAACGGATAAACTGCAGAGACACTACTCGGGTAGTATTCCGAAAACGTACTTCGTTAAAGCCCAATCTAAACAGTACCTTATTAATTAAACGTGAAAAGTGATTAATTTGGAGAAAAAAATATGAGTAGCAATGCTAGCGGCAGTAGGTATATTTAAAACAACATCAATCATTTTATCTAAAATCCTGCTATATTTGAGCAAAATTTATTATTATTTTTACACATTTATGACATATATTATACATATTCGACATGTTATACGTCGTTCCAGTGGCGGTTTTAGGGGGGCGATGGGGCGATCGCCCCCCTGGACGTTACTTTTACATATAATATCTGTATTTTAAATAAGTACACAAAAATTAATATTATTATGACAAAAGGCAAAAAAATTCAAAAACAATAGAATAAGTCATCTTCACTATCACAAATCCCAAAAAATTTTATTTTGAAATTTACATATTTATGCATAATTTGTCACATTTGTCTATATTTTATTTAATCAGTGAAGGTAATGCCCGATTCCGCAATTTGAGGAGTACTGGCGGTGCATTAGCGGAAATCGGGTTATTTAACGCGGGTTGTTTAAAATAATTTTATTGGGGGGTCTAATTCGCTATAAGACAATATACTAAATTGCCATTGAAAAAAATTTTTTCTCGCTTCGCTCGATATGTGTCTACATATAAATACATTTAAATATAATAATAATTTTTCAAACCATTTTTGAGGGGCTAACTAAACTTTTAGGGGCGAAGTCCTCCAAGCCCCCCATTTTCTACTAATGAACTAAACTACACTAGAGATATACATGTGAGAAGGGGTTTGATATTTTAAATCGCCCCCCCCTTAATAGTTTCGTCAAAACCGCCACTGCGTCGTTCTATAATTTATTACGACGCGTCGAAGAAATTATTATCTGACGTTTTCACCGTTATTCGGGTCAACGATTAACACATTCTATCGATTCGTTTCATCTGGCGATCCTATATGTTTGTAAACCGTATGGTTTACTAAAAATTTACGTTCACACGGTCGAGAATATGGTTTGGCTGAGAAATGTACAAAATGACGTCGTACAGTTCACGAAAAACTCGGCGAGACCCGTGCCACGTCACATTTTTACGGGGCTTTTTATCCCGTTTTTTTTTTTTCGTTTTTAGAATAGGTCTTTTCCGATTTTTTTTTGTGTACATTATAATCGAAACAATCCGCAAAAGAATTTCGTGACATATTTCAATCGTATTATGATGTAGAAAATTAGTGTTGTCATAATTCTGCAGAACGTTTGAAAGAATTTTTTTTTTTGTACACATAACTGATAGTATAGAACTAGACATGATTACGCGTTATGTTCGGGAAAGTAAAAAAAAAATATTTGTTTATTTACAAAAAAAAAAATAAATAATTTATAATAATTCCGAATGCGAACGCGGACGACGGCAAAAAGTTAAAATACGAGAAAAGTAGTTTTAAAAACGAGGAGATGAAATAATTGAAATAGAAAAAAAATGTCAATAACGAAAAAAGAATTCTCATACGTGTATATTATGGCGCGAATATATATATTCGTATAAGTCATTCCCAGAATAAACGCATCAATTAGAAATTTTCCGTTCGAAAGTTTTACGGACGGATTGAAAAAAAAAACAGTAAATTTTTTTTCCGTAACGACCGCTATATTAATATTATTATAACAAAATAATGTACGTGCACGTAGCAGTATTATTAGTGTTCCGTAAATGGGAACGCGCAGTGTTATTAAGTTCTTTATAGAGAAATATATATAATTCGTCAAAAGACTCGTAATAGTCATGACTCGTACAAAAAAAAAAAAATTACCTATACGTAAAATACGAATAATAAATTCGTAAAATTCGTAAAATGTTGTGTAAAACACGAGGAGATTTCCGTTACATTTAAAATGTCGCGAAATATTGCGATTTTATTGAAATTTTCTTTTGTAAAAAAAAAAATAAAAAATGCAGCGTTTTCAGGAGCGGCGATCACTTGCGAAGGTTTAAAGATTTTCACTGAAATAAGTCCCGTTTTTTTTTAATTTTTTAAAGATAGTTATCTAAAATATATATATATATATATGTAGTAATAATAATAAAAAACAATCGTGAAAAGAAAGAAAGAAAAAAAGTGACCACGTTTACGTAACCGGCCTGAACACAATGCTAGGCGGCTGGTATTATAGTAAATAGGTCGTACATAATACACCACCGACGGGCGTTTTTGCGGCCGGGCCTTAATTAATACGCTGGGTGGTCCGCGGCGGCGAGCGTCACGACATGTCAACGTCGTAGACGTCCTCCGCGTGTGTGCTCGTACGATAATAATAATAAATAAATAAATAAATAAATAATAATAATAATAATAATAATAATAATAATAATAATAAAATTATTTAGGCCAATTGTTGCGTATGGAGGAACAGATACCCGGGTGATTCCGTAAGCCGACGAGAGCAGACTCGTCGTTTTTGAAAGGAAGATGCTGAGAAGAATTTTCGGGCCTGTGTAGGACAATGTAACCAGCGTTTGGAGAGTAAGAAAGAACGAGGAATTAGGTTTACCGAAATCGGAAAATCGTCAATGCAATCAGAAATAGGAGGCTATACAATGGGCTGCAGCGCACACGCTTGTAGATACCGTGCCCGCGTTACTCCGTACAGTATTGGAGAAGAACCCAACGGGAATAAGGCCCATTGGAAGTGCCGAGAACAAGGTGGAAATTTGTAGTCAAACATGATGTGGAAGAGCTGGGTGGAGGATCAGATTGCAAGCAAATGACCGGAATGGACGGAAGTCCATGGGCGTAACTAGGATTATTTAGCCCCGACTCGAGAATATTTATAGATGCGAATAAGACTCGATTTAGCCAAATAACCGATTTCCCGCGATAAATTTAATGAAAATATATTTTCGAAGAAAAACGAATTATTTTACAATTGAATGCGCCTTTATTTAAATGAAAATTATTTCACTACATCATCGTCATTTATTTTGTTTGACAATCCTTGTTTTATATTTAATATAGCTAAATCACTATATCTGTTTTGTGACGTAGTGGACCTCTAGTATGTTTTCATTCTTTCCGTGCACGAAAAAGAAGGTTTTTCGTCCGAAAATTTTTACGATTTTTCTGATTCTACGAACATTCTAAAATAGGAATAATTAAGAATATTACGTGGTTTTATATTATATGAAATTAAAAACGCGATTTATGTTTTATATATGATTTATATTTGTTTATTTATTTATTTATGATTTATATTTGATAGTGCAATGAAATTCGTATTTTGATTTCAAACGCAAATATATTATAATATTTCGTGGTTTTATGGATATCCCGAAAAATTTATTATATAATTATTATAATTCTTTATATACACATTTTTTTATCACAAATAATGAATCCTACGATAAAAAATTGTCTTGATTTTTAAAAGGATTTAGTATACGTTTTTGACGGATTCTAGAATCGCCTACCTAGTTAGACCGGTGTGGAAGGCTGGATGTATGACGGGACGTTCTTAAAGACAGCAAATACCCCCCACCAAAATAAATAAATAAATACGTAATGACGTTTGATTTATTATTATTATTATTATTATTATTATTATTATTATTATTATTATAATTGTGGCCTGGATGTAACTGCCCTAAAAAACTACCAAAAAATGCGTTTTCGCCACAATAACGTCGATAAAAAAAACTCGAAAAAAAAAGTTTTATTTTGTTACAAAAAAAAAAAAAGGAGAAAAAAAATCAGTTTACCGCGTATTTTAATATATTTTACTAAAGTTTTTAATTAAGATAAAAAAAAACCATAACGAAAAATTTGAAACGACGGCGACGCCTAGTGAAATTTTCTACGATTTAATGGCGTCTTAACCGTTTTCGATTTCTCGATATTACGCTTTCTCAACACGCCTAATATATTCATAAATAAATGCAGTGAATTTTAGAATTTTATAATTTTTTTTGGACTCACGACATTTTAACTTTCACGAGGACGGTAAGTATATTATACGAGTGTGTGTCATAAACCGCAGTATTAAATAAGTCGGTCGTGTGTGTACGCATGTCATACGTCGATCTACTGAATATATGAGCAGTAGTATATCGACTTTTGTGTGTGTGTATTTCATAAAATATAAAACCATTAACCAACAATGCAGTGTGTATGTGTGTGTGTGTGGAAAAATACGCGACAATTACACAGAACATAAAAAAAAAAGAAACCGAAATAAAAGTCATTTTTATTACGCGCTCGTGCAGTATGTGTCTGGGCTTTGGGCTCGAGCATTTACATAATTCGTACACTATATGTGCTGTAAAAAATAAAATATAAAAAAATTGTCTCGACTAGCCGCTATATCAATATGTCAAGTAATTATTTTGTATAAACACCGTATACGCCGCAGTTGTCGATTTCCTGTTTTTTATTTTTTTTGCTCCCAATCCCCATTACCACCACCACGTCGTTTACACCGTTCCGAATTCGGATAGGCTGTATGGGTGCAGACGTGGACAAAAGCTTATAATATCAAAACAATAACACCGAATAATGACGTCGATCGGTTTTCCACTTTGAGAAATTTGTTTGGATTGGTGAACTCAAAAAACGAGTCGTTAGCTATGTAATAAATAAAAAATGATTTAAACTTTTAAAGACTTCGAGCAAGGGCGTAGCCGGAGGGGTAGCTAAGGGTGTTAACCCCCTAATGGTCGTGGTTTTTTTGTTTTTATTTTTTAGCTATTTATGCTATATCGAGTGCAATTATTCCGTTGACTGATTCCATATTTACCCTTAGAGAACTGCAGTTAGCACACTGGGGATCCTTATTTTAAAATAATATTATATACATATATATATATATATATAATAAAAATTATTATATGATATGAAAAAAATATATGAAAAGAAAATATCCGTATAGAATATTCACAAAAATGTTATAAAGGTAACAACTATTTTCGCCTGTAATTCATCTCATCACGGGTCTTGGCAGCATGTCCTTTATATCAAAACGTACATTTACATATTGTTATATTATAAAATATCGATTATTACAATACGTATAAAATAATATTATTCATATTGTAAATAGCGTGGACGCGTATTTGTACGGGGGGGGGGTGAAGAGAAGGTCGCGGCCAGATCCTCCCCTTTAGTTCGTAGTATAATGCGGTGGTAAAATAACGTACACGGTAAGCTTTACGCAATTTAACGGAGTTAAATGGCGTTTATGGGTTTTGGATTGTGTGATGATTCCACGCTGAGCACCGTTGGTCACACTAGATACAATTTTTTTCCAAGGCAGTTTTGCAATGAAAATTTTATTGCATTTTCTGTAGAATACAATAAATTTGTTGATGTTAAATTTTCTGTTCGGGGTGTAAACAATCGACGAAATAAAGTTTCGAAATTCCAAACTACAAAAACGAGATATTTTTAGAGTTTTTTTTTTTTTTTAATATTGCAAAGCGTCTTCCATTCCGCCTACCTACCTATTTCACTGGTAAAATAGTCGAAAACTCTACGTTCAAGTTTTTTCAATATTACATTGTATAAATTCGTCCGTCACTATACCGCCGTCCAATATAACAGTCTGCTCTGCCACACTCAAATTATTTAAGAGAACGTTACAATCCTATAATTTTTATCGAATACAAAATACCGTAAGAATTTTTTTAAATTCTTAAAAATTTATAAGTAATTTATAAATTTACCTCTTTTTTTTTTAATTTCTCGTAACTTCTTAAGAATTAAAGATATTTGAAAAAAAAAACGGTTCTGTTATTGCGTAAAAATATAATATTGTAATTTATTTTGTCTGCAAATTTGGTGTCTCAAGTACACTTTTCAGGATTCATTCCCATGTGAAACGGGTTTTTCGTAAACATTTCAATATTTTCGTATGTCTTTTGTATTTTCTCGGTACACCTAACAGCGCGCGTTCTCTCGGTTTCGTTTGCCTGTATGAAGCGTTCGCTCAGAATAGAAATCCACAAGATATCCATCGATATCCACAAAAATACGAGCGTATAATATTATAAATAATATACGAGTCATTATAACTATAGTGTACATTTTCACGATTTTTTTCTTTAACCGCGTTTTGTAGCAATTAAAAAAAAATTGACAAATATTATGTTCATTAACATATTTCAATTCCCGAGAAACATGTTTTTTTTTTTTTTTTGATACAGTAGTCAACGCACCGAGCCAATCGTTAAAACGCCACCAACGAGTACAATCGCGAACGCAGACAAAGTTTATAGATTCCATTTTTATTTAATATTTAATATTAAATGATTAATCATTTAATTCAGTTTGCCAAAGGACACGTATCATGATAGTGACTAATCAAATACTACGTACTACGTCGTATACACACGTGCATGTAGGTATATACTGTACTGTACTGATGACTCGAGTGTGAACACGGAGTTGGTAGTGGTTGGGTATTGAATAATAATTTATTATCGGCACGTATGTAAAGTGTCAATTTTTACTTTGTTTTTATTACAATAAAAATTCAACAATTACAAAGGTTAGGCTATAAACAACATAATTTCATCATTTCGATAATGCATGATTATAATTTGAATATTACAATATCAATGGTATATAACAACTAATAATAACGATTCGATTTTATTTCAAAATAATATTATTTTCCGGGAATGGATACTTTCACTTTTCCTACTATTATTGTCATTAGTGTGTGAACATGTACCGACAGATAATACTTATTAACGTACGTGTACGTACATGGTCGTATCATATTCATATTGAAAAATATAATTTTTTAAATAATACGTTTAAATACAAAAGAAATATGGGTGTGGGTGGGGATATATACGTATAGGATGGTATAGCGATAGCAGTGGAAGTAGTGAAACAGGTAAGTTGGATACGTATGATGATGGGATGAGACTTATATAGACACAATTTAACAATTAGTAGGTATGGGGAAACATTTTTTTTTTTTTAGAAATCGCTTTATCATACTCACATTTGATTGAAAACTGTAAAAATGATATTTAAATCGAATGTTTTAAATGTCGTCAATCAATGGAAACACACGCGAACAATACTAGTTCTAATAGACTGAACGCCGCGCGAAGGTACACTGCAGCTAGTGCGCGCAACATACCAGAACGCGACTATGCGTACTCGCCCATCGAAATCCTACGGACATTTTATTTAGTGATAAGTATTATTCACCTGCGATGTTCAATGACCCGAATTGGATTGAAAATCAGGTAATATACTTATACGTTTCTATAATATCACTATGCAGTTTTCTTCTATGCGTGACAATACGTAATAATACCCAGGTAAAAAAGCTTATTCGGTATAAATCAGTCACACAAAAGGTATATTATGTCGTCATAACTTTAATAACTAGAAATCGTAAAAAAAAAAGTGTTTGGAAGTGGATTAAAATTTTCTGCTTAATACGGTATACTGTTTATAATATTTAACAACGGATACAAATTAAAAATTATTCGTCGAAACGTTTATAATTGTTTATTTTGATTTATTCTACTATAAAGTTGAATAACTGTTTATTTTGATTTATTCAAAAGGAACATTGTGTCCGATGATTAATTATTACTATTATTTAATCAAATCATACTACACACTAAACGATTTGTCGAGTCCAAAAGTCCAAAGAAAATGATAAATAAAATTCGATTGTATATCCATTCGCATCGTATATTATTATGTGACACACGCGTGAAAAAACCGAAACGATTTTATGATTAGTTGCAGTATTCTGACTTGTACACTGTGATGGAACAAATGCTAAGCGAAAAAAACACCGTGCTTCTTTTATATCATAGCGTAAATCAAAATATCAACTCGACACTTGAACTTTTAAAAGAAAGTATCTTCCAAAATGTTGTCGGTTTCGTAATTTGATTATATGATACATATATAGATTATAAATAAAGCTATATAATTATATTCGAATTAAAATATTTATAAATATATATATATATATATGTGTGTGTGTGTGTGTGTGTGTGTGTAATGTTTTTAAGATTCTGAGAGGGACAAAGAATATCTATTGGTTTTACAATAATGAATTTTTTTTTTTTTTATGTCTGTACCCAAAAATTTTACCAGAATGAGTGGTTTTATCTTTACAGTCATAGCTCCTTTTCGGGGTAGAAAATTGCATCTAGTTAGTACTTTAAAGAGGTCATTTTTCAGTTTTCTCAAAAGCGCCTAAAAATATATCTCAACTACCGAAAAATTACATAAAAACGGTAAAAAGCGATTCCGTCGAAATCGATTATCGTTGTTTCTTCGTAATATTAAAATTAATGGATATAGAAACTTATATTATATTCATCAAAAATTTAACTTTATATTATATTAAGGAAAAACAATTTTCGAACAACTTTCTTTTAATTTTGGGCTATTTATAGCAGTAATAGGTTTTGAGGTATTTAATATTTTAATTCATGAAAAGGGTTAGTTTTTGTTATATACACCGAAAATATTACACCGAAGCTTCGCTCAGAATCGTTTTATCGAATTAAATGGTAATTAATTGCTTTCAAATTTATAGTAATTACAATAAACACTAAAATCTTTATCTAAGTAAATCACTTAAGTGACATTCACAACACCCTGCAGCTCATCGTTACCTTTTTTATACTTTCTTACATTTCTATTTCTTTGCCGGACAGTATTCGCGGTGTAGTAAAGAAAGTTATACATGGACACACAACTTGTTACAGCTTCGATTCAAACCGTTAGAAATGTACAATAAATAAGTAATATACGATAAACGTTCCACATAGTTACTTATTAACTAAACAACTTTTTTTTTCAAAAATAGTTTATTTCTATTTATTTTTAAGAATTACTTCTTTGAAACAATAAAAATATATATGAATTCTATAATATATTTGGTAACCGAAGTCATGATTTTTTTCCATATTATACGATTATTAACAAAACGATTTATTCCAAATTGATTACTTTAATATTTTTGTAAAAAAAAAATATAATAATAAATTGTTTATTTTTTATGAATAGAAATTATACGCACTATTCACACACACACACACACACACACACATATATATATGTATATTTAAATAATATGTATTATTTTGATTTTAAAATGGTAATGCAAAACACACATAAAACGTTATTCATCAAATGGTGCGCGAACGCGTTTATTTCCAAATAATAAATTTCTACTTTTCTGAAAATTGTGTATAATAAAATACACTGCTCGACAATCGCCATTCATTACTCACAAATAATGTATGGTTTGGTGCGGTTAAAACCAGAAACATTGTATTATATTATAAAATGAATTGCACTAAATGCGTTTATTGTATTTACACGAGTACAACGTAAACGAAATTTCAAAATAAATGCGTATTTATAAAGTACGAATACTTTCAATGGTTCGAACATTATTCTTTTCTAAAAGTGTTGAAATTATATTGTTCTTCACTACGCATAATTTTTTTAATTAAAAATTGTTATTTACTCTATTGCAATTACAGCGTATAGTTGATAAAAAAAATATACCTACAAGTTTGTTTCTTAGTGAACCTAACAAGCGAGCAAAATGTCAAAAACTGATAATTATGGCTCCTTATATATATAGTTCTTTGAACGAATATTCGGTCCTTTTGTTTCTTTTTTTTTTTTTTGAAAAGTTATTAATTAAAGTTAAATTTAATTTTTATTTTTTTTTTTTACTTTCTTATATTACTTACGAGTTACGATGCTAATAAGTTTATCTATTTTTAAAAAAACATTAAGAATCATATACTTCATAAGTTTCGTAGTAACGTTACTTATGAAATTTTATTGTTAAAAACATGTTTTAAAACCAGAAAGTAATAAATTTAAAAAGGTCAATAACATATAATATTTTGCTGATATTGAAATTCAGTAAATAGGTACCTATTTTTCATGCACCACGGAATCCTACCAAACCGAGTATTTAAAACAGTCTTGGAATAATAATTTAACTGTTGACCGTGCATCTTTGAAGAGGAAAAGCCTATTTGTTTTACGACGAACTATTATTACTTTCAAGTTATATTGGTCGTTTTCAAAACGAATATTTTACATAAAAAAAACTCAAAAAAGCCGCTTTAAACGTTTGTGTTTTGATATATATATATATATATATTACCGGATCACCTTGAATATAAATGTATTGTTTTTTTTTTTTAATACATATTATTGACGCGAAAACTACCGTATAAGAATTAATACTTTATAATGTAACGAAGATGTGTATTAATCCAAATATTTAAATCGATTTTTACTATAGTGAATTACATACACGTTGAGCGTATAAACGATTTTTAAATTACACGAATCTCGTTTAATATAACAATATATATATATACGTATAATTATACAATAACAAATTTCCTTCGTTTTCGTGTCAATTGAAGGTGTAACACAATGTACACGCTGCGGTAATTAATTCTGGAAAAATAATAATCTAAACACGTAAAATTTGCTTCGGTCATGAAATATCGGTTTTCCTTAATTGAATAGTAATTAAAAACAAAAATACTGCGAATTAAAAAAATAATAATAATAAGAAAACCGAATGTCGACGTAATTAACTACTCGTAGCTGGTACACGTGTTAAATTCTACGGATTTTTTTTTTTTGATTAAATTCAAATACAAATGTATAAAAAGACCGAATTATTTTTGATTATTTAACTGTATCGCCATAGCGGATTTAAAAAAAAAAAGTAAAAACCTAACTGAAACATAACAGTAATAATGACAACAAAACGATTTTCCGAATTAATTGCTCGACGAATAATAATAATACCTATTAAATACTGCACACGCGTGTAGCACGTTTTTATCTTTTTAATTTTATTATTTCAAGAGAGTCGCGAATTATTTATTATTATTATTATTATTATTATTATTATTATTATTATTATTATTATTATTATTATTATTATTATTATTATTATACGTTTACGTATACGCATTGCAAATTTAAAAGCGAATTAAAAGGTTTAAAAAAAAAAAAAAATGTATATACACCAAATATCGAAAATGGCGTGGCGAACACAAAAATAGGCGAATACAAGTGGCTTTGACACGAAGTTTTTTTTGGAAAACTCTGAAACTTTGTGTGTAAATCGTAAAGACGATGGATTCTTGTCTACGCCTTAATCTTGAACTAAGTGATGGTGGTGAGGTAGTCTAAAAACGCGTATTAATGCAAGTACAAATCCGCCTGCACGCCACTGTCTATACGTATTTCTGTTACAAATTAATATTCGACCGACCGATTATTTTTGATTCGTACGGTCTTCGGGCGAGTGATATTATGACGATGAACTTATTTTCGCTCATCTACAAATCCCTTAAATACAATACGCTCGAATGGAATCTCGTTCTGAAAGACGTATACCCTCCACCATTCGAACACATAATATCATACGTGTATAATGAGGTCGTACAATAAGCGGTAACCAAACGCCTGTAGGCATAAAAATACAGGTGTGTTATAAACTTATAACACACCGATTATATACCACTAAAACCATTAAACTAACACATCAAACTATATATAACCTATTTATTAAAACAGTTTAGTATATATACTCTCCAAACACATGGTATATATATATATATAGCTACATCATCGCTCATACATCGGAGCTACTGTACAATCGGTGTTGCACGAAGCAATTATTAGTACATCAAGTGGAATAAGTGTTATTCAACGCTAAACATTGATAACAGTAAAGTCATTGTTAACGTGTTATTTTGGAAATACACTTATAATATACTTATATAATACGTAATACGCTTATATATATATATATTAAATTCTTACAACTATATCGAAGCAGTCGGTTTAGGAGCTATCCAAACGTATATAAGTTTAATATAACGCGTTACGTAGTATTAAAAAAAAAAAATAAAAATTAAACGTGTATTCTATATATATATATATGGAAACTTAAAAGCGTGCACGATGTAATTTTTAAATGTCTTACTGTACAAGTGTATTATGATTTATACGCGTTTTCGCGAATGCTTTATAGAGCAATCATTGCGTGTGTAATATTCGAGATGACTCGACCTTTCCGGGTCAGTTCCTAATCGAGCGCCAGTGGGATCGTTATACTCAATAATCTATCCGTAGTGTATATAATGTATAGTATAATGATACTATAAATATATATATATATATATACGAAAATTGCTTTCCATTCGTCAATAAATATAGAAATCCTAATGTAATCAGCCTTGTTAACGTGCGTCTATAGCTGCATAACAAAATAAATTAGATACTTAAATTTAAAAGAAAAACCTTCCTATACACGGTATAATCGTGAAAGCTACACTAGAACTCATTATAATATCTTATATAGGTACATATATACATACTGTATACTGTTTACTGTGAGCAATGGTTAACTCCAATGTCAATCGGTTTACTGCTTCCGCGTTTCCATTGACTAGGTCTAAAAACGCGTGAATAATGTCAAACCAATATACTGCAGCGAGTGTTAAACTGTGTCTTACCTGATTATTCACGCTCTTCGTTTTCACTGTATATGTATAATACTATATAATGCTATATAACCGGTAATAATATTTTCGGCGTGCTGAAGGAAATAAAAAAAATATATATACAAAAATATTTAAATTTCTATCATGCACACGCTCTATAAACACGGAGTTTCTAAAATTCAACGATGAAATATTTATTTATTTGTTTAGCAATCGTGTATATTAAATTCTGATGGATGTATAATGTATTGGCATCTATATCGCGAATAGTATTCCAACTTCCAACGTGGTCGTACATGTAATTGACAATGATTGAAATAAAACTAAAATTTGACGCATTTCCAGCTATATGTGATTAATTTGTGGGTTTGCTTTTGAAAATAAATTCCGTATCGTATCGTTTTAATGTTCGACGTTATTTATTTTATTTTTTTTTTTATCTAAATGATAAAATAAATTTTTATTCATATTTATACGACTATACTCCCTGCTTTATTATAAGGTCCGAGGATACCACCTGCAATGTTACGAATAATATTATGTCCTAAAATTACGTAAGTTTTCAAGTCATATTTATATACTGACAAAAACAACAGTGACAGTAACTTCACAACTTAACTGCAGAATTCAACACAACGTAACACAACTTCTTGTATATAAGTTTCCTTCAATATTCTAATACACTTATAAAATAACAACGAATGAATAAATGCGAGTTACGACTCTCAGTTAATGCATATTATTTCGAATTAACGATTTAATAACTGTTAACCATTTCTATAAGTGAATTGCGATGACCTGCATAAGTCTCGTTTTCCGGCTTGTGTACTGCGTTGACTCAATAGACTTCAAACGGTTTTTTTTTTATCAAGTCCCGTTTATTTTCCATTTTTTTTTTTTTATTTATTTGGTATATTATAATAGTCAGCAGATAATCGTGGACCGATTTTATGACGAATTTTTATATAACGGTCCTAGACATCACGAAATTTACACCGAATATATGCACAAAACTCTGCACCTGCAATATATACGTAAAAAAATTTCCAAAAAATTACTTCTGATCTTATATAACAATTATTGTAGGTTTCGAGCAATTTAAGTCATATAAAGAGGACAGTTTTTGGTTCGATTGAACGTTTCAACATATGCGACATATATTACTGCTTCGTATACCTACTACCGAAAATTTTATCACTTAAGCGACGTTCCCAATGCCCCGCGGCTCACTACCTTTTCTTTTTACATTTGTTATAGAATAAGTCGATTTAAATTTTATCTTTAAATATTCTAGAGTCGGAATGAGTGGATGACTACATTTAATCCTGTGAATAGTTACGTATTGCAGAATTTGCAGTAAAAATGCTCTCTTTTCTGGAATTTGGAATTGAATGCGACGATATGATGCTGTTTATGAGTAGGGCTAGACTTTGTATGCATTTACACATGTTTTGTTCATTTAGTCCAAATAGATCGGTTATTAGGTATTCAGGTATGTCCACGATTTGGCTTATTCTCGATTATATACATCAATTATTTTTTTTTTTTGCATATTTTGTACATAACACATATAATTGCGTATTTAGAGATTTTGAAAATCTGATGAATTTCAAACGGTATTTATTCGATAAATGTCTACATTACATCAGCTTCGTTGGTCGAAAATATATTAATATACCAATAAATGACCAAATCGCGTTATTTAAATATGCTCCACCAGTAATATGATGTAAAGTTTTTACTAATTGTGTCTATTGATAATTGATTTTGATATGCAAATATGCAAATCTTTTGAAAATTATCCCCCATTTTTTGAATTACCATGTTTGGCAGCACTGCGCCCCGAACGTAATTCGATCGTTTGCGCACAAGACATCTCTTATTTTGGGACAGACTATATGAATAGTCGTATTATCTATGGAATATGTGGAAAAAAAACCATCGACTGAATCGTATTATTCAGTGTGAACGGATTTTTTTCCCAGACACTTTTCAAAAACGACCGAATAAAACAGACATTTGAAAACGATCGAGTTGTATCCGGTAGTTTCCACTCGGTATAGCGACCGTCCACGTCACTAATCTCGCACAACTGCACGACGGCGGTCAGCGGTTCGCTAATTTTCGCGTTTGAAATTTTCTTTTGGAAAATAAAACGAGACCGGCGCGCACCAGCCCCGTTTTTTCCGCGTGTTCGCAGCACGACGGTGACTACGACGGTGCCGCGTTCATCGCGAGACGGCGTCGGCTCTCACGTAATACTCGAAATAATAATAATAATAATAATAATAATATATCGTGTATTACGCTCGCGTTCCGTAGTGAGTTCTTAGAGCAGAGCGTATTAAAACAGGCGTACGCCGTGTGTAGAGCGTATATTTTAAAAATAACGGCCGAGGCGGCGTCACACACACACACACGTTCTCTCTGATTACCGGTTAGGTACACTACGAAAGCGCCGCGCGCGTATTAATTACGGCCGCGGCCGGTGTTCGCGCGTTATACCGGCCGGATAACGCGCCGCGCGTTTTGATTTAATTTAAAAAAAAATAATAATAATAATAATAATGACCACGCGTTGCGCGCGGCACATATCGCGCATTTTATTCTATTATTATAACGTAATATAATTATTATTATTATTTCCGTACGGGAATTTATATTGTTTTACCGCGGTACGCGCGCCCGAGTACCTATATACCTATACGAGTGCACACGCTCTACGCGGGCACCTACACGCCGCGGCTGAGAGTCGCATTTGGCAACGGCGATCGTCGCGGTTACAGATACACCCTCTATTCCGCGCGTATCCGCGGTGTAATTGCGTTATTATTACGATTATTACACGATATTGTATAGTATTGTGTTGTGTACAACGTTATGTGCGTAGAGAACGAAAAGTGCACGATGGTGGTTGGGGGGCGAGTGTGGTGGGCAGTAGTAGCAGGAAGACACGCGAATATAATAAGGAACGATCGCGGCGTTGCGCTGTTTGTGTTTATATATATTATATATGTATACGTTCGACACGTACGACGACGACGACGACGACGAAGGCGGCGGCGAGGAACGCAGCGTACGTGACGCCATTCCGTCTGCGCGCGTACTACCTACCTATTATAATTATTATATATAACGCGTCCCGGGCCCGTTTTGTAATTTGGCCGGTACCTACGGATATTATATTCCCATAAGGAAACATATCATATATATATATACTGCGCACGGAATATTCATACACCGGCCGCCGATTCCGCCGCGCGCGCGCGCGACCATATATACGAATACCAGCGGCGGATTCGAGGGGGTCACGGGCTCGTCCCCCCCCCCGCCCCCTGTAAGTTTTATATTCGTAATTAATATAGTAGGGTAAAAATAGCGGTTCTGGATCAAATGTGAGGAGCGAGGAGCTATACTTTTAACATAATGGCTCCTCATTGTATCTTTTTTTTTTTTTTTTTTTTTACATGAAATTATTTGTTGAGGGGGTGGTACTGACGTTAGTCATTTCAACCCCCCCCCCAGGACCAAAAAAAAAAAAAAAATTGTGATATTATTACAAGGCCCGTTGCGCGTTATAACATGTTTTAATTTTTACACTCTACAACGGTGCCACAGGTATTGTGTGCACTATCGGCTCCTACTCATAAATTCCTTCATGCGCCGTTTAAAGGGATGGTTTTAGTGTTGGTTATTTTTTTTAAACCCCCCAGAACAAATTTAAATGTACGCCACTGTATTATTGTATACGAATACCAGCGGCGGATTCGAGGGGGTCACGGGCTCGTCCCCCCCCCCCTGTAAGTTTTATATTCGTAATTAATATAGTAGGGTAAAAATAGCGGTTCTGGATCAAATGTGAGGAGCGAGGAGCTATACTTTTAACATAATGGCTCCTCATTGTATCTTTTTTTTTTTTACATGAAATTATTTGTTGAGGGGGGGGGGTGGTACTGACGTTAGTCATTTCAACCCCCCCCCCCAGGACCAAAAAAAAAAAATTGTGATATTATTACAAGGCCCGTTGCGCGTTATAACATGTTTTAATTTTTACACTCTACAACGGTGCCACAGGTATTGTGTGCACTATCGGCTCCTACTCATAAATTCCTTCATGCGCCGTTTAAAGGGATGGTTTTAGTGTTGGTTATTTTTTAAACCCCCAGAACAAATTTAAATGTACGCCACTGTATTATTGTATACGAATACCAGCGGCGGATTCGAGGGGTCACGGCTCGTCCCCCGCCCCTGTAAGTTTTATATTCGTAATTAATATAGTAGGGTAAAAATAGCGGTTCTGGATCAAATGTGAGGAGCGAGGAGCTATACTTTTAACATAATGGCTCCTCATTGTATCTTTTTTTTTTTTTACATGAAATTATTTGTTGAGGGGGGGGTGGTACTGACGTTAGTCATTTTACCACCCCCTCAAACCACATCGTTTATTTTGAAAATATACATTCATTACATTTTTTTATATTAATATCGTATAATAATAATATATTACGTAATATTAATATATTAATGTCATTTGGCTCCTCATTGTATCTGAGGAGCTATACTTTTACACGGCCGCCGTAATTTATTCTTATCGAACACGTCAATTGAAAATGATTGAAAAGGATTATGATGGTGATAAGAAATTTGATTAGATATAATGCTACGTGTTCGATAAGAATAAATTACGGCGGCCGTGTAAAAGTATAGCTCCTGTTTGGGCGGCCGTGTTAAAGTATATTATATTGTAAGCCTCGTCGGTCGCAAGGAATTGCTGATATGTATAGCAATTCGACCGGACGGCGGGCACACCAACACGTACTCGATGACGATCGAGCAGTGTTGTGTAGAGCGCTGTTCAAAACAGCGTAGTTGTAGTATAATTTTACAGAGCATTTATTATAAATAATATTATATAGTTCCTCATTTACATCAATAAATTGTAGAATAAGTCACCGAACACAGTTATTCTTTATTTAAGTATTGCGGTCTCTTAAACGAGTCCGTAACAGTAATTTACAAAACTACTGCTGTCAATACTCAGTGGTTATAATCCTCGTTTCTATAATTAATAGGTATACCTATATATACTAATAGCTCGATATTAGAAGGAAGTTTTCGAAAATGTTTATTGCCGTGAACGCAATGATAATGATATAATACGCAATGATTACACGTATTGATTGGAATTTTCAAAATTCTACGGCCATTATTTTCGAAATTGAGAAGATATATAGGCTATACAATATGTGATTCTGCTACGAAAACTTTTTTTTTACCGTTTTTACGTAATATTTCTTTCGATGACGCGTTAAAATAGTATTGGTAAAATGGAAAAATGAACTCGCCAAAGTACCGACGCAAGACAGAATTTTCTACAGCGTTTTCATTAAGCACGTGAAAAGCACTCCTTCTAATCGAAAATCCGTAAAAATAAACATCCATTGAAATACCAAAGCTTCTTCGCCTCCCCTCAGAATCTAAAACAATAGTGCGTCTACCCTATCGCCGAAACAATAACGAACGAAGAGTGGTGGACGCAAAATAATCGCTACGAATTTTGACGTTTGAATTTCACTTTTTTTTATATATATATATATTTTTTTAATGGCTACAAATATTAAAATTATAATAACTCAACAATTACTATTAGGAATACTAAGTACATGATATATATATATATATAGAAAAAAACAATACAACAGTAAAACATACATAAATGAAAAATAAATTATATTAAAAATTCAGCAGTACTAATAAATTTAATTAGTTTCTTTAATTACAGGAAGGGATTTGCTATTTAATATCTTTAACGGATTTATTATATAGGAACATTATTGTTATGGAGAAAATGAAAACATTGATAGCATGATGATATGAGTGAAATCGCATACGATTTCGCCTTTATGTCGAGTGAAGAATGGAGAATTATTTAGTGTGAGACAAAATGCATGCGCTGGAAGCAAATTATGGCCAGATCTAAGCCTCGAAAACAGTAGAATTTCACTTTTGGACGATTTCTTTAATTCGAGTGACGTGTAAATAACACGGGATTAATAACGTTTACTTAATTATTTATTAATTTGTTCGCATTATTCGATAACCGCACTATATTATAGCTGTACCAAACAAAAAAAATCTGCCACACGTCATACCGGTACCGCGTGGATTGGATACCAGAAGTTTTTTCCACCGATCTTCGGTTATATAGCGTACGCGTATAAATTACCACGAAAATATAAAACTTATTAACGTTTAAAATAATATTGTAACGCGCGATTAAATGTTTTTTTTTTCTGATTGTTTAAGACTATACTGTATAACGCGTGTAAATGATTATTAGTGTGACTGTATTGCGTGTACAAAACTATATGCTGTACACATTTGGATAATTTGAAAGAGTTCAATAATTGTATGCGCTTAGCACTGCACGATGATTTAAAAACATTAAAAAAAATAAA
The DNA here is from genome assembly GCA_032441835.1 of Slavum lentiscoides. NCBI lineage: Eukaryota > Metazoa > Arthropoda > Insecta > Hemiptera > Aphididae > Slavum > Slavum lentiscoides. Next base: position 5,914,794 of record CM063712.1, on the reverse strand, counting down.
TAAAACTCAACCACTCATTAGAATGAAATATTTAATTTCGTCTAGAGATTTAATCTAATCTCAGGCATTTTTTCCCGGGTGGGAATGGATTTTCGATTAAATATTTCAATTTTCTTTTCTCCGATTCGACACGATGGAAAAATGGTAAGAACTGCAATTCTAATACAGTATTTAATTAAAATTATTCAAAAACCGATTAACGCGTTAGCCAAAAAAAATTAGCGATATAATTTCAAAATATGTTTTTTTTTTACAATTAAATTTCGTTCTCTTTAAGAGATCGATTCGCTGTATTACCCTAAAAACAATACCATTAATTTTGTTATGCGTTGAAATATAATTCTAAGTCGTTCAATCACTAGGAGGGGACATTTAAATTTAAGCCACATCTAGAGCTTCCGTTGTTTTGGGCCTATGCGCGGTCAACAACGGTTCGACATTGTTACTACTGTTATTACAAGTTCGAATCGAGTGCATTTTCGGTCCGTAAGCGAATCATTCAGAGAGGTCATATTAATTCGAAAATAAAAGTAGAAAGTGTACAAAATAAAAATAAATAATACTTGATAATAATAAATTCCGCTACGTAAAAATATTAAACGCATCACAATAATATTAATATAATTGTGCGGGATCGATTCGTTCGTTATAATCAATATAGCATATAGTTTTTAAATTTCCATATCATATAGTGTCGTTTTAGTTGTATACTTAAAAAAAAAATTACTTTCGCGCTATATATGTATGCGCACTGAACTTTTTCTGGTGCCGCGGCAAACGTTACTTATGTTTTCCTTGTGCATAGGCTGAGTGTATGACACCATCAAGTGCCATTTCGTTTTTGTCGGAGACTTATTATTATTATTTTTTTTTTATCGCAATCTCAACGGTCAGTTAGGGGCGGGTCTTAACTATATATTATTATAGTTAGTAACGGGTTGTTTTTTTTTTTAGGGAGGTGGGCGAGTGATATTAATTTGAAAGATAAAAATTTAATCGGATTATAATATAACAAAAAAAAAAAAACGAGGTGTTTAAAACGAAATCGCTATGACTGAAATAAAAAACGAAATGACCTCCGCAGCTGTCGTCTATTTAACTATATACGAAACGATTTATGCACACGCGTGTTTAAAGTCCATATCTACAGTTAGGGCGATATAAATTCCGCAGTCCACGAAAATAAATATTGGACATTCTTAATGAAAATATTCTACGCACTTTTTTTTTTTTTTTGGCTATAAAGTTATAGTTATATATATTATATACGTGTGTACGAAGTCGTTTTATTTATATTAAGATTCTTGACACTTTTATATGTCTTTTTAGTTGGCATTTATTACGCTAAGAAAAAGAAAAAAAAAGAACTTTTAAAAGTTTCACTTTTGATAAAGGTGTATATTATCGTCTGGGGAAAATTTCGCATTATTTATGATACTATACGTACACAAAACGACGATTTGAATTCGAATACAAACAAGAAAAGGAGATATGAATTCGCGCGACTCATATAAAATAAATAATTATACGGCGAACGTTAAATTACGAATAATTACGTCTATATATATATATATATATTACATAATTCGCGGTACGGTTAATTATTACACATTTATTTCACTTTAAATTGAATTTTTTTCTTTATCACTTTTATCCACAATCATAGACGTTAAAAACTAACCAAAAAAAAATTTTTTTTTTTTAAACTGAATTAATTTAATAAACATTGTAAAATACGTAATTTTTATGTAGATTACAATATACAATAACTTATACTGATGCACTGCTCATTTACGTTACTCGATTAAATTTTATAAATATATACGTACCTCATCTGTGCAGCAGGGACGGAGTGAATCCATCAGAACACCCACCACACATTATTTTACAATACAACTCGAAAAAAAAAATGTTCTATGTTTTTTATTCTCTAATAACAATTTGAAAAAAGAAAAAAAAATGTTTCATTAGTTTAATGGTTTGTAACGAAAATAAATTTTAAATTTTATTTTCTCTAAAACAGAGTCGGCGAATCGCAATAATTTTATTATTAAATGTTATATATTATATATACCAATAACAAAACAGTTTTTATAAAACGTATAGTTTTTATTTATTTATTACATATTAGTAGTATTATACATCGCAATCACAAGTAAATAATATATATGTATAACCCACAGTTTAATCGCGTATTAACCTTTTTTAATTTTCAAACAATTTTTTTTTATAACGAAATATTTGTTAATTTTTTTTCCAAGTATATCTCTATTGGTATATGCAATCGTAAAAACAGGATGATTTACACGTGACCATCAGGACATAATATGATCCAGGCCATCTGGAAAACTCCCATTTTTCATATACCGTCCGCACTCCGCCCTTGCCTGTATAGCAACTATGTATAAGATTATTTTTTTTTTTTAATGATTTCAAAGAAAAAATGTGGAACGGTTTAGAACTATACGAGATTATAATGAGACGTGAAAAAAAAAATTAAGGGATAAACGTAACTCGTCGTTTGTAAACATCACGCCTTGTTTGTGCGGATTGTTTACTCTCTTAAAGAGTGACAAATGTTTACATAACGTCACGGTTGAGATACACTAGTAAGGGCGACCCACTATCAACGTTATGCGCGTGGGTTATGCAAATGCATGCGAATACGTTTAGTAAATATTCTCGACTACACTGTACTAGTCGAGTTTTAAAGGAAATATTTGAATACAAAGCATAGATTGTTCGCAGCTTTGACTATATTATATAGTGCACGTATGTTGTGATTCATTAAATTTGTCACGTTAATTATTTATTTCGAAAATAATTTTTAAAAAAATAACATTAAAATAATAACTGTAAAAAACGCGTTTAGATTTTAAAAATATAATTAAATAAAACATTTAACGATCATATACACTCGAGCGTATGCATCGTTGCAGCCTTACCCCGTCAAACTGAATCGACGGATCTTCCCCTCCGTAAAGAGCGTTTGAGCGTTCAATTCGGTCTTGTCTTTGAAATTTTATACGAAACTATTTTAAAAGCGTATCTACTATGAGTAGAAGAACATTTTTGCAGGAATACACGCGTAGTACCACTTAATCTTAACAGCAATAAGATACCCACAATATTTTAATATATAAAAATTGTGCTATAATACTATATTAATCGACTCCTATAATATAATACTCAGCAATTTTGTACTTTGTGTGTGTGTGTGTGTTGTAAATTATTTAATTGAGTTATTAATTTACTGGCGCGGTCCAGGCTGCTTATTTTTGAAATATCGTTACTGAATCAAAAGGGTTATATATTATATTGGAAATTTGGTTTGGTCAAAATTATTACAAAAAAAAAAACAAAATATAAATATTCCCAATCAATAAAAACAACTTTTTTAAATAATATGTATTTTGAGCCAAAAGGACTATATTTTTGTTGTTTATATTATATATACTGTATTACTGAGACCAAATGGCCTAATATTACATTATTATTATTACAATTATTATTATTATTATTATTTCTATTATTTATTTATTTGTTAATTTAACAAATAAATACAAATTTATGGTTAAAATATTGTTTATTTTGTGTTAACATTTTTTTTACACTGTTCTATGTACACAATGCGCTCACAACTATATAGTGGTCACAGGTTTTGCTCCGCAGCGATCCTGTCCACTTCCTGTAGTGTTGCTATACAAACTAATGCCGTTGATCAACGAGAAAAGAGTTAAAGGATAAATTTAGTAACCCGCGAGTAATCAACTATACTCGTATATTAATGTGTTATATATTTTTATCGTAACCTTATATATTTAAATACTATATCATGTTATTAAAAATAAAAGTATTTTAAAACACTTTTACTACATGGTTAAATATTATATAAAACGTTAAAATTAATAGGTAAAACTTACTATCTAAATAACTGTTTTCGAGTACATATATAGTATAAATCCGTACGGCTTTGGTATAATATGTAAAATATAATTTATTTTACAAGTATAAGTAGGTATTTCACCCGAGTCTGGTGGCTGCGGCCAGTCAACGCTCCGTTAAAATGGCGAAGTATTTTTTTTTTTCATTTATTACTGTTGAGCCAGATAAGAGCCATTTGTTTATTTATTCTTTTATAATCGCGAGTTCTTATTATTTATTTATTTTTTTATTACAATTATTGGATCAAAAGAATCGTTTAATTATTTATTTAGATTTTTGATTTTTTTGGTCCAAAACGGCCGAATATTTATTTATTTATATTGTACATCGTTTACAAATTAATTATATTTGGCATATGTTTTGTTATTTCCAATAACATACCGATCGCACGTTTATTTTTATTTATTTATTTATTTATTTTTTTTGTAGTGGTGTCTACAATCGCGTATTATTATTTTAAGCTCTCGGCCCCCCAAAAAAAAATGTTTGTAGTACTCGCCTAATGTTTTATTAGTGCAAAAAAATGTTTGTAGTAATGAACATTGAACACCACATCTTTAGGTAAATAAAAAATAATAAAAATAAAGTATCGCGAGGTATTTATCGATTTTTAAAATTTAATTTTCTCGAATTACACGTTCGGAAGAAATGAAAATTACATTTTTTTTTAACGAGAAATAAGTGAAAATAGAACCCCGCCTCGGGTCAGTTATTGGACGAAAGTTTTTCCAAAAAGATTGTTATTACATCATTCCGATTTGCAGCGTCCGTTGCGCGTGGGTATGTCACATAATATTAGGTAAATACGCGCCTGGACACTGATCGAATTTTATTATTATTTCCTTAAGGGTCATCCTTTGTCACGCGCGCCAAAGTATTACAGTAGTGATGTAAGAAGGAATCGTTCCGGTGTAACACGATACCACTGTAAGACGGTATCGGATTCGTGTCCGGCACGGAAATAGCTCGAGGACGTAATAATATAACATCCTGAAAGCGATACACTCGCGTCTCACCGTCGACCCGGGCGAGGTCCATGCCGTACAATTTGCGCGTGACACTGCAGTATACGGTTTTTGGATTCTGAGAGGAGCGAAATAATAACGCGCGCGCAATGATGATGTGCTCGGTTTTTTTTCTTAACGTCCGTAATAATAGAATTCTGTGCCGGAAGGAGTGCTCCGATATGTAATAATCGTTTTCCGGTGGTGAATTTCATCCTGTCGGCGGTTTATAGAGACGAGGTCTTTATTTTAACGTCTTTCTCAAAAAGAAAAACTCAAAAACTACCGAAAAATTATGTAAAAACGATAAAAACGCGACTTTTCTCCCGTAATATATTCCGAAAACAATAGTGATTGTCCCAGCCGAGCAGCGCGGTTCTTATACACTTTCGTAGGACATACGTAGGTGAACAACTTTTTTTCAGGCCCCTATACCGATTTTCTTTAAAGAATAACGTTTTTTTTTTTTTACAAAATATCTAACGTTCTTAAATGACTTCTAAATGTTTTTTTTTTTACAAATACCAAAAAATCCTAGGCATTTAATAATATTATACTCGATTTTACGTAGAAACTTTAATTTTTTTTTATTATTTATTTAAAATTTAGGTTTTATTCAGTACGAAGAATGTCGCGTTCTAGACACCCGTTCTTAAACACTGAGCTCTCAGTGTTTGAAAGCATTAATATTATTTATAGTTTAGGCATTGAATGTTGCCCTGAATATGCGGTTTCGAAACTTGTTTTTAACGCGCAAACTGCAAGAGCGGTGAACGCTTTTTCACCGCATAAACGAATTGTGGACAGATTAATATTAAAACTTTCAGAGTTTCACTCGATATTTCTGGATAATTTTTTTGGTACGTGCGACCAAACATTTTCTAACGAAATCGTTTTGTTTTTGAACTACGCTCTATGTAGAAATTTCTATAAGACCGCAGTCTTCTTTCCGCGATTTCACCCCGTTTATTCGATGAACATCAGTTATTGCAAAAGGGTGTCTAATTCATTTTTCACTCGTGCCTAAAACAGGAGAGTTATATGTAGAGAGTATTTTGATAATATGTAATATACTTTTGAATTTATACCGAATAATTTGATTATTGCGCATCACATATTTTGTGTACTGATAACGTTACGGATCCATCATAGTTCACGAACCTCTGCCTTAGAGTCATTAAATTTATTTTAAAAATATGTAACTTTGTACTGAATTACTCAGTTACTCTTACTTTTTTCAAAAAAAATTCAATTCAGTGCTATTTACAGATTTTGAGGTATTTAAATCATAAAATGGTTAATTTTTGATTCTAAGGCTAGAACATTTAATATACAATGTCAGTCGTACTCGAAAAATCTTGAAAATCTTTAGCTACAATTTTCTTTATCTTTTTTCTATAGCCGTATAGAGTTTTTTTTGTGATAAATATTAACACACGAAGCTCCGCTCAAAATCGAACGCAATTCGATTTTTCACTGCTTCAAATTTATAGTAAAATATCAAAACTCTAAAATCTTTATCTATGTAAACAATTCATTCGAACGACACCGGCGGCTGCTCCCTACCTTTTTTTTATACACATATTATAAATACAGTTTGTCGATACTAAGATGAATTCATAAAAATATTTTTCAATAACAAACAATTTTAAAAAAATTCGTAAATCTTTTTTACCGCGTATTGGCAACTGAATTTTTGTTATAAAAAATCCGTTTATTTTGATTATCGCACATTCGAAACGTGTTTAAACATTAGGTGTTTTAACGATTTTCGTTTTTATAATATAATTTTATAATTTTTTTTTTTTTATATACCAAATAAATTTTTTGCCCAACAATCGCCGTCATAAAAAAACGCGTATTGACGTAGTAATAATCAGCATAGAGCTGCACGCGCGCGACTGACACACGGGCATCTTATGAGACGAGACGAACCTGCAGATCAGTACCAAACTTGTGGGAAGGTTAGATCGAACGCATTTTAATATATAATATATACCGTACGCGATATAAGAAACCCTAGACGCCACAGAGCGGGCAACTAATGCGACACCCTTATTGGTCGGCTGATTGTTATCAATTACGCCAAACTGTTATCATTCATTAGTTATCATTTTTATTATTAGGCGTGTTTTCGCGATTAACCTGGTTACATTTATTATCAGTCGTGTTTAGACATTTTGGTTATTGGTTGAAGATCCGCGAAAACGATGTGTTTATGGTTATAGACAGTTATTAGAGATAATACAAAATGATAAGGGGCCCGATGCCGATATTATACGCACACTGATTCACACTTATACAGTTTTAAATACAAATCAAAAATATATAAAAACAATATATTATTATTATATTATATTTATGGATTCCCATTTTAAATTTCCCTCCTATTATCACATTTCCGTTATCAATAACCAAACAACGTAAACATTAAATTTGATCGGTTATAAAATATCAGTAACCTATAACCAAAATGTATTACCAAAGTTACAACCAAAATCGCGAAAACGACTTGTTTATAAACAACAGTAAACTGGTTACATTTGGTTAATCGCGAAAACACGCCTATTATGAACGAACGGTTTTTTTATAAATATATAAATCTAATTTTATCATTTTATTACAAATACAGAAGACGATGTTAACATATTCTTTGTTCTATTCAAAGAAAACAGTTAAGAGCAGAGTAAAGAATATGTTAACATCGTCTTCTGTATTTAAATTACAACGTATCACTTCGACATTATTCTTAATATCTACTAATTCGCAACGCAGATCGCTGTTACAAATATTTATTTCATCTATGATATTTTTAAGATACATATTTGATGTGTTTATGTTAATAAAATGATAAAATTAGATTTATATATTTATAAAAAAAAACCGTTCGTTCATAATAATAAAAACGATAACTAATGAGTGATAACAGTCTGGCATAATTGATAACAATCAGCCGACCAATAAGTGTGTCGCATTAGATGCCCGCTCTGTGGCGTCTAGGGTTTCTTATATCGCATACCGTACGAAAACAAAACAATCTTCGAAAACTTACATTTAACACCCGACAACGATAATATAGAAAAAAAAAAATTTTTTTCAAACTTACAACATTATAAAAATATAATTTAATTGAACCATTTTTTTTCTTTTCGCGTAGATTTTTATATGTAATATAAAAACTCCGATTTAAAAAAAAAAAATCAACAATAAGTTTGAAAATTATTTTAAGCCGTTTTTAAATTATTATAAACCGTTATAAATTGTTCGTAAGTTTTTGTCGTTACGGCTTCAATAATAAATAAATTTAAAAACTCTATGTATATACAGTTAAGTTTTTTACACTGAATTATTCTTACTATAAACAAAAATAAAAAAGTACACTTTGACGCGTAGACACGCTCTAAAAAATAATAATAGGTGTTTTAAAATAATATTCGGCTATGCATCCTGTGTTTAGAATTTCTACACGTATACCAGTCGAACATCGAAATTTTCCTCGTAGCTTATATACTGTATAGCGACGCGTACAAGAGGATTGTTCTAATATTTTAAAAATTCTTTACTAACTGAACAGCCATAGTGCAATATAGTATAGTAGGGTAAAAAAAGATTAATATTATAACACACATTTCACTGTCAGAAAGAAATGCGTATGGTCAATTTAATAATTACACCGCGATAACGATGTAATTACAAGTATATTAGTTATAAAAAAAAAAAAAAATCGTACCAAGTACTACATTAATTCCGCGTATCACATGCACTTTTAACTAATCAGTTTAGTAGTAATCTTTTGATGGTGCACAGTCGCGGTAATATATTATTGTATGATACAGCGATCCCGCGGGACATAAACGAGTGATTATTTTCGACGAAATGATTAATTCCGTAATTTGTAAGTATACGCGTGATATACAAGGTAGAACATTGTAGAGTATGATTAGTTTATTTTTATTATTATTTTTTTTTTCTATAGTGATTCGTACAGAAACAATAATATAATTGAATCGGTCATTTCAAAACAACATAAGTCATCAAATTGAAATTTTATACAAACCACAAATAACTTCATAACTCCAGAAATTTAACTTTTTTTGTACTTTTACCCCTCTTTACACGTTTATTTATTATGACATTCATAATTTGTGGTTTTAAATTGTCTATCTTTGACTATATTTCACTAAAATAATATAAAACTTATTTGACTTGTGTTGTTTTTGAAATGACCGATTCAATTATACTCTTGCGAACGCGATGTTTGATACAGATACGACCGAATACGAAAACGAACATCGGCTGTAGGAATTGATACTTATGGGATAAATAATATTAATAATTGAGCAAGGTTCTCCGACCCGTTTTTTTTAACCGAATCCGAGACACTTTTCGACGTCGCGGGCACAAATCTTTTGGAAGGGTGTGCTGGAAGAGATTGAAAAAAGAGAGACACGCGCGGATCATCTTTTATTTACCACATTCACTGAGGAAAAAAATGTATCGTGCATTTTATAATAAGTATTGCAAAGAAAAAAAAATTATTACACGCGTATACAAATGTTAATTAACGAGAAATTTGAGATTACATTTGTGACACAATTTCTCAGCATCACTCGTAAATGTCCGTCACATGATTACATACATAGACCTATTAACTATATGGACTGCGCCTAGAGCAAAAAAAAAAAAATCGTCAGGTTAACAAAAAAAAAGTGTTGTATAAGAGAAAATATAAATTAATTATTTTATTCCGTTACTTTTAAAGAAATTTAATAACGTAATTTTATTACAATTGTGTTCGAGTCTATACGAAATTCTCTGGTATCCAACCGAATTTTCGTAAAAAATGTAACGGAATAAACGAATTTATTATTATCTTATCTTCCGCCACACCCATTTTCGCTTATCCGATGTTGCCTGGAATTTTTCAGATGGCAGGAGGTATAGAAGGCGCAGTCCATGTAGTCAGTAGGTCTAATATGGTCACACACTTGGATTCCATGTATTCATTTTTGAAAAGCCTGCGCGCGTAGGTATTATAAGTAGATAATATTATTCGCGCGTAGAATATTAGAAAAATTAATTTAAAAATTAATGTCTGTTAAACTTTTTTTTTTTTAAGGTCGGTTTCGGGTTCGAATAAAAAAAATTGTAATTTCGGTTCGTAGTGGTCGTTACAATTTGAATAAGTTCGGTTCGACCTAAAAAAATCTGAGTTCGTAACATCACTACGGTAATTAGCCATTTAGAAAACGCGTAATACCAATTACCACTTTTGTGAAACATCGCTTTTGTGGACCCCTACCTAGCTAGAAATCACGTCGGAAAGTTATGTTCATAAAAGCGTAAACGATTTGAATAACCGCGCACGTACGCCGACGAACGATATATTTTACATTGGCGAAAAACAAAAAGTTCCATTGAACCACGTGTTAACTTGCTTTTGAAAACTTATCCACTCCATTACGTTATATAGCTGCAGGTACCTATATACCAAAGAGTGCAGCGAACGGTGCCTGCAGTTAAAAACTCGAAAATTACGTCCCATAACGGATAACATTTATTTCGATTTTCGGCAACGAGAACTAAAAAACTTATCTCGCCTTAGAATGGGTCACTTGGGGAGGGTAGACGAGGGTTCTATAAATAATTTATGCATAATATAAAGCCCCAGAGCACTATCATAGGCGATAGCTATGTGTCGGTATTCAAAACTTTTTACTTTTTTTTTCACTCATATACCCGTTCACGTATTACAATGGACGGACACCGTCGATTACAGCAGTCATATATAATTACAATAAATTTCTGAAACATCTTTCAACACGATTTTCGAATTTCCGATAACATATACGTTATACGTACATTTTATTACGTATTAAACGATATAATATTTGATGCGTCCGCGTGTAAAACTTACACCAGATCAATAATATTACTGTAAAAAATGATTAACAATCATGATGAAACTGTGCATATAAGATCTTAAACAATACGCGATGGAATTCACGGTTAGTGTAACGTCTCACACGATCGGTATGGCAATATCGATCGACTTCGTGCCAGAGACGAAGAAGGTGTTATACTAATAATAATAATGATTATACTGGAAGGGGGGATGGACGCAATCGCACACGAATCGCCCGAGTAACTGCGCAGATTGCGTTCTATGGCCAGAATAACTCTAAATTGTGACCTGGTTACCACGACGTATTATACGTATATATATATATATTTTAATACGATCAGAGATATATGTATTGGATTGGCCAACAATGCGACTGTATACGAGTTTTTATAATATGTACCATTGCATTCCCATAATATACGCCACATATAAATTACAAACGTATAAGAATTAAGTACATTAAGGTCGGATATTTTAAAAAAAGTCGAATTTAAGTTTCGTTTTGTCAACTGTGTGAAACGTGTATAAATTCTTTGAAATGAGAATAGAGGTCGGAATTCGAGTAAACAAACTCGATAAATATGTATATATAAAAAACGGTATACGTATAAGTTTATATTATTATTAATTATTTATTTATTATTATTTATTATTATTATTATTATTATTATTATTATTATTATTATTATTATTATTATTCATTGAAAAACGAGTTCACATACGGATCAACCGAAAGCCCGCCGCGCAGAAACCGCGAAAGACTCGCATACGCCCGCGTATAATATAAATCATAAATAAATAATTAATACTTTTCATAATTTCGAATTACTGCGCTACTTCTTGTACAACACTCGTACGCGGTTTACAATAATAAAAACCCGCGGCCGATTATAAAATGAGTATAATTATCGTTTAATTTCCGAAGTAAAAAAAAAAAACGTCCCGGATTTCGATAAATTCAATCTGATGATGGACACGATCCGTTTTATATTAAAAAAAAAAAAAAAATCTCTTAAATAGTTTGCCACAATTTTCCTTGATAAACATTTCACGCGTTTTTCGACAAAGTCCGCGTACATGCGTTTTTTGAGAAATTACGTTTGTTCCAAACTACAGGAATGGGTCCTATATAGGGCCTTGACATTTTTACCGAATATGCGTAATTTTCAATATATTTTTAATATAGAATTTTTGAACTAATTGATTGGAATTTTTTATTTTCTAACATTTTTTTTAGCTACCTGTAGGTTTATTGTAAGAAATTACTTTTTAAAACGGTGTACTCTGTAAGGTCATTATACGCTCTATATTGCGTATATTATCAGTGTTTATGAGAGAACGACGTTATAATGATCATACACTGTGAACGACGCGTGAACATAAACTCGTTTTTTTTTTTAAATAAAACGTGAACGTGAACGACGTTAATATAGTTACAATGAACTTGAAAGATTTTCAAGTCGTTCAAATTTATTTATGCACCTGTTTAATATAACAAACGTATACGTGTTATACAATAACATTTTCTAAAATTATTCCTATTATATTTATTTGACTATATATTTATAATATGTGAGTTTCCAATGAACCCGTCTCGAAATAACTAATTATGGTTTTTATACACAAAGTTATATAAATGATTTATTTTATAAGCGAATCATAAAATATATGTATGTATATTTTTTTTTAAATGAATGATCAAATAAACACATTTATTTTGTTTTTTTAACGTGAACGTATTGTTTAAAAAAAAAAAAATTATGAACGTGAACGAATTCATGTGAACATTCCAAACACTGTATATAATGTTATTAATAATAAATAATATTGCTGCACCGAAGCTCCACTCAGAATTGTTTTATCGTTGTACCGCAACGATTTAAATGCAATTGCTTTCAAATTTATATTTAATAATATAATAACAAAACTCTAAAATCGGAGTAATTTATTTATTTTGTATACATCACGGACATATATTACAATAAATGACATACAGTTAAAATATTACAATATGACAAATTACAAACAATATATGAAGAAAAAGAAAAGAAAAAAAAATTGTTTTAAATTAAATTATAAAACTATAATAAAAAAAATATAAAACTATTCTTATTACGATTTCTGGAAACAGAGGCGGCTCGAAGGAGATTATAACATTAATGGGTGCGGGTGGGTGTCCTGAGTACTGCAGCGGGATTGGAAAAGTAAATTGGAACAATTTAAGTTAGAAGTTGGAATAAATAAATATTAATTTCATGACGTCAAATTAGTTATTTACTTTTATTTTATAAGAACTCCTATATGTAATTTAATTAATTTCAATCGCATAGCTCTATCTCGAAAATTTTTCGGGTGAGTGGTGTAAAAATATTTTATGTGATACAAGGAAAAAAAGTTTGAGCCGTCACTTTCTCGAAATATTCTTATTCTTTCTGGATTAAAAAAAACATAACATTCAACATAATATTTTGAAATTTTTAATATAACGGCTCGTCAATTTTGTTACTCAATAATATTATTATATTTAAAACAGAAACGCGTACGATTCCTTTCTTTTTTTTTTTCATTAGCTTCTAGTGAAAACTATTCAGCTCAACATTTATAAATCTATATATGCTTTGATATATATATATATATATATATATATACGTAAGAATGACAAAACAAAACTAAATAAATAAAGAAGAAAAAAGTACAAAACTATTATAGGACGAAGCCGGAATAAAAGAGATGATGATTAATTTAATTGCAGCGTGTGTTCAGGTTTAGAATTAAAAACAGAGGGGAGATCAATAATTGAAATGTCGAGTGATTTTAAAGCGTTATAACAATAAAGGTAATGCGGTTTTAAGGAAGGAAAATCAAATAAAATATTAGAGAGCTCACTGCAAAGGTGATGCTTTCGTTTTGGTGCGGAGTACGTCTACCTGCAGGATGGAGGGTCATCGTTTAGATTGAGTTTGTACGCACGAGCGGATAATAATGAACGTCCGAATACGAATAAATTGGACTGTATATAACAAAAGATATCTTGATAAATTTAAGTTACTGAACCAAGTAAGTATTTATAGGACACTAGGACCTACACTACAACTATACATTAATTTGGGCCCGTGTGTAAATAAAATTAATGCCCCTCCCTATGGAAAACTCTGGAAAATAGACATTTTTTAAAAATATTATTCGTTCAAATGGTGTTTACTTAATATTACATAGGCACTTGAACGTGTTTGTATGAAATCTGGTGAGAAAACGGTTGTGATTATTGAACCGAAGAAATATGATTTCAGTATTATAATAAAAATACATTTTCGATATTTTATTTTCGCTGATAAATATTCTGCTGGGAAACGTATGTGATTTGAAATTATAATTCATGATTCCCCCGATTAATAATTATTGTAACAAAACGGTTTTATTTTCTTTCTTTCTGCGTATTTCACAATTATTTTTGTCATCGGGCCTCGTTATATGGGCTGGGGTCCTGGGCCCGTGTGTTTGACACGCCCGGTTATTGCGGCACTGTAACGGACTAGGAACGATATTTTTGCAATTAGAAGCAAAGTTCGTAGACGATTCGTTTCTACATACTGTTCTGCACCTAAAAGAGACTCGAGATTTTTTTTTTTTTTTAAAGTAGTTTTTTTTCAATTTTACACGGCGGCTATAATATCGCGTCAAACGCGGTGTGCTGCGAACAAGATATTTTTTTGGTAATATACCTGTGCTGTACAGCGGCAGTGCAGGCGGCCGACGACGGATGTAATAATAATATTATGTGTAGGCGTGCGAAATCGCGCGAGCTCTTTCGCCGCCGCGCCCGGCCCGCGCGGTCGTCGCCCGCAGCTACGCGCCCGGCCCGGATGGGACAAGGTGGGGGGGAACAACTTTCGTCGGTAGAAGTGGCGCGCGCGCGCGTGTATGGGGGGGAGTGCGTGTACCGCGGGAAGGGGGGGGGACCGACGGTTGGGCCGTGCCGGGGCGTGCGCGTGCCGTCCGGGAGGCGAGTACTCCGCCGCTGCAGTTGGCCGGCGGGCTCGGCGTGGGCGTCGTCGACGGCGGTACGCCTCGGCCCGGATCGCGCCGAGGCGGCGGTAAAAAAAAAATATGCGAGCGGGCGCGCGCGCATACACGCACACACACACACACACACACACACGACGATATCGTATAACAACGTCGCGCGTGTTCGACGGGGACTGCAGCTGCAGGCGACGAATGCGGAGAGGGAATGAACGTTATGCGCGCACACGCTGACCGCATATATTCTCTCGCGGCGCCCCCGCCACAACACCCCCCGCCAGCCCCTCACCGCGGTTCGCTATACTTCGCGGCCGTCACCTAAGCGAACGCGATTCCCCGCGCCCCCCTCTTCCGCAACGAGCTGGCTTCGATGCGCCGGCGGTGCCGTAATACGCGCGCGTATCGGCCGCTGTAGTCCCATCTCCGTTCTTATTCCGTCGCATTCTCATTTTCTCGTATTCTCATACGCATTGCCGCCGCCCTCGTCGCGTTTTTTCCCATCGTCTCCTCGCGTTTTTCTTTTCCGCCGCCGCCGCCGCCGCGCGGACGACGCCGCGCCGTCTACGACGCCGATGTACGGCAGTACAATAATTATATCGCAACAGCGCGATCGGCCCCGCGATTATTATTATTATTATCATTATCATTATTATCATCATTATTATTATCATTATCATTATTATTATTATTATCAATATTATCATTATTTGTAATATTAATAGGCGTGTTTTCGCGATTAACCTGGTTATATTTATTATCAGTCATGTTTAGACAATTTTGGTTATTGGTTAAAGATCCGCGAAAACAATGTGTTTGTGGTTATACACAGTTATTAGAGATAACAGAAAATAGTTCATATTATAATAAGTCAATGAAATGAATTAAACAATGAATATATACAAATGTGTTCAAATGTAATGTAATATGTATAGTACAGCAAAATATAATAAAAAATAATGTTAAAATATTTATAATTTATTAATATATCCCATTATCACATTTCCTATATCAATAACCAAATAACATAACCATTACATTTGATCGGTTATAAAATATCAGTAACCTATAACCAAAAGTTATTACCAAAATTATAACTAAAACCGCGAAAACGGCTTGTCTATAAACAACAGTAACCTGGTTACATTTGGTTAATCGTGAAAACACGCCTATTATGATTATGATTATGGTTATCATTATCATTATTATCATTATTATCATTGTTATCATTATTTGTAATATTAATGTAATATTTCGCGGAAATTTTATATTCCTATATATATATATATGTGATAAAAATTATTGTATCATTGTTACTTCATCGTTATATTCCGGATCCATCACTGAAAAAAGTATATGGTTATCATCACTATAGAATGCAAGCGAACGCAAAGGAGCTTTAATCCCCCCCTCCCTTTTGGGTTGTAGTCATTGCTTAAAAATTAAACATATAACTACAGGCACGTACACGAAATAAAATTTCGGGGGGGGGGGTTTACAAAATATAGCAATACAATTACAAATTGTACAGCAACATTGATTTTATAATAACACAGATTAGCAATTCAATAGGAATTTTTGGTGATCGATCGAGTACGGAAAATAAGATAAAATCAGGGACGCCCGCAGAAGAATATGCCAGTAGGTGCAAAAATATTATTGGAGGCAGTATAAGCCGTGGGGGCTTTGCCCTACACCCCCTAAATGGCTTATTATTAACAGGTATACCCAGGGCTCGTAATCTCAAGGGGTGCAACCGCACCCCCTGGCCCCCCCTCCGGGCGTCCCTGGATAAAATTATTGACAAAATGTGAGTTTCCCAGGTACCTGTATTTTATACAATATATTATAATATAGGTAGGTAATAAATAATAACAAATATGGATGCACTTTGACCTATTCATTCGTAATATCGTCTATGGTAGCAACGATACAGTTCTCCACACGCGCGTAGTTCTCAGTAATCATCTCAATCGTTCAACTATATTTCATACCGGACTAATTGTTATTAGTGCTTGGCACTCGCACCTCGCGTATAAACAGTAAAAATAGTGCATAGTATTAGTAGTAAAACCGGGAGTGCGAGTGAATAGAAATCCGTTCTATTTACTAACGACAATAGTAGCTTATTCCCATTCCATCATCGTGACGTTTGGTTCGCAACTACTTGCTTGCTACTTAAACTGTAATCATGGCGTTCACGTGTGAACGATTCGAGAGAGTATATAGGAGTACGAGTAGTATAGTGATGCGAGTGATACGCACTAATGACAAGTACTATACGCATCGTGTATACTATATAGCAGCGGTTCCCAATCTGGGGGTAATTACCCCCAAGGGGTAAAACGGGATTTTCTGAGGGGTAAAGATGAGACTAATTTTTATTTTTATTATAACGCGGTCGAAAATACCAAAGTGTGACTAACGACGTAATATTGTAATATATTGTTGGATACGGTTATACTAATAATTTCGGTAAATTCCATTTTTGATTTTTTTTAAATTTTCAAACTTGACTTTTTTTTAGTTGGGGGGAGGGGGTAATTGCTAATATGTACCCCGATTTATGGGTAATGGTCTCAAAAAGGTTGGGAACCGCTGCTATATAGGCATAACGAACAAAGAAAAACAGCCAACAGCTATAGTAATAAAAATATTTTATAACAATATGTGTATAATTTGACTTAATTTTCAAAGAAATAATTTCGGGGGGTAAGGGGTCTGAACCCCAAGCCCCCCCCCCGTATACGTGCCTGCATAACTACCTGAATAGATACAATTTAAAGGTAGCTGATCATCGCGGTATAGCCCTCCCCCTTTTGTGATTTCTGGATCCCCCCCCCTTTTAGTGATTATACTTCGTATATACCATCACCGATATACACCTGTATATAACTGCATAGAGTCCCATACGTGAATGAGAAAAAAAATTAATAATTGATTGCCGGTGTAAAATATATTATGCCGATTGAGCGCACGCTTTTTACCTGCCGTACGACATTTAAAACGCATTTTTTTTTTTAAATTCATTTTTACGCGTAATTTATTATCACAGATATTTTCGGACGAACACAACATTTCAAAAAGGAAAAACATAATTGTAGAATTTTTTTTTTCTTACAAACACTCTCCAGAGGCTGTATTGAAATGGGACGGAATATGTATTTGAATTCGTTTTATTTTCTTTCATTAAGGAACCGGTATTAGTTGTGATAACCGAGGACTCGATTATAGTACAATAACAATACGTTAATCTTACGGGACTCGATTCGGGTTTTTAGGTGTTTGATTGGACTCGCGGTCCGCATATGAACAGCCGTTCGTACAGCTCCGGTTGTTATTATCGCCCTTCGTTTTTTTTTTTTTGTTCTTATTATATACCTATACCCGGTTACCGAATGGTAAAAAGTGAAAACTAGGCAAAAACACCCCCCCACGGATAATAATTATTTTATATTACGGATTTAAAGACGTATACACCTCGGTTAAAAATAGTATTTGAAGTTCGAAACGTTCGTTGATGTAGGCGTATAGGATGTCAGTTTTCTATTTTTTTGTTTTGTATATTTCAATAAAAATGCTTATTTTTAATATATCGCATAAATATCGCGATATTCCGCACAATATTCATTAAATAATATATACCGAGCATTCCATTCGCTCGCGCGATAGCTATTCGCGGATAAACTGCTACGGGTTATTTAATTTTCTATACAGTACTTATATAGTGATTTATATATTACTATAAGTTTGCAAAAAAAAAAAATTGGTGTGGATATTCTATATTTATGTATACAGTATACACAAATAATATTTTGATTTCATTTTTTTTCCGAATAACGCGCTTTCCACGCCGCGATAACAGTCAGAATAATAAAGCGAATAAAATCGCGATTTACTTGACGGATTGCGGGAGAGAAAAAATTACTTTCCATCAAAAAAAAAAAAAAAAAAATTACTCTATTTTATTAATATTTTCCAAATTCTATTATATTTATTAAAATATTTATCGATTTTTATTTTTTCACTTTGAATTTCGTTTTCCAACGTTCGAACCGAATCGTTTCGTGTGTTTAATTCGAATTCGTCCTCCGATTATTATTATATTATATAGTCGAGAGTTCGGTTTTCGAACACCCCGGTAACATCGCTGTATAATAATTATAATCAGCGGCATAGCCAAAACGGCTTTAAACCTCTTCCTCCTTTGACTTAATTTTGTATACAGTAATAATAATATAGTAAAAATAAGAAAAAACATCATTTTTTACAAAAAAAAAAAATTACATGTATTGTACATACGTAGTTAAATACGTACATAAAAATTAAATAAGGATACCATCTTCATGTAATTTTCTTTCAGAAAAGGTGATACACGAAAAGATCATAGCACTCCGAGGTCTGTACACAGAATAGAAGAAAAAAATAAAATCTTAAAATCTCTTAAAAGTTTCGCTCAGAATCTAAAATCTTAAAATCCATATATTGTATGGTATTTATTGAACGCGCTATACAAAATCCGCCGAACGACATTTCGTATATATATATATATAACGACTTACTATAAAATGTTTCGTTTCAAAGCGTAATGCGATATGAACAACGGAAAGAACGAGATATCTTGTTGGTTTTATGTTTTAAGAATTATTATCATTCCATACACGAACTCGTAAAACATTGGACTACAAACGATTTCGCGTTTTATATCCTTATTTTTATACACATAATATGACAGTTAAAATTATCACAACACGAATGCCTATATGTAGAAATGTAAGACCTAAACTACGCGAACGTGATTTTTTTTCCCCGGAGACGACGTACCGATCGCCAGTCGAATTTCATCGAATAAAACGCGAGAGAAAAAGTAATCGCTTTCGAATTCCGCCGAAATCATCGCTTATTTTTATCGTACGAAAAAATTGACAAAACCCACGCGCTTCGTGAAAAATATTCCAGAATATTCGTTCTGAAGGCGAAAATTACGGGATACTATATAATATTTCTCGTTTTGTAATGTCACGCGCTTATACACCGCTATATTCGCCTCGAAACAATAATAGAGAACTTCGTTTAACGCATTAATCGTTTTAATAATAATAATGATAATAATGATAATAATAATAATAATAATCTCTCTATATATATATATATATATATATATATATATATATATATATACGCAGAGAATATTGTATACGCCATAAACGCGCGTATTACGCGCCACGATTCATTCGATTTCACTTGGAAACAAAAGTTTCGAAACTTTTTCGCGTAAATAATAATTGTATATACATATATACGTGTACACTAGTACTGCACGCGTATGTACGCTGCAAATATTGAAAAATTCGAAATTCGAAATACGTTACAGACAATATTATTTGATAACCGTGACACTGCAGGATGGTTCCCAAAGTGTGCTGTTATTATTATATAAGCATCGCGTGTTCGTTCGGTATAATATATGAACAGTAATTGTTTTATTCGCCGATCAACCGAATCGTAAAAATAACGATTAAATATAATATTTCGCCGTTAGATTGTACCTGATCGTCTGAACGTCTTTTAAAGGGACTGAAAACGGGCATTTTCTCCCTTTGTCTTACACACACGCGTGCAACATAGCAAAACAGACGTTTCCCACTTTCAACGTACCGGATCCATCTATAATGATGCGATAAGAAATTTGAAAACAGATTTGAATTCCTCGTGGATTTTATTATAAAACGATTTTCTCCGCTTTTTTTTCATTTTTTCATTTTTTTTTGTTATCTTAAGACCTTCAGAAATTGATTATTAGCAATTTTTTTTTTTATTCAATTATTTTTTTTTTTTAGGATTTATGAAAAAATATTCGAATTGTTGAAAAGTCGATCTCAAGTAGACTTCACGACGAATTCAAATCTGTTTTCAAATTTTCCATTGCACCACTAGATCGTTATCGGTACGTTGGAAGTAGTAAACGTCTATTTTTCAATGTTTCACGTGTGTACGACAAAGAAAGAAAATGACCGCTTTTAATCCCCTTAACACTGGTCTAAAAGAAATAATTTTCTGTTTCAAAAGATTGTAAATTATGTAATTTATTAATATATAATATATATTACGATATTATTTATTATATAAATTATTACGATTAATAAAAGATCAAAATCTCCTTCTAAGCGATCAATGTGTTTTAATTCCATTTTCGACTTCCTATATTCTAATACACTTTGTGCGAAAACGGAATTTTGGCGGTGTCGAACAAAAATAATCGACGTGGAAAAGAAAATGATAATGATTGCAGCGTGTAATTTGATTCGAAAATTTGAACAACAAAAAAACGTGCAGTGATTTCCAGGCTTATCCGTCCCGTTAATATTTTCCATACAAATATATTTATAAACCTTAATAATTTATAAAAAATATATATAATTATAATAAAAAAATTGGTACCGTATTATTTTTTAGGATTTTTCTGGTTTTATTTATTTTTATCTAAAAATAAATCGTCAGTTCTAAAAGGGCACCGCGAGACGAAAAGTTTGAGAACCGCTGCCCTAACCTATACCGACAAAACAATAAATTTGAAAAAAAAAATCAATAGCCATCATCAGTATAGTTACAAGTATATATATAGTACCTATATACTCAACAAACCTATTACCGCTTTAAATGTATAGGACTCGTTGCGGCCACGCAGAGGAATTAGTTGATTTTTTTTTCTCTGAAATTATAAATATTATAAAAATCATTTTTTATGCAAATCGATAACATGCAGTTAAATGAACGCAGATTGCGAACGATGAACGATTGCAAGCACAAATCGATAATACTGTATTTGCAGAATAATATGGAATTCGAAAACAAAAGAAAAAAAAAACAATATTATAATTTGGATATAAGAACACGAAATTAAGGTACGATCAAAACGTATACGTGGGTTCTGTGTTCTCACGAGTAATGCGGAGCACCGAATTTACCGAATACCGTTATTCCGCATATAGTGTTTACACGGAATAATAACAATCATTTCGGTTCACCTCATAGAATTCCGCACGACTCGTGATTGCAGGTACTTACATACCTTATACATTATGTATATTTAGACCAGTGTTGTAACGAGTCCTGGACTTTTCAGGTCGAACCGGATCCGGACATCGAAAGACGTAAAAAAAAAAAATTTAAAGGACTTGAATTTTTAAAATATTTAAAAAAACGGCTGGAAAAGTAAATCGAATTAATATATATTTAATTCGTCGAATAACACGCATAGGTATTATTTAATGTTACAATAGTCAGTCAGTAAATGGTACCCACTATGTATAGAAACCGCGCATCGGGTTTTGAAAGAAATAAAACAATCTTATAGATTCTGAGCGAAGAGAAGAATTTATTGGTTTCATAAATTATGTGTTTATTTTTTTATGTCTGTACCAAAAAAAAATTTGCCAGAAAGAGTGTTCCGATTTTTATACGTATATAGCACTATTTTACGGTAGCAAATTGCATGTAATTGGAACTTTAAAGTAGTCAGTTTTCGATTTTTTCAATACTCATTATTGAAGCGTCAGAAAAAACTACCGAAAAATTACATAAAAACGGTTAAAACGCGATTTCTTGACGAAATCGATTATCGTTTTTTTTTTTAGTAATTTTGAAACTAATCGATATAGAAACTTTGAAATATTTACCAAATATGTACGATTTATATTGTATTAGGGAAAAAAGTTTCTCGAAAAATTTCTTTTAATTTTGGGCTATTTATAACAATTGTAGATTTTGACGTATTTAATTCGTAAAAGAGGTAATTTTTGATTTTATGGCTAAAACATTTAAAACGATGTCAGACGTTTGTTACTTCAACTGTATTCGAAAAATCTTGAAAATCATTAAGTCACAATTTTTTCTGAAAACTATTCCAAATTTTTCGATAATGTGTGTTACACCGAAGCTCAGCTCAGAATCTTTTTATCGAACGCAATGGCTTATCATCGCTTTCAAATTTATGTAGTAATAACAAAACTCTCAAATCTCGATCTAATTATTTCACTTAAACGTCATTCATAACACTCTGCGGATGGTTACCTTTTTTTTTTTTAATCTTAATGCTACGAATAATGTATAATTTGAATCGTAGGCGTGCACAGAGGTGTTTGCAGGCGGGTAGTGAAAAATCATCAAAAGGGGGCACTAGTACAATCTTTAAGAATATTCTTCTTATTATTATTTATATGTAGTTCATCGAGGGATGCGGCACTGTGTTTTTAAAATACAAATTATTACAAACAAATGAAAGTATAGAAGTAATTTTCAAACGCATATTTTATTATGTATTAATAAAAAGCAAATAAAAACATCCAACACCACGTGTCGCAAAAATCGCATCTGTCACAGAATCATAGTCCTAAACGACGCTTTCCACCTGCTGCATGCATTAAATGTTATTGAATTCGTCAATCGCACGCTATCACATCATATCAATATTACGCTATACTAGACTATTCCTGTTCAACAAATATCAATAATTATAAAAGTGAATCGACCCGACATTGCGCGTCATCTGCATACTCCGTAGTTTCGTTTTCACTGAGCTCGTTTTTGAAAACGATCGTTCACAAGAACAGACTACAGTAAGTATCGTTACAATCGATGGATAACGCATTGAAAACATTATATATTTGTCTTGTTTACGTCAAGAAAAACCGGTTAAACAAACATCCATTTGTTGTGTTCGATAACTCGTTCTTTTCGCAAATCTATTTTCTTATCTTATGTCAGAATCTAATTAATTTTTATTCGACATAAATTTCGTAGAGAGGAGATTTGAAAATCTTCATTCAATACGTCTTTACGCAATACAAACTACAAATTATTAGCTCGTTTCGTCCGACGCGGAATACGGCCTGGGGCTAAACGATAATAAATACATTACATTTTTGTAGATTCGTTTACTGGACGAAAAAATTCTTTTCGTCCTGAAAACGAAACGAGCTCTATTCTCTTTAAACATTTATCGTTCTCCTCCTCTCCCCCGCCGAAAATTTTCGTTTGAATTTCATTTTCCAAATAAAACGAACAATTTTGTGATCATAGAAATCGGTTCGAATATTTTCCCTAATAATTACGAGAGTACGATGTTAACGATTGTTCGTAACTATTCTGCACTAATAGAACTATAATTAACGTTTTAACATTTTTGTAGTTGAGTCGAAAATTGAAAATTAATAACACGCATTTAATATTCAAACGAGTTTTGTATAATATAATGAAAAAAGAGAAAAAATCGCGGGCGGTATATTTTACGTTTAAATCCAATGGAAATGTTATTTTCCAAGAGAATCCCTCTGTATTTCGCGGTGTCGTCACATAAAAGTTCGCTGAACTATTGTAATAAATCGTCGAAACTGCGGCTCTTTCGACCTCTTTATTATAATTCACGTATTATTATTATTATTATTATTATTATTATTATTATTATTATTATTATTATTATTATTATTATTATTATTATTATTATTATTATATTATATCATTCACTAAAAAATATTATATATTATAAATAGCCGAACTAATGGGATTGAAAAATAATTATCTACAGAACTCAACACGGTTACTTTGAACGACTACTTTTACCGCTACGATTCAAACGTTAAAAATACATTTTAATTAGTACGAAAATACGATTTATTTACGTATCGTTTTTATTCGTACCGATACACGTAGTCTTATAAATGGCAAAAGTACTTTTTTTCTTAAAATATATATTTATATATGGTGTCCCTGAAGTATATATATGTACACATATAATTGGACGACGAATCATCGAAATACGTTTTTCAAATCATTATAGGTATAAATCGCCTCGGTGCTCGAATGTCATTTTTAAAACGGCGATGTTTCTTTATGTATTTATATAATCACTTTTTATTATAATGTTTTATAGGAGATTGTATTGATTTTTAAGGGGAAAATGTGTTCTATTTATGCAGTATAAGACATGAATGTAAACGAAAAATTTATATATATATATATATATATATATATAGCGTAGGACTATCGGTCGAGAACGTAAAAATGTAGTTGTAACGGAACGCGCGTAATATATAATAACAAGGTCAACACGAGACAAGTATACAACGCGTGTCACATAATTTGTACACATTTTTCTTTTTTATCGGTAAATTAGTCGCAAAATTTGTAAAACTCCAATGTATAATTTGCGAATCAATAGGGTATGAGATAATATTCTATTGCACGTTAAACGTAATATAGAAGGTAATGACTATGCTACCTATTACCTACTATAATTAAATACCAAATTTTTTTATTTTACAAATTAGTAATTACATATTTCAATACTAATTCAGTTTATACTTTTAAATCTATTGAGTACACTAGTTGTTTTAAATATTTTAAACATTTTTTTTTTAGTTCGGTTTGGGTATGTTATTTAAATCGAACAGTTCGGTTCGGGTTCGAATAGAAAAATTGCAAGTTCGGTTCGACCTCAAAAATCTCGGTTCGTAACATCACTATCGATCGAATCAAAAAGTAATATCTTTATTATCGTGACAAAAATAAAACAGTAGGTAATTTCCTCTGTGAAGACGAAGGAAAAAAGCTCCGGATAAATTTATCGTACCTTGTATAATATGTAGAGATTATAGCGCCTTCGCTCTATTCACGTATAGGTACATAATATTTACCACGAGTATCGACTTAATGTTTTCTTTCTTTTTCCATTTCTTTCGCGTATCCTTTTTCGTGTCCATTTATTTATGTAATTTTTGTTTATACTATTTTATAATAAAAATAATAATAATAATAATAACGAGCGTTAAACCACGATATAGAGTTGGCGAGGGGGTATTTTTTTTTAATTCTTTTTTTTTTTTTTTTTATACACCGTGTATTGTTAATAGGATAGGTTAGATTTGTGATATCCCATCGTCCGATATATTATAATATTATACTCGGGCGCAATAGTTTCAAGCCATTCGACTGGCACCATTAATCTTCCGTCCGTATTTCGTCTGACCGCCACCTGCACGCCTCGGCGCAGTTTTCGGAGCACTACCGGTCGGAAATTTGACACGCGAATACGTCATGAGACGCGCGCTCGCGTATCCGAGTCCTCGTAACAGTTGTGTGTATTATTATTATTATTATTATTATTATTATTATTATTATTATTATTATATATTATATATATATATATATATATATATATATATATATATATATATATATATGGAGTGCCGAGGACGAAATACGAGGGAGTTCGATTTTGTACTCTATAAACGTAAAACCTTCGGTTTATATTATTGTTATTATACGCGGCTATTTTGTCTCTCGAAAACGATAATACGTCAAACGCCGCCCGTTATCGAATTAATAATAATAATATGTCAATATATGTGTATATATTATATATATATATATATATCGATATATGTTGTGTTATTAATATGCGTATATACAACAGATGTATATATGTACAAGTATGTATGTGCAGTGTATGAACACAATGCCTTCTCTTTAGAACGTTATAAATAAATAAATACACCTGCGACTGATTTTCACCCGCCCTTTTTTTCAACGCATTACGTTAAGAGATGACGATCGTCTAGATCATACACTACCAGTATTTTGCGTTTATAACATCCAACGATATCACTATTATAAATATATTACACAGATAAGATGTTAATGTCTAAAAAAAGAACTAAAATTGACAAAAATTTTTAAAAATCCTTAATGACCTAAAAACTGTATAAAATGACAATAAAAATGTTCATGAACATTACGGTAAGTTAAAATACGTATTGAAAAATGATTGTATGTGTGTTCAGATACATTTAGATCGAGTTACAAAATCAAAAATTAAGTATAAAACTACGTCTATGTCAATATTTAATTTCGTTTACCGTATTAATCGGCGTGTCTGTATATGGCACTCGCGCACCTTTACGCATTTTCGAAAAAAAAAGATTTAATTAATCATCGAGTATGAATGACCGGCGATTCGGTCATTCAATATTAATACAATTATTATTATTGGGTATATCGAAGAAGTTTATCTCATTTTTCAGACTTTATCGACAATGACAATATTCTTAGTATGCCAACAATGATACACGCAACGATAGAATGCAGTAGTCACATTTTCACAACTACAAATATTAAAAAACAAACATAGATGATTTATCTAATAACAGATTAAAAAGGATAAAAATAAAATAAGCTATAAATTCATACTTGTAATTATAATTGATAAATATTTATATATATATAATAAAAATGCATATAATATATATATATTTATATATATTTACAATTAAGCCAAAAAGTATTATTGTAAATAAAGACAGATATAAAATTTGTTGTATATGTATGTCTATCTACTACCGGTTTCGATAAAAAAATCTTCAGGTAATATACAAAATGAAAAATTACAACAATTTTTTATTCGTCTTTAATTACAATAATACTGTTTGGCTTAATTCTAAATATAAACATATATTCATATACGTATGTATAAGAATATTATTATTTATCGCTCATCTTGAAACTATCAAAATACTTTAGGATTAAGGAAAAATTAGAGAACGTTGGCCCAGAGTTAGTGGTGACCTTTATTTTTTTTTTGCAACCGAAAAATAAAAATTACATCCCCGATTGGACCGATTGCAGTATTTCGGCCCGATAAGCGACCATTCTACACAGCAGAGTTTAGAAGCAAACTTGCGCATCGCTGTTTCTGATATCACACCCGCGGACCCTTGATTTATTATGCAGAAATATAAGCCCACCCATCACATTTATTTTATAATTCAAACTGTCATTTTGCCTAGTCATTACTAATTTATTTATATTTATGCATATTTCAAGCTTGAAATTATCATAACATTTTTTTTTTTTTTGCCAAAGGTATTGAAAAACGTACATATTACGGTTTATTTAATATGCGTTCAAAAATTTAATTTCAATACGTGTATATACTTAGGAAAAAATATTCTACACCTTAGGGGACCATAACAGTCTTGTATTAATATTACAAAAACGTTTGAGAAGCACTGGATGTATTGCATTATAATTCGATGGACCAGCTGCAAGTCGATTCACTCGAATTTTATAGAATACACCATAAATCGTTACATATAGTAAAACAAGCACGCTGTACACGATTTAACTAACAAAATATAATTATTACGATATTATATTCGCTTTTAATTTCATCGGTACGATTCACACGTAACGATCACTTTTTGTTTCGGTCAAAGTGCTGCCTTAATTTTGCCTTAAATTATATGGATAATAGTCGCTTGGAAACATAATATTGTATAATAATAATATACACGACTCCGCGGTTCCTGGAAACACTTTTTACCCAAAGGGACGCGGCAGACAAAAGTCCAATGAAATAAATGAATTTCGAATAAAACTTTTTTAAACGTTTTGATTCTATTTATTTTTTTTCTACTATGAGCTGAATTGTAAATTGGATTACTGTTTTTAATATTAACAATCGCTTTACCTACATGTATATTATTTCGTAAAAATTTTATCGAAACCTTTCTCGTAAAATTTTATAATAATATTGTACTATTTACAAAAAAAAAAAATATGTCTACGTGTTTAAAACACGCGCGTTTACGGTCCGTACAGATTCGTCATAATATTATCGTTTATTGTTGCTTATTACGGTTTCTTTCGACCGCGTACAAAGCAACAAAAATAAACATAAATAAATATTAAAATAATACGAATTTAAACGGTATGAAATTCACTTTTGTAAACTGTTATTAAATGTTTTTCAATCTGTTCGGAGCTATTCGTTAACGTGGAAAATATAAAATCACAGTCACGATACGGACAATTACATTGTAACTCGATGTTCACATAACGCTGCAGTGAAGTGCTGCGATTTCGCGTCACGCGATTCTTGTAATTCCCGTTTAATGAAAACCTAATAACTTTTGTTCGCAAACACCTCTGAACCGCGTGCCTACCATCCGTAAGCTATAATTTCCGAGTAAAAATTTAATGAAAAATTCAAGTTCTCCCTTTATTTTTTACCATTATAATTTTATTATTTTTTTTTTTTTTGCTTCTCGTTAAACTAATGTATATTTATTCTTGACCGCTGCGTAAAGTTTCCCGAAGGAACGGCTTAAAGACCCCCCACACACAACACGCAACAACAAGATCCGGTGCGTAATGTCTTGAACTTAATGGTTTTACAGTCAAACGGGAAATGGAAATATTTCCTGAGACTTTATGCAAACATATATAATTCGGCCGCGGTCCATGTCTGTCATTGATACGCATTGTCTCTAGCGTGCGATTTAAGCGGCGAGCGTGTGTTGGTTAAGTGCTGTGAAATCTTCGCGTTTTTATATTTAACGTAATATTTAGAAATAATCACTTTTAAAACATATGTAAAATATACGTGTTCGCGTTTAAAGAACGCCCGGTGAAATATTATTATTTTTATCATATATATTACATAATATACGTTCCCGGCAACGACGAGTCGTTATTGAAACAGTTAATTAATAATAATATATACAATACGGTGTGTATTATAATTGATAACATTACAGTACATTATTTGAATATAATTTATCAATATAAAACTAGATAGATAAAAATGTTTAATTTCAATTGTCGTTTTCTATCAGAATAATACACACTGTCGAAAGACTATTGAAAAACCAACACTAACCGTTTTTACGAATTAAATACCTCGACAAATGTAATCGCTATAAATAACACAAAATTAAAAAAAAAAATTCTTAAATTGTTTTCGTCAAATATATAGTAAAAAGTTACATATTTGGTAAAAATTTCAAGACTCTAGGATTTTGAAATAACGTAATTTTTCACAAAAAATAAAATACACTATGTCGAAAAACTTGAAATGATTATAGAAGAAAATTGTGACTAACGATTTTCAAGGTTTTTTTTTAATATAGTTAAAGTAACGAAAGCCTGATATTGTTTTTACTTTTTCAGCTTTTAAACCGAAAATTATCATTTTTATGAATTAAATACGTCAAAATCTATACCATAACTGCTATAAATAAATAGCCCAAAATCGAAAAAAAAATGTTGAACATTTTTTTCCCCCAAATATAATACGAGTATATAAAGTTACATATTTGTTGAATATTTCAAGTTTCTATAATAATCATTAGTTTCAAAATCACGAAGAAATAAAAATTAACGACTTCAAAGAAATCGAAATCGCGGTTTTTATCGTTTCTACGTCATTTTTCGGTAGTTTTTTAGTTTGTTTTTTACACGCTTCTGAGAAAATCGAAAAATGGCCTCTCTAAAGTACCAACTAGATGGAATTTGCTACCGGAAAAAAACTATGACCGTAACGGTCGGAGCACTCCTTCTAGTAGAATTTTTGGGTACAGACATAAAAAAAAAGAACACATCATTGTAAAACCAATCATTGTAAAATCAAGAAATATTCAAAAAAAAAAATTTTTGAATTAGCAAAACTACACGCGTTTTAAATTTTTAGTTTTTTGGTACCTATACTCGTCATTGTATGTATAGAACGGATTTCTATTTTATTCTACTAATAAATCGAGAGCACATATTCATTATATTCCGTCTTGGCAAAGTATAACGTGTTGTGAGTCTGATACACTTAGCAGTGAATCATAACACATTTATTTAATAACCCATTTCCGCGTTTTGACTAATTTCTGGCTACGCCATTGCCTGTAGCCATATTCCGTCAAAAATGTAATTTATACTTTTAACTCGCACTTTAGGTAACGTTCCGTCCTTCCGAGACGAGGTGCTAAAAAAAAAGTTATTTCTTCTCGTTATTCTCGTGTATATTATTATTTACCCGAGTGTTGTTTACTCGAATATTCTAACAAAAACATTGTTTTATTTACTCTCGCTCTACACTCGGAAGTTATTCGTTATTTTATTTTTTAATTGAATTACAATTTCGCTCTTATTACAGCGTTTTTCCACTGCGTAATAATACGGTAAATTGGATTTCCGTTGCTCAAGGTGACGTTTTTAATTATATTGCGCTCAAAATCAACGTGCTCGCCATTTTCGACTTATTATTGTTTGGCTGTAAAACTGCGCGCGTACACCGTTATATACACGGACGTATATTATTGTTATTATTCGTATTATTATTCGTATTATTATTATTATTATTATTATTATTATTATTATTATTATTATTATTATTATTATTATTATTATTATTATTATTATTATTATTAAGTATTATTAGGTATATAACAGCGTCATATTTACCTACATGCGGAACAAGCTAGTGATCGGAGCAGCAAATTTTAGGGGCGGCAAATGTTCAGTAAGCAATCGACATTCAGGACCTAACTGAAGAATTTTCTTACCATATAAGTAGACAGAAACTTTTTTAATAATATAACTATTTATGTGTTAAACTATTTAATTATTAGTGTTATTTAATGCTTTACGGCTATCCGACGTTTCATATATTTTTTTAATGATAAATTCAATAAACAATACATTTTTTGTATGCATTTTGATCGGTTTTGATAAAAAGAAAAAAAAATCGTATGAAAATGAAGAGGCGACAAATTTCCTTTTTGCTTGTAGGCGGCAAATCACCTAATCCGCCACTGGTACAAAAGTAAATCCTCAAAACACGCGTCCAACTCGAATGCCCGACGAGGAATTCGACATTTCACACTTTAAACGGATACAAGAAAAATCTCTTTATTCCCCTAAAAACTTCGTGTGTATTATAGAGACGCGAGCACATCGCGAGTTTTTCGCGAGTAAACAGTGAATATTTCAGGGAAAGGTCATTATTATATTACAGTGTGTGTGTGTGTGTATATTTAAAATACGCTCACTGGACGGGTTGTCTTTTGCCTGACGTTGATTAATGCGTGCCACCGTTGAACAGTAATGTAGAGAACTATAACGGACCGTCTTCAACGACTACTAAGTCTCTCATCTTCTCGTTAGTGTCACGTCAACATCAACAGCTGAGTAGAAATACGCGCTGGACGCGCGCCGTGCGCGATGTGTTTAAAATCGCGTTAACAAATAAAACACGTTTAATTCGTAATGTATTAAAAAAGTCTTTTGTCGCGCTTCGCGAATCCAAAATATCCGCTTTTTATTGGTTTTCAATAATAATAACAAAATAAACTTCCGAGTTTTGCATACCTTTATGAACCCGTATGACGACTGCGAGGCGATTCGAAACGTGCAGTTGTGTATCAGCTGTGGCGACTTAAACTATACGAGCACCAGTGGCGTATTTAGGAATTTGTCACGGGGAGGGTCCAGATAATTTTCAGATCATAGAGCCGTCATATACCTCCCTGAATCTATTTTTGAAATAAAAATACCATATTTATAATGTACACAAAACACAAATTATATAACACTGTATGGTTCCATGATGATTGCACTGGATGTAAGACTCAAAAGAACAGATCAGAATAATATTTACCATTCTATAAAAATAAAAAAAATCATCAATGAGATTTATACAAAAAAATATATTACGTTCATGGGTCTATGACATAAAAATCTAGTCTTTAACATAACCAAAACTTATCATTAGTATACTTATATAATTATAATAGACTTTTTTCTCGTAGCCGACCGATACACTGAGAAATAGCAGAGTATAGTTCATAACGGCAGATTATTTATTATTGGTTTATTCAATAACCAATATCTTAGTAGTTTTTACCCAAATTCGGTACCAAATTGATTACAAAAATAATCACGATATTTGAAAATTTTAAAAATTGATAACCCGACAAAGCGTCGAAAAATGTTTACATCTATTTTACACTATGATAGAAAATGTTTTTCTTAATCACGTAAAAAAACGCTATAGGCATAACGTGTTTGAGTAGTGGATATCAATGTGGGGGGTCCGTACCGTGTGGGGGGGGGGGTAAATACGCCACTGACGAGCACACTACGATGGCCAACAAATGAAATATCAGTAATTTGTCATCGTTATCGTACATTTCACGCTGATGCGCAGGGCCCCCACAAAGGGGGGTCAGTGAGTACTATGGTCCCGGGGCCCGGGCTCTCTGGAGGCCCGGGGAAAAGAACATAATATACCTATACACATATTATTAATTTAAATAAGATAAATAAAATGAGACATAATATGAGTCATGCCACCCTAGTCACCATATCTTTATACAATATTGGTATACAAATAATTTGATTTCTTACTACATCATTTTTTGTAACAAAATGTGTAGGCGGGTGGTGCGTGCTGCGCGAGCATTTCTTGGAAAAAATAATAGGGAAATAAATCCTAGAAGATAAGAGCAATAAGTCCGCCGCTATAGAAATATTAATGTTGTGCCGCCTGTCCTTTTAGTACTATTTTTGCTGGTCGAAAATGGGTTTTTATATATTTAATTTTGTCAATAGTTACTCGTAATCGGGTATTCCCACCAATATATACATGTACAAAATATGTACAATACAATTGTATTTTTGTATGTACAAACGCTATTTTTAATTTTGAATAATTTACATTGTATTTCATTATACATATATACTTTTAAAAAAAAAATTGTTGATTTTTATAGTTATTGAACTGTAGTAAATTAATGTACTTGTGTTCTAAACTAAAATAACTGATATTTTATAGAGGTGTATATAACAGCAAAAGAAGCCATATATTTAGGTAATTTTTGTAAAAATAAAAAATTACAAGTTAGAATAATTTATAATTATTAGACGATTATAAATATTAATATACATCGAGGGCCCGGATTTATTCAGAGTACCGTAGTTGAAAAATTCATGTGGGGGGCCTGCTGATGCGTATACACTGACAATCGTTTTAAGGAAACAGTAATTTGTAGAAAGTATAACACGTACAAGTAAAATTATAATTAATATACGACGTATGGAAGTTTAATCGATTGCGATAACTACATCACGTATACGATCGTACGATAGTGCAGTTGTAGTTTCTCGCTCGAAAAATATTATTTACAGATAACAATGACCAATATACGGTTCGTGAATCAATGAAAACTAAGAGACAAACAAATGGTTTTTCAATTTTAATATAATATTCATATTGTTCAACGACATTTCCACTATACCGGGTTGCGTTTTAATATTATATTACTTGGCGATTATATTATCGCCGAGCGAATTGATTTAATTACATTTTCGTACGAAACAAAAAATAAAATAATAAAATGGAATAATAAATAATGTCCGTAAAGAAACAATTGAATTATGTTCAAACGTTATACAATTTTTTTTCTTACTCAAATTTTACTATGGATTTTCCATAGTTTTTTTTAAAATATCATATTATATACTTTTTATAATATTCTTTTTGTCATATTTTTGTGAAATTTGCACGTCTTTTCGAGATTTACGAAGGACCGAATTGTAGACGATAGTGGGCTGTCCCGTTATCGTACCGATGACGACGTTCTGGACGGATTCGATGCGTTTCCAGTGTGAGGGACCAATAAAGGGCGCCCAAGAAGAGCCGGCATGTGTAAGGATAGGAGATACGCGTTAGTATAGTTGGAGTGTGTTGAGTTCCGTTTTAGTTGAGACGGAGCTGTTTCCGTTTTGTACGGGGTAGAGCATATACAGCACGAGTGCGGGTCAGGAACGGGTTTTACTGCTCGCCGAGGGGGGAGGGCGAATATTGCACGGAGAGAAACACGCAATACGTACAACCAATGATATTTTATAGCAATTAATTGTGTGCCTATCGTCGCCGGATATTAATGCAATTTGTATATTAAATGAATGAACGCAAATGTAATATTATCCACGCCTGATAATCAGACGGCCTGTGATACCGTCAGTGATTACCGATCAAGTGACGTACGCCGGTCGGGCGCCGGATGGTGGCTTTAACACGACTGTCAAAACCACGAGCAGCTGCCGACGACATTCCAACATTATTAAGAAACTAAACACTTATTATAGACTTTTTTCTATTATTGTCTAATGGATAGGTAGCAATTCTGATTTGGAACGTGGATCTTGACATAAATCTTGTATTTAAACATAACGAGAAAGACGCCCTTAAACCCGCCCCTGGTGCGGGTAGCTTTTTTAGTTATGTTGTCGATGAGTTTGGACCGCCGAAATCCGGTATTTTAAACTCGAATTTATTTCTTTTAGGCCTCTTTCACACCAGACACTTTGTGGCTCGCCACGCGTGTCTCAAAAAAATTCCGCGGCTATCAATATACTGTTATAAATATAGAAACGTTCACACGAGACACGGACACGGACTTCGTGTCCCGCCACCGAATCGGCGTGTCCCGTGTCATCGAGTGTCTGTACACAGTGTTTGTGTCTCGGCCACAGATAATATCAGTTAGTACGTTCAGACGAGACGCACGTGTCTACATTATTATTATTATTATTATTATATTTTTTTTATTTTATTATAATATTATTACTAATATGGCTCTTGATACCGACAAATTTATAATTGAAATTGAAAAACGTGTTGAATTGTGGGATACAAAAATCGAATACGAGTGTACGGTCAGTGTCTCGTGTGAAGCAACGTTTCCAATGAGACACTTTTTTGTGTACGGTGGCCCGATTCCTGTGTCTGGCCACAAAGTGTCCCGTGTGAAAGAGGCCTTAGTAGTGCAACGACGACGCGAAGGCGGCCGTGGCACGGTTTTCGCGGTAGGCGTACCGCGGGGAAACGTTTTCTGCGGCACCGCGCCGCCGCCGCCGGAGGAAAACCGCGCGTGTACGGGCTTGCGTATGTGTTGGCACACACTGCACACGGGGGCGCGCTCTCGACGCGCTGTGTGTGTGTGTGTGTGTGTGTGTGTGTGAAATACATTTTTGTATTCGCCGTATACTTTTCATACGTTAACCGACACACGCGCACACGCTGCGGATATATAAAATATAACGCGTCGTCGTCGATTGGGCGTATTTATCCGAATTCCGTCGGTGATGGGCGTGCGCGTTTCCCGCGACCGTGCAGTATGTGTACAGTGTGTACAGTGTGTATGTGCTGCGACGGTTCGCTCGCGCTCTCGAGTGTGCAGTGTGTGCGGCTCGTGTGTGTGTGTGTGTGTGACAAGCGGGAGAGGAAGACGTACGTCGCGCGCGCGCGATAGTCGAGAAGACGTACGAGAAGAAAAAAAAAAAGCGGAAAAATGTAACCGATTTTATTACATTTTTGTTCGTTTCCTTCGCGCAGTGTTGTAAAAGATACTTTTTAAAAGTACTTAAATACAGATACAGGTACTTGTTTTTAAAAGTATTTAAATACTTAATGAGAAAAGTATTCGAGTATAAATACAGATACTCGATAAAAGTATTTACAAATACTTTTAAATACTTGTAATTAAATTTTGTTTAACATTAGTTTTACTAACGATTGGCTCTTAAAAATAAAATCACTTGGACTACGGACTTGTTAATACTACCTATAAATTTTTGTGTGACTAATAATTACTAATAACTAATATCGTACACAGACGACACAAATCACGGCACACGCGAGTACATGACACACGAGTATGGAGGAACATCCGAAAAGAAAAATTACAAAAATATAATTTTATATATTATTTGTTATGTTATACGTATAAAATATACGGTGACCATTGACAATGGACTTCGACCTGGGCTAACAATCTAGTCTGTCTAATCGGGATTACCTACATGGACTTGAGCGGAAAAATCACAGCAGTGGACAAGGATACCCACGACCAAAATAGTTTGCCAACTCATCATAAATGATTATTATGAAAATTACAAAAGTTTTGTTTCATCATAGTTCATGTCACTGAAAAAGATTTAAAAACGTATTTGATTTTAAATACAGATACTCTAGAAAAGTATTTAAAATACGTATTTGAGTACCATAAAAGTATTTGAATACTTTTACTCAAATACTTTAAAACACTGCGGCTTCGCGTATATATATATATATATATTACAATTAGAGTTTTAGAATCAGTTATTTTATGAAATACCTGTACGTTATTTAAAGTGTATTATAATAATTGAATACGAATAAATTCTATTTATTTCACTATACCTAGTTATTCCATAGAATCCCTAGTTATTAAATACAATCGCAATTTGTTTTCCGTTAAAGCGTATTATACGTACAAGCAGGGGCGCATTAAGGTTCAATATTTAGGGATGGGAGGGAGGGGGGGGGGCAAATATAATTTATTTAGACGAGTGAATACTCAAAATAAAATTACATTTATACCGTTCAATTAGGTCAGTTATTAAATAAATTTTTATCTCGATTTGTATGTATTATCCATTATTCAATAAATTGTTTTATCATTTTTCAATTTGTTTAAATTCAATTAACGTGAATATGTATTCGTTTGCATGTTTGCATATTTTGCGTATTTTAATGGTAATAAGTGAATAAATAAATGCATGCATATTTCGTACGTTTTTAGTGCACATGTCTCCGGGCCCTGCAGATAAATAATAACGCACTGTAGTACCGAGTGACGCGCACTAACAGTAATTTACAAAACGCGTCAATTATTTTTAATTAGAAATCTAGAATTTGGGGTATTCAATTGTCATTAAAATCGTAACCGAATACTCAAACCTTTTATTATAATATATAAATTATAATATAATATCTTAACGTATAAAGACGAGTTTGTAATGAATTTTTTTTAAATAAAAGCAGCACGTTTTTTTTTTTTTTATTCTAACGGCTCGTTTATAATTGAAAATCTAGTAATAAAACCATTTTCACTAAACTCTTTAAAGAGACTGTTCAAATTGCTCTTTAAAAACTTTTTTATTAGTTTTTTTTACTACACGAATAGTTTTAAGAAACCGTGACAGAAGGATTGCAGATATTAGCTATAAAAAGAAAGTTTCTCAAAAAAAAAAAATTAATAATAATAATAGAAAAGAAAATGTTGATAGACAACCGCCGATCTCTATATACACTATACTCTCATAGAGTTAGAAGAAAAAAAGTTTTAAAAAAGAACATTACGTTGTTGCTATAAATAAAATTGTATTTAATAGCATATAATACAATAACCTTTTCCTAAACGCAAAAAACTCGAAAGGGTCGTCTTAACACGAAACGACCTCTGAAGACGATTCGATCGATATTTAAATTTTTTTAATTTTTTTAATCTAAACTAATACGTATTTATTCAAATGTAAAATTTCATTTTTAACTTTTAATCTACAACAAACATATTGTTAGTTTGTTCGGGGAAAAAGTGTACAAATAATTGTTAACATAGGATTAAAATAACATTCATGTTAAAAATTCACGATAATTAAACAATTAAATACTCGTAGTATTTCTGTTAAACAACCAAACAGAATACACATATGTTACCAATATTGTTGAAAAATAATCCTGAATTTAAATACTGAATTATTATTAAAAATACAAATTGTAAATACCCATAAAGACATATCGTATTTTCAGTGAATTGAAATTAGTCGAATATCAATTGTTGAAAACCTGAAAGACACTGTTTCAATAAACATTAACATATATGCTAAAAAAAAAACAAGGCTGGGCATGAACGAGTTTAAACTTAAAATTAAGTTAATTAACGCGTTATTTATTTATTTTTGTTTGAATTAACATTTATCTTGAAAAGTTAAACTTTTTTCAGAAAAATAACGTGTTGACTGTACGTTAACTTTTTACAAAATACCCGAGTTAAGTCAAATTTTATAATACGCACCTAGATTTTCTATTAGTTATGCTATTTTATAAAACTAGGATTAAATAATATATTTTAGGTCCTGTACGCAGATCTTGACAGCTTTCTCTTTTTTTTTTTTTTTTGTAGACAATAAGAAAATGCTTAACTTTTAACTAAATTAACTTACTTTTATTCAAAGTTAACTTTTAACTTATAAATTTAGCAACAAAAATCAACTATTTAAAATTAACTTAACTTAATTAGTTTAAAAAAACTGTTAACTCGCCCGGTCTTGCTAAAAAAAAAAAAAAAATATTATTATAAGTTTACCACCGTATCGCGGTATTGTGTGCACTATCGGCTCCTACTCATAAATTCCTTCATTTCATAGTGTCGTTCATCGTGTGAACTAAATTTATTTTTACGATTAAATGTTTTAAATATTTGTTATTTTATCAACAGATTCAAAAGGTAAAAATGGGAAGGACAATAATAATAATAATAATAATAATAATAATAATAATAATAATAATAATAATAATAATAATACAAGAAAATCAGCACAATACGAGTATAAAATACATGCGTTAACAAAAATTTAACGGCAGGTTCTATTATTAATCGCATTAATAAAACGTGTCGACAAAATATGGAAGAATAAAAAAAATTATAATAATACCTTAACGAATTTAATCGTATTCGTTTTGAAAAATAATTATTATAATAATAATAATTCTTAAAAAAAAAAAATAAAAAAACGTAACGATTTTTATACGAGAACAACACTCTCGTCGAGTATAAAATTAGATAATTTCTCGTCACACACAAAATATGCCGCCCGTCAATAGCGGTGGCGGAAATAGACAATCTTGAAAATCGTTATCCGTGTAAAAGATGAGATGATGATGATGATGATGATGATGATGATGTTATAGGAGACGTAGGATAAAATAACGTTTTATAAATCGAGAAAATAATTATTATATATATATACATTATGTAGCACGCATAGTGGTCAGCGGTGCGGGAAACTATGCGTTTTTTTGCTCCGTCTCTGTTGGCGGAGCAAGGGGGAAAGAAAAAAAAAATTACAAGTTACAACGACCGTTGTAATATCGTTATTGTGCAGTATGTTCAGGACGGTAGGTTGATATCGCGTTGGAAAATCGATGCTGTACAAGAGATTTATGAGCCAAGAAAATTACGCATGGTTAAAATCACTCATGCGGTGTTTGTAAATCGATTTGCGCGTCGCCATACAGTTTTTGAACACCGACTTGGCTCTATTTTGTTATTTTACGATATTTCAATATTAATACCTATGGTCGTGTAACAATACAATATAATTTATTGTATAGGAAATTGATTTTTAACAATTTTTTTTTTTTTTTAATGCATTATTATAAAACGCGTTTTATATATATATTTTTTTTTTACGCGGTTTTTTTCGAGTTGATTTCGGGTTTTTTTTTCTACTAAACTCAGCCTCGATGACGTAAAACAATCGTTTCAATAATATTCGCGTTATTACTTTTACCGAAGAGCTGTTTTCGTGAACTCGAATCGAAACGAAAAACAAATGATCATATTTGAATTTTAAACGTTTAAAAAAATGTCATGATCGACTTTTTTAAACATCGAAATACGTTATTTCTGGTGTAAAAATCGTGAAAATAATTTCAATAATAATTTAAGAATAACCGTGTTTTATTATTATTATTTTTTTTTTAGTCTTTTCATTTGCAGGAGTTAAAGTGAACACTAATAATCGCAATTATTATAATTAATAATATTATTATTATTATGAATATGGATGTCGTTTCACGGTTTTTTCCAACGAGTTGTTAAATGTAACAATCTATAGGTCGTTTAATCGTAAAAAAAAAAATCATTTTCAATTATAATCACAAGGTACGTTTTTCTCAAGTATTAAAATCACACTTTTCACCGACATTGTCGCGTACAATAACAGACAATCGTGTTTGAAAAAATTTTTTTTTATTTAAGGACAAAAAAAATGTTTACCAGCTGATATAAAACAAAAATATATTTTTATTTATATACAGATTGTGTGACGTACTGCAAAGGGGTGTAGAAAAAAAAATGATCTTGACGTTCTACGCGCTATTATAAACTATAGTTTTCTGTATGCCGTCAATGAGAAACGCATAAGTTCCAAAATGATGGCAAAGTACAGTGCTCGGAAAGAAAAAAACGTAAGAAATAATAAAAATATAATTTTATCGAATGCACTCGAGTGTGTGAAAAGTACTTCGGTATTAATGAAAAATACGCTTACTTAAACTGTGCCCGGCATACAGTCTGCATGTTTAAGTGTACCGCTATTTACCGCAACGTATTAGTAACTATTTTATAATCGCTCATTTCTATATAATAAAAATGTTGTTGAATGTCAACAGAAATTTTGTTTTGTTCGTGGACCTATTATTACTTTATTTCGTTTTGCGCTGATTAAAATTTCGGGTACATCGTATTTATCCACTATTTTAATCGAAATAAGGTGAATAGTGTTTTGTAGAGATCATACAGCAAGACCGGTGCATTTTGTAAAAGCGTCTGTGTAAAATCAATCGATAAACAGGTCGGTGTGAAATGAGTTTGTAATATTGTAGAAGACGTTGGGCCGCATACCTGCCTCGGTTTTGTCGACCGATTAACCGCCGGGCGCGCGCGTTGTGCAGACGCACGAAATTTATACGAATAAAATATAAACCATTTATAATAGTCACTTAATCGCAATTCTAAAAATTGTATAAT
This sequence comes from Slavum lentiscoides, assembly GCA_032441835.1. Classification (NCBI taxonomy): domain Eukaryota; kingdom Metazoa; phylum Arthropoda; class Insecta; order Hemiptera; family Aphididae; genus Slavum; species Slavum lentiscoides. The sequence continues at coordinate 5,873,452 of CM063712.1, read as the reverse complement.
TTTTTTTTTAATTAGAAAATCCCCTCGCGAGCGGTCTCCGAGGAGTTTTTAGTACCTCTTTACAAGAGGATACTCGAAGGAAACTTTATTCGCCTAGATACTATAGGAGACCGGACAACTAGGCGACTTCACCTCGCGAATTCGACGGCACAGTTTATTGCATTTATATATATTGCAGGGCCTAAAATTGTGTGCAGTAGCAAATACCGAATGTGCAGTAGCAAATGGACTGCAAGTATGCAGTACATTATTAGCCAATTATTTTAATTATTATATTGTTAAAAATAAAAGAAATTTAAATTTATTTTTATTATATCTGCAAATCTATGTAAACCATGTCATAATGTTCCTATACTGAGCATTTATTATTTTTAATTTTTATATACTTTTAAATAATTTGAAACGATTTAATAAAAATTGATTGTATACTCTATGCGTATGACATCAGAGTATCAGACGTATATTATACGTAGGTAGGTAGGTATTTAATTCAATTAATATTTATAGTAGTTTTTCGAGGGGGTATAATAAAGAAAATATGTACCCCTATATGTGCAGTAGCAAAACACAAGAATTTTAGGCACTGATATATTGTACGTTAAATATTTATTATTAAGTGTTTCGTAATGTCTAGTAGTGATTCTAGTAGCGATCAAGATATTATTATTTTTTTTATCATTATTATAAACGGTACGTGGAAAAACGTAAAAGAAAATTTTTTTGGATCAATCCTCGTATTGAAAAACAAAATATCGACTTCAGACTATTCGTCGCTGTACCAAGGAATAACGGCAGACCGATTCCGGATTTCTCGCGTTCTGCAGAACGAGAGAATAAAATAAAACAAAATAATAACATAATCCATAACAATATTATATAATTGAATTATGAATTTCGAAAGCAACTCCGGTAGAGACCGGAGTAACGAGGAGACTGACGTGAGTAGCCTCGAGTCCTACTAGTCGCGTCAGTTTATCAGTCGCGGCGATTTCAGTAGCGCCGTCCGAACGACTCTATTAGAATACCTAAAACGCGCTGCATTCTCTTAATACGTCCAGGCGATAATCGCAGTTTCTTTCGCGTATCCCCGTGTGAGTCGGGCCTAAAACTATACGAATTTAGAACGTTTCCATTTCCTATTGAAAAAATAGACCACATACAAATATTATTTATAATCTAAAACGTATTTTCTCACGTAAAAAAAAAAACAATAATATTATAATGTGTTGTTTTACGTCGTTAACGCGCCGTTCTCATCGGGTCGCTGCTACAATATATATTTTTATATAACGCGAAAGAAAACGTAACGTTTCACAATACATGCGCGGTACTGACACACGAACGTATATTGTATTTATAATAATAACACTAATGGGAACGTTTCATTGTTCCGGTTTAAAGAAAAAAAAATAAAAAAATCGAACGTACCCACAGGCTCTCGCGGACGCGATACAAACGATGATAATATTAATAATAATATAATAATTATTATTAAAACACCTCGTGTTAAATAGTGTTCGGATCGGGTACGCATCTCTGATCAATCGGCGTGACACAATAATATTTAATAACCGCGCGCATGACCGCTAGTATAATAATTTATTATATTACACGAGGATAATTAGATTTTTTTTCTCTGTTTTTTTTTTTTGCTTTGTAAGACGGACACAAAGATATATACGCGACTACTAATAACAGTATACGCGGTAAAAAATAGTTTGCACTGTGTGTGTGTGTGTAAATCCTATACACATATTATTATGTATACAGTGTTGTGGGTGTGTACACATCGTTACTTTTTTTTTTTTTTTTTAATCTGGGTCAATTGGTATGCGGTTCGGGTTATTATTATTGTTATTATTGTAGTGCACGATCCTATCTATATATACGAAGAAGAACGTTTTCTAAGTTTTTAAACGGATTGAATACCCCGTTTGTTTCGTTTTGTTTTTCCACCTCCTATAGTAGCTTAGTTTTTTTTTCTACTGTCCGCAACACGCGTATAACATTTTTTTTTTTTCAAACGGTATACACGCACAAACAGCGTCGTATATTTCGTTTTATCCGACGGTTCGTCTTAGGCTGTGGTAGCACGGGCAAAACGAACAACCGCGCGCGATGATGGGTTTGCCGTTCTAACGAGAAAAAAAAACTCGAATATTATAATAATATTAGATTCGGAGCAGAGCGACGAGGTATCTATTGGTTTTACAAAGCGGTCGTTTTTTTTTTTTCTTATGTCTGTAACCGAAAATTCTACCAGAAGGTGTGCTCCGATCTTTACGGTCACAGCTTGTTTCCGGTAACAAATTATTGCATCTAGTTGATACCTACCTACTTTAGACAGGTCATTTTTCGATTTCCTCAAAAGCGCCTAAAAATAGAACTCTAAAACTATCGAAAAATTACGCATAAAACGCGATTTCGTCGAAATCCAATATCGTAATTTTATAGTAATTTTGAAACTAATGGGTGTACAAATTTGAAGTATTCATTCTGTTTGTTATATCAAGGAAAAAAATTCTCAAAAACTTCTTTTTAATTTTGGACTATTTATATCAATCATTGAGGTATTTGATTCATAAAAAGAATTAGTTTTTGTTGTATACCTAAAATATTACACCGAAGCCCTGCTCGGAATCGTTTTATCGTACGCAATGATTTATCGTTGCTTCCAAATTTATAATGATAACAATACACTTTAAAATCTTTATCCAAGTAATTCACTTGAGCGACATTCACATTTCACAACACCCCAACGTTACCTTTTATAATATTTATACTCGTACGTTATTTATAATATTATAAACACATAATAATATATTGTTAAATAAATTAATAATATATATTTTATTATATAATATAATTGCACGTATATTTCCGTACGTCGACGTCGTTTAACACTCCATTAATGGCGTCACTCAGAACAACATTAATAGTCGCCTAGTATCTGTGGGATACACGATTACCTCTTTATAATTATTTCTAATTAACTTTAAGTATTGTAGCGGATATAAGAACAATAAAAAACTTGTACAACACATATTTTAATCAAACCATTAACTATTGAGTATATATATATATTTGTATAAAATTAAGTATTTATCAACAAATTATGTATTTATTATTTACGAGACAGTTTTTAACAACACACACCTTGTACCTAGTTCGTGGAATAGACGATAGGAACACCTGATAAGCCTATTGACGATAATATATATATATATATAGGGCAGATATTTATATGCCTTAAAAACCTATCAAATATGTATGCAGTTATGCGCTATAAGTGACCAAAATATGCTCTAAAAAAAAAAAAAAATTTTTAAAACCTAAGAAAATTCGAGAATTGTATTTTATTACTATTTTTAGTTATTACAGTTAATCTTAACAAAAATATTTTACATTTTTATAATATTATAATTTAAAATTTTCATTATGTTGAATTTAAATATTTATTTTTATTTGATTTGTTGAAAGGCATTGTTTCACGATCCATGAAATAAACTGTAAAATGTATAGATTACATTATTTGTCATATCTCGTATTATTAATAAATTGGAAAAGCATAAAAACCAAATTAATAATATTTTATCTAAAACATTGGTAATAAAGTTATCAATTCGCCTGTTGATATTTATAAAATTATAAATTTTAAACAATTATTTTGTAATTATCGATTTTTTTTTAGTTGAAAATGACTTTAAAATGTACAAAATCCTAAAATATGTCCTAAAAATTCAAAAATAACAAAAATATGCAAAATAAAAGTTTGTTTATAGAATCGTTAGGTCATGAAACACATTTTGGTTAAGCTAGCTATTTTTTTGACCGACCAATAACAATATGCAAAAGCATATAAATATCGGCCCTATATATATATATAAAATATAATATAAAACTTTTTTTTTTTTTGCTACACAGACGAATACAATAGTAGTGTGTGCCAATAGGCATTTTCCGACGTTTACCGATAAAAATTCGTTTGTCGTCGTTTGAACGTACGCGCGCCGGGAGAGAGAGTGAAAGAGAGAGTACAGTTTTTCTTGATTATCACCGTATATCTACACCGAAACTACCGGTATAAAATGTCTGGCAATAACCATCAGCTACTGTGTGCCCGACGGGTTACCGCATCAAAAACACCGCGAACCGCGGCGGGAATTATTATTATTATTATTATAATGGGCACAACGCGACGACAATGGCGTCGCGGACGAGAATTTCCGTAGGACGTATTATTATTATTATTATTTTGATGTCTGCTGCGTTTTGGGACGCAGCAGACGGTTTTCTCTGTTATACCGCTGCTGAGCAGTGTGTATCGGCAAATGAAAAATTAACGCGAATCACTTTCCCCTTCTCGGCTAAAAAGTTTCCTTATTTACGTGTCATAACGAATGCCAAAAATCGCACGTTTTAATTAAATCTTAAAAATGGCAATACGCCGCTGCCGCTACCGCTGCTGCTGCTGCTGCTGCTGTCTACCCGCCGCGATCCTTCGCGTTCCAAAAATAATTAATGAGCCACTCTTATTTTTCACTGTCAACCGCCGCCGCCCGGTCGACGGCAATCTAATAAGTCGCCAGTCGCGTCGCATAACGGAGAAACGCCGCCGCGGTGTACTGCACGCGCGGAAACGGTTGGACGGAAACGCGCGGAAACGGCTGCGGAGAGAGAGAGAGAGAGCGGCACACAATATTGCAGCTCTTTTTCTCTCATATACGCGTATATATAAGAGACGTATATATACGTGTACGGAAATAAACTTTTATTCATTAACACGACTTTGCCATTAAAAAACGGACGCGAAAGTCGCGAAACCACCCTCGGCCCTGCCCACCCCTCAACAGCCTTATATATACGTTTTTTTTCAAAAAAAGAAATTCCCCCCCTCTCTCACTCACTCTCTGTTATTTCGTAAGACGACGGCGACTACTACTCGCCCGCCCGCCCGCCCGTCCGCCGCGGGCCGCTACGCGCGGTCTCCAACGCGCTGCTGCGTTTCGCAGCATACGTGACAGATATTATTATGCGCGAGAGCTAAGAAAATGAATAAAGAAATTCCCGAGACAGTGGACGGCGGCGGCGGCGGCGGCGGCGGCGGCGGCGGTGATGAGATAGCGCGCGCGCGTCGGCCGACGGGTAGGTGGTGATGGTTTTTTTCTTTTTTCTTTCGTCCTCTACGTTTTTTTTCTCCTTTTCCAACACACCCGTTACTCATCGACCTCTTCCACCACACCCAGTTCCTCATCCTTTAAATATCCGTCACTCTTTCTCACACACGCGCGCGCGCGCGCACGTATCCCCCGCAGTGTCTTTATCGTTTTCGTTTTCTCTGTTGCGCCGCTAAAAGAAGGGTTTAAAAACTAACCCTTACCTCGTTCTTTTAATGCGCGCGTGTGTGTGTTTAAGGGCGCGGGCGCACGTGTGTATGCGCACGCGCGTGTCTTTTTTTTTCTACTTCTTATACCGCCGCCGCCGCCGCCGCTTCTTTAAAATCGTTAAAATCTGGCCGACCGAAATGAAGGAGGGTATATATGCGCGCATATAAATGAGAGGAAGAAAGCGAGAGAAAAACGAACGGCGTGCGGGCGTGTAGGAAGCGGACCGCGGGCGGGAGAATGTGTAAAAAACTGGGGTCCCTCCGAGCCCCGACGCAGCGCGCCTCACCGTTTTTTCCTTCTGCCCCACAACCCGCCGTTCCTTATCACGCGTGCCTCTTCCTTCTTGATGCTAATTGCAAACCGTCTGATTAAAGCGAAATTAAAGGCAACCCCTTGGGTTCTTTTATACGCGTATATATATATATATATACATATACGCTGTACAAAAAAAAAAAACACGTCTTGGTTGCCATGGCGCTTCTTTTTACTTTTTATTTCATTCCGTCTCTCTCCCCTTATTTTTTACACCCCGCCGTCTGTCCCGGCCGACGGCGCTCTTTGCGTACTCGTACACACACTTGCATACACACACACACGCAACGGCGCGCGCGCGCCCGCGCACACAACCTACAGCTACCCCCCCACCCCACCTATTATTCTCTCACTCTTTCTCGTTCTTTCTCGAACTTTATTACAAGGCGCTCGACGAATATTTACATACGCGGCGGCGTATATGAGAGCGTGACGGGTTCAGTAGGAGGAAGGAGAAAAGAAGGAATAGCGGCAGAACGAATCGCCGCCGCCGCCGCCGCCGCCGCCGTCGTCGCGGAGCGCTAAAACAAAAACCGGAGGTGGCGGCGGCGGCGGCGGCGGCGGCGTACAGCGCGGACCGGGCGCTGCCGGTGCCGGTGGTGGGGACGAGCGAGTGGAAAAAACAACCTCATCGGCTTTAAGAACTATTGATTTTTGCATTTTTTTTATTTTTAAAGTTCAATTAATGGCTTCGGCGCGACGACCCGCCGCCGCCGCCGCCGCCGGGTTTTTAAAAGGTTTATTTCGTCGTTTACATATTATACACACATTATGTACGCGCCGCCCGTTGCAGCGTTTTCTCACGACCACCACCGTTCTTTGTGTTCAGGAAGAAAAAAAAAAATGTTTTATTTATATAAATTCAAATCTCCGTTCCGAATACGCCCGCGCAATACCACACGTCGGTGGCGTCGCAAAATTTAAAAAAAAAAAAAAAATCCCCCTAAAGAAGCAAACAATTACTATAACGAACCGCGCCCGGTGCCGGCGCCAGGTCGTTTCGCCAGGGCGCTCCGAACGGAGGCCAAAACATTTTAGGGCGGGCACATACGCAGTCACACCGTAGTCACGGTCACTGTTGGACGGGGCGGGGGGAGTGGCGCCCGCGGTCCTCCCCCAAAACCTTGGGCTTTCCAACCTATAAATACGTTACCTTTGTAATAATAAAAATAAATTTTATCTCTAGATTAGGTTACGTTCAGCGTCAGGTTTCTCTACAAGTACAACAAGCAGGTGATTGAAGCGGCAAAATTTTAGGGGCGGCAAATTTACTATACATTAAAAAAAAAAAAACATTAACTTTTATAATATTTTAATTATTAATTATTTAACACATTCCGAGTGCTGTGGTCATCAAAATAGATAAACGATTGTTTATCCCGATGGAATTGCCCCCATACCCGTGGTCAACGCATATTTTTATTTTTAGTGAAACTATTGAGTTTTACCCACAGATATATACAACATTTTTATCTTCTGCTTTCCTTCTGCTTGTAGGCGGCAAATAGCTTAATCCGCCGCTGGTTACGTTAGGATCTCGGTTAGGTTAGGTTAGGTGTGTACCCGAAAATTGTACCAGAGAAACAGTGCTCCGATCTTTTCGTGTAGCACTGTTTTTACACGTATATGTCTTACGGCTGGGGTCATTCTACGAATTTGTGCGACACCGAGAACGTTACCATGACGTCATGAAACCCGGCTCTATTCACCGCCCGGCCAGGGCCCTCCACTTCTATACCGTCGTTGCCAGTTACATTGGAACGGCGATGGCAGCGCGATCTATATATATATATATAGATATAGGCACGAGGAGACGAGGACTAGGTAACTTTTTGTCACGTGTAAAAAATAAATAATATATATACAAGACATATACACGTACCGATATATCTGTATGCAGTGTAGCTACTCCTGTCTTATTCGGTAGCGAATTGCATCTGGTCGGTACTTTCGAAAGGTCATATTTCGATTTTTCTTAATTTTTTTTTTTTATTTTGCGTCAGAAAAAACTACCTGAAAATGACATAAAAACGGTAAAAACGCGATTTCATCAAAATCGTATATCGTTGTTATTACTTCTCAATTTTGAAACTATATTAGTCATATAAACCCGACGTTTTCACCAAATATGTAACTTTAAACTGTATTAACGAGACAATATAAAACCGACTATAGGGAGGTAGTTTTTCGATTTTTTTCTCAATACATTTTAAACGCGACCAAAAAAAAAAAATAGTGTCAAAAACGCGTTTCCGTCAAAATCAATTATTTTTCCGGCATTTCGTAAATAACGTTCCTGGATTCTTTAAATCCAAATATGGTATCTTTGCTATATGCGTCGTATATTTAAATACGAGAAAAACAATTTCAAAAAATTTTGAGCTATTTTTAGTAATTACTATAAACACTGACTCGTATATGAAAAGAGTAATTTTTAGTTTTAACGGCTGAAAATTCTATACTACGTAGGTCCGAATAAGTGTATTCGGAAATCCTTAGTAAGAAATATTTTTTTTTTTATTGGCCATTTATCTAAAAGTAATACAACACCCACTTTTTTGTTACCTTAATAACACCGCCGGCGTCAACGGGCAATTATCTAAAACCCTAAAAGAAATTATCCTAACCGTTAATATTGTTATTATTAACGTAATCGTAGTGTGTACACTGCGCCCGGGCATTGCGTTTATTTTAATATTATTTTTATTGTCGATCAACTTTTTTTTTTTTTTAGATTATGAGCGGAGCGAGTAATGTATTGGTTTTACAATGATGTGTTTTTTTCGTTTTATGTCTGTACCAGAAAATTCTACCAGAAGGAGTGCTCCGATCTTTTCGTGTAGCACATTTTCTGATTGAAAATTGCATCTAGTTTGTACTTTTACATTTTTCGATTTTCTCGATACTTTTTTCAAAAGTCGGAAAAAACCACCATATAAAACATAAAAACGCAATTTCGTTTATCTATTACACCGGAGCTCCGCTCAGAATCGTTTTATCGAATGCAATGATTTATCGTTGCTTTCAAATTTATAAAATAAAAACAAAACTCTAAAAATCTTTGTCCGAGCGATTCACTCGAGCGATATCCACAACACCCCGCGGCTCGCTACCTTCTTTTTATCGCAATTAGTTTTTTTATTTGAATATTTAGAAAATCGATAAATGACGACCTCTTTTAAGTACCTGTATACCGACTATACAGATGCGATTTGATACCGGAAAATATAGTGTTACACGTAACGCTCATTCCGGTAGAAATTGTTGGGTAAAAAAAAAAAAAAAAACACACATCATTGTCACAGCAATATAATTTTTAACCATTTTTTTTTTCCGGTTTTAACCCAAACCCCCCTTCTCCTTCCCGTAAGTACGCCACTGATCCATAGTGCAGCGGGTCTATAAAATTTTCTCTCGTGCGCGCGCGCGCGGTAGTATACCACCGGAGCTGTAATAACAGTTAATATACAGTCCTGCAGTTAAAATAGGTTTTTTTTTTTTTTCTCTCCCGTCTGTCTCTCCCGAACGAGTGGCACCGCCGCCACCACCACGGCTGGTCGTGACTCGGTCGCGGCAAGCACTAAACATCGATTAGACGCAATTATTTACAATATTATTATCACGACGATGGTGATGTCCCGCGCGCGATCACGAGATCGTGTGTGTGTGTGATTGTTCGCTGCGTGTGTGTATTGCCGTTGTTCATTTATTTTTTATTTTATGTTTTTTTTTTTTTCATATATATTATGTCGATGTACCGGCCACGATCGATTTCGTTTCGGCAGAGAGAGAGAGAGAGAAAGAAATTAACTATCCTGTAGACCAGCTCGGTCCGTATCGTTTTTATACACACACACACACAATATTCTTTTCTACGTCGATCGCCGCTATTTTATACAGGATAATAATATGTAACAGCCGCGGCGGCGGCGGTGTGATTTGCCAATCGGACGACTGTTATTATTGTAGAGACCGCGGCCACGGCGGAGATTCGATTTCCCACGATGTGCGGTGCGCGAAGGATGGCGCGGTGCTAAACGAGTCTAGGGCTCGGGAAAGTTACAGGGGGTAAAAAAAACAGCGAAATTTGCACGAAAAAATGTAATAAATACGCACGAAAAAAAAAGTGCGTGTGCAAACGATTATTCCGAAAAAGTCATTAATATGCAGGAAAATAAACGTATAATATAGAAAAACGAATTTATAAAATATTTAAAATACAATGGGCCGGTTTTCATCGACATTTGTTAACGATTTAACGTGTGAAAATTTGGTTTCGCCGAGATTCGTTAACCTCGACGCGTCGTTAAGTCGACCACTCGAAATGGGCTTGTTAAAATTTAATCGGCGTTTTTCAAAACGCCATAGATCATCCACTATTTATAGTAAATCGGGTTATAATCGCCGATTTTCAATATTATATCAATCGCGTATCAGTCATCGTATTTCGTGGTGACCGACGAGAACGTTAGAATCCACGTAACCGTTTTGGTAACTCAATTAACGTTTCGTTACTTAACAAATAGAATTTAACAACAATAACGTAATGGTGAAACTTATATAATTTAACCACACGTTAAATTCAAACAATTCGTTAACAAACACGGTGTTAGAGTGTATTTAACGTGTAGTCGGTGAAACCGGCCCGATATGTATTATTTAAAACTGGTTTGGCGTTTCGACATTTTATCGAACTAAAAAAAAAAAGAGGTAGTTTAAAAATCTATTTTCAATATTTGCGAAGTTAAAATAGCAGGGGCGCCATTCGGGGTGTCGCAGGATATATACATATATGTTTTCCGTGCCTTAATTGGCATGCTATGAAAATTTTTTTGCGCCGGTACATTTTTAAATGTAATTGTAATTTGTTATTATCTAGGATTTCATTTTATAATACACGTTCATCATCTAAAGGCTTCGCCTCGTCGTGATAGCCATAAGTCTCTGTTATTTGCCATGTTTCTCAGTTGTGAATAGGATGTGACGTCCGTGAGATGTTTTAGGTCTTGGAAATATGATGTTCTTGGGCGTCCTCTAGATCTTTTCCCCGAGATCTTTCCTTCGAAGACATTTCTTATAAATGTGTTATGTCTGAATAGGTGCCCTATTAGGTTATACGTTTATGCGGACCTGGCCCCGGCGAAAACATAGGTATTTCAATATATTATCTTTTGACCCGCCGACGACGGACTCTTTCCATAACCCTTTCTAATATTTTCTTGATACCGGACAGCAAAGTTTATTGAAAACGAAATAAAAAAAAAAAAATGAAAACAGTAGCGAGCCGCGAGTTGTCGTGAATGTCGCTTTAATAAATTACTTGGATAAAGATTTTATAGTGTATTTTTATCACTGTAAATATGAAAGCAATGCGTTCGATAAAACGATTCTGGTTTCGAATCGAATTCGTAAACTTTTCAAACCGATTCGCAACGATTTGCGATTTAATTTGCTACGTTTCAGCGTCGGTTTGAAGCGAATCGGATGAATTGGTGGGGCTGAGCAAACATTTTTAAAAATTCGCCAAAAATAGAATTTTGATTTGCGTATTCCAAAAATTAATTTGCTAAATTTCAGCGTTGGTCAGAATTTGCGGGGCTAAATTCACGAACGTGACAATTATTCGTATACAGAATACTAGTGTAGAAGAACGGAAACGTATTTTACCGTTAGTAAATCTTATAGGAAAAAAATATAAAAATCGTTGAAAATATAATTTACAAACCAAGAACTACATAACGAATCGAAATATATTATTTGTCAGTACGTATTATTTTTTTTTTTATGAAAAGTTAAAGAAAATATAAGCCGAACGGACGCGTAAAAATATTTGTTTTACGTAATAAACGACATATTTATAGACTTTATAAACCTTTTAGAAACGTAAATACGTGGCTTTTTGCGCGAGGGAACCCCCCCGTCCATTACTCGCACACGAGACGTAATCGCGTTCACGCGGATATCCCCTTCGGAACCGAGATCCCTTCACCTTTTTTCGGGGAGTTGACTTGATGTCGGCAAACAAAAAAAAAAATGAATGGTGTATAAACTTCATTGAAACGAGGGTGGACGACTCATCTTTGAAACGTACTTCACAGCAAACCCTTGTCCAGCGACGTAAGTTTAAATAACGTTAGAGTTTATACGGTGCGAACGATTAAGTACAAGTGTCTTTATAACGATCCATAATGGATTATATTACGCACCTATTCATTTTTTGTCGCTGTCGTTTCACACGGAATATATAACTGAATATTACCGGTTTATTTTTTCATCCCGGAAATAATGATTTAAACGACATGCGGTAGAACCCGAAAAATCCGAACAATCGATAGCGTCGTGTACAACGAATGGAGAATATTCGTAGCGTTTTAAGAACCCCTTGTTAAATAATATTGTTATTCGCGGGTCAGGCAGCCAATTCAATTAAACTTTTTTTTTTTTTCTTGGAGCCGATTTTAGAGTCGATTTCATAGTTATCCAATATTGACGGCAATAATCGCCGAAATTTTATCACAAACGTTCATAGTAAAAAAAAAAAAAACATTAAATTTGTGTTTGAAAAATTACGTAAAATTTTGTTAATTACACCGGTAAAAAAAAAACTAAATATTATATATTTACAAATGTCTGTATAGTGTCGTTGATTCGACGTTCGTTCCTATAATCTTAATGTTTCGGATTGAAAATGTATTTCGATAATAGTGCAGTCGTTTTAATAATATTGTCTACATACCGAAATATATTATTTTACATCGCGCATTATATAATAATCGATCATAATTATAATTTACAACGAGTAACGAGTAAAATTCGATACTAGAACAATGTACCGCCTATATTATATATATATATATATATTTGATATTAATTTAAAAACATCAAATAAAACGAAGCGTGCAAGTGGTTTGTGCTTTTGAAGGTATCCTGCAAATTAATTTCCCGCGAAGACCCTTAATTACAAAATATAATACGATATTTTAAAGTGTAACGTGCGGTTTAACACTTCAATACTAATTGTACTTTTATGAAACACGATTTTAAAATAATTATCACGTTACAATATTCAATAATAATAATAATAATAATAATAACGTAAATCGCGGTAAAGCACAGGTATCTGTGCTGAACCACATTTATAAAACTACGTCAGTAAAAACGGCCAATGGATTTATTGTATAATATTCTACGATAATATTATTATTGAATGCGTTTATTTTTACGCGTTATACGTTATATTATTACTCAGGGCCGGACCTTATCATTTACCCTCTTTTTTTTATTTGATTTTCCATCTCATGTGTATGCAAGTTTTTTTTTTTGTAAAGGATTCGCGAATACGGCATTATTAATGTGTTGATTATAAGAATCAACATTTTACTATACTACAATAAAATCGGTTATTTTGAAAAGGCACCAAGTCCACATTTCGTATTTTAGTATTGAAGAGAACTAAATCCAGGACACACACTGGACTTTCAACAGTCGAACTATAAATTGACGTGCCTAAAAATACGTAAAATGCGCGGACTTATTAATTTTCTTCGCGAAACAGTCAATACGCTTGATATCGCATAAAATCCATCATAAAATGGTAAATGACAAAATGTGGGCTCGGTGTATTTTTTCAATATAACCGATTCTATTATATTAATTGTAGCTCGAATAGTTTGCATTGCATTTGTTTAGTGCGGCTCAAATAACCCATTATAATAATTGTTCATTTAGATTTAGATAGCGGCTGGCCAGTCGACGTTCGTGTATTATTATATCTACTGCGAGTACCTATTTTATTTTTATTATATTTTGCTGTTATTACCTTTCATATTTTTATATCAGTTTGTCGAGCCCCAATAGGCTATGTTTCGATTATTATTTTTATTATATTTTGTTTAAATTAATTATATTATATTTTTTATAAATACTATTTGTGCAAATCAACAATATCTTTATATACGTATTGCTCGAGTCACAATTTTTCGTTAACATTTGTATTTTCGTGTTTTTAAGTACCTACACACGATCACACTTGATCACGCATGCACACGAATTCACTGAGTGGTCAGCTGAAAGTGTTGATTTAAGGGTTCGCGTAATAAAATGTTATGCTCCCGGCCCGAACAATCACTCAATTAATATTATTATCGAAAGTATAACTATACGTGATTATTGGTTTGATGATTGTTCAGACAGCGTTAAGTCAAATGCGCATATAATAATTTTCGTAAATAAAAACGATATGTGGATAACAGTTTTTTAATCACGCGCCTATATATGTATACATACCGTGAGGAACAAAAATCATTTTAAACAATCTACTTATTAATAGTGATAAATAAACAATTTCAAAGGTTATTATTATTATTATTATTATTATTATTATTATTATTATTATTATTATTATTATTATTATTATTATTATTATTATTATTATTATTATTATTATTATTATTAAATATATATATATATATATTATACTCAAAACGCTTAAAAACATTAGAAAAATGTGTAGGAAATATTTATACCCATTGTTATTAAAAAGAACCGCCGCCGATTGGAGTCGTCAACGCGGAATGACATGAAATTGAATATTTTCATTTATTTAAATAAATACAATGTGTTTGTAAAATGTTGTATTGTCCGCCGCTTAACACGCGTTTCGCGTTTGATGTGAACGGCTTTTGTGAAAAACGACAATCTCAACAGCAGTGAAATGCAATTACGGTATAAAAACGTTTATAACATAAATAATTATTGAAAAAAAAAAAAGATTTTTTATTTTTTTTTTGTAAATAAAATACTCTTGTATTAAAATTGTAATATAATGACGTCCTCGTTGTTAACAGGCGTCGATAAAAATAATTGCCTCCACCTTTCTAAATTATTATTATTAATAGAATCCCTTTACCGCATTTATTCCTTTATAATGTAATAGTTCGTATCCTCGCTGTAGTACAAACGTGTATACAACTATATTACACACAATAAGGAGGAACACGTGTCTTTTTTTTTCACGTTTTTCTAACTATTTTTTACCCTTCTTTAAACGTATCGTCAAACTGCCGTGTCAAATGTCTTTTAAAGTGGCATTTATGCATTTCGACGTATTTTATTGTGGCACGAGAACAACGCCATACGCGTATTATTATATACGATGAGATCATGTTGCCGGGGAAAAGGAAATGCGTTGATAAGACTTCATAATACTTTTCATATATAGTTATATGGAAAAACTTTTTGTCGTTGGTGGTTATCAGCGAAAAGAACGTTATAATATGTAAAGTTTATATCTTTTATTAAATAAATCTATTTGAGTAACTGTTCTCAAATACATTGTACGCATCGACACTGCTATATAGGAACACATTATTATAATATAAAGTCGTACAATTGGTTTTCTCGTTGTGAATGTAAATATTTTTTTTTTTAAATTAAAAATAATGTGAGGTAACCGTTTGGTTGAACAAATAATTGAAACCCTCTACGACGCAATGAGAGTTTGCTCGTAAACTAAAAAAAAAAAAATAACCTGAAGAAATTCACGTCAATAGCTCTGAAACCGTCGAGTCCGTTTTAAGTATATTTATATTCTTTAGAGACGTAACGAAATTCCGTTTAGTAAAAATCTGATTTATACGAACAGAGAAACTAAGGAAATCTACATTTTTTTTTTTTTAATTTTTTCATTGGAACTCAATGTTATAATATAATAAATTCCGCGTTACGGCAATCGTATAATAACTCGTATTTATGAAAATTGTGTTTTCTAACTAAATCGAATAAAAAAAAAAATCTCCTAGTGATCCACATCCTCAAATACGCATAACGTGTACACGGTCCTATCCACTGGTCAAAATGGAGGGGAGGATGTGGGAGGACGCCGTCACTTCACTATTTTTTTAGTTAGCATTTTATGTTTAAAATTTGTCGTCCCTTTTGGATTTTTAAAAATTTATTTTGTTTATAATTTGTAGTGGTTGTTGCGTACGTTTTTTTTTAGAAAAATATCTTTGAATCATTTTTTTTTATTCCTAAGAACTATTTCTTTTTCTAAAATACTAGCATTCGGTAGATCTAAACGTCATTTAATAAAAATCATAAAAAAATATATAGTTGACCATCAAGTTTGTTAGAGCCTTTTGTTACAAAAAATTGAAATGACGACACTGTTTCCAACCCCCTCCCACTTGATTTGATCCTGATAGTCAATACTTGATAGACTCCTATCCTTTGATAGGCACGTATCAATAAATAAAATATTACCCGCGCGTTTACATTTATTGGTAACAAAATAACGCGTTAAATGTTAACGCGAAACGAAAATTTCTATTTAGGTATATCCGCCGGGCAAAATGGCAAATATTACGCAAAAAATATTATACGGTATTCTAACGGTGTTGCGTAAACGTGTAAGTACATATATTTTGAATGCGAAACCTTTAAAAAAAAAAAAAGAAAAAACCGTATTCGTTTTGTTGTTACACCGTTGAAAACTATATTGTTTTTACTCGTGCATTATTATTTTGTTCTCTTCGAGGAAAACTCAATTTATCCAGAACAAAAGGTGTAATTTAATAATATAAACATACGCCAAACGATTTTACCGTATAAACCGTTCGATTTTCTTGGTAAAAAAAAATAATAATAATAAACCAACCGGCAACCACTAACTGTTATATTATTGCTTATCATTGCCGTATAAACAATGTCTCAAGAACGATTTGTATAACTTTAATTTTTATTTGTTGAGCGACTGAGCGAGAAATGACCAGAGCAATTGATTTCAATAGAGTTATTGAAGAGTAAAGTATTTGAATCCTACCCAAAGACCATTACCGTTATGTGTTTATTTTTATAATACTTGTTTCATATTATAGATTTACGTTTAATATTTTACTTTATTATAAAAACAAAAAAGATGTCTATAGTTATTATTATTATTTTTTTAATGATCATCTATTTGTTGAAACATGTAAAAAAATTAAAACGTTGTGATACACAAGTAATACCTAACCAATATGATTTTTTATGAATTAATATTTTGCATCGAATTTCTTCGTTTTTTTTTTTTTGGGGATGAGGGAGTGTAAGGCCCATTTAAGGAAAAGCAGCTCGTTTTCTTCGTGGCACCAAACGTCTGCGCACACCTATGCGGACAAAATATCTCAAGACAGGATTATCATTATCGAAGACCGGATTTTCGTGCAGCAAACACACGAATAAAACGATGAAAACATATGGAGACGCGCAAAAACGTGGAAAACTAAAGGTTCGTTATACTATAGGTATACAATTAAAGAACAACGATTTTTTCTTTACTGTTAATTACTTTATAATATTATTCGTTAATATTTCTTTCGTATTGCAATATTTATTCGTGTGTATATTATAATGTATTTATTTGCAGCATTTGTATTAAAAAAAATATATATCACGAGCGTTTCCATGTCCCCCTAATCCCCCGAAGTTGTGTCTTCTCTCACTTTAAAGAATGCGTTTTATTCGTGAAAAGCTAGTCTTACCTATACCGCGGACGTCACGTCTCCGTTATCTCTGTAAGACTTTATTACTGTTGTGTATGTAGCAGCACTGCATATATCATATGTTTCACGATTGATAAAATTGTGTCGTTGTAATAAAAAAATATGCACGTGTGCAGTTCTCGTAAATTACAAAATGTAAGTCGTTTGTTTTTTTTTTTATCTAAACCCATCCGCAAATACATAACATTTGGCGACGAACGCGTTTTTGTTGTGTTCTTCTGTGTATTGTGCGAATCGGTTGAAAGCGTCACTGTGTCAGTCGTCGGTATGGGTGCAGGTGATCAGTCTTTAGGTACTAAAACTGTATTAGTAACCAAAACAAGTTTTGGGTCAATTAACCCATATGACAGTACCTAATGAACCGTTTAAAAAATTTCCTTGACAGAGTTGAAGCTTTTTTCTTGGTCAATGGTAAAGGGCGACGTAACTATCTGCTTTATGAATGGTGTACAGTCGGATCTCCACTATGCGATTGTGGCGAAATACAATCCGTCGACCGCGTAGTCCAGATACGTCCGGAACATGGAGTTGGAAGTATGGCCAGTCCAGTTGCACGAGGGCAGCCCTGTAAAATGGCTCGATTAACTCGTTGTACGCCTGTGATTCGGTACTATTCACTATTTTTACCACTGTCGGCATTCTGTTACACAAGCTTATTGTTCTATTTATTCTTTATTCTTTATTTTATTCTGTCATAATTCGTATTACCGATATAACTGAGCCGAAAAAAAAAAGAACTAACGTCATATATACAATATTAATAAGCACTATTTGACCGGGCCGATCCGCGCTTCCCCCCGGGTACTATGACGAGGTGAAATTTGATTTTTTTTTTTTAACTATTTTATCGATTCTCCGCGCCCGCACCTAACTACTGTACGTACACGTTTATATATATATATATATATATATATATATATATAAGGACAAGTGTTGTACACCCGTTTTTTGGCCGCGCTATTAGTGTGAATGAACCGAATCGGCAGAGGTGAAAACGCGACGACGACGTGTCTCAAACACATTTTCGTCTCGCTCATTTCGTATAATAATACGGGAAGTGCCGCGCGGTACAAATACGTACGAGTTCATCCGTTAATGAGAGTTTCCCATTGATTGGCCACGGACATTGCAATTAGTTCTATTTTCCCATCCGAAAACACATCCCAAGGACCGGCCAGAAAAAAAACGGAGCCTGTAATATATACGCGCCGTTTACTCTTTTTTTTTTTCCTCCCATTCCGCCGCGGACGACATGACATTCGTATTGGTTTTTTATGTCGTTTTTTTTTCACACCGTATATTTTCGGTTCTGTGACATTCACTTCGCCCCGTCTCGTTGCTTCTTGTACGCACAAATACCGTACAGTCGTGTCATCCGCAGGTGTGTGTTTAACAGTCATTGGACGCGGGAAGAACAACAATTCGGAGGATTATTAATGTAAAAGAAAATCGACTGTACTACGCGCGACACGCCTCTGAGCCGGTAGATGCGATTCGTGTAAAAAGCGTGGAAAATAATTTTTAAAAAGTATTTTTTTTTTTTTTTAAACGTCCCTTGTACCGCCGTTTTAAATTTCTGGAAGGATTCGAATATTCGTACCGCGAAAAATTTGAGTACCCCATTAAAAATCTCTTTAAATTTTCTCGAAGAAAACATGCCGTACATGATCCTGCAATATTTCGAAATTTTCTAAATTTTAAAAAATGCAACTTCTATCTAACGATTATTTATTTATTTAATTTTTTTTTTTTTTGTCACTCAGAGTCGTGCAAATTTCACAAAAATTTCCTTTTTTATTAAGATTTCTAACGGTATACTCGTATTTTTTTTTTATTTTGAAACTTCTGTTTTGAGAAGAAAAAAAATCACACTTTTAATGTAAAAAAAAAACGGTAAAAACCCGCTCCTCCACATCACTATGACTTAAATATTGAAAAACTACTTCATCCCCCCTTTGAAAATTCTTAAATACGCCTTTGACTGACCGTATACCTTTTGAGCACATACCGCGATTTTCAAGACTTCCTTCACTTTTTATTCAGTCATGTAACTATATAAAAATCTAATAATACATTGCTTTACCGAAACGTTTAATGAAGAAAGTAAATAAATTAACGTTTTAACATTATTTCTCAACTCCGATCCGTTATATTTAAATTATTATTATTATTGTTATTTTTTTTTTATTATTATTATTGTTATTGTTATTGTTATTGTTATTGTTATTATTATTATTTATTTATTTATTTATTTTTTTTTTTTTTAGCAATTACTGAGTTACCTATCATAATATCTGAGGAAACACACGCGAGATTTTTAAAAAAAATAAAAATAAAATAAATATATTAATTACTACTTTATAGAAATTTAAACACTCT
Organism: Slavum lentiscoides; assembly: GCA_032441835.1. NCBI lineage: Eukaryota > Metazoa > Arthropoda > Insecta > Hemiptera > Aphididae > Slavum > Slavum lentiscoides. The sequence goes on along the minus strand of CM063712.1, from coordinate 5,853,831 downwards.
ACGCTAAGTAAAATAGTATTATTCACGAGATTATTGAAAATACCATTAACAGAAGTATTATTCTTTTGTTTTGTTTTTTTTTTAAATTATTTTCTCATAAAGTTTTCGCGAAAAAATCCTGTACGATTCCCACGACATGTTTTTCGCTGTTTTTATAAATAAAATAAAAAAAATAATAAGAAAAAAACGAATTACTTTTAATTCCGATAATCGTACCTACTCGGACGATTCATTTATACGCGTACTATTTAACTGTTGCAGAAATCACTGGATTTCAAAAGGATGATGTGGCGATTTACCATTATAATAACTGCGCTCCCTCGATGGACGATACGCGAATGTGATAAAATTGCCGTAAATACTTCGAAACCAAAAAAAAATAGGAAACCTCGTTTGTATTATTTTCATTTGTTTATTCGTAAGAAAATAATGTGTTTTCATTGGAATTCGCGGAACGAAAGTTTTTGTATATTATATGAATCTATAAACGAAAATATCAATGTTATTTCTTCGGGACGCTGCAGTGCACTATAGTCGAAATTAATTTACATATCGGATATAATATCTACCAGTACGCTTCCACGCGCAATATTATACAAAACAATCGTCTGGCGGATAACTGATATCGAAATAATATAAATACGGTAGTTTTAATTTCCTGAAATGTCAGTTAATGCGGAAATGGCGTGTTTGAATAATACGAGAAATTCCATCGAATTCGCGTATAATGTACGATTCCGGTGAAGAATATTTTATAAGAAAAAAGGCCAAGTAAATAATAATCCAAAACAACCAAAATCGTTCGCAACACAAAAAAAAAAAAATACGAAATTATATTACTGATATTTTACGATGTTAAGAAAATATCCTCGCTCAGTGGCGGTTATAAGGAAAGGGGCGATAGATGGACGATAGATCGTCCCCCCCCACCAATGGGATTTGATATTTTTAAATTTAGTACACCTCTGACCTAACAGCACCGAACTGTATCATGTAAGTTGGACCAATTATGTTATGGTTATGCTCCATTTTTGCCCCCGCCCCTTTGAACATCATGTATATAAGGCTGAAATTAGTGCTCGACCGACGCTCAGCGCTGATCGTCGGTCGTGATCGAGCGTTTAGTGCTTAGCTGACGACGAAATCGGTCGGTCGTGTACAGTGTAAACGAGTTAACGTATAAATGTGAGTAAACGAGTAAACGTTAAATAAATAGTAAACGTGTAAAATAAACGAGTGTACAACGAGGAAAGATATGAATCCTTACGTTCATTTCATTTCATTGAAATACGCGAAATTATATTATTATTTATTATTAATAATAATAAAAAAAATTAAATATAATTATTGCGTACGATCGGTCGCTCGGTCAGCGTCAAACTAAACAACAGCATAATATACCGACATGGCGCGTCAGCCGACCGTAATAAAACCGGAAAATAAAGTAATCACCAGATAGCGCTACGACACAACATAGAGGGCGTGTCAGAAAGGCGCTTATAAATAGCGATCCGATACCATCGACCGCTCAGTGTAGTCACGGCGTTCAGGCGTGAACAACCTAGTTCGCGTCTGACTGCAGAGTGTGTGTGTGTGTGTGTGTGTGTGTGTGTTTTCTGCCACGCCCTCTATGTTGCTTTCGTAACGCTATCTGGTGACTACTTTCTTTTCACATTTTCTTGTTGTTTCGTTTACGTTCCGTGCACGTTGTTCATCCTTTTTCTACATCAGCATTTCGTCTCGGTACATAGATCTTTCTTCATGGTTATTACTCGTCGATGTGGATATTTCATTGGCAGGGGGGCTTGGCTCCATTTTCGCCCCTCCCTTGAACATCATGTGTAACCGCCACTGTCCTCGCGTGTTCTACAAATTATTATATTTTACGAAAATAAATTTTTTCTTTACGCATAATATATGAACTATGAAAATTTGATCGGTAATAATTTATAGATTTACTCGGTATTTTTTATTTCTTTTTTTTTTTGTATTTCTCTAAAGAACTTATGTCGCTTTGTCGCAAAAGAAATTCACGGAACGTGTAAAATTTTTAGAAATAATAATTATATTAACGAATTTTACTACAAAAAAAAAATAATAATAATCTGTCCTCGAGACGTTCGAATGGAAAAAATATCATTTTTATTGACGCGTGTTTGTTCCAGGAATATTGGACGATAGATAAGAATATCTTTTTATTGAAATGTTTTCTTTTTCTAATCTTTCAAATAATACTATTCACGCCATCGTCTACCTCCTGTCCACCTACTGCAGGTGTTTTTTTAACTTTTTGCCTTCGACTTACCATTCGGAATTATTATTTGTTGTGATTAATTAAATATTTTCGTCTTTCTTCAATGTCATTACGTGAAGTGTAACGTCTAATTATTATTAATCATATACAACAAAAAAAAATACGTTTTTAACTTTGGAAAATACAAAACTATTTTTTTTACGTGCGATTAAAACGCGTCATAAATTTGGTTCATTATATTTTTTCAATTATATAAATACATGAAAAAAAAAATGGGAAATAGTTTAATTAAAGTTTATCGAGAAAACGGGACGTGTGGTCGCCCAATTTTAAACCCGTATCGTAAACTTAAATAGTAATTTTCGACATTTAAAAAAAAAATTTTAATTAAAATTTTACATTTTACATTTTTTTTAAATTTTTAATTTGGAACGTTTAAATGCACTTAATCTCGACAGAATTGATATTACCCGATAAAACGCATTTATCGCTGCGTGTAAACCATTATAGTTATATATTACACAATATTAAATTATTAATAAAATTAAAAAGTATGCAGGTTATAACCACGATTTAAAGGTAATTAATTCGTGGTTACAATTTACCGCGGTTCTGGATTTTTTTCGATAAACATGGTTATCGTTACCTAATAGCAGTGCGTAAATTATTATAACGTTAATTCCATAGACCTTATACTAAGTATAAGGTCTATGGTTAATTCGAAGAATATACGATGTACGTTTGACGGTTTACGTACCTGTAAATTGTTTAAAACCTGAATTTGTTTAGCCGTTCTTTAACGTTTCGAACGTATGTTTTATGTATATATAATTTGTAAGTGGCAAGTGTAAAAGACTAAAAAATGAAAAAAGCTAAAGGTTGTGTGACCAAGACGGCGAGAAAGAGAGAAAAAACCCGAACAAGATGCTCAGAACTAGTCACAAAACGTCATTTTTATCATGTTTAACGTCACAAGGGAAACTTCAAAACTTGAATCTCATATGTACCTACTATATAGTCATTTATCATAGTTGAAAAAGTAATACATTTCTTCCCTTCCCAACACCCCAAAAAAAAAATTATAAAAAAATATCCGACAATTCGTGCCTATGATAACGAAAACATCAAAATTATGTAAAACAGAAATCGTATTGAGCTAAATGTAAGTGGAAAATGATTAAATGGGCCGGTTAAATATTTTGCCTCCCCCTTTCTAAAACTGAAATGACGCCACTGCCGCTAATATTAACTTGCGCTTTGCGAATCACGCGTTACAATAATATTATTGTAATAATAATGGTTTTTTTATATAGTGCTTTCTGCAGCAGCAGAATTGCAACAGAATATTGTACCGTTCGCTCGCCATAAATCACGCAACGGTTAAACCTGGCGTTTAGAATAATTACAATAATTTATGTAAATAACGTGGTGTAAAACGCGTGTATCTCAGCGGGTGGGTTATGCGTTAAGTCGACACGTTGATTGGTCTCCATGTCCGCGTGTGTGACTCGACTCGTTTAACGCGTCCTGCAGCATCATCGAGTTTGAATAAAATAAAACGAAACGTCCGTCTGGTGTTTGATTAGTCCGCGAATTACACACCGATTCCCCGTGTGTTTTGAGAAGAAAAAAAACGTACACTGCTTCATTCTGTCGGACAGGTATGCATTACCCTGCACAATTTTTTATTGCTCGAAGAGTCGTGATTTGCAGTATATACTTGGCCAAGAATACGACAGCTAACACATACAAGAAAAAAAAAATGCCATTAAAGTTCAAGAGAAAACATTTATTTTCATAATAATAGCGTACACTCGCGCACACTATTTACACGTCAAATCCTAAACGTTATGTACAGTGTTGTATATTGTCTAGATAATTTTTTTTTTTTATCTTTTATCTTATGTAGATGAATTCAAAATGAAAATGAAAAATGTAAGTCATCTAGATGAAATAAATTTAATAAGTGCTAATTATTTATCCAATATTCCAATACATAAAAAAAATTCGAGTTTTTTTTTCGATTTCCTATCCTAAGTAATTTAAATTACAGAAATCCCAAATAATCGTTTTGTTTTCTCTATTTCGCAATGTAAAATATTTACTATACAAAAGTCAGTATAACAAAATCAGTTTGGTACATTACTCAAAATTTTGTTTTTTTTTTTTTTTTTTTTTAGTTCAGTACTTTTAAATAAATTGCCATATAATATATTCTTGTTTTCGGTGGCCTCTGATTGATTTATAAACAATTAATACTATTGTTGGAAAATATGCTACAAATAATTATACTAGCAGAAATGTTTAATGTTAATTTTCCAGTTATTCTATGACGTAAAGGTGAAGTTTCAACATAATCAATTACAAAGTATTTTTTTCAATCTTAATGATGATTATCATCATTGATACGTTAGTAATCTTATGACATTTAATTATAATCAAGATAAATTGTAATTAAAAAAATTATTCGAATAAATCGCGTTTTTATAAAATTTTAACAAGCCAACATTATGTAGGTATTTCATATTATAATAACAGTAAATTTACAATTCGATTAAAATTATAATCAATAGCGCATCAATCCTATGGCCATCATTAGCAGGTGAAAATTGTAAATACGTTATTTTGTATGAAAAACGTCTTCATTTCTAGTGAATTTCGAGTTTATTCGGAAACACGTTCCAACGTGTAACGACAATCAATTAAGTTGTTTAACAATTTCAATGAAAATATAATATTATCAAAGTAATTTTCTTTCTCTCTCGTTTGATGTTCTTAAATATTGAAATACGATAATACGCCGCTATAACCAGAACGTGTGGTAGACGTTCAAATTAAAATTCGAAAGATAGAAAACGTAAAAAAAAAAAAAAAAACCGATTTCGAATAGCTCCGAGAGTTTGAGTAATAAAAAGGTCGTGGTCTGTATTATAATATTTTGTTCGTTCGTGCTAACCATAACGGCCGTTGGTAGTAACAGTTATGAACAATTATTATATTATTGCGGAATTTTCGGCGAGTAATTACAATTGCGAAAAATATTTACCCGACACGTTTCGGTGGGTAGTTAAAAAAAAATTGGAAAAATAAGATAATGAACAGTTTTTAAACAATTTTCTATTCACATTTTTTATATTAATAATTAAAAAAAAAAACAACGTAACTGCGATTGATCGCAGACCTAACACGATGTGGATTCAGGTTGATTCACACTGATTATATTAATAGAAGAGGGCATACAATGAAGGTCAAGCGTCAATATATATATGCTTGACTAATGAGAACCGATTGGTGTTATTATATTGCTGTTGTAATGACTGTAATTTATTCGAACGTTTTGGCTAAATCGAAAATCGTGTACACTGTTCATAGCGTATTCATTTGATTTTAGTTTTTCAATATACGTAGAGTATCGATTAACGGGTTAAAGTCAGTTAAAGCGACACAATAGTATTGCGACAGTACAGTTCTACGACATTTCACGCGCGCTGTACGGGAACGGACAACTTTAAATTCGATAAGGAAACAATTTAGCATAAGGGAAAATGAAAAATGTATAATAACGCTCCGAATTAACATATATGACTATTCATATTTTCCAATAAGAAAAGCGGACTGCGCAATGAGTTCTTTTTTTTTTTTTGAAATATTAAAACGTTTATTCGACAAGAGATACGTATTTTAAACGATAAAAAATAACTTACTGAAGACCCCCTTCCCCCAAGGATTACGTTATTTTAGCGCAGTAATATAAGAGAGAAAAAGTCGGTTTTCAAGTGGAAAATAAAACACACTTTGGTGATAAATTTCAGCGCATTAATAATAATAAAATACACGAAATTTATGTTACTAACTAACGGGATCGTTTACGAAAATTCATCATTTCGCGTAACACGATGTTTGACGTGTCAATAAACGTAAATATCGATTACAGTATTATATTGAAAGAAAATTTGTACGCTTGGCTTAGCTTTTTAAACGTTATATTATATAAACCCTAATTTCAAAACAAACAAAAATACGACTTAGAATTAAAAATTATAATCGAAACGACCCATTAACAGTGATAACGGAATTAAAACCGTTTTAAACGAGAAACGCGTAAAGACGAGATCGAGTTATGGCTTTAAAATATAAATACATTAAAATTTGTCTAACATCTATCGAAATATTCGTTTGAAAAACGATATATTGTACCGTAGGTGTGTTCATGAACAATCAACAAAATTCATTATGGAGATACAAAAGTTCACTCGAACAAATGAAAAATTATTATCAAATAACAATTCGCGTAAACGAGGATATTTTAGAATATACAAACGAATCGGTGTAAACCGTTCTTATTAATATTTTCTTTAACTCGCAAAGTATAAACGGTATTAAAACTCAAATTATTTATTATTATACAATGTATTTGGAAGTGTTTTTTTTTTTTAACGAAAATATGGTACAACAACATTAAAAACACATAATACAATATTTGAGAAACCATTATTTAGTCAGTTTCAAAGTTTTCCACTTGTGGACCAATAAAAGTTAAACTTATAGTAAGTATTATTGGTCGCGTTGCTGTTATAACCATTGTAACTCGAGTTTTTCTAAAAAAAAATTCAGAGTATATTTTTAATTTATAGAGCGAATACATAAATTGTTACGAAATATAAATACATAAATCTCGATTTACGTATTTGCTCTATAAATTAAAAATATACTCTGAAATTTTTTTAGAAAAACTCAAATTATAATGATTATAATAACATATAATGGGTCTTACTGCGGATAATTTTTTAAACCTTAACTCACGAGTATTATTTGCATGGAATTGTCACAGTGTTACGGATCGAATAGCATAAACATTTCAAATATGAGTATACGGGTTCTACAGGAAAATCAAAGTCAAAGTACACTGTCGTACCTATATACGAGTAGAATACACAATAAATATTTAAATACTTTAAAATTAAACGTGATTTTTAAAGGTAAACGGAAATTCCGTTTTTCATTACGGAAACGTGAATCAAAATCCAGTATAATAATGGCGTAATTAAAATATATATTTCAAAGTAAGAAACAGAGTAATTAAAAGTAGTATTATTACTGTTTCGACATTTGTCGGTTATTAGATGAAAAATTAATGTTTTAATTTAGATTGACATTTTTGTTAACTCGTTCTATTGGTTCGACAAAAAGGAATTTGAAATTAAATTATTTATAATAATAATAAGCTAGACGACAGAGCATAATAACACTGTAAAGTTGAAAAATTTAATTTACGTTATTTCGCCGAAGCACCGACAACTCGAACTGAAAAGTCCGGAGAAAAGTTATTCAAAAATGTACGGTAAACTTGAGTAATTCAAATTCACAAAGATTCGTATACATCACTTGTCATCGCTATAAATATCACTTAAAAAGTATTCAATTTCAAATAGAAAACAATACGAGAACTCCGGATCAGATTAAAAAGTAATTCGTGCTTATACTCTAATTGAAATTTATACCATTTTTATTATCGTTATATCCTTCTACAGTTCCGTAGTTTGTACAATTGTGAAGGATACATAGTTTTGCGTCGGTCAATCGTTTTACTTCACTCGTTATTTCATGTAATAACATCAACGACGAATATATTTAATAACATGAAAAACGTTTATTAAAAAAAAAAAAAACTCATTATAAAACTAATACGTTCGCCTAAAAACGGGTAATTCGAAAACATTAATGAAAAAAAAATGTTTTTATTGTAATTATAAATAACACTATATTTTTATGTAAAGATGTGTTTTATTTGTATTCAATAAAAAAAATATTGAAAGCGCATATGCTTCGTGACGTATTTTTATTATTATTATTATTATTATTATTATTATTATTATTCTATTCGTTTTATACTAGTGAAAGTCAGGATTGTGTACAAAAGAAAAAAACTAATTTTTTCTAACAAAATTCGTATATTATTGTTTACCTACATAACATTACTTAAATAGTGTATGAATATACGGTCGGATAAATCATAAAATAATAAAAACAAAAAAATATGAATGCAATAAGCAGTGTCTGTCTTGTCGTCTCTTAAACCTTTGATTCCGTAGTTTGGTGAAAATGTGTTTTGCCACCAATGATAAAGCTTTATTTTGCAATAATAGAACTGATCGAACAAAAAAATCGAATATTTTATCACATCCTAATTTTTATTGCATATTTTACAGTTTTTTGACGCATGCGTATGCACATATTGCATTGTTTTTAGCGCATAAAGTTCCAAGCACTGGTTATGAGAATAAAAAAAAAAAAATACTACAGTATAGCGAACGCGGCTCGAAAAACGTGTAACGCGCGTTTTCGTACAGTTCTGAAACGCAACGAACGGTTCGAGATGACGTAGTGCACACGACGGGCTCGTGTTTTGCATTCGTTTCTTTTTCCTTCTGCGTATTTACGGGACGTACAATGGAAATGTTATGGAAAAAAAAACACGCGTCTTGTCCTGTTCCGAGTACATTATAATGTAATATAATAATAATAATAATAATAATAATAATAATAATAATAATAATAATACATAGTGATCGTGTGTAACGTATGCGTGCCAGTCGATTTAATCGAAAACGTCACGATACGGCGAAATATGTGACATTCGGTCTTTGCAGATCTGTCAAACCGTCCGCGCGTATACAGAACACACGAGCTCGTATTATCATTATAATAATTGCGCGCGATTTCGCGCAGTCTTGTGTTATTTTCACATGAAATCTCCTAACGATCTCGGGCACATATCACTCAGGTGGTTTTCATTATAAGACGGGTGTCCGAGAGACGTGCTGTATTATTATTGCGATAATTCACCGCGGCTTTCCTGTATTATTATTATTATTATTATTATTGTGATCGCTCCGGGAGCGTAATATCTCGGTACGAGCACAGCACAGTCGAGAAAAACAATAAGAAAACACGTTTAACAACGGATTTATCAATAATTGATTATTACCGATCGCGTTGGAAACGTATAACGAGACGAGACGGATACCAGTGGCGGATTCAGGCAAGGGGTACAGTGGCACGCGCCCCCCTCGTCAATTTTCTAAACAGACATTATCCAATGAGACATTATAAAAACGGATTTACTTAAACTATAATATTGTTTAGAGAGAGCAGGCACTGGAAGCGAACTGGGACATTACACAAATTACTGATTGTTTAAACACTCCGTGTAGTATGACGATAACTATGAGAATAAATAATTGAAATAGACTTTTTCCATTCGTACACAGTGTCGGTATTTTTGCAAGTGTATTTTAGATGGAATCAAGTAAAAAACGAGGTGTTTTGAAAAATACAATATCGTATTATTATAATATTATTGCCGCTTTAATTTAAATAAGGTCCCGGGCCGCTCTAAAGGAGCCGATCCGCCCACGACAATCAGTAACAATCAGTAGGTTTTACTACAAATTTTTACGGAGCTGGAGCAAGGGCGCCCACAGGGGGGAGGATTGGGGGAGCAATGACGTAGCTGAAACCTTGAGGCCTCCTGAGAGATAATCGCGTTTCATGTTTTTTCTTATTATAAAAACAAAAGCAAATTGTACAAAAAGAAAATTATCGTTTTCATTCATTGGCTTTTAACCCCTGATACATAAATCGGCACGTTATAATATTCGATAGATATCATTTATTTATCAATGTATTCATTATTTTTAAGAGAATAATTTATATTTCCACGCGTGAGATTTAAATATTACACATGGAAAGCCGACGCACTGGGTTACAAGGGAGTTCCTGCTTGTGTTTTGATTTTTTTGATTATTTATATAGCAATAACTCGAATACTCTATAAGGTAAAATTATTATTATATTATATTAGTTCATGTTTGCAACCCACGATGTGGAAATTTATATTATTGTATTGTATAATCAATAGACTTATATCCACCTTGGTGTTAAGTTGTTGATGGTTTTGGAAAAGACAAAAGAAAATTGCAATTTGTGTTCAATTAGTTGTATTATAAATCCGTACCCCAGAACGTAAGTCCAAAAATAACGATTTTCAGATAATTACATTTTTGGCGTGCAAAATCTGTTTTTCGTCGAACCACATAGTGATGGAAGTCCGTTAAAAATTCTCTTTTAATTAAAACAGATTTAACGTGCTAAAAATATATTAATCTGGAAATCGTTATTTTTCGACTTACATTCGTCTGATTCTGAGGTACAGAAATAGTTATAGACTTATAGTAATTGTACTGGTAATATTATGTAAAATAGTAATATAATAACTTTTCAATTTGTTTATGACTTAAAAAAAATTATTATTCACGTTACATATTAATAATAGTGTTTTTGATTTTTAATACAAATTAAGGCTGCCCCCCACTGAATTTTCACCTGCGGGCACCCTTGAGCTGGAGCACAATTATTATTATACGTCCGGTTTTATTCCATGTACTACGCGTTACAAAACAGCGAAAATTGTTACCGGCTTAAAACCCGAATGAACGAATAAACGCGCGTGTACAGAAAATTTTATTTCGAGTAACGATAATTTTATTGAATTTTAATCGTTTATTGCAGCGGATTGAACGAACGGTTAACGATTATTATTAAAGTTTTAAATCGATAAACTTTGCCAATTGTTTTCAACATAATATTGTATACTTAACAAAACGTTACCGAAAGACTCAGTTTTTAAATTTGCCTTCGAGATACTATATATATATATATATATATATATATATATATATATATGGACGATTTCATCGTGTTTGAAATAATTTTTTTAATTTCGTGACAATCAAAAACGTATATCCGTATATTATATATTTTTACAAAAATAAAATAAACGAAAACCAATATTACAGAATATTGTAAATACAATATCGGTGTTTTATTCGTAAAAATATTATTCTGGGTTTTTGCTTTTCCTTTCAAAAAATAAAAAAAAATCACCCCCTCAATTGAAGTAAAACACCCGAAATATAAGCTTTAGGTTTTATTTGGCCGATGATTTTATAATCTAGAAGGGTAAACATCTGACTTTCAAAAGGGGGAGTTGAAGTGGAAAAAATGTTATATCGAATACTGTTTTCGTATAATAAAACCGAACGTTTCTCGTCTATCGTAAATAATAAAAGGGTCGGTGGGGAGAGGAGTCTAATTTTTTATTATTATTTTTTTTTCGACAAGCCACCAATAACAAATTTTCGTTACACTAATATTAACACCTTTTTCAACTGTCCTATTCTACCGCAATTATTTTAATAATCATTGAAAATCCATCGATACACTTTTCCGAGATGTATAATTTATAATAATTTAACTCTTGTTCAGACAATATATTATATTGAAACGCTATATTTATGAATATATTTTCACACACTAATGGAAAGCGTTATAAAAGTTTTATAAACGAATTTAATTCAATTGCGATTTCCGTTTTTCCTTAGAGAATATATTCTGAAACCATATTCGGTCGGCTGTACTTATTTTCAATAAGTGTCAAAAACAGATTATAATATATTATATATACATTTCTTTAAACGTATAGATTCGCGTACGTTTATTTATTCAAAGTAAACGTAAAAAAAACATTGCCGGAACATATATTTATAACACATTTACGACAATATTATGTCCATCTATATTAAATGTATTTAATACATACAATTTAATAATACGTATATATATATATATATATTATTTGGCTAATTATTGAAAATTATTTAACACTATAGTATGAATACACATAAAATAATCTAGTTTATACATATTATTCTACATAAAATGTATTGATTTTTCTTTTACAAAAGTCAGTAGAAAATCTATATTATTATTTTATACTCTCGATAATATTATCATAAGCGATTTATAAAACATTACCTATATAGTACATTATAGTACATTTAAAAAGAAAATGTCTATTGAGAAATTGTTTTCAAAAAAAAAATTTTAAATATCCCAAACTATTTCCCGTGCGCAAACAAATATTCGACGATGAATTAAAATTTTTTTTTAATTACTTAGTAGCGTATTTAATTATTTATATATTATAATTTATAATTACAATACATTTGTTCATTACGAAAATGCGTAAGAATTATATTTTATTTGAATTCAAGACCAATTATTTCGATTGTACTGTTTTACATTATATACAATGATTTCGATTCGAGTTGCTTGCAATATTTTTTCCCGACGTTATAAAAAAAAAAAAAATCCACCGGTTATTACGTTACAATGTGAGTGTGACGAGTTCTTTAAACGATACAAGAATGAGAATCTCTATTCAATTACATCGAATTCTATAAAGTCAGTGTGTAAATTCGTGCTATAAAAATCGCATGTCAAATGAATAATACGCGCGTTCGAGCATATCGAAAACGAACAAAATAATACGAATTTTTGAAAAAATATAAAAAAAAGCGCGAATTTATATATATACTTTTTTTTCTAAATAATTCCTTGTACAATATCATTGTACGATAATTATGGAAAGAAAATTTAAGTACCGAACCTCAAATTATTCGCTGTTGTAGTTTTACGCGAAAATTAATAGAAATTTTTATCGCTCCGGTATTACACACACGCGCAAAAAAAAAACGGTACAACATCAGTGAGAAAACGTTGGTTAAGTATAAATACAAAAAAAAAAAGTTTACAAAAAATATTGACGAATGTTTACGATAAAGGCCCTGAATGTTAGACACCGAATTGTTACACAAAATAAATAACAACATTACACAACGGTAGAGCTGTTTTTTTTTTCTAATTCTTTTATGAGATTAAAAAAAAATGGGATAAAAATTGCATTTTAAAAAAGGCTTACGACTGTTCAAGACGTTTGAAATACGACCTCGTCGTCGTACAGGTAACATTGTAATTTGTGCGAAAATCTGGTGTGTCTAAAGTGTATAACCACCAGAGTCGTTTCCCGCGGGGAAGCGATTACGTTTCGATGAAAATCGCACAGAACAAGGACATCTCGAATCGGTTTCCTTCGTCTTTTGTCACGATAAGCAGCCTTAACGTTATCTAACGGGCTAGCGGCCGTATTCACCGCTGACGCGATATCGACCATCGTAATGCGGCGATCGCCGTCCTCCACGAGCTCACAAACGACGGCTCGAATGTTGTTTGCCCGTTGATGCTCGTTGCAGGACGCCGTTTATGATTGTCGTTTCGCACATTATCTCGACCGTCAATGAAACATTCGGGCCCAATCAAACCCTTGGGTCTTACTTAGAGTAACGTCACCAAACTGTGGCTCGAGTCTCCTCGAAATTTCACGTCCTCGTTTACGAGAAAATTACACGTCATGCAACAGAGGATGTCGCTCGTGCGGTCACGCAGGAGTGTATATGTTAGGGCCGTTTGTGTGTAGGTGTATCCTCTTCGAGCGTCTAACTACTACTGATTCACTCACGCGCCGCGCTACTCATGTAGGTCTGTGCAAAAAAAAAAAAAAAAGCGAAATTCCCGGTTATATTTGAACGTTTAGTGATGTATAGTACATCGCAAATTATTATCCCTCGAGGGATGTCTCTAAACACGGGCGAATGAAAAATCCTTTCTAAACCAATAAACCGAAAGAGGCACGCGGCTTAGTCTCTTTATACCTAACCCCACCTGACCGCCAAAGTGGTCATTAAAATATACGCTATTCGGGTCGCCTGCAACTCTGTAACGTTTCACGCTGCTGCTCTAATCGTTCGCGCGCTCGACGTTGTAATTTTTTTTTCCTAGAGACATTCGAATTTTATGAAAGCGGCGCTCGTCCCTTTAACGATTTCGACAGTCGTTACGAGGACGAGGAGCAGGAAGGACGGGCGGGCGAACGACAGGACGAAGGGACGGCCGTTTTTCTTCTATATAAAAAAAAAAAAACAGGGAAACTCAAAACCGCTTGTTATCGTATTATTATTATTATTATTATTATTATTATTACGTCCGTTGTATATAATATTCTCGCGCCGCACGGCCCGCAGGCTGCAAACGGTTCATATAAAGTAAGGAGACCTGGCGCGCAAAAACTTTTACCGCTGCGTTCATGTGAAGAAAATAAAACGAAATAAGAGCAAAAAAAAAAGTTCTAAATGAACCCTCCCCGCACACAGTGTTATCCCTTCGGATCGCCGCCGTCGCCAGGCATTACGAAATAATTTCCTCCCCAACACCGGGTCCTGCACTGCACCGCGACGCGAGAGAAAATATTCTCTTTCCTTCCTCCCCGCCCCACCCCACCGTACCCACGGACGGGGTTTTTTTTCTTTTTTTTTTAATCGATTTCATTTGCGCGCATGTGAGCGGATTGCCGGAACGCGCGAGCGAGGGCCGTTGCCGATGTGGCGGCAGCGCACCGGTGTGGGGTGCGGAACGGGGGTGGGGGTGAAAGACGGGGCGACGGAGGAGGAAACGCTCATCCAAGACGAGTATAATGAACGAAAGGAATTATGCGAGGAAATAAAAAAAAAAAAAGAAAGAGAGAGAGAGAGAGAAGTTTTAAAAGCTGCACATGTCTCCGTCTATATATATATATATATGTATACGGTCGGTGCGACGGCGGTCCCGTCGGTATACGGCCCGGCGGTGCAGTGCAGTGCAGGAGGGGATTAGCCTATATTAACAATAATGTATGTAACGGACTCGTCGGGGACCCCTTTTGTCTCAGCCCTGCGCGGTTCCTTTTTTTTTTCTCCTCCTCCTCCTCCTCCTCTTCCTTCTCTCGTCTCTCGTTTATTTTATTTTATTTTTTTTTTTTTACTCGCTGCTCCCGCCTTATCTCGTCCGCAACATATACGCGCGGTATTAGTGTTTTTTTTTTTTTAGCAACGCAGTAGCGCTCCACCGTTCTTCTCCTTCTTCCCTTTCCCCCCCACCGCCCACCATATATTTCTCATTCGCGCGGTTACCCGGTCGTCACTCCTGCGCGGCGGCGCGTCTCCGGTCGCCCAGTCATTAAGGACTCGATGACAACGGGACGCGTGCGGGAACGTGGTGGAAAGATCCCTGTGGTCCCGGCGCGCGCGCGCGTGTGTGTGTGTAATAACGATATCGACCGAAATCGCTAAGGTAAATGTAAGGAGAAAAAAAAAAAATCGTCCTTGGCCAAAGAGATGAAACCCCCCTCGCCCGTCGAAGACACGTCGCGTTTATGTTTTTTTTTTTTTATGGAACACACACTTCGTCGGTGTGAAAACCACTCGACACTTTTGTCACGAATTTCGAGACAATTCTTCGGTAATTTTTCAAAATATTACTACGTTACAGAAACGCAAAACAAAAGGCACACGTTGATAAATGTAAAATCGTCTCCCCGGATTTATTTGTTACTTTGTCCGTCGAAAAAACTATTTGCAAATGTTTGGGAAATATTGGTATTCAATTTGGAGTAAATCAAAGTGGAGGGACTGACTAAAAATATTAAAAAATTCGCCAAAAATAGATTTTTGATTTGCAAATTGTGAAAACCGATTCGCAAATATTTGCAAGATATTTTGCATTGGTTTGGAGTCGATCGGACAATGTGGGGAGGGCTGCGTTATAAACTTTTTATACAGTGCTATAAAAACGATTTGCAAATTTTGAAAACCGATTTGCAAATATTCGCAAAATATTGGCATTGGTTTGGAGTCGATTGGACAAAGTAGGGGTCCAACTTCACGCACTTCGTAAATTCCGCGGTTTCGGAAGAGTTACACACCACACGCGCGTATCAAAAAATAAACCGCGTATCACGACGGTTCTAATTTATACATAAAAATCAGATTTTACGGGGATAAAAACTCTCGCGTCTTGTAAAATTAACCGATTTGAAATTTTTTTTTTTTTTCTAACTCGAAGAGGAGTTTATTGTTAAAAAAAACCCCTATTTATTTCGTCTTAAGTTTACAGTATAAAATATATTTAATATCAGAAAATGAGTTGAAATCCGACGTATACAATTTTCTGCTTTTTCAAATATAAAAAAAAAAAAAATGATTTAAATATTTTTAAATTATACAGTGCGCTATCCTTTTTCCCGTGTGAAGTAATTTTGGTGACGAGGTAACGCGTAGTATAGCTCATCCACACCGATATTCGTTTACAAACTAACACACACTGTCCAAAGGCCGCCGGTACAATATGTGATTAATTACGATTAAATTATGCTCCTTAATAAATAGCCGGGCCGACTTAAGTGAATTACTTGGATGAAGATTTTAGAGCGTATTAATTATCTATTATCACAATATAAATTTGAAAACGATGCGACAAACCATTGCATTCGATTCAAAACGATATTCTGAACGGATGTATAATATTTTGAGTACATAACAAAATTAACCATTTTTATGAATTAAATAACCCGAAACCTGTAATTGCTATAAATAGTCCAAAATTAAAAGAAAGTTTTTGAAATTTTATTTTTTCCTTAATGGGCCTGCGCCCGACCTGTATGGCTCTCACGCCTCCTAGAGGTGTCCGATTTCGCCGATTTTGTTGTTGTTGGAAAAAGAAAGACTTCCTACTGGGCGCATTGGACTTCGATTCTCAAAATTTTATTTCTAAAAGCTAAACAGTAAGAGTTTGAATATGAACAATTTTTACAATATTTTTAACACATTTTTTTTTTTTTATAGATTTTTATTAAGGTAATCTAAAATCGAAGTCCAGTGCACCCTGTAGGAAGTCTTCCTCTTTCCGCAACAACAACAATATTAGCGAAATCGGACACCTCTAAAAGGCCGTGAGAGTTTTTCCCGAATAGCATATTATAATATCGAGCTTTTCATTTTCTGTCTGTCGGCGCTGTCGACATGTGTAAAATAAAATTTTGAGAATCAAAGTCCAATGCGCCCTGCAAAACGTTTTCCTCTTTCCGACAAAAAAAAAATATATCGAAATCGGATACAAGGCGTGAGAGTTTTTCCAGTAACGTATGTATTTTAGCTAGAAATACAACCATAGAATAAAAAATATATAGAATATAAAAGGATAACGTTCTTTTTTAGTTGAAAATTGTATACACCATAGGTCCTAAATTACTTCGAATATATTCAAAAAAAAATCTTGACAAATCCCAAATCACAAATTGTTTCCTTATTAGGTACCACTTAAAATATTCCGACTAAGTGTGTTTTCATACACCGAAGCTCGGCTCAAAATCGTTTTATCGAATGCGACGATTTACGCAATTTCTACGGATTTAATAAATTTAATTTATATTAAAAATAAAATTGTTTTAACAAATTACTTCACTATATACACAATTTCTTTGCCGTTTTCAATTTATTATTATTGTTATTATTTTTTTTTTAAACGTCTTTTTATCGAAATTTTCATAATTTTCTCCGTGTAATTTGTTAATTTTAATTTTTTTTTTATTCTGTTGTTTTACTTCTCTTTTCGCTTAATACCCGACGATGATTTTTTTTTTTTTATCGAAACCGGTATTATAAATAAACAAATTTAATACAACGACACTTATATTTTTCTTTATTTTACATAATATTCTTCACCTTGATTGTATATTCATATATGTATATATACATACACAAATTAATTTTTAATATTGTAACGCGTACACAGGGTTTATGAAAAAAAGCATTTTCCACAAGACATTTCTGAACGTATAATATTTTATAACGTTAAATCTAGAGTGACGTGACCGCGAAGTACTTATACAATATACATATATTATAAAGCCTCCGGGTTTAATTAAATTTTTTTTTCTCTACTCGTTTGCACGGGAAACGTCAGACACACGCGAATTATTATTATTTTTGATTTTTGTTCTCAATTTACTTTTTCCTTTAAATTCCGTTATCAAATGATAACGCCTGCTCCCTTAATTATTTTAATAATAGACTAGTACTTTGTCTACACTTAGCGTTCTACGGTATTATCTTGTTGTCTATAACACCGAATATATATTATCAATAAATAGCAGGGCTGGTTTTAATGTGCGTTCCAGTAAATTTTAAACGAAAAATGCGCAGCTCTAATTATAAAAAAAAAAAATGCGCAGTTTTCACTTATAACGTGTATTATTATCAGCATAGTATTTTATTATTTTTTTAAATATTATTACGTATCCTTCGCGATTCTCGAAATCCAAAAAGTCCAGCGGTAGCAATAACTAGAAACCACCGACACAACAATCACGGCCTGTGATAAATGTGTTTATGATTTTTTTATTTTTCGCGTACTTTGAGATACGTCTATGAACCCGTAATATTATTTTTTTTTTTTTTTTTTAATTATTATTATCGCGTTACATTTTTTTTTTTTTATAACGCAATACATATGTATATCAAGAACGATTGTGAATTAATTTACTCATAAGAATCGAATGGAATTATTACAAATTCGTTTTAATTTCACAACGTACACGGTCATTCATAGAATCGAAATAGGCTAGATCAATATTGGTAATTGAATGGAATGTTACACACTAATCACTTGCGGTTATTGTTTATAAAACGGTATAAAATTAAAAACGAACGAAATGACGTATTATTACGAAATAAAATTACAAATACTCATTAACAGTAATAACCAGTTTTTTTGTTTTACCGAAAACGAATATACCCGACAAATAAAATACACTTATCTAGTAACGCGGATCGAATCGGTATGAAAACAGACGAAGAAAAAAAACCACTTGAAACAAAACCGTGTGACTATTAGGAATGACGGATTTAAATGTTCAATACAGATTCAGATTCCACTATTTTGTCTTTTTTTTTTCTTTACCAGAGGTGATTTTCGACATTCAACTGTATTCGAACAAATAATTAACTGTTAATAGTATGCATTACGACAAATGAAAATCTGCAAGTTAATAGTTTTATGTTTTGCCCACTTCTAAAAAAAAAAAACCCTTAAAATGGGTAATTTAGACTTTATTAAAAACGTAGCATTTATATTCTTACGATGACAACCGCGCGTTATACGGCAAAAGATGCGACAAAATATATTTTTTTTATTTTACAGATTAACGTCTAAAACGCTAAAACGGTTGTTTGGAAAAACATAAGATAACTCAAATAAAATACAATGTTTCACATCAGCTATTCGATTCGTATATATATGTAGTTTTTAACTGTTAACACTTGTGTGGGAGCAAAGTTTTTTCTACGTTTTAAAAACATTCTGTTTTCGATTTGTTAATTGTATCGTGTTTTTTTTAGGATATTAAGCGCGATATTTATCAAACATAAAAACGTATTCTGAGTAATTAAATTCACGCAAAATTTTTTTCAATCTATTGATTTTGCATATAAATTGTACGTATAGTCGTTTAATTGTTTATAATGTGCAATTGTTAACTTTGTTTTTATCATAATATAGTTGAAACATTATTGTGATATTTTACGTTATAATACCCCAACACCCAAAAAAAAAAAGATTATTCTACAAGAAAAAAAACCTTTATTTATCGTTTTATCGTCGATGTAATATTTCGCTTTAATATATAAATACGCATTAATTAACAACGTTCGTTACTCAAATAAATATAATTATGACAACGCGTAATAAGATAAGGTGACGTTTTCTTTATAAACAATATACTTTCCACCATCATTATACGGTTTTATTACTTTTTCTTTATGATCTTACGAGGCGATCCTATAAAAATTGTCCACACAATATATCTCAATCGAAACGTTAAAAACAAAAACTACTTAATATTTTACCGTAATGAAATTTTAAGTCACCACGTTTCTGAATAACTTCTATGAAATATGAAATTTACAATCAATAATTATATTATACGCATAAACCAGTAATACGGTGTACGCAAAATTTCTAACAAAAATATGACAATAATTACAAGCCGTCTGATTCCAGTTTAAATAATAAATAATATTAAAAAATGAAAAAAAATTGTTTGATTAATTTGTGCCTAATATCGATTTTTAAAAAAATTAAATAGGTAAAAAAAATATTTGTTGTTTATATTTATAATTTGTTATTATTTTGCAAAAGTTTATTATTATTATTATTATTATTATTATTATTATTATTATTATTATTATTATTATTATTATTATTCAAATTTTAATAAAAAATGTTCTAAATAAAATTAATTTTAACCGGAAAATGTTTTGAAAATAATTTAGAATGATTTGACTCGAAACAAATCTGGTCATAGAAAAACCTATACATTTAAATCAGTTGTAATATATTAGTAAATATTTTATGCAATATTATATTCCACATATCTTGATAGTCGATTGCTATACTTAAACCAAATTAAAATTTTCAATAATTTCACGTCTTTAATAATATTATTTTAATTAAGAGTTCGAAAGTATTAATTACATTTAAAAACGTTATTATGATTTTTAAACAAGTGCCATAGAAGTAGTTTAATATAGACTCTCATAAGTTTCGCAATTTTCCTACTTAAGAAAAGGATATCCTTTTTTTTTATGTTGAGTCGAAACTATATATTGTACAATGTTCAGCAAAAGAATAATCGACGTTAATTTTTTCAAATGGAAATTTAAATTTTCATTAAATCATAACTCACGCGGTATAATAATATGTTGTTTTTACGTTTATTGCGTTTTATTAAAAAAAAAAAAATATAATACACCCTGGGTCGTATTATGTTGAACGCTACAGTGTGATAAACTATTATTATTATACTTTTATGGTTTTTAACGTAACGGCGCGAATTATTTGTATACAATATTTTTACAACGAAAAAACATTAATTATCGCGTATAATAAACAAATTCGTTTGAATTTATATCATTTTTATTATTATTATTATTATTATTTAGTATTAGCTAAATAAATAATCGTATGTTAATCTTGGCCTAAAGAACAAAATTATTACTGCACTCACTGCGATGCAATTAAATAATTTGAACGAGGCATCACTATGTTTATATGCGAATAATACCTATTTGTAGACTATCAGATTATCATCTTACACTTATCAATTACGTATAATTATGGATTAAATGATATTGAACATAAGCGTGCGCACGGGGAGGCGGGGGAGGCAGCTGCCTCTCCTGCGAGATTTTCCGCTCCACCAAGATTTTATAATTTATTGCTTTTTAATAATAGTACGTAATTTCAAAATGGGAAATATCAAAATTATATCGTACTTATTATAAAAATATCGACTATGTTATAATAAAAATATTATAGTATATATATTCATATTGTTCTAATGATAAGATAGCTTCAAGTATGGTTACTGGTTTTGGACCTCTTTAGCAACGGTCTTGCCTCCCCTGCCAAGGGAACCTGCGCACGCTTATGATATTGAACATTTAAAATATGTGTACTAAAAATATATGATCATCTACCCCCTGTAGACTTGGAAAAAAACAATTTTCAAAGTTGTAACTTTTATTGTTGCTTAAATAAACATTTCATTGACATTTTGATTTTAATATAGGTTTATAAATTTTAAATTTACAATAACGAAAAATGTTAGATTCTTAATTCCAACACCTCTCCATAACGATATATAATATACAATGCTCTGAAAAAAAATAGAAAAATCTATAAGAAAATTCGTCGATTAATAATAATCGGTCGTAATTATAGTGATGTTACTACAAACCGTTCGGTTTTCAAACCGAACCGAACCGAACCGAATCGGTTCGAAAATCGAACTCTTAACTGAAAATATTCCAACTAAACACAAAACAATTCGGTTCGAGTACTAATTTAAGGTATGAGATAATAGTGGTTTGTACCTATATTACCCAAATATTATAATCAAATACCAATATTATTATTTTATGAATCAATAATTAATTAAGTAACTAATTTCATTTCGTTTTTAAATCTATCGAGTACTTTGATGTTTTAAATATTTAAAAAATCCATTTAGAGAACATTTGAATCCTTCATGCTTTTTTCAAAATCCTTTTCGTGTTCAATATTTAAATATTGTTTAGTTCGGTTCGTTTCGGTTTCGGTTCGACCTAAAAAAATCCGGATTTCTAACATCACTAATTCGTAATCCGTTTGGTCGATTAAATTCACTGGCGAACCGCGGTTATCGTATCGAAAATTACTATGCATTTTGTAATTTTCGAAGAATAAACTTTCTTTTTAAAGTACTTTTTAGCGTTCGATTATATTACACCCGGCCTCCTCGCCCCCTGTTAAATTCCCTGTGGACGCCCACGATTACGATATCGCCGTTGCAGATTCTGTGTACGTTGACCAACGAGTGTAATTACTGTTTTTATATGAGACGCATGTAATATAGCAATTGCACTTGCCGCGAAATGGAGTCCGAGTAAGACTTGTAGTTTTTCATTTTTGTCGTTATCTCCGTCGTCATATACAGCCGTATAATGTTCTAAGGTCAATACAATAATTGTAAACATTTTCGCAATACTTATATATAATATAGGCATTTTCGTCTCGCGTTACTGTGTATTATATTCCACAATAATTTAATAAAAAGTAAAAACAATTTGAACCGGTCATAACGTATAAAGCCGTATGATTAAAATACGCTTGGTCTCATTGTATACACGTATAATACACTGACGGAATCGTTAGTGTAGCCACCACGTCGGCTAGACGTTTTGAGTTGTGTAAGAAAATGTAATTTTTCATTGAAACCGCGGTATTTTAATACATAGTTGGAGATTTTTTTTTTAATTTTTGTTAAATTTAAAAAAAACAATATCGTTCGATATTATTCGATACCTACGGTCGATCGATAATATTTAATAATAATAATGATAACCTATATACTCGTAGACGGCAAAAACGTACCGCGAAAAATTTAATAATTCTCGCGAAAACCTCTTAAAAACGCTTTCGCGCCTTAACCCCACAACCACCACCGCGACGTTTCCAGCGATTAATCTTTTCGACGTCTGTTGCCTAATCCCGGTTCGTTTTGAATACTGATGACCACGGATTACGTCCATCTTTTAC
This sequence comes from Slavum lentiscoides, assembly GCA_032441835.1. Taxonomy (NCBI): domain Eukaryota; kingdom Metazoa; phylum Arthropoda; class Insecta; order Hemiptera; family Aphididae; genus Slavum; species Slavum lentiscoides. The sequence goes on along the minus strand of CM063712.1, from coordinate 5,830,670 downwards.
GTACCGAGCTTTAACGAGATTTCGGTATATACATGCGCAATAATATTACAAAAAGCAGTCGCAACGATTGCGAAAAAAATATAACGACTTATCACTATCTGTGTACGATTTCGAGACACAAAATATTAGTTCAACGTCATTAAGTGTTCGAAGATTTTGAACCCGTTATGGTTTCGCAACGATATTCGTAACCCCGACCCGTGAAATCGCAATGTCGCGTTTCGTTCACGTATTATTTTTATTCACAAAGAAGATAGTCCTCGTAGCAGAAATCGATAAACCGTCTGCAGTGTATAAAACGTTTGACTCTTCCGTTTGTCGTTTAATAGACCGTTGTTCAGTCACTAGGGCGCACCGATAATAGTAACACGCCTTTACTTCTCTGAAATAGATATAAATAAAGACGAACGAATTGTGAATAATAGAAAATAAGTATATTCTTGATAAATATTTTTTGTCAACATAATCTGCATACTTACTGATGTACATTTTCCCAGACGACGTGTGACACACCGTTCGGGTATAGAACTCGCCTTACATGCTGAATCTCGCAACCGGTTCGAAACTGCGAATTGAACTTCTTCGTCGAATACTCTATTTTCTTTTAACTCGGGAAAATGATTGAAATCATTTCTAGAGCTAGACTGTTGTAGGTCGGACAACTTCGAATTTCGGTCGATCAATTCATCCGAGTGTTTTTCACTCCAACGTTATCGTAATGAAAGAGATAATATACGAATACGTGTTTACTCGAGAGTGTCACAATAGCTTTCTGAATTAATTCAAACTCTAAATAAATTCAGCGTATACAATTCCTTCGGCGTCCCAAAACGCAGTAACCACGATCTTGCCTGCAGACGACTGAGTTATAAAAATTTTTATTTTTTGTATTTAGATTCCACTCTCAGAACCCGCCGTCGAACATTACTGATGTATCGCCACCATAAACAACGAGCAAAGGAGCATGCATTTTTATTGGGTGGAAATATTCTGCGCTTAAATTGATACAATTGTCGCGCGTTGTTTCAACGAGACAGAAGAAACTTTTTTGAAACGAGAAATAGCCTGGTAACACTTAGGAAATCATAAGCAAAACATGTGTGAAAAATTAATTCGTTAGTTTTTGAGTTTTGCGATTTACGTACAACTTTGTTTTTTTTTTTTCTTATTATTATTATTATTATTATTAATATAACGGTCTTTTATAACTTTTATGCGTTGTATTTTTATTCGGTCATAAAAGTTTAAAATGTGAAAGGGGAATTTTTCATCTTCAAGATAAACTTACGTAATAGAGTTTCGAATTTTAACATACGTTGCCAATGTGTGCAATATATATATAATATAGATAGATATATATTATATAGATAGACTTTTTTCAAACCATGCGTTAACGTACACCATTTTGATATTATATGTTTAAATTTCAAGATTTTACGTGTTAAGTCCGGGTTTGGAAAAAAATATTGTTTTAAATTTATATTTTTGTATTAATCATTGAATAAGTATATTGTATAAGTCATTGTCAAGACCGTAGCCAGCAAACATTTATTTTTTGTCGGGAGGGGGGAGGGGATGGTTGAAAATATAAATATGAAATAAAATAAAAATAATAAACTAATAATAGAATATAAATTATTAAATTTTATTTTAAGAAAAAATTTCGGGAGGGTAGGTGTCTGAACCCTGAAACGCCCCTGGCAAAAAAAAAACTCCCAAGTACATATTGCTTCTATTCGATTAAATAATAATATAATTACTATATTAGATATTCGTATAACTGAAACTGAAAACTAGTAAAAAAATAAAATAAAAAAATTTTGGAATTATTTTTGTGAAGTGTTCAAAATGCTCGGGGAATACTATTGTCACGAAGTATTCGAATTTAACAATATTTTTACGAACTATACCGAATATGTATTCCAAATAATTTTCTAAAAGTATTTTACCCGAGTCTGCCATTTAAGTCTTGCAAGGAGCCTCGCATATCGTAGCGCTCGACAATTCGACACTGCAGCAATGGTGAGTGTATCAGTATATGAGAAAAGTTTGTTACTTAATGGTAAATAATAATTACAACGTTACCATTTTAATTTTACATTATTAATTTAATTTATATTTTATAAGACTGCAGCTATCTATATTGTATTTGCATTTTATTATAAGGTCATACGAGAATATATTATATATATATATACCGTTATAGCGTTAATTGTAGGCGATATAACACGTGAACGGAGTTTGTAAATGTCGAGCACGAGAATGTGTTTTATATATCATATTAAAAGAAAAAGAAAAGAGGTATAATATGCGCACGTGAGACCGAAACAAATTTAAAAAAGTTTTAAAAACATTTTTCCCCCTTTTATTATTTTGTGTACCGAATACTATGGCGAACGTAAATTTAACGATCGATCATCTTCGATGCAAAGGCGTGTATTCGAGCTTCTCGCGGGGACTGATGAAAACGTTATTATTACTATAAGTGTGCAGTAAAACAAACTCGGTTCGAAGAGTGAAGTAGACTCGTGTTGTGAACTCAGGTTAAGGAATCGTCTTCCTCTGAGCGAGATGCCGAGTCCAAAGGATAGACGCTGAGCGATTATACATAATATGCGTTTGAAGACTTTCGATCGGATCACAATGACGAGCAGACAGGTTAATTGATGCACCGAAAACGTTATTATTTAATGTAATCGGGCGTTGAAAAACAAAATTCATCGTACACTATCTTATAAATATAATCGGCCGATAAAATGACAAATATTTTTATTTTTTGCTCGTGTCTCTATCTGGAATATTCGAAGCAGCGTACATTTTATTATTGTTATTAAAAAAAAAAAAAAAAATCGTTAGGCGAAACTTTACGGTCAAAGAGAAGATTCTTATCGATCATAATTTTATATTTCACTACACAATTCCTACCGATTTGGTTACAAAACAATTGATATAAACTGTAACCGTTGTTATGTGTTTGTCATTGGGCGACACCTATCGTTTCTATCATTTTTATTTTTCTCTATTATTTTACGAACTTCTCTTCGCAAGGAAAATTTTTCGTGATCCATGACGTCACTACGGTTTGTATGCGCTGTTATCAATATACATTTTTCTGTGATAATTCGAAAAATTATGGAATGGAATTTGATTCATGGAAGGGAAAACTGTATTTTGTTTATTTTATCAAAACAATAATGTAATCAATGATTGTATCGTATAACAAAACGTTTTCGTTGAAAATTTGAAATTTTTAATTTTAATTTTTAACAAAATGTTTAATCGCGAAATTTCTAGTTCTGAGTATAATTCAGTGTCGGGTTGCTCCTCCCCCCCCCCGATAAGACTTGCCAAGAACCGCCACTGGTTCGGAGCGCATAATATTATATTCCGTCTGGTAGAACATTTCGGGTGTGTGCACAGACAAAACACGTCATTGTAAACCCCCCCCCCCAATCGCTCAGCTCAGAATCCTAGAAAAAAAAAATTTATGTAAAAAAGGGAGGGGGGGGAATGTCGGCGATAATAATTTTTTCTTTTCTCTCCCCCGTAAGTAGGACACACATAACGCGCAACGGTGCGATGTGGGGGCAACGTAGGGGGGAACCGCGTAAAACAACGATCGATTATGGAAAAGTAGTGCGCGCGCGTTGACGCGGCACACGCGTCGCTTGCGGCGATCGCACGGCGTGAGGAGTGCGTTTCGACGACGTGCGCGCGCCAGAGTTTTGATAACGCGGCGGCGGCGGCGAGTGTTATTTTTCGTCGAGTCGTTTCTAATAAAAGAAAAAAAAAAGTATTTTTTTTTCCGTATGACAGAGATCGAAAAAAACACACCCCCTTTGTTTCCAATACGCGCGCGCGCGCGCGCGTAAACGTTTTCTTGTCTCTACACTTATTAAAACACTTCACATTTTTCAACCGTTCCTCACCTCCCATTCTCGTCCGTCTCGGTGCTGCTCTTACGGCGCGGCGCGCTGCGTCTTCTTTTGCTAATTCTTTCTCTTTTTCGCGCCGTTTCTCTCTCTCTCTTACGCACCGTCACTCCGCTCGCCCGTGCGCTCGGCCGGCGGCGGCGGCGGCGTCGGCCCACTCGTGTCCGTCGTATTCTCTCCTCGCTCGACAACGTTCGCGCGCGCGTCTCTTTCTTTCTTTCTTCGCCGTTCTCCAGATAATAAGATTCGTCCCCGCCCCGCCACCCACCACCACAATCGTCCGTCGCGGTATAACGACTGCGCGGAACAGTGCGGCGGCGGCGCGCGGTGACGACCGTAGTAGGCACAGCGGACCGTGGAACGGAAAGAAGAGAGGGCCGCTCGGGCCGCGCACTCATCAATATTCACGTCCCCTAACTTCCTCCACGTATGTCCCCGCCGCCGCCGCCGCCGCCGCCGCCGTCCACGCGCGCTTATTTACGTATATATATATATTTACTTTGTGTTTTTTAGTCTTTCTCCCGCGTCTTTTAAACACCCTCTGTCTGTTTCTTTTTCGCCCGGGTCCGCTCTACACTCATTAACTGTGCAAGACCTCCATCGATTTCTTTGATGATGACGGCGGCGGCGGCGGCAAACGAACGAAACTCTCCTCCTTTGCCGCCTCCTCCGCCGCCGTATTATACCTCCACCGTCGTCCAACCGTCCCCGTGTCTCGCGCACTGACACACGCGCGCGCGCCGTGCGAGCCTCACCGTCGACCACGCCCAGCTAATTAGTTATTCTGCCCGTGAGCATTTTTTTTCCCTTATCAACGCACGTACCACCCCCCGCCCTGCCCTGCTCTGCCATCGTGTCCACCGTTTTTACTCGCACCGAACGCCGCGCACGTGCTCGAGGTACCGTAATAATAATAATAATAATAATTTTTCTTTTTTTTTTTAATGCTTCGCGTTATATCGTATCGTTATGATATATATATATATATATGGAAATTCATAATATTATTTCGCAGACACACGCGTTAAACAGAGCGTTTTTTCGTGTGTTCTCGGCGATTCGTTTTCTCGCGACACGACCGAACGGTTTCGCGAACACGCACGCGGCGGACTCCTTGTCGGGACACTCGACACGACAAATCACTACATCACGTAACAGTGTACTACTACGTACTGTACTGTACTGTGTACTGTACTGTACTCAGTGGCGTATTTACGGGGGGGTCCAGGGTACTGGACCCCCCAGAACCAAAAAAAAAAAAGATTATCCAAAGGTATTTTGTGTTAAATACCTTATACCAATATATCTTGTTGGAATTTTCAACAAAAAAAAAATTTGGACCCCCCCAGAAAAAAGTTGAAAATACGCCACTGACTGTACTGTGCACTGTACTGTACTGTGTACTGTACTACTACGTACTACAGTAAATAACGTATTCGTATTCAAACTCAACGACGTTAATGAGTATAGTTGTATGGAATAAAACAAAACTAAATAATATTAATAGGATATTGTAATGTGTTCTTCGCGTCCGGTTATTAGAGCCGTACGTCGAGTTCGTTCTAGCCCAAGGATGGCAAATAGGCATAGTCGTCCCAAAGGGGGGGGAGGGCAAATGGGGCAAGTGCCTTAGGGCGTCCAAAGTATTATGAATTCATAAGGCGTCAAAAAAATGAAAGACAAAAAGAAAAAAATTTGTTGTTTTATTTTAGATATTAATTTCCCTTGTACCTATATGATGATTTCGAGGATGAGTGTATTTACTATTAAAATATATAAAATGATGTAATTAGATACTACGTTAGATGTAAAAAAAAATTTTTTTGGGGGGGGAGGCGTCAAATATTATTGCCCTATGGCGTTATTGGTGGTTAGGACGGCACTGCAAATAGGATTTTATTATAATGCGCCAAATAAGATAGAATTTAACGACATTTTTTTTTCACCCGCTCCTGCAGTAGTGAGTGATAATGTTGGAAATTTTTTTTTTTTAAATCATTTAATATTTATTAATAAAGATTTTATAATAATTTGTCTGTTTACTTATTGAACGACGACCCTCGTATATAAATATATTACGGATACAAACAGAAACACACATATCAAACGGATTAATCACGAATTTTCGTACACAACCGCAGCCGCGTCGTGGTATTCAAGTTTTATCCGCGGCCACGGTTATTACCCGGATCCAGTGTTTTAAACAAATCCTAATTTTTTATTTTTTTTTCATAATGGAAATAAATCGTTTCTGTTCGTTTATTTCATAAAAGAAACGCGTTCATTCCCAACACCGATTGAGTCAGACTTGTATAAAATGTATAACGAAAAATGCACGATTATAAATGTTCCAAAGGGTTGGAATACTTGAATATTTTGAATATTTGAAAATTACAATTTTTTTCCCACCCGAAACATTCTTACTACGTTATCAGTGTCTTTCATTTTCACAAATATATTAAAAGTAGCGACCGAGTCTGCTGTATCCAAATTTTCGTCTTTACCTAAAAAAAAACATTCATCTTATTAATTTTTATAATATTATTTATGCACCTACAAATTTATATTAATTACACGAATATAAAAATAGCATAAAGGAAATTCGTGTATAAGTTAAAAAAATAATATTTCTAGAACAAATTTCACTAGTATGAATATTATTAAATGAATAACATTTTTTTTTTTTTACTTACATATAATTATTCATTTATACATTCTGTTAAAACTGAATATTTCAAAACGTTTTAAATTCTGTGCTCACATTTGGTTTTGTACCCTCTCTGTTAACAATTTCTCATTTCGTGTTTCTCGTTAATTTTTATTTTATTTTTATATTTACACTAAAACGTGTGAAAATACACTGTATACAATCAGATCGGATATTTTTAATGTTTTTTTTTATAGGTAAAACATTTTTTTGTAATTTGTTTATTGTTAATGCAATCAACGTAATAATTGTTGTATTTAAATAACTGCGTATCATTGTGCGTAGAAAAATAAAAATATTTCGAAGAAACCGAAGTAAAATAGCCGTAAATATTTAATGAAAAATCGAATACTGTATTTCCGTAAAGAAAAAAAAAATTAACAAAGAAATACAAAACTGTAAAATATAACAACACTGTTAACCGAATAATAATTCAGTCAAAAAAAAAAATCAAACGTGGAAAATCTAATAGTAAATATTAATACAAAAAAAAAAACAATTTGAGATTAATCTATGGATGTAATTACGGGGGAAATTTTAATTATAAATCACATTCTATAGCCTTTTAAACGACACATTTATTTAGTATTATGCAAACGTTGAATTTTATAGCATTTAAATGTGTTTTTTTTTTTTACGCCATCGGTCAACGTGATATTATTAGCCATTACGACTGCGTAAAAAAACGAATATATACAAAGACGTAAATATTTTTTTCTGTTACGACGTTTATTTTTATACGCTTAACCTCGAGATAATTGTAGATTTAGTATAGCGTTTCACCTGTTTTATTTTAAAATTATTTGTATTTAAATTTTGTCTCGAGCCGATACTGCAATTCTACATTACGTTTCAAAACTATATAAACGTACATATTTCTCAAATCGTATACACTTACATGTTAATATTCAGACACATCATTTGCCGCGCGTACCTATATTAAACGGTTAATGTTTTATCCGGTGATACTAATAATCAGGGTGACCTTAACCTTTAACCGTTATTGGTTCGTTTTTTGAACTTTATTTGCGATAAACGTTAAATTAAGTAAGGTTCGAAAAACGGTTATAGATATAACGTTGTAAATTAAATGGTTCACCGAACATTTTACAAGAAAAATGTTTATTTTTTTTTTTGAAAATTAAGACAGAAAACGTTAAAAAAATTGGAAGTTCTTGATTGATGTACCCAATAAACGTTATAAAGTTATTCGTTCTTGTACATTTAATCAGAAGAACGTTTAGAAATAATACGTTCTTGAACATTCGATGAGAAGAACGTTTTAAAGTTATTCGTTCTCATTATTGAACATTATTTATTATATATTAATTATTCTCATATATGTGAAAGTTTTTAAGACGGAGACAACACATGCGGATGTGGGCAATTTGTGGCGTCCTCTTAAGTTTTACGTTCTTTCGAAGTTTTGGATATTATATATATATATTATTATATCTTATCGGCTTATCACTATCATTAATAATACGATTATCATTATGATCGTTTTTAGGATAGAGCACGATTTAAGATAGACAGGTTGAACAACGAGATCTAATAAAGTGACTAGCAAACTTTCTTTTTATCGAATACTATAACATTAGCGCTCCTAACGGAAAATGTTTCAAATAATACGTCGTAAATATTATTAATATTATAATTATTCGTAACTATGAGAAAAAGAAATTTTCAAAAATAATATAATTTTAAATAATTTTTAAAAATAATAATGTTTTTCGTCAAATAACAATTTATTTATTTGTCAAATAACTTATTTTACCGTCAAAATATCATAATCTCTTTGTATAGTATAATCATAGATTAGATGAATATTCATCTAATCCGTGGTATAATAACCAATAATGCAATGTAGTTAATATATCAAACCACTTAAAGCGCTAGTAGTAGTGAAATCTCTCAGCTGATTTAGAAAAAAAAAGGTTTATTATTAGTCACGGTAAACGGCGGAGTAGTATATGGCTCGTTGTTCAACCTGTCTATCTTTAATCGTGCAATAGAGTGATAAAAATTAATGATATTGTGGTGTCTAGTTTACAAACAGTAAATGTTGCAATATATAAATATATAATATATATTATATCTAAACTGTGCTATATGGATGGTATAGTAATATGCAGATAAACAATATTGTAACTGGAAGTATATTTTATGATTCTTACGTTTTGGAATCGAACGAACAACTAAACGTTGTTTATACATAAAACTGTGAACATCCTGAGTTTGTGATTCAATTATTAAGTATTTTCTTAAATAATTTTAAACCCAAAAAGGTCAAAAGACAATTTTGATTCATAAGGTTATTTTTAAAGTTCGAAGAACCTTTTAGTTCGTGTTAAAAGTTTGAAGAACGTATTAGCTTATAATGTTCTTCGTGTACATTTTTAAAGAACATAATATAGGTTATAACGTTCTTTGTGTAATTGTTCAAAGGACTCAATCGGTTATAACGTTCTTTATGTCAATTATTTTAAGAACTTATTAGGTTATAACGTTTTTCATGAAAAAGTTCAGGAAACATTATAATTTTATTTCATATGAAATATCTATAAACCTAATGAAATAATTGGTTTCGTTCCATTATTTTTTTGTTTATGAACAACAATATTGTTCCGTAACTGTTTTTTTTTTTTTGCGTTTCGTTCGGTAACCCTGCTAATCCGAACGGGCCGTATTTTATTAATACTTAACGGCATACGTAGATAGATAGTAAAAATTATTTTATAGCTTTATATAATGCGACTTACATTATATTTATTTGAAATATTGAGTTTTGCTTAATGTTCGAAAAAAAAATGTTGAAGTAGCGAATTTCCAATTATTACTCCGAACAACGTAATAAGTGCTTTATAACGTTTATAAAAAAAATTAACGATACTCGTGATTTTTCAAAAAAAAAAAAAAAAAAATGTTGAAATGAAAAAAAACAAAATCTTATTTAAAATACGAAATTTCTACACATATTTAAATATAATATTCTATAAACGAAAAAAGAAAAGCAAAACAGAGTTGTGTAATTGACACTTTTACTATAAAATAATAACATATCTCGTAGCGAAGAACGACTTTCGCCGTGAACCAAAAACAGACAAAGTCGATAAATTGTAGTGTTAGTTTGGAAATAGAATTGTGTGAACAAACGTATGGACTACAAAACCGTATTGGAAAAATCCACGACAATGACAATATCGTGTAATAACGTCGCATTTTACGCGTAAAAAAAAAATAATAATCGACAGTTGAATGAATACGTATAATACAAGACCGGATTAACGTATAGGCAAGGTAGGCACGTGCCTAGTGCCAGACAATTCGGGGAGGGGGGCTATATTGTTCTAGTTTTAAGTAATAGTATTAACAATTTTTAAATGATTTCAATGATAATACATTTTGTATGATAATATCATAAAAATATAAAATTCTGTTCGTTTATCAATTTCGTATACAATTTTATTATGATAAGCTTCGTAAATAGCGCAGGTGTATTATTGTGTACCGTGTTTAGTATGCAGCAGGACTGATTGTAGATACGTCTATAATCAATGGTAGTTTGGCGCATATAATCATTCCGAGAGCGTCTCTCCGGTGAGCAAAATCCAAAGCAATATTAAACCGAAAGATCGAGAACGACGGACGGAAATGCCGAGCGATCACGAAAAATACAACGAGAACAATAACTGCAGCGTAAAGGTCTGCGCCGATCAATGATCATTTATATAGTTTTCCACGAGTGTGCGAAGAATAACTCTAATCAATACGCTTATTTTGGTCGTATACGCCCTTCGTAAACCTTTGTAATTTCTGTATTGATTCGGGATTCGTCGCCGTAGTAATTGCCGATATCAATACCGATAATATCGGTTTTAAAATAAATTATCGTTTATTTGATTATTTACATATTGTTTAAAAAAAAAAGCGTTAATTTGATATTGTAATAATTCGCCGATAAAGTTAACAACGAATCGGATTTTAAAATAAAAACACGTATGCGGAACATTGTCCTTAACTCGTTTCAACAAAAAAAACTCGAATGAGGACGGAAATGCAGGCGACGCGATTCAAAAACCGTTTTATAATTTCCTATTGCGCCTAATATCATCGTCCTGGATAAAGGTGCGGATATCCTTTCCGTTTTAAAACCGAATTCGTCGGATCTATTCGAAAACGAGCGTATATTATTATAATCTAATCGTTCGTGTTCGAAGTAAATTATTCGAATTAGACGAAACGTGCCGTCTTTGCTGAACGTTACGACGACGTAAAGTTTCGTTTTCCCCGTCAGAAGCTGTTTAATTCGATTGAAACGAATAAAAACGAAATATTGTTATTTGAATATTGTAGTTGTGCGTATAAGAAAAAAAAAAAAAAACGAGGCGACGACGAGTAGTATTACGAGAGAAAAACACGTCACTTATATACAGGCTAGAGGGAGAGAAATGTAATTTTTGTTGTTTGACTGTCGAATGTAACAACTTGAGTACTCGAATACCAGTTATTCGTACTATCGGCACGTGATAATTTAATATTTAAAATTCGACTGTTTAATGGAAACGTTAATGCGTTGTGTTTCGACGGGATACAATGAGTACTGAACAAAAGAAACGAAAACGTCCAGAACACTTCCGAAAAATTAAATTATTATTTTTAACGATATTTTGGATTTCGGTTTTTTTTTTTTAAGTATTATTTTTTTTATAAAACAAAGTGCTCGTCTAGTGTTGTTTTCATATGGGTATACGTAATACACCGTGTTTGTATCTTAATGATCTCGACCATTAATAAAACTACGAATATATTTCTATGACACACGTCATATAATCTCTTACGAAAAAAAGAAAGAAAGAAAAAAAAACATTAAATAATACACGCATCGTATAGGTGTGTAAAACATAAAAAATAAAAAAAAATTGTTACGTGTCACCGCCGCGATTGCTGCGAGTAATTTATTGTCACGGAAGATGATTTTCCTTATAAAAAAAAAAAACGTGTTTTCTTTTTCTTTTTCGTTATTCACATGCATGTCTTAACAAAAAATATTTCTCGGTTATACATTCGTTTTTACACACACACACACACACACAAATAAAAACACGCCTACGTACTAATGTATACACGCGATATTTCACACAGGATCTACACCTATTTATATCGAAATTATTGTCGTTAATATTACATTTTCGACGACTGCGCGTTACACGAATATATAATACCGACACACACACAAGACGTTCTAAAAGCGTATTAGTAGAAAATATATTTTAGATTCTGAGCGGAACGAGGAATCTAGATTGGTTTTACAATGATGCGGTTTTTTGTTTTATGTCTGTACTCAAAAATTCTACTAGGAGGAGTGCTCCGATCCTTACAATCGCAATTTGTTTCCGGTAGCGAATTGCGTGTAATCGGTACTTTAGAGAGGTCATTTTTTTTTTTTGATTTTTCACAAATCCATAAAAACGTGACTCAAAAATTACCCAAAAACTCTGCTAGAAGGAATGCTCGGAGCCTTACAATCACAATTTCTTTCCGGTAGTTATCTAGTTAGGAACTTCAGAGAGGTCATTTTTCGATTTTCGGAAAAATCGTCTAAAAATATAAGTCAAAAACTGCCGAAAAAAAAATATATATACGCTAAGACTATACCCAAAAATCCTACCAGAAGAAATGCAGCGATTCTTTCAATCACAATTTATTTTTGGTAGGTAGCGAATTGCGTGTAGTCGGTCCTTTAAAGGAGTCGTTTTTCGATTTTCTCAACACTTTTTTTTTAAGCGTCAGCAAAAAACTACCGAAAAATTACACGAAAACGGTAAAAACGATTATCGGTTGTCTCTCCGTGATTCCGAAACTAACGGTCACAGAAACCTGAAATTATCGCCGAATGTGTAACTTTGCGCCGTTTTAACGAGACAACTTTTTCAAGAAATTTCTTTCGATTTTGTGCTGTTCATATATCAATTGTAGATTTTAACGTAGTTAATTCGTAAAAGAGGAAATCTTTGGTTTTTGAGGCTTAAAAATTTAAAACAATGTCAGCCGTTCGTTACTTCAACTATATTCAAAGAAAAATCTTAAAAATCGTTATGCCGCAATTTCTTTTTATAACCATTTAAAATTTTTTGCACAGATTGTATTACGCCGATGCTCCGCTCAGAATCGTTTTATCGAACGCACAATGATTCATCGCAATGCTTTCGAATTTATAATGATAACAATATACTCTAGAATCTTTATCCGAGTAATTCATTTAAGCGACACTCACAACACACCGCGCGGCTCGATACCTTTTTTTCTTTCTATACGATTTATCAGCATTTAATAAATATATACATAGGTGTATGTATACCTATAGTCCTAAAAACAAACAAAAAATATACGAATAATATATTGATCATACATCGCGTATACTATGTTATAATAATAAAATATTTCTAGAAATCTATTATTACGAATAAAATAAACGTTCGTGGTAGATATACAGTAGTAGTGAATAAATGACGTCCTTGGGATCCTGCGAGAACTTCCATAATCTATTACCAGTTAACGTATAAAATTGTCAACATAACGTTATCGTTTTTACGATAATATAACTGGTAAATTATTTCACTGCTTACACTCGATTTAATTATTATTACACGGTAATAATAATTGCGATTAAAATATTTTAAATGTTATTTTTACGTAAAGACGAACAATAAATATTTTTTTTTTTTTTTAAATTAATAATTAAGGTGTATTCTTTTTTCTGCAAAACGTGTAACTGCGTTGACAAAAAAAAACATTTATTCGTCGGTCAAATATTGATTTATTACGTATTCCGGTTATGTACGTATTTATGTAAGACATGATAATATTATGAAATCCAAGGAAATCACCTGCAATATTTTAATTCTCGCCGATTATTGAAAACTTTTCAAAAGTACGAATTCGCATACTGCAGGCAAGTGACAAGCGCCGCCGCTATTTTCAATAAATAAATAACTGTTATAATATTAATAGGTATTCCTTCGGCTCGTGCGATTATTTTATATTTTATTTTCGATTATTATTTCGACTGAATTTATATATAATACTAGGTGTTACTCGCGACTTTTTTTCGTTCGTCTTTTCCGTGTTTTATTCAAGTGTTTTTCATGACAACACGGTTCGGTACACTACGTTTTTGGTCTTTGGGTCTTTTACAAGAACACGAAAGTATTTACGCGAACACGCCACATACTCGTACTAGTCGCCGCCCTGAGAAAAACATGTTTTTTTTCTCTCTAAATACAACACACCTTTGAGTACCTTGCCCTTGAGCATATTATTAATTGGTCGTCATCGCAAATTCTATAGTCCTGTCTAAAAGGAATCGAAAGAGCGAATCCGTCGGTATTACCGGAATGCCTGGAATCAAAACAGCTTTTCGTTTTCCAGTCATAATAGACGCTCTTTACAATATTTCGCCCCCCCCCCAGATCTGTACGACGTACCGTTGCACATTCTTGGCGCATTGACAACGGTACCGGAACGCCGACTCTAACTATCTATGCAGTTTATCGAAAAGAATTTCCGATAATATTCCAAAGAGTTAAGGAAGTCAATGATGTACGAGGCGACTCGTTCGATGTCCATATAACACCGTCTACCGACAAATGTTCGACGATGTTTCCTAGCTACCTGCACTTGTGACATAATTCTTTCGTTCTTCTGTCCTACAGTTTCATTAATCGGTGCCAAATTCGCTCTTTCGCGTGACCATTCTCCGTGTTAGCTCGCAGTTCAGAATGAACCTTATATAGATTAATTCGTTAACACAATATTGCAGAGTTCGCGATTTATTGTGATTTATTTATCACAATGTTATGTGTGATGTCAATATTATTACCATATTATGTAGTAGTACGATTTTACGACTTACTTTATTTCTTTTTTTTAATCATTGTTCCGTTTCCGCGAGTCGTAACGTGATGGAACTGAAGCTATTGCACTCCTTTGGATCCTAAAAATCCATTGATGCGACTTTCATTCAACTGAGGCCTGTAGTTTTTTGCGTAAAAATGTAACAAACCTGCAGACACACCTATAGACACATACACACACACACACACATATAGTTAAATAACATTAAAACGTAAATGTCTTTTGATCGTGTTATTACGTAGTTTTAGACACGGTGCTGCTGTGTATACGGAATGCGCGAGAGAATAAAACCGTCGTATCGGTACGATTATCGCGCCGAATTTTGCATATAATATTATGTCCGCGATTAATGCAGCAAAAAGTTAATATATATATATATCAATGGCGTATTTAAGTACTCCTTCCCTCCAAAACCAAAAGATCGATTTGAAATATTATTGCGTGTTAATACACGCTATGTATGTTTTTTTGAATCGTTACGGTAATTTCTTGCAGCCGGTCCGACGTGAGCTCCTGAAGATCATCACGGTTCAGCGCCACTGTTTCTAACGTCGTCTCCGTGTGTCTCATCAAAACCTTCTACGAGCAGTTCCGAGCAGTCACGACGCACGGTCGTTTATTACGTATAATAATGATAAAATGTATAATACGCAGAGGCGGTTTGAACGCATGTTTTGTGATTCAGTGAACCACTAAAAAGTTTGGGGTGAAAATAATTTTTTATTAAGTGGGAAAATGGGCGTAAGGTAGATAGTATGATAATCTGATAGTCATATAGATCAGTAATGCGCAACCTGGGGCTCGCGAAATTTTAATAGAGGGTCGCCAATAACTTAACACCGCGTGAAAAAGTGTACTCGTAAAATTAGTTTGTATCGACGATGACCGTGTGTTGCAACACGATGCGACCCAGACAACGGTCGTGTCATATCTTAATTTTTGCGATAACAAGACGTTCTATTGAATCTATTGAGTGGCTTGGAGTTTGGACTTTATGTTTCATGCGTTAGGTTATAATATATAGGTAAATATATTTATATATACACGTAACGTCCCGAGACTGAACCGCGGACGATAATAATAATAATATGTAATAATAATAATAATCGAACCCTCCCCGAAGGATTACTGCGATATTCCGCACGCGTATATCCTGTCGTCCCGTCGCAATTCTTCAGCCCAACACGCGGATGGCGTTAACCCGCGCCACTGGATAATAATAATAATAATAATGCAACGGTACCCGAAATGGTAAAAAACGGCAGAACCGGACCCCCGAAGATCGGATGCGCAGCGTACACGTAAGAATCGACCCCCGGGGCGGTCGTATACGAGCATTTAATTGCGTCGCGTCCGGTCCTTCGGGCCGGACGCGACTTATTCGGTATCCGTTCGGCGCGTCTCGGAAAATATATTATACTGCATCCGCGGAAAGAGAGTGTATACGCCGACAGAACACGCGTAGTTTGTTTCTCGACGTGCACGACACAAAAGAAGAACGGAGGCTGTGTGTAAAACCTGAAAATACTTAAAATTTCGGCCCAGCGGCGGAAATAAGGAGGGGGGGGGCCAACCGTAATTACTACATTATCGTTATAATTTTTAGGGGGATAAAGCGGGCTAGCCGTCGTAACCTCTTTTAGTCCACTACCCCGTTGACCGGTGGTCCATTGTTAATAAGGCCGACTTCCCCGCCGCCGCCCTTTAAGTCTTTCGCGTTTCCTTATTCCGGTCTCGTGATTCCGCGGAATTCGCCGCGGACGGAACTCGCCGCCGCAAACCCACGCGGCTTTTGTACGGCGCCGTTATTGTTTTCGCTCGAAAATTCGTTTTGGCCGCAAGCGCAATTTATTCGGCTACGGCAATGTTATTAGATTTTACAACGTTTAACTGTAACAATATACAGCGTTGTATAATATTATCTAGATAATTTTTTTTCTTTTATCTTATGTAGATGAATTCGAAATGAGTTATCCGAGTCCATTGTATTAGATGTAAATCATCTATGCATGAAATAAATAAGCGCTCATTGTTTATCCAATATTCCAATACATAGAAAAATTCGAGTTCCTCAGTTAAATTTTTTTTTCCCAATTTCCTGTCCTAAATAATAATTAATTTACAGAAATCCCAAATAATCTTTTTGTTTTTTTTTCTACGTCGCAGTGTGAAATATTTACTGTACAGAAGTCAGCGTAATAAAATCAGTTTGATACATTTCTCATAATTGTGTGGTTTTTTTTTTATTTTTAGTTTAGTACTCTTAAATAATTTGCCTTAAAATATATTTTTGTTTTCAGTGACCATTGATCGATTTATAAACAACTAATACAATTCGTTGGGTAATAGACTACAAACAATGTTATACTAGCAGAAACGTTTAATGTTAATTTTCCAGTCGTTATAATATGACGTAAAGGTGAAGTTTCATCATTATCAATTACAAAGTTTTTTTTTTCAATCTTGATGATGATTATCATCATTGATACGTTAGTAATCTTATGATATTTAATTATAATCAAGATAAATTGTAATTAAAAAATTATTGGAATAAATCGCACAGGCACCTTAAATTTCATACGGCCTGCGACCAGATATTTCCGAAAAAAGAACGGACTTCTTCGCCACTGCATTTTTCTTGAAAACGGTCAATACCTGCATAATGTATACCGGCTCTTATGAAAAATATATATGTTAAACAATTTAATTATAATAATACTATAAATTTCGATGAAAAATAGTGTGTAAAATGTATAAAAAAAAAAACGCTTTTTTTTCGTCGCCATGAAGTATTATTTATAGTTTATACGAAGCTTTACGTACTTCTTATCCGCAGTTTTTCTTTTGAAACTTTTTAAATCGCGCTATATTATACATATTATATTGTTTATGCGTACAATTGAAAAATAAATCAAAAATTTCAATTAAAATCACTGTGTACACTTTTAGTAAATATCAGACACTATAAAATATAGAGAGGGCATCTTTTGCAATCATATGTATGCTGTGTGTCTGTATACATTAGATTTTAAACAATATTTATAAAATAACAATTTCAATCTTATAAATTATATTTCAGTTAAAGCCTTTTAAACTCATTTAAACTAATTACGATAGCATTATTACACAGAGACTTTGATTATTATTATAACAGTAAACCCAAGACTTTTAAAAATGGAAATTTACAATTTTTAAACGATATTATATAACATATTTCTACACACAGAAGAGACGCGAAAATATTTTTCTCTAAAGCAAAACGCGTAAACGTAATTTATTATTATTCTTTTTTTTTTTTTTTAATAATATCGTCGTAGACAATTTCAACTCATTCTCTTTCATCAAATCTCTCGAACATCTATATACGTCATTTAACCACGGCGTAAAATAATTGCATCAACTTCTTCTCTTCTCGACCGCTGTACTACACGCGTATATACCAAAATATGTGTACGTCCCGTACAATATTATCTTACGTTTTCTAACAAATTAATATCAAACTTTAAATAAACAATATTAATTATACTATATATTTATTCTTTTTTAAATAATCCGAAACGTCGTTGAATAAAGATTATTTACGTACTTTTTTTTTTAAATCGCACTAAATCATCATAATATACATGCAGTTCTACGATTGTTCGCACTCTTTAAATCATTACGTTATTATATAATTAATATAAATTTAACGCTTAATTTTTTTTTTAATCTTCAATTCGTAAATATGACGTACATTATCCGTTTCTTCAGTATATATATATACATACGTTTATAGTTTGAAAATTATACTATATATCTGTAGAGAAAAAAACTTAATATTGTCGTACAATAAAATCATAAAGTTATTTCGGAGTTCAAAAACAATATTGACTGGTGTCTATAAAAAAAAAAAAAAAATCAATTTCGGTTCCAAATATAAAGTATTACTTAATCGCAAATCTTTTTTTATAATAATAATTTTTAACCTTTTTGGGGCACGTGAGGGGGCGAGTTATCGTTACCAAATTTTACCCAAATTTTTTTCTTATAATATTAAATAAAATGGGGGGGGGTCACGTATCAAATATATTAATCTTTTTTTTTCTTCTTCTATAACTAAAGCCCACTCTAATATTTATATTACTTTATCGACGGTATAGTCCATTAAAACGTAGATAGAAAATATTGAAATATAGAAAAATACGGAGGAAAAGAACGCCTTTTTATATCACACGCAGCTGGTACAGTATACGAACGTATTATATTTTATGTCAATTTTTTCAATTATTTTTTTCGTGTGTGTGTGTGTGTGTGTATTATAACCAGTGGTGGATTTGAGGGCGATCGCTCCCCCTTCCTTAGGTCGCTTTTTTTTTATTCCTGAATTTAAAGAAATTCGCCGAAAATTCGGAAAAATACATAAATGCCATTTGTTAGATAAAGATGGTAATCATATCTCTAGAATTCATACTAAACTGTAATTAATAATTGGTAGATTGAAAGATAGCCTACATCTATGTAGCGCCGATTCCGAAGTATACTTTTGTCAACTGGTTCAACTATCCAAAATAATACATCCGCCCAGAGCCGTCTTAGGCTTTGGGCACATAGAGTTTCGGGGACCCTTTTAGAAAACCAAAAAAAAAACGCGAATGAAAACGTCAAAATGTGTAAGTACATTAAAATAGTATGTATATTTATACAAATATATAAGTGATGTGATCACTGTTTCGAGAATTGGACTTGCATCGATCTTAGGAGAACGGGCTCCAGTTTTTCCGTTTTTTTTTTTTTGCAAGACTTTAAGCCCTGTTTCTTGTTTCTCCTAGTTGATCGGGGTATTTATGCAAGCGATTGATGTTAAAACTTTGAAAATATGTATCTGACTATTATGTAAAGCGTTACCAGCATCAATGAACTCAGACTATAAAGTTTCGGAGAAGGAGTTCAGAAAATTATTTGCACCTAAACGTTCCGTGTCAATATACTCCATCGATTGTTCGAATCCGAGAAAAAAATTGAAAGATTTTCGGACGAGCCACGAAATTATACGTTGCTGCTTCTGAAACATTATAGTCCAACCGGCGACCGCCAGAACGCCAAATTCAGTAAATGTGCGGATAAAAAAACCGGAATTCGAGTGTTCTGAACTTGTTTTAGTCAAATGTATCGCTAATAAGAAGTGTAACGATCGTAAAGATGTGAATTATATTATTCGGTGCTCTTACCGGGCCCTGGCCTCGTGCCCCTTGTGCCCTTAGGGTAAAGGCGTGCACCCACCTACCTCGAAAAAAAGCTCTTTCGTATAAACTTCCTCGAAAATCTACAGAAATTCGCTTTAAAACCAACGAATAAGCAGAAGAAGAAAAATTGTGTTTTGTTCGAATTGCGAATGTATGCGACCCGCTCACCTCGAAATTGAACCGGCTAAACTATAGAGTACGGTACGTAGGTGTATTACAATTCAAATGATACCTACATGTATATATTCTTGATAAATGAAAAAATATAAGTAATAATCAATGCGGTGTTACTCTTTTAAAGTAGGATTTTAACTTTAAAAAAAATGTTTTTAATTCGGCCACCCCCCTTTCCCGTTACATGACCTCTAGAAGTCAGCCACTGACTATATAATTGCCTATGAACCTATGGAAGTGACTATATGGTGTCACTTCCATTACGGTGTGAATGATAAAAAAAACGATTCACCTGCGGAGTACGCGTGGAATTACACGTTGGACGAAGACGTCCGTAAGACGGCGTTCGCGAAATAACTGGCTTACTCCACTCTAAATATACCCGAGCCGTGATAATTTATTTAATGTTTCTCTCTACTGCAGTGGACCGCGGAGAGAAGTAAATTACAGGTAATCGTCGTTTTTCTACGATTTCTATCCATATTATTATTATTATTATTATTATTATCATTATTATTATTATTATTGTTTTTACGTTCAGACGAGGGGGAAAGCATTACTCGAAAAGCATACCCCGCCGCTAGTGTATTATATTATGGACGTAATGTGCGCTGTGGCGCCTACGGCCAGACCGCAGTATAATAATAAAAATAATAATAATATTATTATTATTATTATTATTATTTTCCGACTGAAAACGTATGAAGCTTTATAAAGAATTTGCAGTTCATAGACTGAAATCACTAGCACATAAAGTTCACTCGAGTTCATCGGGATATAAGTTATAACTATATGAAATATACGTGTTTAAGAATTTTTTTTTTACGCGATATATTTGTATATTTTAATGAAAACCTTGTTGCAGTGTGTGACACACTGTGTGTCGGATTCATCGAAAAATAACGAATCTAATCGAAAACGTTCGGGTACGAAAAAGTTACAATATTATTATCTTAATATACATACGTGTTATTATTATTTTTACGTTCGAGTCAAGTTTGTACACACTAAATATTTACCGATTTGTATTTTTATAACGCGCGATTCAATAATGCGATATTACCTATACCCGTTTCGTTTGTTTTCATTTAAGTAAATTAAACGTAGAGGGGCACTACGTTAAAACGTTATTTAATATTGTGCAAAACACAATTATGTATTGTCCTGTTGTTTTGTTTATTCGGGGCCCCGCATTCTGTTCCGCCCACGGGCCACCACCACCACACGGCCCCCTGTTGTGACTGTAAAGACACCTTCCGGTAGAATTTTCGGGTACAGACATAAGAAAAAAAACACACAGCTTTGTCAGACCAACGGATTCCTCGCTGCTAAATGTAAAAAAAAACAACAATCGCGTGCACATACGCGGAACCGGGCCGCATATTAACATACCATACATCATCGCTACGCGACCGGTTGTTTCTGATTGGCCAATTTCCATAAATTAATTGGATTACTGTATTCACTGTCTTGTTATCACAGTAGTATTACGGTGGATAATCATAAATGATGATAACTGTATCGCGCTATCGTATAATTATCATTATTGAACAATTGTTAGTAATTATATATTTATTTATTATTTTATATTAAACAGACACAATTAATTTACGGCGCGCCATTTGAAATCGGCCAATCAGAGACGACCGGTCGCGTAGCAGTGTGTGGTATGTTAATACGCAACCGGGGCCGCGCGTGTCCCGGCGTTTCGTGTAATATGCGCACGAAAATCCGTTATCGCGATTTTACGCGGCTGTATTGTGCGAGAAACGGAGTACCTACACGGGGAAGACGGCGGATAAATAAGAACAGCGTGTGTGTGTGTGTGTGAAAAGTATAATAAACGAAGAATAAACGTGTGAGGAAGGTGGGAGGGGGGAGAGGGGAAGAAAAAAAATTACGTGTTCCGCCGGACAAAACGACCGCGTTGCAGCGTTTCGGAGCACTCGTGTGAACGGATTCCGGTTCAAGGTTTCCTCCGGTCTGGAAATCTCTCGACAATCTCTCTAGACGACGGACCGGGCGGGCCGAAGTGTAATAAATAAACCCCGCGCGTCCGTCACGGACATTTTTTTCTCCGTCGTTTTTATCGTCCGAAAAATATTTCCAAAGCGATCGTCGAGAACAGGAACCACCAGCAACTGTAGCGGTAGCGGTAGAAGTATAGAAGAAGAAAAAAACACACACACACACATAATATTATAATAAAAAAAATATATATAAAAAATGTGTGTGTGTGTGTGTGTAATAATATCGCGTGCGGTGCGTATATAGAAACACGCGGTCCGCCGGTTTGCGGGGTGAGTGGGGGGAGAGGACGGAGGGAAATCGAGATTATCGTGAGTTTCATTCACAAAAACGTAGACGAGTACAGAATGTGTTTTGTAATGTCGCCGCGTACGCGTGGTATCCACGGTGTATTACGGTCGACGGCGTTTTCATTCATACGAACATTATTATTATTATTAACAGGTGTGAATAAGCGCGTACGGGGCGTAGTGGCGCGACGACGGCGAGTAGAAGAAGCGCAGAGACGGTGTGCGCGCGCGTAACGGCGAACGGAACGAATTATTATTACGGAATCTCGTGTGTGGATGCTGGCCGATTGAGGAGAAGAGAACGGGTATACAGCGGCGGCGGGGTAGACACAAAAAGGGAACGGGCGGCGACGCGCGCGTGTGTGTGTGTGTGTGTGTGTGTGTGTGTGTCGTGTGAGAATGTGTAAGCGGAACGCGCAGCGTCTGCAGCGTGCAGGAGGGTAAGGAAAACGCACCGGAGTTTTCCCGCCGCAGCCGCCCCACACGAGCACGCAGTGTTTTCGTCTGCCGCAAGCGACTACTATATGTGCGCCACATACGGCGGCCACGTTTTACCCCAACGAATCCCTCGTTGACTGCGGCCGCCCCGACCGTCAAAACAAGCCCGCAGTCGTCACACACACACACACACGGTGTAGTTAACCGTCGACTTCTAACGCTGTGTTGTCGCTGCAACGCGGTGTGTGTGTTGCGCGCGTGTTCGGAGAGCGCTGATCCGAACACGCGTCACAATCGAACAGTGGCGCACCCAAGGGGGGTGCTAACGGGCTTAAGCCCCCCACCCAAAATGGTTGACCTCTTAAAATGTTTGTAATTTTATTATGTATCGCTTTAATCGGATTTCTGTATATATTGAATAAATCTTATTAATATCTAAAAATAATTTTATTTAGCCCCCCCCAAAAAAAAATCCTGGGTGCGCCTTTGCAATCGGATCTCTTTTCGAGTGAATGGTGGAAATGGATTAACCGTTAATCTTAAGGTGCCCAATCAGTGGCGTGCCCAGGAATTTTCAATGGGAGAGGGGGGATGTTATAAGTAAATAGTAATAATACATTTTAAATTTTAATTGAATTGTCATGGTAATACCAAAAACTCAAATGTTTATGTTTCAACCTCTCCAAAATCGTTTCTAGCTTATAATTATGTACATTTGTAAATTGTTCTATAATTTAAATTATAACACACTAACACCACCAAGTTGTTCAATTAATATAACATAATATGTTATGTATAGTGAATGTTTATTGTCATATAAGTATAATAACTTTTTGCTAATAACTAATGAAAAGTATTAAGTAATGACTCTAAAACTGCAGCTCTTATAACTAATAAGTTGTTTTCTGTAAGTCGGCAAAAGAGACAATGGGGGAGATATAACCCCTAACCTCCCCCCCCTGAGCACGCCACTGTGCCCGATGTGGCACCGCGAGCACTTTCCGGGGGCACCGCGACTCATAAATAATTAGTCAGAATTTATTGTAATTTTTTTTTTTTAATTTCAAATTGAATCTTACAAAAAAAAAAACGTATTTCGTGTATTCCGAGATTCGGACCCCGTAATAACCGCGTAAATCCGTATAACATTACTGTTACCCTGCAGTGCCGTAGCCATAATCTTTTTCGGGGCGGGGAGGGGGGCTTAAGTTTTAACGGCCAATAAGCACAACAAATCAAGTTCGCGCTTTACTAGCGATTCACAATGGACACGAGTGCAGGGGGCGTAATTCGGGGTATCGCTGCAGGGTATAATACATTGGCGGCCCTATATGGTGTTTTCCGTGCCTCAATAATTGGCCTGCTATGAAAATATTTTGCGCCAATACAGCTAATTTCAAAATACATTATAATATTATCGTTCGTCAATAGCCTATTAAGTTCAATGTATTACAAATCAAACATCTGGCGTATTAACGAAAAAATATAATTTTTTTTTTTTTTATTATTATTATTAATTATACGACCGGATTGAATACACAACAATGTCTTAGAATGCAGTGTATTGTTTTGTCTGTGGACATTTTTTTATCGGCGATACTTGCCGATATGTTAGAGTTCTGTCACGCACTTTACGCATAAACAAATGTCTGTTACTTTTCTGTCTGCCTGCACAGCGTTGTCAGATTAGCTCTGGTAACATACTATGTCCTAAATTCTGGTATGTGTTTACACCTGACAATTTTTTGTTTGTCTGCCTAGATTTTTTTTTTACGACTATTTGTTTTAGTATCTTCTGCATTCTTGTGATTCGGCACCGATAAATATACATGTGTAAATATGAGCGTTTTATTATTTTGTTGTCCGTAAATTTCTAGGCGTTCTAGACATATGTCAGCTCAAACGAGAAGAGCGGCTGCTGTCGTTGTTTTTCATTATTGGAAGATTGAGTGGAGAAACAAGATAGGCAAAGAAAATGAAACGATTAGAACGGACAAAAGAATTTTTTTTTTAAAAAGACCAAAAAGTGAATGAAAAAATGAATGCAAAATTAAAAAGTGCTGGACCTGCCGTGTTGGCCCATATAATGTGACCCTTAATATGAAAAAAATTATGGCCCACGTGGCTAAAAAGGTTGCCGACTCTCCTGATCTAGACGATGTTCGAGAACTTTGTCTGAAACTTCACACTGATGCAACAATACATTATTAATCAGTAAAAAGGATAATATACACGAATCTACTCAGTTATGGGTTCTAAAGTTTTGCGAAATATCATAAGCGCGTTAATATAGTATAAAAAAAAAAAAACATAGTACGTTCGCTACCTAAATGTCGTTTATTATAAAGACCAAAAAAAAAAAAAAAACGTTAACGTTTATTATAATTTCGACTTTCGAGCAGGTACAAAAAACGACTATACACAACAGTTTGCCACTTTCAAACTTTGTTCTAAAGTCGACATTGCATATATAATATTATTTCTAGGAATGTAAACGGTGACTTTTGGGCGCGAAGCAACAGTTATTATTAATAAAGACGAAAACACAACTTTTTAATTAAACTCGTTTCGTCTGTCTGACGGTGTGTGACACAAAAACCTATAACGATAATATTGTGGTAATTTACGAATAACGAATACCTGAATACATAATATAGCATCAGTGGCGCGTAACTTCAAAATTCGGGCCCGGGTACAAAAATAACGACAGGCCCCTACCACTGCATCGAAATGCTAATGTTATGATATAATAGAAAAAACCATAAACTAGGTAGGCACTTAAAAAAAACTTTCAACATCACTTTCATTATTGTTTTGATGTATTTATTATTTGCCGATTAATAATAATAGTTACAAAATCGATGTAATAACTACAAAGTCAGAATGTACAAACATTTAAGAAGATAATTCATGTATTTTAATATAAAGCTCAGCGGCGTAGCCAGGAGGGATGATGGAGCTGCACCCCCCAAATGAGCAAATAATCAGTTTTTTAGTAAGTACCGTCTATACCAGTGGTTCCCAAAGTGGGCTATATTACGGTTCAGGTGGGAGCTAGTATGATTCAGCAAATTGATGAAAACTCACCAGATACGTCTTTCTCATAAAAATGTATATTTATTTTTATTTTTAATATAAATAAGTTATAAAAATGTATATCCAAAAATAAATAAATACGTTGTTGCATTTTTTTTTATACCTACTTATTAATTGATTAATGTAAAATTCTGTGATAGGGGGGCGGTGAGATTTTTTTTTTTTTATATATGGGCGGTAAAGGAAATAATTTTGGGAACCCCTGGTCTATACATATTATATATTGACATATAAATTAATTAATTATCGACCTCAGCTTCCCTCCCCAAAATAAAAATCCTGACTACGCCACTGATAAAGCTAATAGTAAATATTACGTTATATTGAATACGTACATTATTTTTATACAATTTATATGGTACCTACCTAAAATTAAAGCATTCTTCTTGATTTCGTATTTAACAAGGCCAATATAATATCTGAAGTATCAATTTGTTTTACAACTACGCACTTTTCAATTGACAGTAGAATTAAACTAAACAAACGAATTTGTGACATAGTGCTTCGTAGATACGTTTTTATTACTTTTAATTTCGAAAAGCTTCGCTCTACAGCAGCAGCTGCTGTTATAGGTAATCATAAAAAAAAGAAAGCTGTGTACACACATCAGGAAAATGTTACGCTATTAAGTAATTGTCAAAAAAAAATTAATTTTTCCAAGTCATACACTGAATTGAATTTTGAAATTTGTTCAACAAAAGAAGATTTAAGTTGAATAATCTAGCGAATAAAATCTATTGACAAGTCATTATTATAATGATTCGCTAAAGTAGAAGCTGAATCTCTAAGTTCATTTTCATTCATTCTGTAGATGTTGCGTGGTATTAATGAATTTAAAATATTAACAATTTGGTTCATACCAACAAAAGGTTGATTCAGTTGTTGAATAATTATATCAAGGGTACGAAAATAAATTTGTGTTTTAAAATATTTTTCAGGGTCGTGGTAGCATTAAGCATAACAATATAGTATAACATTATATATTAATATAATATAATACAATAATAATAAAGTAAATATAAAATGTATACACATATGACATTATATTTTTTCTACATACAAATAATTATAAAATACTGTGGCCATTCAATGTGAACATTTATTATATTTTTCACAATAAAGTTAACAATTTTTTTTTTCGAAAATTTTTCACATTTCAAAAATAATCGGAATTTTTCCAAATTTTTGTTTGTTTTTAATCTTAACTTTAAGCACACATCTGTGAATAACAATAAAAGATTTAACACGGACTTACAATATAATGTTGGACAAACGAAAATCATTAGGATATGGAAACGCACACATTATAGGTACCCTATTTCAGAATTTCGTTCTGCCAACCAAGGGTCAGGTCCATAACCTCCAACGGCGTATCGTTATGTACAAACAAAGCGAACGCGAGCGTCGAAACCCAAGTAAAATCCTAGACGCTCTGTCAATAAATGTGTTCCGGTCCGACAATGAATTTAACTTAATGAAAAGTCAACCGGCGTGCTTATTTACAACTTGACGAACTTCTCTTGATTCGTTTACTGAGGATCTCGATGGTCCGGCAACGAAAAACGAATAAAACTAAAATTACAATATCGAATAAAAACTGCACATTCAATCGTGCATATATATATAGAATCCACTAGGTACGTTCGTGATATGTAATATATTCAGTTATAGCGCAATAATAATATTTCATTATCGTGTACGCGTTTAATATCCGTTACATTAAAAAAGTCCACCCCTACACAATGGCTATCGACACTATGCAACATCGGCCCACCAGCGCTACGACGAAAGCAAGCCCTCCTAAACGAATCGAAGAAAATATGTACCCTATTCTCGTCCTTGCCAATCCACTCTTACGGTGCCCGACTTATAAAAACCCCGAGGCTTAAACCCAGGAGACCCCCATGGAGAACGGCGATTGAATTAAACACATTCAACTTCAGTCTTTATCATGCCTGGGGGAAGAATGGTCATCATCCAACTTGGATCAGAGCTGTAACGTGGCAAGGAACGTCCCTGGTCCCATGACCTTCCTCGCAAACAACGGTCAGCGTTAAACCGAATCCGAACTGGTCACGGCAGATGTGGCAACTTAATGCACAAATGGAATATTCTCCCAACGCCAAACTGTGATTGCGGCCACCCCAGCCGAACAGTATCTCACATTGTCAACGAATGCCCGAATAGAAAATACAGTGGAAGTTTGGAGGACTTTTCCAGTGTGCCCTTTAGTATTGTGAAGTGGATAACGAATCTTGATATAAACTAATACCATGTTATCAATGTCATTTCAATTCTACTAATTCCGTTAATGTATTATTCTATTTAAAAATATTTAATCTATTTATTTGTTATTATTATTCAAAAAGGCGCCTAACGGTGATTTCGCCCGTATGAGATGATGAGGTGATTTCGCCCGGCCCTGGTAACGCGTAAAAGTATAAGAGCACTGCGCGACGTTTTCCTCAGTCGTTTCCCAGTCATGCGAGCAAAAATAATTTTCGAAATCGCATTGCCGTGTTTCTGGGTGCGGTCGTCGTATCCGCGCGCAGTCCGCGAGTCACACGAAAGACATCGCGCGTCCTGTAAGTATATATAGATACATTTAATTACGTTAAATGGCGAGCGCCCTGGCGGCATGAGCAGTCCAGCCGGCGGTTTACGAGCGTCCGGGGTTTCGGTAATTTTCTTTTTTTTTTTTTTTTTATTGCCCCGTAGAGAGGAGATAACGGCACGTGTGAAATGTCTCCTGCAGGACGTTCGACGTAATAAATAATTTTCACAAACCTATATATAGCGCGTATTGTACCGTATCGATTCGAATATATCGAGTGAAAAAGAAAAAAAAATGATATCCCCCTCGACCACACTGGGAAAAACGACATAACACTGTACACTATTATACGTATGCCATAGAGCCACCCGCGTGGCGATGATTAGAATCCACTCGGCAGTAAACACGCACACCGGCATTATTTTGTTCCGTATATTGTTTCGTTGTCGGAATACCGCCGCGCGTGATCACGACAATAAGGTGTAACGTCTTATAAAAAAAAAAAAATTCTGTCCGATAATTTTATTGAAAAAAACGACTGGCTTTTTTCTTTTGTCGAGAAAATGAACGCCACCTGCGGTTTTCGTCGAGACTCGGTAGAGTATAGTGAAATTTCGGGTCATATTTGAATCGTTTGAATAGCTGGTGTGGTAACATTAATAAATAATTACCGCATATAGCAGGAGTTTTTGTTTTGTTTCGTATAGGCCGGCCGTCAGCCTGCAGGGACGAACCGAAGAGGGGTGTCACACCCCCACTCGGCAATATTAGACTTTCAGTCGGCACTGAAATACACTTATATTACCAAATTATTTTAAAACTAGAAAAAAGAAAATTATTACGGTTATACCTGCAGTATACTCAAAAACCTCTATTACGGCTAAACTATAAATAAGAACCCGGTAGATGAGCGAGAAGATGATCAGTCTCAAAATGCGGATCACACTATTTTCAACTATAAAACGTTGTATATGGTTTTATAACGATTAGTTATAATTATGAGCGACAAATTATTATAATTATTATTCTTGTTTACAAAACTTGAGTATTTCAAATTCTAGTCGGCAATTTTAAAGACCACACCCCGCCCTCCCCCCCCTAGGATTTTTTTAAGGTAGTCCCTGCCGTCAAGTGTCTGTAAAACTATGCCTGGCCTTCACTGGTAAAAAGGCTGGTCGATTTCACTGATTGATTTAAAAGGGATTTTAGGTAATTGGTTGATTAGAACGACCTAGTTCGCGGCGTATATGCGCGTACCCCGGGACTGTGCATTATGGTAAAATAATATGATTTGGTCTGATTTTTAATACACTGTATTCTAAACAAGTCGTGAACCTTCACTTTCTGAACCATTCCGCAACAATCGAGCTGTCCCTGCAGTTTGGATTTTAGTCGTGTTAATATTACGGTTTTTTCAAGAGAAATAGTATCGTCTGTGTGTAGCGCGACCTCTGTCCTTTCTGTCACCGGCCGGGAATGTCATTAATGAAAAATGACAAACAGAGTTGGAACGATACATGAGCCCTGAGACCAGGCCCGGACTGTGCAGGATAGTGTGTTTTCCACTCAATTTCATTATATACATTATACAGGAATATCCATTGGGATCGACGAGGAGCTGCGTTGTTGGCCGTGCTGTTAGGCATTTAGGTAACTTATAAGCCGATACTTAATATACACTTAATTTATATAATAATATTAGCCTATAGTGAAAATAATTCCTATATACGCCTCTGCGTCGAGTACGCGATTTTTTTTTTTCAAACAAAAAACTTCGAGAGCGATAACGAAAAAAAAAATAGGTATTACCCCGTACGAATTAACAATAAAATCGTTTATAAAATAATAATAACCATTTATTATATAATACACAATGAGTGCGTTGTAATTTCTACTTTTTTGTCTTTTACAGACGATAAAGAAAATTCATTATTATTATAAACGCGCGTTATTATAATATACTGCAGTGCGACTTGGAATTAGGTATACCTTTAGAAACTCCGTATAAGCAAATACTAATGATTTTCAATCATTTATTCGCGTTTTTTTATTCTGTACTTTAAATACCTGTCGTTTTTAAACCTTATATGCATCGATTGTATTGTTAAAAATGATTGTTGTTTTAGATTCATCGAAAAATTCGTCGTTTGAACGAACACTTAATTTTTTACATTCCAAATAGATTTGAAAAATAATAAAATAAAACGTATAACTCTTTGTGAAGCCTATAGAAATCAAATCTCGAATTTCACTAACAGTTATTGAACGTTTTTCAATCGTTATATAGATATAATTTTATTTTTATTTTCTGTACACAAACGAAATAATTACATTGTGTTCAAAACGGTGTTACCTATTTCGTTGAAACAATTTTCTGGACATTCGTGTTCAAATTAAAAAGGTAATTTTTCTTAGGAAAATCATAATTATAATGGTCAAGCGATCGAATAATTTTTAAGTTCAAAAATTTTAACTCGTAATAAAAAGAAAAAAAAATTCGAAAGTTAAGTTTCGTATTAAAATGGTCATCCCATTACATGAATTATACTGAAGTATTTCTCGAATATTGTCAATCTATCGGTTTTAACGCACTAAAATTATCAGTTCCGTAATACAAGAGTTGAATAAGAAATGGATTCGAGAGTACACATAATTATAAATATGAAATATTCAAATAAACGATGACTGCAATACTATAGTGATATTATGATACGAGGTTTTATATTATAAATCAACTTTTATTAAAATTTCACGTTCCAATATCTAAAATTACAAATTATATATATATATATATATATATATTAAACACAATAATTAAATAATTCATACATCTACTAGTATGCGATGTTATTATCGAGAAAATATGAACTATTAACAATATGAAACTTAAAAGTAACTGTTGTAATAATATTAAAATGCTTACAATTTAAAAACGATAATAAATAATTCAGCTCCAGTAATAATCTATAGTAAATACTGGTTTTTATATTTATATATATATATATATATAAGCCGTTATGGCCCGGACAACGCACGTTCGCGTGATCAAATTAAAACTCAACCGCAGACGTAATTCAATCGGAATTAAACTATGGGCAATCCTCTGCAGGACTTCAATATTGTCGTCGGAATTCATCTCTATATTTCGCACGTCTTATCGAGCGATTTATAACGTATTTCGAAATTAAAAACAAGACACGAAAAAGTCGAATAATTCAGCGCACGTCTCACACGTAACAAATGCTCTGTTCTACTCTTCAAATTACTGGTCGCCGACATAGCAAAACTAGACACTGTTTTAGATTCAGGAAATGACTTTAAAATCACGCCGATCCACACGTCCACGAAATCTCTTCCAAGCAACAGAGGCGTTATTTGGAGGAGTGGCAGGGTGTGCGGTTATCCCCTTACTTTTAATATAGTCCCAATTGGCCTGCTATTTAGTAATGGTACTTGATGTTGAAAAAGAGTATAGTTAACAATATTAATCTAGAAAAATCTGTAGCTCTATTTGTTAAAATTAAAAATCGCCGTTATCCGCTTATTTAGAATGTGATTTTTTTTTAGAGCTTTATGCTTGTACAAAAGTTTTAAGTATAAAATATGATGTGTTTTTCTCCTTTTTTTCTTCATTTGTTATCTCCAAGCTTTTAAACGCATTTGTTATTGGTTTTCACAAATAATGTCATCGATTATTATTTATTATTTTTTTAGCCTTGATTAGTCTAGTATTCGTATCTGTTGAAAAAATACTCTAACTCTCTGTGTTATTTTATTGTGTTAGGTGTATTTATAATATTGTGTGTCGTGAGTGTCGTAAATTGATGAGTATGCTATTATTCTTAGTGTGTGCCTATATACATATACAGACATACGCATATACACCTATATATACATATCATATATAAATATATATAATAGGTACGCATGTAACTACGTTACACACTAATATATAGTACATAATATAATAATAGTAATAATTAATATAAGAAAATAATATAGGTTGTACGTGTATTTTATACAAATTATACGTCAATGCAAATTTACCCCCGCCCCATAAATGGACTAAAAAATGTACGCTCCCGCCATCAAGGTGTACACTAGCCTCCTCTACCCGTAGGGACCTACTAGTGCGGGCTACTAATGTAATGACCTTCCGTGTAGGCACGGAAATAAAAGCAAGAATACAAGCTGCCAATAAATGTTATTTTGGTCTGACAAAGTTATTAAGATCTAGAGTAATCTCGAAAAATCTGAAGTCCCAAATATACCAGACACTAATCAAACCAGTGGTAACATATGGTTCGGAAACTTGGACCTTAAGGAAAATAGACGAAAATGTCCTATTAGTGTTTGAAAGAAAGGTGCTGAGAAAAATTTATGGACCATGTATAGACGAACCTACAGGTGAATGGAGAATACGTAAAAACAAGGAACTTCAGGATTTGTATCAAAGACCAAACATTAAAGAAGATATCACCAAAAGAAGACTGAAGTGGGCAGGTCATTCTTGGAGAAAAACAGGGTCATTGATAAAAATAGTTCAAGAGAATGTACCACAAGGAAAACGACCACTCGGAAGGCCGAGGTTACGCTGGGAAGATAGGATCAAAGACGACATAGAGAAAGTGAGACCAGGAATGGATTGGAAGGAGTTAGCTTTAGATAGAGAAATATGGAGGCAAATTTGCTGGACGACATGGTCTTGAAGGCCGAAGTCACGGAAGAAGAAGAATATAGGTTGTACGTGTATTTTATACAAATTATACGTCAATGCAAATTTACCCCCCGCCCCATAAATGGACTAAAAAATGTACGCTCCCGCCATCAAGGTGTACACTAGCCTCCTCTACCCGTAGGGACCTACTAGTGCGGGCTACTAATGTAATGACCTGTTCGCAGCCAATGCTAAGACCCTGTGCTACGAGGGAGATTCATCCGTGGGACTCCATTATATTGGGATCGAGTACTAGTAGATTCCCGTTCGGTAAAGTCGGACCAGCCCATTCTTTCCGCCGTTCCTCGGCACTATCGCGAATCCCGAGCTCATCAGTTTTCCGCCGGTCTCGACCGGTGGACTCCGAGATTTCAATCGCCGTTCAGGTTTTTCAAGCTGCGTCTGGTAATAATAGTGAGCGTTTTTGATCTTATCGGCTACATACTAATCTACGGTTTTGCCATATAGGTTTTGAAAAAGCGATCGAACGACGTGCCCAACCGCGCGCGTAGCGGTCGTACAGTGACCGCGGTTTACCGCGAGCCGCGCAACGTTGTGAAACGGCCCTGCGCACACACACACACACACACACTTTAATATTATACCGACTTTGAATATTCAACGACGGGCACGTGTAGTGGCAATAATTATTATTGCTGCGCGCAAGAGGAACCGCCGCCAGGGTCCATTGTGTGTAGTGTGTGTGCTTTTCTCTCCCTTTTCGAACGGTATAGGTATATACGAGACGGATTGTGGGTGCGGGGCCGTGGCGAGAGGAGAGTCGCGCTCGTATAACGCGCAAAGAATGCGTTCGCGGGCGGCGGCACACGTACTAATTCGCGGGGCGAGTAGTTTCTTTCCACCACCACCACCACCACCGCCGTCCGTATCCTCGTCTCCCTTTTCTTTTTTTTTTTTTTTTTTAAACAACGAAAGAAAATAATATATAACGTGTACGCGTATATTTAAAACGGACCTGGCGCGCGCAGTGGTCCGCCGGAGGGGAAGAAATTTGTTTCTCGCGCGCGCGTGTGTATAGTTAAAAAAAAAAAAAAGGAAATAAAAAATAAAAGAGTAAAAAACGAAGGCGGTGGCGACGGCGGCGGCGGCGGCGGCGGCGGCGGCGGAGGAAAAAGAAAATATGGCCGCTCATCAAGACACCCGCACTGCTCGCTCTTACTGCTGCAGCGTTCTGCTCTGCTCTGCTCTCTCGCGCGCGCCCGGCGCTTATTCTTAATTTCCATTCCGCGCGCGCACTGAACCCGGGCGCACGGAAGGGACGACGGGGGGAAAGGTGGAGAAGGAAAAGGGACACCGAACGCTGTATACGAGTATATATATATATGTATACGTGTGTGTGTGTGTGTGTGTGTGTGTGTGTGTGTGTGTGTGTGTGCGGCGCCCGTTCGAAATCCAAATATAATTAATTTCCCTACCGCGCGCCTCGCGTTTGGCCGCGCACGGCGTGCGCAAAGAAAGCGTCATTTCTCTTTTTCACCCCGTCAGCTCTGGGCAAAGCTCTTTTATTCTTCACCGCCGCCGCCGCCGCCGCCACCGCCGCAGTCTTTTCTTTGACGTAACGTCATATTTATAATATATTCGTCGAGTACGAAATAAATAAATAAAAAAAAAAAAAAAAATTAGGAAAAAAAAACACACA
Source organism: Slavum lentiscoides (assembly GCA_032441835.1). Lineage (NCBI taxonomy): Eukaryota > Metazoa > Arthropoda > Insecta > Hemiptera > Aphididae > Slavum > Slavum lentiscoides. Next base: position 5,795,935 of record CM063712.1, on the reverse strand, counting down.
CAACTCGACGTTGGAGATTTTTTAATGCGAGAGAGAGACGCGTTAAAATACCGAATCGATAATTATTATTATTATTATTATTATTATTAGGGCAGAGGACTTGTAGCTCTAAAAAGCACTAAATATGCAAGCACTTATGCACTAAAAATATGCAAAATGAATTTTTTTTTTCTAAAAATATAAATAATTTTTTTTACAAAATTGTTATTAAAATTTAATTTCAAATAAGATAATATGTTTTTATTGATTTAATTAGAGAGTAGATATTAATAGGTACATTATATTGATAATATCAAATAATAATAATTAATTATTGAATTAAATACAAAAAAAAATAAATATAAATAATAATCGATAATTATTTTCTCACGGATGAATATGATGGATGTATTAATTAGTTTAATTTGAAAGTCCTTCTTCTGACAATGAAAAATAAAATTCCTAGTATTTTAGTAAAAATTATTACGTCGATGGAGAAAATATTTAGAAAACTATTAATTGTATTAAATATTTCTTTAAAAGTGTAAAATGGAAGAGATATGCCCTAAAAACCAAAAAAAAACCCAAAATATGCATTTGTGTCCAAAATAAATTTGGAAATCTAACTTTGTTTTAGATTTTTTTGATTGAGTAAAACAAATATGCAAATGCCTCTGCCCTAATTATTATTATGAGGGCCCGTGGATTTTGCAATTTTTTTTTTTTAGAACGTTTTAATGGTGACGCTTTGCTGGCTAAAAATGCGATTCAATAACATACAAATTTAAATAACCAATTTTTTTATTTTCCATTTTTTGGGGGAGGAGGCGTTTTTGACATTTTAAGGTAATTTTAGGCCCATTTTTTTAGTAAACTATTTTTCGATAATCGACAAAAAAAACACGAGTTTATATTCTTATATTATTATTTTACGTAATATATTTTTTGTTTCACTTATAATATTATACTTTGGCGCGTACATTTTAGATTTAAAAACGTTTATTGCACCGTATACAAAGTTTGAGAAAAACTGCAAACGAGAAACGTAAAATACGTCGTATAAAATATAAAATAATAATATCTGTTGTTCGACTCCATATATTCGACTGCTCTTAAAAATTACACAGATTGTACGCGTGTATATTAATTGTAATATTAATAAATAAATAAATAAATAATTAAAGTGATTTAAACATCGGTTTTTTTTTGTGTGTTTTAAATTATAAATTAAATTTTTCAAGGGCGTTTTTGTAAGTTTTTACGGCATTTTTGTGTTTTTGTAGGTCATAAATATATTATTTTTTTTATAGGCATTTTTATAGGTTTATTAGGGCATCACCATCCGGTGACTAATTATTATTACTGTTGTTGTCGTTGTTCTTTTTTTTTTTATTATTTATGAAATTGTGCGTTGCAATTAATTTCAACAATTAAATACAATTTACAAATAAGTTAACGGTAATGAAAAGACAAAATAAATAGGACATTAAAATGTATAGTGCAACAATAAAAGATTAAATAACAAATCCAGCTTACACCAGAATATAAGAAATAATTTTAACAATAGCACATTCTCTTTTACAATTGAGGATAGAAGAGAGGTCAAGAGATATGTTTACTGATTTTAAAAAGGAAAACAAAATGAGACTTTTATCAGATAGAGTAGAACAATGAAATAGAATACGAGGAAGATCACAAATACATTCATTGGGATGAAGTGTGCAAGGAAAAGAATTATTTAGAGACTGCAGTTTATATGAGTTGTTGTCGTTATAGTGTTATTATTGTTGTCGTTGGATTGGACCAGACGCCGAAAGTGTACGTATATGGCCGCAAAATATAACTTTTGATTTTACAAAATATTTATTAATAAATAATACTACTGTTTATATTGCACTGACTTTTGCGAGAGAAAGAAAAAATACGATACGAACATAAGCGTAGTCGGCGGGTTGGGGGCGATGGAACTTGAAGTAGCCGCTAATCTCCCCCGAAATATAAGTTCGACAACGTCGGAACAAAGATCTGGTATAGACCAGAGGTTCTCAAATTTTTTTGTCCTGTAGACCCATTACAGATTTTTTTCTGTTTTTCGTAGACCCCTTGGTATTGAATTTTCGTAAATTCATCAACGTGTTTTGAAAGCTGACACAGAGCTATATCCACTTGAATAGGGTCTACTGAAAAGTGAAAAATTTTAAAATAAAAAAAAAATGTTAAGTTTGTTTTTATTCATACCGTCGTCTCATTAGTCTTTAGTCGTTATCGACTTGCGATAACGACAATATTTATTATTCACGTTGTCTCGTGGACCCCTATTTACATCTCATGCAGCCCCAATTTTTTTTTCATTGACATAGACCCCTATGTCGTCAGAATCGACCCTTCGGGGGTCGATATAGACCACTTTGGGAACCTCTGGTATAGACTTTATAATGTACTAGTGTACGTTAATGTACTGCATAAATGACAATAATAATATTAATTTAATTAATAACGGCAACAGTCGGTGGAAAAAATGTGGTCAAGAAACAAATCTTATTGAAATCACTTATAGCGAAATAAATACGCGTAAGTCGCGATTAAATGAATCTGACGTGCGACGGGGACCGTTTGAAACAGAAAACTGGCTGGTAAAATTGTTCGCCGAACCCGACCGAAAACTCTGCGAGCACGCCTATCTAAATGCGTAATCGTGATCGACAAGACCGTAGCCAGCAAAAAAAAAATTTTTGGAGGGAGGGGCTGAGAGTATAAAATATATGAAATAATAAACAAATAATAGAATATAAATCATTAAATTTTATTCTTAAAGAAAAATTTCGTAGGGGTCTGAAACCTGAAACCCCTCCCCCTGGCTACCTCCTTAGTGATCGACCTCTGCGTTCGTCAAAGGCGTCGCGTACTCCAATCGTCGTTTGAAACGCATATTAAATAAGAACGGTCTTATATTCAAGCACCTATACATATATTTTGAGAAGTCTTCAAAATCATGAACAGCAACAAAATCTGGAACAATAAAACCTGTGATCTGTCCGAGTGGGTCATTCACATAACTGGGGACTTCATTCCCTAGAAAAAGACCTTTAAATACGCGTGCATTTATTTCCAAAAAGAAAATCATTAAATATGCCCTTGAAATACGTACGATAACTACATGATATCACTACGTATCGCACGTTCTTTCAGGTGAACATGTGTTTACCAATTTTAAAGATAAATACTAATCTTTTTGAATCAGTATTTAATTAAGTGAAATACGCTCTTAAAAATCAAATATAACAAAACATGAACTAACGCGTGAAAAAGAGCTACACGTGCAAAATACGCGAGGAAAAAAAATGTCTACAATAAGCTGCCGGTATTATGAAACAAGTGTCTACACAATTCCCTAGCTCTATAATCATAACGAATCGGAGGATACTTTTGATTTAAGCTCGCGCTAATGTCGGTCGTTGAAATCTTATTGTTCAACGCTCTGACATTCAATAAGGTTTCGCTTGTTCAAGATTTCGACGTTCGAGACTCTGCTCGTTCCAAGATTTTGCCATTATTTTATATTAAAGATTTTTGACGTTCGAGGTGCTAAAAAGGGCGTCCTGTGTTTTCATATAGATTAATTGTACACCGTCGTCAAGTGCGATATTTTTCACGCACACTATAGCTATAGGACTCAACTCTCCCCTCCGTTCTGATTCAAAGACTTGGCCTACGAGTAGGAACGAGATTTTTCACATTTATATATATACGACCTGAATTATTATTATTATCGTGACGGCGGCGCCACGACGCGGACAAATAGCCACGCCCGAACAGAAGGGTGATGTACGTATATAACCACCTGCACTGTGCAACGCTATTTATATTTTATGTCTGCCGAAACGCGTCGTCTCCCGTTCGCCCAGATTATATTTATTCCGGCGATTAATAACGAACAATACGGTATAAAAAAAAAATCCCCATAAATCTCTAATATTCGTATATAATATATATATATATATATATATATAAAGGTGTAAAGTGTATAATTCATACCGCCACCGCCAAACACCGGCCCGGGGGAAACGTTCGAATAAAATACAAATAATTTTTACTTTTTTTACCACTTCGCTTTATGTGTATATATTACAGAGAAGGTATTCAAACTGTGCGTCGCGGCTCCCAGGGAGGTCGTGTGAGTTGGTCAAAGGAGCCGTGTGGCATAGAACGGGAAAACAATATAACATTGCCACGATAGCGATACTGCGGAAGCGATAATGAAATTTTATTCGATTTCATCGATTTATTTCATACGAAATATAAAAAATTTCAGTTCAGTTTTTTTGTTTCATTATTTAATAATATTACGTGTTTTGTGTACGACAAATAAATAAATATTTACATACATATATAGACATTACCTTTTTCTGTCAAGCATTCATAAATTTGGGAGCCGTCAAAATATTGCGAACACACAAAGGAACCGTGGAATGAAAAAGTTTGAATGCCACCGGTATATAATATTATTATTAATTATTACGCGCACCGCTGAATACCGATCGAACCGAGTTGAAAAATATTCTTTTAAAACGTGACATTATCGGTGATGTAGCCAAACACGAGCCGAACACTAAATGTCTTATCGCGATTTGCAGAAGTGCTAAAAAAATTTGCAAACTCGACGTATAATAACAATAATTTATGTTGATCTAAGAATGAATGCAATAAAAAAAAATACCTATTTAATTGTTTTGCCATAAACTCGGAACGTTTAAAACGTCTGTTCCTGAATATTTATTATTGTTCGCGTCTAAATCGACGTGAACAATAATATCCCCCAAATTACGTTCTGCGTATAAATTACTCTACAAATAGTACGTAGTAAATAATACGTAGTTCGTCATCGTATATATTTATATACTATATTATGTAAATTTCTATTTACTATCGTTTTACTTAACTATTTCACTTCATTATTGTTATCGTTAATGTATGACTGTAATATTTGTCACGCACTAGTTCCGTATGATATTGGGTGAACATACGTCCTGCAGGTTTTCAACTTGGTGTCACGTTTTTTCCATTTTGGAAGGATAATCACATCTCCAGGAACAACAAGTTGCGGCTGCTTAAGGCACTTTCCTTCTCAGTGATGCTATATGGATTTTAAACCTGGACACTCAAAGTGGATGATGTAAAACACGAAAACGCCTTTGAGATGTCGGCTTATAAATGGATGCTGAGAATACCTTGGATGGAAAAGAGGACCAACTTCTCAATTCTCGCCATGCTAAATGTGGAAATAAGACTGACAATGGTGTGTAAGCGGAGGATCCTAAGGTTCTTTGGCCATATCATAAGAAGGGATGAATCGAGCTTGGAGAAGCTGATGATCGAACTATCAAAGTAAAAATAGAAGGGAAATGGGGCCGTGAAAGAATACCAGTGCGTGGGATAAACCAGATCAATACCATCTCTGGCTATCCCCTGGAAGAGGCCATTCGATCGGCAGGAAACCGAGAGCTTTGGAAAGAGATTGTTACCAACGTCAATTGAGGGGTCACCAAACTTCCTGTTTTGGAGGATGGACTTAAGAAAAAGTCAAGTTTTTTCAACCGGAGTTAATAATAATTAGTAAACAATTTAATCCTGTTTTTCCATGGCTATCTTGTTTTAATCCTTTTTTAAGCGAAAATTTTTTAGGCGTGCATTATATAGGGAGATAATCCGTAAATAACGAGCGAGCGAACGAAATTCAGTATAAAAAAAAATTTTAACGAGAGCGCTCTAGTAGATATCGGATCAACTAGTTACAATTCTAATTTTTTTTTTTTTTTTTAATGTGTGTCTGTATTGTAATACGTGTTAACACGTGTGTTAATATCATTAAAATTGCTGTTTTTTCACCTTAATACTGCAACTGTGGTAACATGATTATAACATAATTATTTTATGGAGCGCTATTTGAAATTGGTCAACCAAAAACAACCGGCGCGTAGCAATGTATGCTATATGTTAGTATATTAATGTTATAATAAATAATAAATTAATATAGTAATAGAAGATATTATTAAATTTATTCATAGATTACTTCCTTTTACTCACGATGGTTCGAAATTATTACAAGAAAATTTACATAAACTTCCGATGATATTAGCTAGATATAAATATTAATATTGTAATATCAATATTATTAAAATATTAATATCAAAATCTTAAATTTAGCATATCTTAAATTACACAGTTTCTATAACATCGAGTTAAATAATACGCCATTTTAAAGTTTCACTTCTGCCGAGTGTCCACTGGCACCCAGTTTTTTTTACTATTTTATTGTCGATAAAAAGATTATTTGATAAAACGCCGTCTTTAATTATTCTACTTTAGATATTTTAATCGGTGAAATATGACCGTTTAAAAAAATCCATGTTACAATACACAGTGCTATATTGACGCAGTATTATATATTTTTGTTGTGATATGCTGCATGACATAATATTGGCTGGGTAGCAAGTACACGCAGACAGGTTTGATTAAATAATACTCGGATCGACAATCGTTTTATCGGTAGGTAACATGAAAATTATCTCCATATTTTGGTGGCGCGACTTTTGGAAAAAAGTTTTTACTCGCAAACGGTGTTGACTATATTACTTCATGCCCGGTACTACAAATGCGGCAGTTGAAAGAACTTTTTTCCAACATAAATATATTATATAGGCAGATGAAAAAAAAATCGTTTATTTATAGACACTATACATGTAAAAGCAATAATTATTGTGAAAAATCATTTCAAAGACTATTCTTATAGTAATGAATTTTATGATTTTCTTATAAAATAAAATAAATAATAAACATTTAATTAATTCGTCACGAAAATACGATTTTGCAAATAAGAATTACCCTCCATCGACATTGAAATAAAACTATAAACAAAATAAAAATATGTGTATAATTTTTTTTTTAATACTCGTATTATAAGTAATTTTCTTTTCAAAGAAGTAAATATGATAAAAATTTCCTTATAATACGTATAATATATTTTTCTTGTTTTAGAGTTCATATTTTTTTCTTTTACTCATTACAAAAAGTGTGTGTTTATATATATATATATATATATATAGCTATATTTATAATATATATATACGTTTTACTTTCTCAAAGGCTAATATTTGTAATTTATTTCAAACATATTTCTACATTCTACGGTACGTTAAATGGATTTATTTTCTGGTATTTAACAACAAGTCGTATGTTTTTCGTTATTTATTAGAATAAAATAAACGCACACAAATTAAAAGTAATTTTATATTATGTATAAATTATTATTATTATTTTATAAATGTATTAATGAGAACAATGCCCTAGAAAACTAACTTTCAACGAGTTATTTAAAAATCAAACAATTGGAGGAGTTCGGTTAAAGTGTTACCGAGTAGGTACCTATATATATATATATATATATATGATATAATATATAAGCTGATTAACAGAACGCCTGCGTGTAGCCCTAGAACCCGTTTAACTGTATGAAACTGAAACCAAATCGAGGGTATGAACGTTTTTGAACAATTTATTTCTACCCTAAATACACTTAAGCTGGATTTACGCAGACATCGTCCCTACTCATTACTGGACCTTTCGGTATTAGCATATCATAGATTTAGTATACCTACCGTATAATATATATATAATATATATACTGTTTTTCAACCGTCTAAAAGCTATATTCACAGCTGATGATTACAACGTTCATATACGTATTGTAACCCATGACGTTAAAGTAATAATTTGAATTGTATATGAAAGTGTTCATCTTCAATCGACTAAATATCATTCTAAATTTATCTAAAACGATGATTTTTGGTAAATTCACTACAAAATATTATCGGGCTGTATAGAAAATATTCGTACAGTCTATATGCGTCTGACTCGTATTCATGTAAGTTATTATTATGTATAATTGCAGAAATAAATAATATAAGCTCGATGTTTCTAAACGAAAATATTTAACTAATAAGCTATACGCGGTTTTTTTTTTTAATAAAAGTTTTAATCGAGTCATTTTCTCAATTAATTCTCATGATATTATACGGTAAAAAGTTACATATTATAACACTTAATATTTTTATCAACAACTGAAATTTCACATAAAACTTTCGTAAAAATATTTTACATCACAATATTGAATTAAATATACATATAATTTTTGTATCCATTCTTCATTATAGAGCGTACAAAGGAGAATAATATTCTCAACGAACAATGGCGTATTTAAGAGAAGGTAACCGGTAAAGGCATTCCCTCGCTTCACGAGTACTTTTTTTTACACTGTATATAATATAATATGTAAACTGTTTTAGTAAGTTTTAATAAGTTTTTAGCCGTGACAGCAATAATCAGATATCTGCAGTTATATGATATTTTGGTTTTCGATAACAGTTTTATTACAATATTCGAAGTGAGGAATATTTTTGATGGCACGCCTTTCACCGTAATAGCTTTATTGTCAACTTTTATCTGACGACAAAGTAACAGCCGCGTGTTTTTTAAAAAATAAAAATATATCTCGAAGCATTTTCGCTTCTCTGTCAAGCGACATTTTTCAACATAAAAAAAAAAATGCTGCGAGATTCTCCGGAAAAAGGTGCTTATACTAATAATGTTAAATAGACGCAATTTATTCATTTCTGCGTCGCGTGACTTTGCTCTCTTACCAGTAAGATAAACGGATAGATAAATAAGTACATAATATCACCGTTTTCTATAAATATTATTAAAAGCTAAAAATGTCTATAAAACTACAAATAATATTTTTTTCTTCGGTCTACGATTAGTTTCTTTTTTTTTGCCTAAAATTTGTACTCATGCTACTGTTGACGATTCGCCATAAAAAAAACCGACCACAGTAAATGATTTAAAATATATATCGTTCGTCCTTTTTTCAGATTTTGGTTTTCACCTATATACAGCAAATCATATGGACAATAATCAATATCTTTCCCGTTCGTATCACGCAATATTCGTTATATCCAAAATTAATTATTTTTCCAACATGAATTATCAAATATAACATGACGGCGATGAGAGGAAGGCTGGAGTGTATAAACACAACTGAAATCATGGAAAGATCCCACAAATTTTTTCTAAAATTTTTAGTTCTCTAAAGTACATTAAACAATTTTGTATACATAGAATAAAATATTCAATAAACTCTTAATTTTATTACGATTTTTAAAATTTTAGATTCTGAGCGGAGCGATGAATCTTTGTTTTTACAATGATGTTTATTTTTTTTAATTTTAATTTTAATTTTATTTTTCCATCCTGTGTACAGATTTTCGACCAGAAGGAGTGCTCCGATTTTCTTCGGTCACAGTTTGTTTCCGGCAGCAATTCGCATCTAGTTGGTACTTTAGAGAGATCATTTTTCGATTTTCTCAAAAGCACCTAAAAATACAACTCAAAAACGCTAAAAAGGCAATTTCGTCGTAATCGATTGTTATTTATTTCTTCGTAATTTTCAAACTAATAGTCATAGAAACCTGAAATTTTCACCAAATATGTAACTTTAGACTATAGTAAGCTCCGCTTAAAATCGTTTTATCGAATGCAATGACTTATCATTGCTTTCAAATTTAAAATAAAAACAAAACTCTAAAATCTTTATCCAAGTAATTCACTTAAGCGATATCCACAACACCCCGCGGCCCTTTTTTTTCTATCCGATAACGACTAAAAATAAATAAAAAATAATTTTACCGCATTCCACAATGCCCAGCGAATGATCTAATTATCAAACTATGCCGTCACAATACCAACCTAGACATTTGAAAATATTTAGATAATGTGAAAGCAAAATATTTTTCTTTGTAAAGAAAACCATTTAAAGTTTATTTTCTATGGAAAGAAGATTTTATTGATAGTGAAAATAATTTAAAATATTACGCTGTTACCGGAAAATTAATTTGAAATTTTATTGAAATATTCGTGTGGCCATTATAATGATATTTATTTAATAGAATTATGACAGGAACCGTGAGTTTCATAGAGTCTAGTAATGCCTTTACTATTATAATAGTATAGAAGGAAACGTTAAAACTCAAAATATACACAAAATTTAAATTATTATTTTTAAGGCTCGGACAAAGTTTCTAATCCAATTACAGTTCATTCGTACTATATTACTGCTGGTAAGCTCGTGAAAATGAACGTGTTAAAGTTTCATTGTCCTAATTGAATTTATAAGTTATGGAGCATCACTTTCAGTATTCCAAACGAATATTTTATTCGTTATATTATAAAAACCGATTTCAGTATTAATTTAATCAGTGTGTCAAATTTCCTTTTAAGCCTATATATAAGATATTTAATATATAAGAATATGGATTATGAATTTTTTATGTAAATTGTACTAACAAATAATTATTACAACTTTATATTATTGAACTATCAAATTTTTTTTTTTTTTGCAAAATAATGTAATGTGTAAAAAAAATGTACGTAAAACATGATTAAACGAATTTATAATACATTAATCGTCATGTATCATATAACCAGTGTTTGGAAAGAACGACGTTCATGAACGCACGTTCACGTTCATATTTTGTGAACGGCACGTGAACGTCGCTCATTTCTTTCAAACAGAACGTGAACGACGTTCAAAATTTTAATTTTCAGGCCACTGAAATTTATTTAGATAACTATTTAATGTAATAAATATATACAATATACATATTTTATTATATAATAAAATTTCCTAAAATTATTCCTATTATACGTATTTTTAAAATCAAACTAATTATGAGTATGGATTTTATACCAACCACCACGGCTAAAATACACCATAAAACATGCACTTTAGGTGTTTATTGTTGAAATGTGCAATAATATGCATTTTATTCAAAATATGCAAAATAAAATAACCACCATTTGCTTCATCATGACGTGATTCGTGGACATTTCGAACAAAAGCAGTAATAAGAATTTGCAAAAAAAAAAAACATGCCAATGCATATAAATCCTAGCCTTAGTCATAAATAAAACTAAACGTAGGTAACCGATTAAATTAGCGTTCATGAAAAAAGTCGGACGTTTACGGTTTTGGTCGTATGATATAAATAATAAACGAATGACGGAAAAACTATATTAATTAAGTACTTGAATACCACCGTAGGTCGTACGGCGGTAAGTAAGATTAATTATTAACTATTATTTTATATTGGAAAACCACAGTTTTAAAAAGATTAATGACTTTTCGTATATAAATCGAGTTGCGACCGAGGTGTTTATAGGTCGTCTCTCGCGCGCAACTCATCGCGATACCCACCACAGCAGTTCATGGCTACATGAGTACATGGAGTTTATTTTAACGCGCGTTCGAACACATTTTACACGATTCTAAATGAAAAACTCAATGAAAAACTGATATTTCATATCGGTAATAATCAGTACGGGAGATTTTATGATGACAGAGACTTTTCTGTATTTCTATTCTAATAGTCAACTTACGATTATAATTTTAGTTAATCTATTGGTTTTACAAAGCTATGTTCTTTTTTCGTCTGTACCCAAACATTCTACCAAAAAAGAGTGCTCCAATCTTTATATAGTCACAGTTTGTTGCCGGTAGCAAATTTCGTCTAGCCGGTACTTTAGACAGGTCATTTTTCGATTTTCTCAAAATCGTCTAAAAATATTATTTATATTATTATTACTATTATTAATATTAATATTTGTTAATTATTTGTTTTGTAAAATTCATAGCGCATTGTACGCTTGCACAAATAATTATATCAATGAAACTCGTATTTTGTTAAAAGTATAAATGTAAGTGTATGAAGTATAAAAAAAAAGTATTAAAACGTATATTTTAAAGACCTACATATTTAAATTCTACGTGACAGTACGTACCTACCTGTCACGTTTGATAACATAGGAATAACGTTGCAATCATTTTATCATATACCATTATTTAACGCAATCTAAATATTTCGGTATCGAACAGCCTTTCGACAAACTCACCAGATCCACCGTATAATTGAATTTTGGAAGGCAGTGTAATATAATTTCGGCATTTTCATACACCAAGTATATAATAATAATAATAATAATAGTAATCCAGTAGGTAGTATAAAGCAACAATAGTAATTCGTGACGACGATAAGCTCTTCGGGCGAACGCGATTGTTTTTTACACCGCGGAATAATACAACAACTTACGTCGTACGTATATAACCCACAGAGTTTGCAGAAGTTGCGTTTGCACCGCCAACGAGATTGAACGCACTATAATATACTGAACGTATAACTATGCCGTTGTGTCGGTATAACATATAATATATATATATTGTACACGTATATATACACACAGTAAAAGGGCCTCGGCTCGAACAGGGATACGCGGTGGAAAGAGCTGGAGACCCAGTGTCCCGGCTGGTTATTATTCACGATATGTTATCTGCGAAGGGACTGTGGTGTGCGTATATATATATATATAATACCGTAGACGACTACGACGATGACTGGTACAGCGGTGAGAGAATTACAGAGAAGGAGTGCGTGTACGTTCGGTTGTACGACGTGCGGCACGGGAGGAGATGGTGGAGGGTACCGTTGTTAGGTGCCCCTAAGGGATTTCGGAGAGAAACTGGACAGCGCGGAGGAAGAGAGGGCTGGAGAAGAGCTGATGTCCGAGGAGATCCTTGAGAAGGGTAGTTTGACCGGGCGAGGACCGCCGCCGCCGCCGCCGCCGCCGTCTTACATGCATATGGACAAGGCGAACGGACACAACAATGGGATGATGACGGCGGCGGCGGCGACGGCGGAGAGGGACGTGGTCGAATGGAAAGGGAAGTGAAATGCAAATTACAACGACGCACGCGGTCGAGGTGGCACGGAGTATACACGCACACTAAGCCCCAACAGTATAGATCCCTTCCGACTCCTTCGACGACGGCCACCACCGGCACCGCCTCCGCCACCGCCCGACCCGCCGCGGTCCGACCGCCGTCTTTCGTATTGATTTATGTGTATATATACGCGTATATAGTCGTAGTCGTGAGGTACACGCACACACACACACGCGCGCATTCGGACAACGAAGATGCCTCCGAGGAGATAATTATTATTGTTCGTCTGTGCGTGTGTGTGTGTGTGTGTATGCGCGTGTCCTTCCGCGGCGCGGTGTCGGTCGCGTAGTCCGTCGTCCCTCCCCGCCGCCGCCGCCGCCGCCGCACTCGGTCCCTTATCCTGCCGTGTATAGTGGTGGAGGCGTCGTCCTTCAAAGTTTTCGAGAAACAAAACCGGCAAACTCGCCTCCGCCGCAAGTGTACAATATTATACACGTATATATAATATTATATCGTATATATATTATACACTATAAATCGGTCGTCTTGTGTCCTCGCATCACAAGTCGCGACCAAACAGTTTGTGCGGATAAGATAGTAGTGTATAATATACGTCTATACCCTCTCCGTCATAAATATACTACGCGTATTATATTATATAGGTATTATATAGGACGTACTGCAGGCGTACCGCAGTATTATACGTGACTATACACGCTACGCGGTGGTAAGAGGCGAACTAAACGAGTCTAAATCGTCCAAACCTATATAATATGTACGTATACATATACTCGTATTTGGTGGTGGGACTAGGGACAGTCGCCTCTATTATCCTTCGGCCCCTGCAAAAAAGAATTGTTTTTTTTTTAGTATTTTAAAAAATAATACACACAGTCCCGTACACTTTAATTTCGTTAATTTTTTCTTTTTTTTTTTTAAGTCTTCGCTATACAAAATAGTTGTAGAAATACGACGTTACCGAATACCGCGCTTCCATATAAAACAAAACAAAAAATCGAAAAAATTATTATTAAAACGGATTCGGTAGAAGAATACTAACGGTAAACACATCTTTATTCCTTACTCACGGTAGTACTGCAGGGGTGGAGAAACTACGGCTCGCGTCTTATCGCGCAAGACGCAAAAACATATATAATATAATTATATATACATATATTAATATATATATTAGTAAATAAATAGCTTAAAATAAAAATATATATATATATATCAGGGATGGGCGACTCAAAGCTACTAGAGGGCCAATTTTTAGAAAATTAAAATCTAGCGGGCCAGAGCATAGAAAGCAAAAAAAAGATCATTCAAAATATATATTTTAATTATTTCAATTAAATGCCTAACATTTTATTAAGCAATTTGAAAATGTAGAACGGGCCAGTGAAAAATGGTACGCGAGCCGCCAGTTGCCCATTCCTGACATATATTATAAGATAGCTAGCCGCGAGGTGTTGTGGATGTCGCATAAGTGAATATTGTACTTTGATAAAGAGTTTAGAGTTCTGGTATTACTATAAATTTGAAAACAACGCGATAAGTCACTGCATTCGATAAAACGATTCTGAACCGTGCCGTGTAATATTATTTATTGTTATTAATAATATATTGTGTACATAACACATAACCTTACGGTACATCATTTCAATATGCTTAAAATAAATTCTAGCCTTGGTAAGTGAAAGTGTTCAAAAATTGTTTTCGTTAATACAGTTTAATAAAAGTTATATAAGTTATAGTGAGTTAATGTAAGTTACACATATTTGGTAAAAATTTTAAGACTCTGGTGGGACCATTAATTTTGAAAAAAATACGTAATTTTCCACAAAAAATAAAATACACTTGTGGAAAAACTTGAAATGTTTATAAAAAATAATCGTGACTAACGATTTTCAAGATTTTTTTTTTAAAATGTGTAGTTGAAGTAAAGTATATGTCTGACATTGTATTAAATTTTTAAGCATTAAAACAAAACAAAATTATCTCGTTTATGAATAAAACACCTCAAGACCTCTGACTGCTATAAACATTCCAACATTGAAAGAAATCATTTTTTTTTCCTAATATAATATAAAGTTACATAGGTATATGATGAGTATTTCAAGTTTCTATAACCATTAGTTTCAAAATTACGAAGAAATAACTTTCTAATCGATTTCGACGAAATCGCTTTTTTATCGTTTTTATGTAATTTTTCGGGAGTTTTTGAGCTTTTTTTTGGCGTTTTTGAGAAAAACGAAAAATGACCTCTCTAAAATACCACCAACTAGATGCAATTTGGGTTCAAACAAAAATAAAACACATCGTCGTAAAACCAATACATCCCACGCTCCGCTGATAATCTAAAAAAAAGTCTTACTCGTACACTATATGCAGAGTACTCGCGGATACGATCGACTGCCAGTACACGGTTCACATTCAACAACAAAGTTAAAATCTACTGAAATCGATCGATTTTTTAATCTTTAAATGATTTTGTTTTTTCAATTAAGTTTTTCACTATATCGGATTAATAAAATAGTATATACATTATTCTACGATGAAGCAAATAACAATGTGTGTCTACATTGTAATTTTTATCTTATGCATTTCATTGTACACGGTGAATATGATTTTAATTCATTTCGAAAACTAATAAAGCCGGAAACATAATACTAAAATAAAAAAATATATATAATCATCATTCGTTAGGAATTAAACGCCAATATTATTCTATACACAAAATATTACAGATAAAATGTTTTATTCACATAATTTTAAAAATAATTTAAGAATTTGTACATTAAATTTGTTTATTTACTACAGGTTTCGACCAAAAGTCGTCATTAAATATAAGGTGGAAAACAAAATATAACAGTCCTATATTATATTGTTGAATAAAAAAAAAATATATATATATATATATATTTAAATAAATATATGTGAAATATGTTGATGTATATAAACATATATATATTCTTTTTTTTTTTAATACGTTATGATAACGTATAAAATATACGTTTAAACGTGTCATATAAAATGTATGTCACGTTTTCAACTCTCCGAAGCGTGAGAAAAAATACTTTTAATCAGTAGTGTTTATCTCTTTATATACAATATAACCTATATAATTTATATATACACACACATACACACACACACACACACACACACACGTCTCGTATTATAATAGTTTATAACTTGCAAACAGCTAAAAAAGAAAACCCATTTTAAATTTTAATTCCGTCTAATATTAAATCATTATTGATTCATTTATTGTTATAAATTACTATTCAATACTATATATATATAATTACGCTTAAAATATGCAACAATTATAAAACAAAATACCTCAAAATAAAAAAGTATAACTTCGTTAAAAACTATTAATTCATAATTATAAAATATTTAAGTATAAACATTAATATAAATAATACATGTAATAATATTTTTCTCGATTTCTCGATTTAAATTACAACAATTTAAAATAATTATGAAAATATTCGCGTTATAAATTAGAAATAATATACGTAATGACATGAAATAGGATACAACACAAAAAGAAGAAGCTTCTCAGTGAAAAAAGTTACGTCAATACGTGTACATCTCCAATAATTTAAATCGATATTTTTCCATTTGTAATAAAAACAATTTACCTACATATTTTCTAATATATTTAGTAATTAATCATTTTAACACATTTAAAATCAATGGAAAAGTTTTTTTTTATCTATACATTTTAATTACTTTTGAAAACGAGTATTTATTAAAATTAGCGTTTTAATGACTTTTGAAAATGAATATTTGTATTTAAATGCCTATTATAAACATTAGTTATAACTTAATACAAACATAGCATTTATTTATAAATAAATGTATTAAAATTATTTAAATTTATTTATAAATACGTTATCAAAAACAAAAAATAAAAACCTTTAACACGTACTACTATAAAATATTGTCCTTAACATTCATTATTTTTAGAAGTATATAATATAATAAAGTTCAAAGTATGTTGAAGATATTAATGAATTCGTGAAATTGAAATATCAAAAAAATTAACACTTTTTCACTGAATGGGCACATTCAAATTCTTAGAATAATGAATGATTAAAAATTATAACGAGTATTTAATTGACTTGAGTGACTCGATCCAAGGACGAAAGTGGGTTTGGTTATCTCAAGAGTTCTAATATAATTGTCGAATTAAATTATAACAATTATTGAATTATATCGAACCCAAATTGTAATTATCGAAATATTATTATTGTTATACTATAAAAAAATTATTGAAATATAAGATTGTACGGCTAATGTACATATGTAATTCACTATCCGATAATAATTTACGTATTTACAAATACATAAACGTTTTGTACACACTCGCGCTAAATTCTCATTTTAATTCGTTTTTACACAAAAATAATTTATCCCTCAACGTTCCAATTTTCAATCGTAGGAACACGCCCAAAACGATGGTCATTAAGTTATTTTTAATCTGTTGAGAATGGACAGTGTAATAATCGAAATTCAAGTTATGTTTTCATGCCTTCCATCTGTTCCACGGTGACCGTGAGTCGTAACAATACTCGTACCTATATTATTATTTTCCGTCTGGTATGTCTTATAATGTCCTGCAACAGCGTACCAATCCAATAAATACCAATTGATAATAAATGCTAATGGACATTTGCTTTCAAATCTAAAACAGACTACCATCGAGGCAAGCCTGTTAGTGAAACGTATATAGCTAACCGTTGGGTATACATGCAAATCAACCCGCGGCGCACGACTGTACCAGAATTGTCCATTTCAAACGCCGTGTGTATGTCGATCGGCCATGGACAGGATAATATCAAATTACTTATTCAATTTTTGCGTTAAAATGAGATGAAATGATTTATACCTTTTTCTTTGTGATGAATCAAACGGAATATTTCATCGAGTGAGCCGGTATAATTTTTTTTTTTTAGCCCACTAACATTGTTTCAAGGTTTCAATCCTCGATTGAACGATACAACATATTTTTAATATATTAAATAATATATATTATAAATATATAATATACAAACTTCTAGCAAAATGGTAAAAAGTATGAATTCAGAATCGTTGAAAACCGACATTCATAATAATATTTTGCGCACTAATATAATTGTCTCCCTCCTACATCTGCAGTATGTCCATTATGTATAATGTAAATATATATTTTTTTTTTTGTGAAAGAGGGCGGATACCTTCTTAATATATATTATTATATTAGTATTTAATATTATATATATTAACGATTCGCACTTTCAAACATTTCTTTAAATCCTCGCCAGGTCGATAAATTACGAGAAAAGAGAAGTCAATATCAAAATTTGTAACGTACGAAACAGTTATATATTATGAATATAATAATCATTAAATACCTCCCCTACAGTGATTAATTAGATGAAAATTTTCTGATTAAATTATATCATTTATTACAATTCAAAAGTACCTAGGTATATCGTTTATGAATTATTTTTAAAAAACCTAAAATTATTATTACTTTGAGCCCACATGTTAACCCGAATTTTAAATACACCTAAAAACACTTTTATATAACACATGTATAACTCGAATAATCTGGAATGAGTAGAACCCGAATTAACCACAACCCGAAAGAAATATTGATTTTCGTCCGAATAAATTTTAATTAAAAAATAACGTGACTCCTGCTTATTTTTAATTATACATTTGACACGTTGCTCAACAATTTTCTGCTATAAATACCCACAATATACCACATTAAATCATATCCAGTTTAAAGTCTTTCTTCATCACCATAGATCTCCAACACTTGTTTACATCTCGCCTCAGAAAACCAATTTCTCAATAAGAACTCACCATTATCTAGAACTATATCTCCTTGTAACCATCATCCTAATTTAGATCTCTTCTCGAACTCCTTAAATAAAATCATTAATTCCTACTTTAAATACCAATGTTTTACACCATATACTTCTCAATCTTTCTCCTTATGTTTATTATTGCATTTAACTCCATTAGAATTAATAAATACTTATTATATTTATTTTTCTCTAGTTAACATTATCGAAAAGTACACTTTTTTTTTTTTTTGCTTTATTTAGTATTATTTTACCTGTCAATTGGGCTACCGCCCGTTTTATTTTCTAAACGAAATAAATATTATTATAATTATTATTATTACTCTCTATTCTTTTTCCAAGATAAAAACTTAACTAAATACACAAAGATATTTATTGATCTCAACTATATCACCACGTTTTTAATTAATATTTGAAAATATGTTAATTATTTATTAGTCGTTACAATATTATAATATAGAAGTCGTATTTATGTTATTATTTGGTTTTCAATTTTTTTTTTTTTTTAATAATAAAAGTATACCATATATATTGTAACTATATGAGCTAAACAAATTTCCAATTGTATAATAACAACCACAATTTTGTTTCTTTATTCTTCTTACGTAACTCGTATCGATCCGAATAATAAAGATTTGAAAACCCATATAAATTTTTAGTGTTAAATGTTTTAATTATGACTTCAGAAAACCTGAAACACGAAACACTAATGAAAAATTTACAGTATGCATAATTTTGGTTTTACTTTTATTTTAAATTACTTATTGTAATTTATGGTCAATAACTAAAGAAAAAGTTAATTAAACATCGTTCTAATCCACATATACTCATCGTAAATGAGTATCCATACCTATATTAAATGAGATCGTGTTTGGAGATTTATTTTATTTCGCATCTATCTATAAGCTAAGAGAATAATAACTTATAAGTTAGGAAATTAAGGTACAATATATTATATTTCACAAGGAGATATTTATTTAGACCTATAATAGTTTTATACTCGTATCATTTCTTCAATAAAATTACCCAATTAATACTATTACTATTATTTTGACTTTATTAGTTAAAAATAACAACAATACACAATTATTAATATATTATATAAATGTGCTCTCCACAGAGACAAAAAAGCATTCCTTTATATTGTACAAATTATTTTGTTCAAATAGTTTTGGTGAATTTTATTAATTTTAATATTATTTTCCCGGAGTACACAGTTAAATAAAATAAAATGTAATTTTTTTTTCATTTCGCCTAAAATTTGAACTTTGAACATTTTAAAAATTTTTAACTATACATAATATAATATATCTAAAAAAATTTTAACGTTTCAATATCACTTGAATTGATCTTGTATTAAATTTTCAGATTTCAATTCTTAAACTTTCAAATCAATTATTACTTAAATATTTTAAATTTAAAAAAAAATTTTAAATCGCATGCGTCGACAATTTTAACAGGTTTTTTTTGTCATTTTCGGTCATTTTTTTCTCTTTCCCTGGCGAAAATTACCGAGGAAATCGAAAAACGTGTCTATTATAGAGTACCGTTTATTAATAATTACTTATAGATACCTACCTACTTACTAAACGAAAATGGAAACGCTTGAATATCGTATTGAAACACTAATTTTGACTTCCTGAATCTAAAATTAGACACGAGAATAATTGAGGTGAGATCTCACCCCTACCTAAATTTCGCTTACAAATGTGTAACGCGATTAATGTTTATAAAATACAGTTAAATAATTATTATAATAGACATAGTTTCGTCTACGTCTGCCCCCAATAAATACGATTGTCGAAATAATATTATATTTTGTTTGAAAAATAACAGTCCGCGCCATCTACTAACGGACATGAAACTTCTTTATCGGTTACAATTCCACGCAGTGGCGGCGCCAGAACCTTTAGAGGAGGTAGGCCAGCCGGCCAGGTTGAAGCCAACCAATTTTAAAGGGAGGCCAATATTTTTACTCACAACCAAATTATGGGGACCTACCTATGCCCCATACCCCAAAAATTAGATCCAATATCATAAACAAACCATAAATTGTTGTATTGTATTACATAACTATACTTCAACACTTTTCGATACGTTTAAACCTCTGTTAACTTATATTACAATTGAAATAGGTACCTGTACATTATGTTACAACTTTTTAATATTTTCAAGATAATTTTTAATGACGGATTAGGATTAACTGAAAACCCATACAAATTATAGTCTTTACATAATTTACATACATTTTAGGGGGAGGGGGCCAAGAATTTTTGGGGTGGGCCCGGGCCCACCCCTGGCGCCGCCACAGATTCTACGGTTGTTGTTCTATCCGACTTCCAGATGTCTCGACGTTATGTGGTATTTCGTAGACGAAAACGAATGTCTCCATATAAAATGGCATTATCAAGGCACTAACAAAAACCTATGAATCACATATTATTAAACAAACTGTGTATTGCTAACTTACATAGTGGCGGCGCTAGAATGGGAAGGCAAAGTAGGGCAAGCGCGATAGCCAAGTATGGTTTTGCCCCACTTTAGCCCTACACGTTTACGGGGCTTAAAATGGAAAAAAATTCTCGGGGGCACTAGTGTCCCCATATAGTTTTAAGAGTTCCGCACATGATGTATCATTATATTATTTAAAATGTATGTATGTATATGTATACAGAGTGATTTTTTTTAAGCATGCTCGCCCCTGCACTTTTAACCATGAAAAATGTACATACCTATTTGAAATATATTTCGTTTAAAATTTAAAGCAATAATAATATTACATTTTTATGAAATGAATTTTTTTATAAAAATTTGATATTTTGAAAGAGAATATTTTTTTCATAATACCTATAAAGTTATGAGTAGTGGTTGTCACTTATGAAAATTAAACACTAAAAATCATTCAGATAAAAAATAGTATACAAATTAATTATTTCATAAAAATGTAGTGTTATTATAGTGCTTTAAACTGTTCAAAAAAAAAAAAAATCAAATTTCCATTACACGTGGTTAAAAGTAACAATAATATAGCATTTTCCATGCATTTCAATAATTTACACTACCTACACCCGTAGTTACAAACGGTATCACACTACACTCATGTGATACTTATTTTTTTTTTTTTACGGATCAATCAGTAACAACATAATATAATAAAATACAATCAGTAACAATCAGTAGGTTTTACTACAAATTTTTACGGAGCTAGAGCAAGGGCGCCCACAGGGGGGGGATTGGGGGACCCCCCCTAGCAATGACGTAGCTGAAACCTTGAGGCCTCCTGAGAGATAATCACGTTTTCTGTTTTTTCTTATTATAAAAACAAAAGCAAATTGTACAAAAAGAAAATTATCGTTTTCATTCATTGACTTTTAACCCCTGATACATAAATCGACACGTTATAATATTCGATAGATATCATTTATTTATCAATGTATTCATTATTTTTAAGAGAATAATTTATATTTCCACGCGTAAAATTCAAATATTACACATGGAAAGCCGACGTTCTGGGTTACAAGAGATTTCCTGCCTGTGTTTTGATTTTTTTGGTTTATTTATGTAACGACAAATCGAATACGCCTTAAGATAAAATTATCATTATATTATATTAGTTCATGTTTGCAACCCACGATGTGGAGATTTATATGATTGTATTGTATTGTCAATAGATTTATATCCGTCTTGGTATTAAGTTGTTGATGAATTTGGGAAAGACAAAAGAAAATTGCGATTTGTGTTCAATTAATTGTGTTATAAATTCGTACCTCAGAACCAGACTAGTACAAAAATAACGATTTTCAGATTATTACATTTTTGGCGTGTAAAATCTGTTTTTCGTCGAACCGTATATAGTGATGGAAGTCCGTTAAAAATTCTCTCTTAATTAAAACAGATTTTACATGCTAAAAATATAATAATCTGAAAATCATTATTTTTGGACTTACGTTCGTCTGATTCTGAGGTACAGAAAATAGTTATAGACATAATATAGTAATTGTATTCGTAACGTGTAAAATAGTAATATAATAACTTTTCAGTTTAGTTATGACTTAAAAAAAATTATTATTATTATTATTAAAAATACACATTTCATATTAATAATAGTGTTTTTGATTTTTTTAATACAAATTAAGACTGACCCCCCCCCCTGAATTTTCACCTGCGGGCGCCCTTGATACCCTCACGTCTGTTGCGTTATATAAAACATTAACAACAATAATGCACGTATTAAATAATATCCGTGAGTATAATAACGACGAGTGACGTAGTCCGTGGTTCGTGCTATTATCAGTATCCGGCATAATCCAACAGCTGTTGCACAGAGTAATGTCGCTGCAACAGATGGATTCTAATCATTGATAAGAACGGATAAGAACTACCTACTGTAATCATGGGAAAGATAATGTAAATTGTGAGATTTCCAGAAAAATCGACGTGTGCTTTGCATGTAGCAATCATGGTACGTTTTTGGCTGATTTCGTATTATTGACTTTCGGTCACACGTCCTATGCGATTATTGTCGGTGAATGAGAATAATCATGGGATGCGCCTGTGAAAAACAACACGTCACAATACAGGGTAACAAGTATTACGTGCACGATCAAATTGGACAAGGGTAATTTTTCGATAATCGCTTAAACGACTCGAACCCATCGTGGTTGTATTCGGTGACATAGCCAGGATGGGTTTTAAAGGTCCCCTTCCCCCCTTTGACTTTTTTTTTATATAATATTATATAGTAACTCGTCTTTGTGTAGAACGGATTTCTAGTTTGGTCTGCTCACTAATCACATTTATTCAATAGCACCCTCCCCCTCTTGACTGATTTCTGGCTACGCCACTGATTGTATTGAATATTTTTACTTTACTCACATAGTCACATGCCAAAAATATATTATTATTAATGTTTTTTTTTTTTTTGTAATACCATTGAAAGTAAAATAGGTACAAATAAATTGGTATATCAATATGAGGTGAAAAAGAAAATTAAGTTGATACTCCACACCTTTTAAAATTAAAAACCAATTTATTTCAGTAAATGTCTGTGAAAAATTAACTCAATTACTTATAACGTACCTGTTCTCAATAATATGCAATTAAATTACTGTCGAGTCACTTCGATAAATATAAAGAATATAATATGTAACTCTCGTTGCGTTACTCCTCAGTACTGTTTCTCGGTGGATTTAATCTGAATATATTACTATTGTGACAATTGTAAAATACATTATTTGTTGTTATATGCTTAAAACTTATTGTACCTATATTGTTATTTATTTTTTTTACCTAAATAATCGAGTAGGTACCTAATAGAAATTGTTATTCAATATGTGGTGCATTAATAAAGTAGTAATAATATTAGTATCTATCTGTTATATCTTTTTTATTTTTTTCTGTCCTTTTATTAGTTTACTAATTATTATTGAAAATAATAAATATGTGTTTTTCTTTTTAAATGTTTTTCAGTGGCTTTAGTTCAGTGTTTCTTGTAAAGAATACCGATTCAGTGAAATTTGTGTTGAAATGTGTCTTTTGTTATGATCAAAAAGACCATGAAAAAGCTTGGAACGAAGCCAAAGTCCATGAACTTATACATAATAGTGAAAATGCAAATATTATAAACTTAATCGGATGTGAAATGATTGTAAAATCATCAGAATTCTCGAAAACACCGACTGATACATTTCTCATGTTATTACCGTACTATAAGGTTAGTATAATTTTTTTATACATTTCAAATAAAAATAATAATAATATAATATGTTTATTAATTTGTTCTCTACGTATTCTAGAACGGATCGCTGCATGACAGTTTACTGAATCCTCAATATCATATGGATTTGAAACGTGTTTTGAAACATTTTCGAACAATTTGTTTGAGTGTGAAAACGTTTCACAATCTGTCTTACGCGCATAGAGATATAAAACCTGGAAATATTTTATTTAACAATAACAATGAACCGGTTCTAATAGACCTAGGTGACTACTACATTTGAGAGGTTGTTTAACTGTTTACTGTTAAATTAAATACTATTTTAAAGGATGTGTTTGTGTCTTATAGGGTCAGCAGCTCCTGCGAAAATAACAGTAGCATCGAAAAAAGAAGCGCAAGAACTGCTTGATGAAGTAAGCGAAAGGTGTTCAATGACCTACAGAGCTCCAGAGTTATTTAATATTGATATCGATTCTGTTATAGACGAACGAATAGATATCTGGGTTAGTTATTATTGCTTGTTAATTGATAGGTTACTAACATGCCAAATTTTTTTATATCTGTGTATAATAGCAGTCGTCACTTAAACTCTGGACGGTGATCTCTTTATAAGAAAAAAAACAAATTTTTTTTTTACGAATTTTTGTAAATTTCAATGTTTTTCTCTTCTTTTTTTTTTTGTAAAAAAAGACTGCATAATTTTTTTATATAAATAGTATGTAATACAAATTTTACGTTTTAGATTTTTACTGTTTTCAAACATTTATTTATAACTTTTTCATAGATATATAATTTAAAAGGCTACATTATAGTACTCTTGAAAATCTTTAATTTATAGATATTTCCGCTATAATTTGGACCTTAAAACTACAATTTAATTGCCCCAATTATTTCCTAATTGCTCATTACTTTTATGGAAACAATAACTACTTGTATTACATTATTAAACGATTGAATTTAAATATAAATTAATTAAACTTACATTTGTTGAAAAAACAAGTTTAAAACTTATTTTGAATCAGTTGAGCTTCCTTGGATTTTGTTGTATTATGGATTATGTTGTTTTAAATAACTGAGTTTATTTTAATATTTAATATTACCATTCATCGCTTGATATAATGTTTATTTAGTCCTTAGGATGTTTACTGTATGCAATGCTGTATAAAAAGTCACCTTTCGACTTGGTATATGAACGTGGTGATTCTGTTGCATTGGCTGTGATTAGTGGAAAAATTAATTTTCCTTCGAATTCTAATGAAGTAATAATATTTCACCAATCATTTTTGCACAATATTTATATTATAATGTAATATTTTTATCATTTCTTTTTCAGTATATCAACAATTTAATAAAGGTAATGTTAACAGTAGATCATTTCAAAAGACCATTTATCGACACTGTTTTAGAATCAATTAAAGTAATTGATGAATCACTCGACCAAGATTTTAACGAAAATCCAATTTTAAATACAAAGATTTATACTGTTTAAAAATTATTATTAAATTAATAGAATTATATGCAATGAAACATATTGTTTGTGTTGTCAGTAATAACCAGGGCTCAAGACTTCATGGATATTTGTTTGGAAAGTAAATGACAGAATTCTGATTCAATATAAATGTTTTTCACAAAGTCAGGATTTTAAATTTGAATTTTTTCAATGCATATTTTTGCACACTTTGAGCAATATTGTTTTTTATAAATAATTTTTTTAATAATATCATGATTAGTTTTTATTAGATATTTTACCATTTTCTTAATTATTAATAAGAAGAAAAAAAATTTTTTTTAATAAAACAAACAATATAATATTTCTTATTAACTTGATACATTAAATCAATATTTTAATTATAAATATGGCGTACTTTGTTTAATGACAAAAAATATTTATATAAAAATGTTTTTTTTTTTAATTTGAATAAATATGATTTTCTTCATTATTTTAACCATTAAAAACATTTTACAAGGATAAAAATTTAAGACCATATTTCATTGCTTATTATGCGGCTACCCTTAGGTAGTCAACATTATGAAGTTTAAGAATAATTAAATTTTATAAGTGCATATTTAATTATATATTTTAGTAATAGAACATAATTAACTGCAATTTAAAACTCATTTTAAGTGCATAAATTTATGCTTTATAGCACATAAATATCCAGTGATAGCAATTTTCTAGTCCATTTATATTGATGTTATAAAGTATTTTAAACAAAAATTTTCAAAAACTCAAATCAAATAAGAGTTTACATTCAAGAGAAATATTATATTCTCTAAAATATTAAATAATAATATAAATATAATATTAAAATCGCGTTCAATGCTAATAATAATTTACTCAAACAAGTAAATTTTAAAATACAATAATTATAACAAGTTTACAAACTTAAATGTATCTAGTTGTAATAAATTTTACATGAGTAAAATTAACTGGAACCTTAAAACTCGATATAAGAAGATTTACATGTCTGAAATAAAATTTAAAAAATTATCTTAATTCAAATTTCACTAAACATATTTAAGAAAATAATCATAGTATTACTGAAAATATATTACATATTTAAAAAAAAAAGTTAGATATAATAAATTTAATAATTTTTGAAATAATATTTCATATCGATATATTTAATATATTAAATAATATTAACAATGTATTATAATTGTCAATTTTAAATTTAATTCACATTATGCAAAATATCTGCATTTATTTCTTTATTATTATTACTTTTTTTTTTTTACTCGTTTTATTGTAGTAATCATAATCATCTCTATGTATTCTTGTTCATTTTATTTTTTACTTTGATTATTATATTTAATTAATGTTATACATAACGCTCATATGTTAATGTACCTAATAAATAAACTGATAATAAATAGTCATAAATACTTCCAATGTATATTAAGTATTAACCAAATACTGTCATATTTACATTAGAATATTTATAATGTACAAATATTTAAAATGTACATTTTTTTTTTAAATGAAGTTTTTATCAATTATTAGCTCTAAACATTTTGTATAGTAGATAAAAAAAACGTTCATGTACAAGTGTAGACATTTCTTTGTGTGCACAAAAAAAAAATATACACTAGACAGCCAACCTGTTAAAACTAGGCTTTTGTCCAACTCTGTTAAAAATTAGTAATTATTACCAGTTGCCACACAATGTTTTAAAAATTTAAAGTATAAAACATAGGTGGATCTACGGGGTGAACCAAGGCACACCCTAAAGAAAAAAAAAATATACAATTAGTATAATATAGTTTGTTTAGTAAACAAGTGTTGGATACTTAAAATATTTTGACTTTAGTGTATGGAAGAAAATTATGAGCTAAAAAAAACGCATAAAATGGGTGAATTTGTTTATAGCCTCCCCTCTATATTATAAAAAAATAACTACAAAAAAGGCCGAGCACACTCAAACGTAAAACTCTGGGTTCGCCTATGGTATAAAATATATATAAATTATAATAATATATATATATATAAATAATAAATGAACTGTATATAGGAAATGAAATGAATAATGTAAAGGATAATAATATGTTATCGCAATAGTAATCCATATACTTTCTTATTCTATCCGTTCTTCAATAATAATATTGTCAGTCATCGCTATACGGTAAAATTTGATAGGTACTTACTTTCAACGAAAATTAAAGTATCATTTTATTGTAGTAAGCGAATAAAACAAATTACAAATCTTGATGGAAATAACGTACAGATATATTACCCTAAAAAAAATTGGTAATTTTTGTTACTATAATGTTTCTTTGCGAAAAAAAATATCAATAAATGGGATGTAAACTATATATGATGTAGGTTTAGGTACCTACTTAAAGACGTATCTTTCAATACTTATACGTTAAAAATATATAAGTATGGATTTTTTAATGGAAATATTACCGAAGACGATTTTTATTCGAAATGAATTACACAAGGCCGCGAGGGGCTCACTCGATCGTTCGAAAATGTATACATCATTGTACATTTTATTCGGATATAGCGGGTCAGCTGACCTCTTATCGTCTCTACGTCGAACACAAGTCGACGAAGTGTGGACTTATTCCTTTATTGGTAAATATATATATTATATATACAAATGTATATTTTCTGCATGCGTACGATCGGCTTAAGCTTATGGACAAGGGCCTCGAGCTATATTTTGGAGTCCTATATTAATACATCAAGTAAAGACGTTTATAATACGCATTAATGTGAAGAAAAAAATATTTGTTAAAATTGCACTCAAAAATCGTTTACACGGATTAGACGATATACTGCTGTAGAGTAGTCAGTAAAAGTCTTTATTTTCGGCAAAAGTTTTGCGTTTTTTTTTTTTATCGTACTATACGGCATTTACCGCTGGTTTTAGCGTACAGCCTTTAGACATTTCGTTTAAAAAACATTTAATCGGTATAATAAAAAGTCTTAAGACATTGTAGAAAAAAAACTATTGGAAATAAACATAATTTAATTTGCCTACTTAAAATTACAAAAATTACAGGGAAAACGTTAATATTTTATATAATTAGTTATTATCGTTTTATTTTTACTCTTGTGCAGTTATAAAAAAAAAACTCGTTTATAATATTGTACCTACTGAAATATAATCAATGATAAGAGTTTAGAGGTCTTCTTTGTCACATGTCCCAAAAACTGCGGCATTGGACTAAATAACCCCTAGGCCTCATAATGAGGTCCTCATTTGATTTTTTTTCGGCCCCAAAATTTGTTTGCAGTCGACGTACCGCGGTAGGTACAATATAATTAGAACATTTTCCAGACATTGCAGAAAGGGACTGTAATGTTTCCAATAACTGCTGCATTAGCGAAGAATGATCATTTTCGCTTCTTCACGCGGAACATCAAAAATAAAGATGTTACTGTAACGTATCGCAAGAACAACTGTAGCCACACTCAGGCCCCCCACATCAGTGTCGTATTTAGGGGGGAGCCCGAGGGCCCCCCTTGATCCGTGTTTGTATATAATAAAAATTGATTATTTTTTTGTATTTTCTCCGGCCAAAATCACAAATAGTTTATTACTTACTATAAAATTCAGCATTAACGACAATCGGCGTGGAAAAAAAAATTATTGCAATCACAGTGAATTTCGGACCGGGTAGTTGCGTTGGAACGACACAAAAAAAGTTTTCTAAGTTATATTTAACAGATCCTAGAGACTATGACCCGCGTCTGTCTCCCTACACAGTAGCAGACACGATCTCAGCAACGAAATAGTTTATTTAAACAAAGAATTAAATAAACAATATATAATTATTAATTATACTTTCATCTGAGTAGTCCGATGTTGATAGAATCTTCCACAGGTGAAGTGAAGCACGAGTCCTAACGGAACTATAATAAGTGTAGTTTTTCGCTTATAGCTACACGTTTAAAATAATACTTAAACATTACGAAAAAGATTATTAATAAGAGACTAGATGTTTCTGCTAGCTCTTTCGTACCCGAACTCTCTTGACCGGCTCGAAAATATATATTCTAAGGCGTATGGTCTCGTACTCAAGTCACTATGTTTTGTTTACTAAAGTAAAAATTTGATTTTGAAATTATTGCCCCTTCCCCGTTAAAAAATCCTGGCTAAGCCACTGCAACAGCCATTCAAACACCTGCAAAACGTGCGTCTAGTTTTATTTGTATTCTTTACTCGTGCTGCCTGCCATTAATCTAAAATACGCAATAATATCCAATATATTTTTGTCATTTCGTAGAATCACTAAATTACTTTTCAAATTAAAATTGTTTATTTTACAATTTAAGTAATGGTACCCTCACTGTTATCTTGAAACGTAGTGACGACATTTATGTATACACACAGTACACACACACAATTTATATTTTAACCTTTTTTTAAAAATATATTCGAATCACCCGCCAAAAGTTGTTGATAAAGTAAATTTTTGTTGATAATCATTTATTACCATCACAGAATATAAATTGTTATATATATAATATATCTGCAGTGATTACCATTGAATGAAATACTGATAACACATTTTAACGAGTCGTTTAAATTTACAGAGGCGGGAAATCGGATCGTTAACTAATGGACCGTTAAACTGAAATTTAGCGGCTCCGTAAAATTTTAAAAACGTTTATGCAACCCAAATTTTTTACCGAGTCGTTAAACGGGACCATACCAGTTGAACCACAGATTAGAGATGAATATTCATCTAACCTGTGGTTGAACCATAAATGATTATCAATAAAAATGTACTTTATTAACAACCTTTGGCGGGCGGCATATAAGCATATTATTATCATTTAGGGAACCTGTAGCAAATCACGAGTTAATAACAACAAATAATGACGTCGTGGATCATTTCAATCGTTCGTACAATGATCCATTCGTGTTTATAATCCGTGTTTTAATAGACGTCTATATAATAATAATAATAATAATACGTGTTTATTCTCCTCGGATTATTTGCAAAATTGTCGTGCAACAATGATTTGACGACCCGTTAAATGTTTACAGAGCCGTTAGTCAAACCATTATGATTCGTTAAAACGTTTACAGAATTATTTTTATGCAACCCAGCATCTGTATAAAATTGAAAGACATTAATCTATTTATTTATTAAATTTTTCGTTATTATTATATATACTATAATATAGTTTTTATACGTGCCGTACGAATATAAATGAATAAAGGTAGAAAATATAACGCGAGTAGCCGCCGTACGCGTTGTAAACGAGATTTCTCGCGGTCGCGTACACGTATTATTACAATCGTTATGTAGTGAGAGAGAGAAAAAAAAAATTTAATAAAATATTAAACACGACCGCGGCGGCGATGATTCTCGGGCGGACCCGTCTCGTTCACCTTTGCCGCCGCCGCGCCGTTTGACCGATTTATTATTTTACTTTTTTTTTTAATAAATCGTCGTCGAAATGGAAAACGAGAAAAATCGGATTTACGACGACGACGACGAATGACGACGACCTCGCGGACAGGAACGCGCGCGCGCCCGTCACGGCCGTGACCTTTTGTTTCCTTTGCGATCGCGCGAAAATCGATTCGCGCCTAGCCGCAGTGCGTCCGACAAAGTCGCCGGCGACCGTTGGCGACACTGTCGCCGGCGCGGGCCCCGCCGTGATAACGCGACGGTCCACAGTGGCCGACGTACCTGCCACATTACGCGCAACGGTGGCGTGAGTTGTCGTCATTCTGTCAACCAGTTCCGGGGGCGCGACGACGGTGCTGCTGCTGTTTTGTTTGACGCGGCCGCGAACGGTGTACGTGTGGTTTTATTTTCCCTCCCGCCCACCCACTCCCCGCAGTCGAATAGAATAATAATCCGTTTCGCGTAAGTGTGCCATTGTCGGCGGTTTCTCTCACGTGCGACCGTCCGTCGGATAACATAACTCGTATTCGACTATTTCCTCCTCGCCTCTCCATCCCGTTGGCCGTATATATATATATATATATATTTTTTTACCCGTTCTTTTCCACACGGGAAATTCTCGTTTCGCGGGACGCCTCGCAACAGTCCGGAGAAAACGCTACGGGCCGTATTTCATTATAATATAAACGGGCCAGCCGGCGTAAAACGTTTACAGTTTTCAACCCAGTAGAGAATACCGCACGTCGTGTGACGACGCGGACATCCCCCGAACGCGAATCAATTTTGGACGTTAACGCGCGCGCGCGCTCCACAAAGCGAGACAATTCGTAAGCATAATGCATTGTTTTTATTCAGTACAATTACATATTATTATTATTATTATTATTATTATTATTATTGATCAATCGTCGTTTGTCAATCCGTCGCGTAATTTCAATTTCTTTCGTCCTTGGAAAACGGATTTAAACAACTGTAGCGGCGGTTTTTCTCTTCTTAATTGCTTGTGATTTCCTTTATAATAATAATAGTTGTAATAATAATACACGAGTTGATTCAGTCGATAAATGCGACGCGAACGACGGCCACCATTTATCTGCTGCACTCGATAATTATTACATCTGCGTTCGGAGAAACTTATCAATTTTGAATTATGCGGTGGATCTATACCGCCTCGCGGTTTGTCAATTAAAAACGTTGATAAATAACTGCAGTAATACGGTGTTCCGCGCGTTCGGATGCGACGTACTGTTCATTATTTCATTTTTTTTTTTTTTCATACGAATTCTGACCAACACTTTCTGTTTTATTATTTTATTTAATGCGTTATAACAAAAAAAAAGACAATAGTTTCATACGCAATCGACAGGTATCTACCTAAATATTTTACGTTTAATTATAGGTTCGTATTTCGTGTATTTATTATGTTAATTACGATAATTACCTCAGTTGACTCCGGCGGAAAATATACCAGTCTTTCGACTGGTGAGTGCGTGCTATTTTGAATAGGTTCTTACTTAAACACTTGGCAATATACACCTATCTGTATATTTCGTAGGTACCTAGTGTTTTTTGTGCTCAACAGAAGCATAACATTTACATTAATATTTAAAAACGAAAAATGTTGACAACGTTTGCGATTAAAAGTTACCATTGTGACACGATGAGGTACTTTATAATATGCTTGTTCGTGTTTTGATTACATCACACTGGTTGTACAGAATCTTATATAATGTGAACGTAAAATAAAGACATTTTTCGATCGTTAATTTAATTGCACTTTAGAATTCGTACGTTTAGAATATAGAAGAGGTGTCTGTCTACCCGAATGTAATAATAACAGCAGACACCGGATAAGTTTGTTGTTAATCGATGCTTTTCAGTAATTATTATTAATTACTAACGAATAACTGTAATTGTCGCATTTTCTGTTTACGATAGTCTAATAAATAATTTGTATGTCGGTAAGAGAAAAAAAAAACCCGACTGTCAGAATAATTTGGTCAGTGATACTCAATACATTACCAATCAGCTGATATAAAAATGAATTGTGACACGGGGCTTTTTAGTATTAAC
The DNA here is from genome assembly GCA_032441835.1 of Slavum lentiscoides. Lineage (NCBI taxonomy): Eukaryota > Metazoa > Arthropoda > Insecta > Hemiptera > Aphididae > Slavum > Slavum lentiscoides. The sequence continues at coordinate 5,762,598 of CM063712.1, read as the reverse complement.
CACTGGAACAATATTTTTCAAGACAAATTTTGGATTTGGTGTTGTAATTTGTTTTAAAAACATGTCTGTTATATTTTAAAATTTAGGTGTGGGTTTGTATTTCAACATTTTTATAATATTTCAATATTGTTAAGCATTTAGACGTCTTAACTGTAGGCAAATTGTAAATATTATATACTTTGGCGTAGAATGTTTCTTTAAATAAAAAAAATCCTATTAAAACATGTTTTTCTGACAATCGATGACTTCATTTTATTTTGGATTGGCTGCATGATGCTGCACCACTAAGTAATTAAATAAAAATGTCTCGAACCAAATTTATTTTATTTTCTAATTTAGTTTTAATGACATTTAATCATATAAACTATAAATGTTAGACACAGCTGTAATAACATTTAATCAAGATAATTAAATACATTTAGGAAATATTCTTCTTCCTTGTAGGCTGTTAAAAATACGTGTATAATTCTGTTTGATAAGTTTTTTGCTCTATAGTCTATAAAATCTCCCAATAAATTGGAGAGAAATATTTTATTCACAAAAAGTGTTTTGGTAATATCAAAAAAGTAGAGTAGAGTTAGGTGAACTGAGTTTTGAACTAAACTTTCTAGTATTACGCGGTGTGAAAAATTCGAAATTATTTTCAAATAGAATTTTTTCTTTCGACATTATTGATATAATTTAATTAATTTCGTAATAATTAATAACCGTAACTGGTGGTTTTGTACTGCGTATTATTGTAAACTCTAAAATATTACTAAAAATGACAAAATGATATTTTTAAATTACTGTACATACGCTACGCTTTATACGATAAACATGATGTAATATTAATAATTATAATCTAACATTTAAATTCAGTTACTGGTCTAATTATTCAAGTACCTATTATTCTTTATAAATATTTTTTAAATTTTTATGTCTATAAAAGTTAAAGTTTAAGTTCCACAAAATATATTACTTGTTTAGTTCGGTTAGATTCTGAAAAACAGTCTGAGGAATCTATGTAAAAAACATACTAATATTTAAAAATATGTTTTTCCTATAGCTACATGTAATATTATATTTAAGGAATTTTCATAAATACTGTTTGTTATTTACTAAGAAGTCAAAATTAATCCTAGAATAGATAAAGCGTACAAAAATGAGAGATAAAATAGTTAAATCGATCTGTTACAAACTCATGTATACCTAAGAGAGTACCAACTGCTAAATTAATATTAATGTTTAATTTAGAATAAATTACGGATTTTTCTAAAGTCATGGTTCCATAAGTTGGTTGCTATTTATTTTTATAAAGATTATAAATATAATTGATTTTAATAGAATAAAGTAATTTTCATTTATGCTAAATGATAATGTAAGCTACACGATGATACAATTTGCGCTTAATATGTGTACCTACTAAATGGGTTTAAATTTAATGATTATTAGCCTGTGATCTAGTTTTTTAAATTTATTTTCATAATTATAATTAAGAATAAAATGTACCCATTAAAGATTTGAAATTGGTTACTTAAAAATATGTGTATGCACGCGCCTGTGTGTGTGTGTGTGTGTGTGTATTATTGTGTGTATTATTATTCTTATGTACCTAAAATAAAAAGTATAGATATTTAACAAAACGTAACATAATGTTCAGGTATATTTATTAAAATAACAACATTTGTTAATTGATAAATAATCACTACCATCTCAGTTATTCCTATTAGTATTATTTAATGGTACCAAAAATATATAAATTATGTTACGAACATATAAATAAAAAATGTATTAAATAAATATAACATACTACCATAAAACTGGTTTAAGACACTAAATTCAACACACATTTTTTTTATGGATTTTATAAAGTAAACCCAAATTTTAAATAAATATATGTAATAAGTATATAGCCATGTAAGTATTTCTAGCAAAGTATTGAAATATGCATATTTTAATAAATTTCTCGCACATTTCTAAACTTCTAGGCTTAGTTTTAATTAATAATGACTATTATTATTATTATTTTTTTTTTTTTTAAATAAAGGATAGGTACGTAGTCGGTGTGTAACGCATGAACTTTCTGAAATAATAAGAATTGAGATTAAGAGGATGTTGTATCCATATTTATGGTTTCCCTCTATATAATGAAACAACATAGTAAAATCAGTCTAAACAGATATTTAACTGGGTCATATTATTTACTATATATTATTTACTACCCCATATTATTTATATTTTATATTTTTTATTTTATTTTATTTTTATTTTTATTATTATTTATTGATTTTTAAAAATTGAGTTGTTGTTTTTGTTATTATGTGACTATGGTGTGTTTTGTTTAGTTGTTGTGCCTAGGTTGTATTTTGGAACTTGATAGTTTTTTTGCCATACGAATATATATATATATACTGAGTCAAAATTTAAAGAAAAACATAATCGTTCTCTCATTAGTATTTTTTTTTTTTTTTTAATATCATCATTTCATATAATTAAAATGGTCAACTTCGAAAAATAAATTTGTTCTTCGCAATTATCTTGAAAGTTATTGAATATTTTGCGATTATCTTTTTAAAAGTGCATTCTTAAGAAACATTAATTTTTAATTTATACTATTTTTATGTAATTATTCTTAGTGAAATATTGGTCAGTTAATATAACAATTTATTTAACTTGAACGAATAAGTATATTTTATTTTATAGCAGTTACTGTTTTAGTCGTAGTTTTTAAGTATGATTGATAATATTTTCAAAATAATTATGAATGCAAGATAAACTAAGTAAGTAATAGCTTAATATACAACGATAATAAAGGTGACCTAATGACTAATAATAAAGGTCATAGTGTCAAAAGATCATTATTGAGAAATAATGTTAATATTAATTTTTAAATGAAAAATGAATTTAGAATTAGGTATTATTATAAATTCTGTAGAAAATGAGAAATTGTTGTTTCATAACAATTTTGTTCTCCTATTATCACTGTTTTTAGTAAAAGAAATGTTCTAGATTCAAACAGTGCCATGCACAGACTGTAAATTAAATATTAAATACAGATATTTTATTGGAGACCATTTTAAGAATTTGTGGATCATTTTCCAATAAACTGATAAATTTTAGTTTTTAATCAAATCAATTTTGGTTATTTATTGTAGTTGTAATCATTTAGAAAATAATCTAAGGAATTGATTGAACATTATTTATTTAAGTATTTGATATGTTCTCTACATAATTATAAATTAATATTTGCCATTTTTTATATTCACTATGCAAATCCAAAATGTATTTCCATAGTTTCTATTTTATTTAATGTCAGTTTTAGTTATTTTATTATTTCCAACTTCATTTGTTCTGTAATAAAAAAAATATTGAAAATTAGTTTAGCATATATTATTTATGTATACACCTATAATATATATATATATATATATTTTTTTTTTTTAAGTTTTTAGCAAAATGTAGTTTTGAATATTAAAACTAAAATATTGTATACATAAATAATCAAATCACATTGTTGACTATATAAAATTATTTCTACAATTTTGTTATATAATCGTTTTGTATAATTATTCACATCTTGATGCCTAGAATTTTAATACAAGGTTTCACATATATTATCATATTCATTATAGATTTTCAAAAGATTAAAAATCTTAGTTCGTAATTGTTCTTATAATCATTTAAAATTTGTATGTACTTTATTACACATTCTACTTAGAATCGTTTCCCAAATTCAATAATTTATTATTGGCATACAATTTTTTTTTTATGTTATAAATACAACCCAGCTTGCAGCACTGAAATGACCAAAGGTAAACAAGTGTAAGAACACTAGTTAGAACAAGTGTTAGAAAAATAAACTACTTATAGGTATGATCTATAGAAGTAGTTCCCAAATTTACGAATCCTATACTCTCATAATTTCAATAAATTTTATTTCCAAAAATGTGTACCTATTTGAAAAAAAAATTGCACATTTTTGAATCGTTTATTGTATAATTATCATAATAATTGTTTAATCGAAATGAAATCTGTAAGTATATATAACTTGTGAATTAAAAAATTCGTGTACACGAGGTTTTTTATTATCAATTTGAATTAAAAATTACGCGAAAAGGTGTTTAATGAAATTTCTTTATTATTATTATTATAATGGAGTGTTTTTTTTTTTTATTAATTATTAAATATGTAAAATCATTTTGTAACATTTATTATTATTTTTATATTTAAAAGTTTACGGTAATATTCTTTTAAAAACGTTGAGTTAAAAATGCAATAAATTAAAATATATTTCCCAATTTTGTTCTTCGTAATTGTATTTATTTTTTTCATTTTATAAAAATAAGTCACGTTTTTTATTTACTTTTTCAATTTTAACTGTCTATAACAATGTAAGTTGCATCAAACAAATATTGCGATTTCTTGATCATTTCTTGTCTGTCTGTTGAAATATACAGTATATAATTATAGAGGTTACCAATTTGAATTGTAAAATTAGTATCCCTCGTGCGATGATCCTCCACGTGTATTATATAGGTATTTATATATTGTATTAAACTGGTTTCATTCAGTTCGGCAAACCAACACGGTTTTATTAAATTATATATTGAAAATTATAAAGTATAAATATCTATAACTTAGCTATAATTTTACCAATAAAAAATTCAATAGTCTCATTTTTTTCTGTCAATTCAAATGTTTTATTTGCTTGTTATTTAAATTACACTGGCTCAGTTGTGAATAGGAAACCATAATAATACTATATTATCATTTTGCAATAATAAAATCGTTTGTAAATTTCGAGTTATACAACGGCCATAAGAAATTATTAATTATTATGGTTAATGCCTATAATGACGTAATTTGAGTGTTATAAGGAGTGCACACGTACACGTACACATACGTTTCATAATGGCTATTGTATCATCACTTTACATCACCAAAATTATACGAATATGGCAATACATTTATTGAAAATTGGTATTATTCATTAAATTGATAATTTCAAAATTGAACTTGCACATTTATTCTTTATAAAACAGTAATATACTCGTATGGATAATTATGAGTAGATCGTTCACCGTCGTGCTTAATCGACTATAGTCTGTCAAACACTGGGAGAGCAGGGTACAAGGAATCGAACTTCTACAATATTCTACACAAAATGTTCGCTCCGAAAGTTAAGCCCAATATTATGATTGTAAACGTAACATTACAAAAATGAAAAGAAAAAAGTGCTCTACCATAAAATGTCGACTCAAATTATTCCGTCGTCAATAACTACTGTATTTTTATTAATTTTTTTATTAAAATTGTAGGTACTTTTAGTGTACATATCGATTTATTCAATTTCGGGTTAAGTGAAATACCCGTTTTGTCTGGTTCCTATATTACGTATTTTTAGAAAAACCGGTCTTATCATTTTTTTTATTTATATTTAATGACTGAATGATTGCATTTTAAATAATTTATAAGGAGAATATTGCCTAGTGGCTTAAGGCCTTAATGTATAGGTTTTTTTAAATATTTTAATTTTCAGCACAAATTATTTAGAACGCAATTGAGATTACTTAATGTCTCTTTAGAATGAAAATATCTCAACACTAAATAATGTTCTAGTTGAATAGCTTAAATGTAGGTTAAATAATTAATTTTATGTACTATATATTTTGCTGTAACTTATCGTCGAATTACAAAATGAGAAACCCTAAGATTAGTGTTTTGGTTTTTTTCTAATACGTATATGGAAAATACTGAGACTACAAATATTACACCTACGTCCATATTCCATATGGAATTACTAGAAATGTATAGAACATATACCTATTTATAACAAAGTATTAATTATTTTATTAATATTATTATTATTAATTACAAAATTATTATTTATGTACCCACACAATATCATTTTCACTGTGAACATTTTTATAAATATTGACAAATGAATACACACGTGTACCTATTAAAGTCTTTACAAGTTTCCATATAGAAAATAACTACGTAATATGTCATTTGTGTTTATTTTTATTCATAGTAATTAAAATATATTTTAATGTCCTTGCGAGGTCAAATCAAATAATCGTTTTTATTTTATAAATGATATACATTTTATGGTATAACTATGTAGTTATGTTTTGCGTTTTTAACCTATGTATTCATATTTATCATAAATGTATTTTTTTTTTAATTATTTTACTTCAAAAATTCATATGTTTACCAGAATGAATAGATCTAAATACAAGTAAGGGGGAGATTGAGAGGCATCAGCTTTTCTCCTCACGTACAATGCTTAGTTAATTACAAACATAAATACTTATACTGTATATCTTGGCATCTTGCCCCTTCTTGTCCCTTACCCTTCCTACGAAAATAAGGCTGTACGCCTGTACCCGTGAAACTAAAACAAAATTATTATTAAATATTTTGGTATTTTGATGCAGTTTTTTAATGTTATTGGTCAGTGGCTTATAATCCGTTTTTTTTTTAAATTTCTATTTCATACAATGGAAATTGTATGTTAAAACGTACTGTGTTTTTATTGTAATGTGGAAATAACTTTATGATTAATATTTAAAGGTATTAGAAATAAAATTCTGAAAAATCGGCAAGCTATAGATTTCTCTGAAAATTTAAAATATTGATTTTATTATATTTATATTTTATATTTTGTGTATTGTTGTCTCGTATTCTTGTCTGTATGAATGATTGTTCATGTAATCATTACTGTCTTACCTATATTATGTTGGTAAAATTATTATTTCTCAAATAATAATAATAATAATACAGTAGTTACATTGGAATTATAATGTCATGTAGTTTTGTAATTATAAATAAAGTACTATTAGTATTTGTTATACTAATAAATAATAATGTAATTAAATTAAAATGTTATTGGGAAACTGTCTGTGTACTAAGAATATACTTGTGTTAATAAACGTTTAAAAATACTCGCACTATTTAAGAAGTAATAATCATTTGGCATTGGTAAAATACGATTTGTGTACAGTATTCGTAAATTATACATTCTTTTCTATAACAAACATTATTTTGATATTAATGTATTAATTATTAAATTCGTTGAACTATCATGTCTTTTTGGTTGAATACGACTATAAATTCCAGGGAAAGTACCTAGATATATAAATTTGTTTTAAAAATGAACGTATATTGTTAAACATCTAGTTTTACTATTCGTAATTTCGTAATGAAGGAAGAACTAGTTTAGTCGAACTGTTCTGTACGAAATGTAGTTTACCTAGAATTATTTTAGACTGGATTGCGCTTACTATTACCACGAATCCGCATAAATATAACTTGTTTGTTTGTCTGTAATTATTTTTATTTTGTAAAAATAAAAGTTGTAAATTGTATTATTTTATCAATAACAATACGTCAGATGTTTGTAGTTTCGTCTGTATTTAGTATACCACCTGTAAATACGATTTGTCTGTCTAACACTGCTGATACCAGCAGGGTTAGGGTTTATCAATGTCAAGGCGTCCTTGGAGTAGCTTCAGTTCGTTTTTATACTCCTACTTTAAACGCATCAACATTTAGAATTAAGTTAATTAAATAAAAAAATTTTTTTTTCTGTGGTTATTGATAATATATGTATAAGTATAGTTATAAATTAGTTACTCATACCTATATTAATTTATTATTTTAAATTTAAAAAAGTACATATATAGTAGGTATACTACGTCACTGTAATAAATGTCTGTACTCGTTTGTATGTTGACCTTATTATTGATCCAATATACATACGTTTGGTAGCATTTTACCGTAAAATGCGCGTATAATTTTATCTCTTTTTCAATACAAAATTACCCTTAATAATTCAACTAGTATTGCTTCGTATTATATATAAAGCACCTATATATATATATATGTATATAATGACAAATTTGAACCAAAAATAGATTATTCTTTTTGAGATTTTGTGGTTTTTTCCTCTATACATCATTATTTGTCGGATCATTTTTTGCTTTCACTTTTATTGTTCTGTACATAACTTAAGTGAAATCGAGAAGAGGTTCAAAGTTTATTTTAATCGAATTAATTTCAAAAATTATTAATTTTGGGGTCTACTCATGTATTGTCTTAGTACTTAATTCATTTGAATTTAAGGTACTAAAAGCAGCAGTCTAATGAATACAAATTATTTATTTGTTATTTTTGACTTGCCCGCTTAATTTTAACAAATTTCCCGTTTATAAATACGAAATTCGAAAATAGTTGTTTAACCACGTATGTAATTCGCCTTTCCAACATATTATTATTATTATTATTATTATTATTCTCTTACTATTTTATTGTGCTGTTTACGATTATTTACTTACTACAAGTGTTAAATATATTAATTCGTTGCCCGTGAAAAATAACTTGTGAAAAATATGACCTTGTCTTTCAACAAGGTTAAAAGAGATGTACGTATCCACTATCGATACTTATTATACTTATTAATTTCCTACCTATAAAGGTATATATTTTAAATGTGCATTACGCTAAACCTGATACTCTACTTGTTGGATAACTTGATTACGTATTTGACGAGTTTCATTGCAGGTTTTTAATTAATTTTAAATAGAGGATAATCATTAATATATACCTACTTGGCATTATTAGTATTCATCGGCGTATATGTATTTTTCATACCAAGACTAGTTTCAAATTTTTATTAAGACCTTCGGTTACTATTATAATATCTGCAAGCGAGTTCGTGGTGGTTTGCCTTTGTATCATGATTACCATTTATTTAATTATAGATAATTTGTGTTGAAAAATGAGAAAAATTTCGTTCTAATTAAAATATTAAACTAACCAAAACGCTTCTTTTAAATTTCATCAATTTGTTATCTATATATTTCATTATTTGATACTGTACTGTATAAAATGTTTTCCGTCTTCAGAATCATTGAATTTATTGATTTTCGTGTAGTACTGTAATTGTATTATGTTGATTTTTTTTTTAACTTCACATACCGACCGTTAAAGCGTTTTTTCCAATAGCGCAAAAAATAAACGGCCTAAAAATTTATTTTAAAATACATATTATTAATAATCGCCTTGAATAGTCGTTGACATGAATAGTGTGTTTGTGTATTATTCTTCAATATATATTTAGTTCACGGCGTGTTTTCATTAATTTTAAAACTGGTTTTTTTTATTTATTAAAACCGTGTTTTTTAAACAAAAATTGCATATTTGGAAAAAACAACAACCCTGTATACGGAATATAAAACTAGATTAAAATGTAAAATGTTGTCACGTTTTACTACTTGAAAAGTACAACATTTATTTCTGGATGTTTTCGTGTTTGTAATGTAAAATCGTATTAGAATATAAACTATCTTTTCGTTTTCTAAAAATCTATATTTTAATTATTTTTTATAATTTAACGATTAAATTTAATATTTATCACGTACTAATTGCAGTAATAATTACTAAATTGTCGTACACAAAAGCTACGTTCATTTTATTTATATATATATAAAGGAATGCCCTTTTATGTTTTTTTGCGATAGTCGTCACATAAAATTCTGTTATTATTTATCACTTATACTGTTGTATAAGAATAGTGATTTTAATAAATTATTTTTTAAATATCGGGTTATATTTTATAGTTTTGTTGAAAATTATAAAATTTAAATATAATCTATTAATTGTTTTGTTAATCGAACATTTTAAGGAAAAAATTTAAGCTGAAAATATTTATAATATATTTTTAAGCTAAAAGATTTTGCTATCAATTCCTCTTTTAATGATCGTTTGACCCAACAAAACAGGCTTCTCACTCTCTGTAATCTCGTATCTGGTTTAAGTCAATAGGTTATTATTTCTGGTGTTGCTGTGACCTTGGTCACGTAAGAAAGGGCGAACTTCTTAATTAACTTTCTCCGATCCGGCGATCAGTCGTGTTCGCGCCATCGACGGTGTCCGTCTCATTGCCTTCACGTTATTAACTGTATTACTGTATTTTAATAAATACCTATTCAGTTAGCACTTCTCAATAATTCCACTGATCAACGTCAGCCTATTTTCAACATTTAGACTGTTCTGACGGTAATTCACATATCATTTATAACAATTTTTTTTTATCTCATTTTAATTGTATTTTATTACGATTAATTTTTAATCATACTAATATGAATTATTAACGTTTATTGTCCTTTTAAAATTATTTAAACGTTTCAAAAGAAAAAATTATAGTGTTATTTAATTATGAATGTTTTGAATAAAATAACAAAATTAATTACGTCACTGATATTTTTATACATAATAGTTTTCGAGTTTTTGTTGATAATTTTCGTAGGCTTTGATGATAAACCTTTAATAGCTCATTATCATTGTCCATTAGTAATAAATTATTATGATATACCTATATATATCTATAAAATTTCTAACACTATATATATATATATATATATATATAAATTTACTAAAATTTACTAAAAAAAATATGTATGTGCCTTTTTATTTTTATTTTACCTAATTTTAATTTTTAAAGTTTAAAATACTAGCTTTTATGTTTTTCTTTATGATAAAATTTACAATTATATTACAACTACATGTATTAATTAGCGTATGATTTATAAAATAGGCTATTTATTTACATATTTTAATTATTATGTTTCTATTTAATTATTGATGGGTGTACTCACAAATATGAATATGATGAAGCAAAACCTTGATAAATTATATAAATGTTTATTCTAGAATTTTTTTAGTCATTTCATTTGTATTATAATAAAAGTTACTTAATCAAAGTCGATTTTACAGGTACTATTATATATATATATATATATATATATATATATATATATATATATATATATATATGTATACTACCTAATATATTATTAATTAGTTATGTACCTTGTGTATCATCACTATTGTTCTAAAAAGCTAAATATACATCTTAGTCAGAAAGTAATTTTTTTTTATTCCGATTTTTGGGTATACAAGTAGTTTTGACCATCTGTGAACTTATTCATACAATTTTCAAAAATTTCGATAAGGTACAGTGTCAAAACTTCTAATGATTATCTGTATGTTATTTGACTTACAATTTTGGTACTCTGCATTTAAAAAATAAAACTAATTGATACTTTAATTATCACTCTAAGTTAAATTCTCATTAAATTATAACAACTCTAAGTTTTAAAATATTTTTATTTATTATTATTTTGAGTTAAAATTCATTAGTACCTTATTGTTAAATTTTACTGGACACACAATTAACTAATTATAATCCAAATAAAATATACAATTTGAGTTCCTATAATTAATTTATTGAATATTTATAACCTAGAGACCCATTTTTTTAATGCAGTGATTAAAAATTGAATAATATATGGATTTTCATTTAAAGTAAGAATTTAGATAATCATTTCGTATAATTAATTACATAGGTATAACATTAGCCAAAACATTATAGGTACTCAAAAATTTGATTAAAAAAAATCTTAGCTTCTGGTAGAGCTAGAATCTGAAATTGCACACTCTGTATTTATCTTATTTTATATTTGTTCCAAACTACCTCTTAAGTTATGTGTGTGTTGCATCAAAGGTTTAATAAATAAGATAAACATTAGTAAAATACATGTATTTAATTATAATGTAAAAAAATTTCTTGTTAGTTTTTACTTTACTAATTTGTTTCCAGTATAGTTGCTTATCATGCACATTAACGATTATGTTATTATGAGTTATAGAGATATATGATATAAATATATGCTGTTTAAGGTCATTCAAGTTTACTTATTCATAATGTTGACTGACCTTTAATGACCCCTGTGTTATCTTTTTTTACATGTACCTTTTTTTATGATTGATAGAATATGTTGCATAATAGTCACTTATGAGTTATAAATAGTATATGGAGACTTTTTTTTATATATTTATTTTATAAATAGTTATAATGTGTTAACAATAGCAGGTATCTAATAGTGAACATATATGTATATGTATATATGATGCTTTAGTTTGATATTACTTATAATTTTAATATATGTCATAATAAAGTATAATATAATGTAGGTATAATAATTTCAAAAATAATAATCTAACTTTTTCCTCCATTAGTCAACTTATTGTGTAAACTTAATACAAATGATTAACTACAATCATATTTTGTATTTCAGTTGATTCATAATGTCAGCCAAAGCAATCAGCGAAGCAACTGGTAAAGATATCATAAACCGGAATTTAGCTCCATTAACATCTGCTGTAAAATGCCGATTTGCTTCAGTAAATGAAACGACAAAATGGGAAGATCTTTTATTGGATAACCCATGGCTAAAATCTGAAGTATTACTTTAAATTTTACATTAGAAAAATGTTATATTTTATCTTTAATAAATATTTATAATAATTTTTATATTTGAATTTGTTTAGAACTTAGTTGCTAAACCAGATCAGTTGATCAAACGTCGTGGTAAATTAGGTTTGATCAAAGTAAAAACTGATTACGCTGGTGCTAAACAATGGATTCTTGAGCGTTTGGGAAAAGACCAGCAAATTGGTCGTGCAAATGGAAAGTTGAAGAATTTTATCATTGAGCCATTTATTCCTCACAAAGCTGTATGTATAATAATGTGTGCTTACTTTTTTATTATGTTGGTGTTCCTCCTAAATAATTTGTTTGTGTAGGAAGAAGAAGCATATGTATGCATCTACTCTCATCGTAATGCTGATACAATCCTCTTCCATCACGAGGGTGGTGTAGACATTGGAGATGTTGACGCTAAAGCATTAAAACTTGAAGTGCCAATTGGTCAAAATGTAACTGAGGAGCAAGTCTTAGAAAAGCTATTAACTAAAGTCAGCCCATCTAAGCAGAAGTAAATTCATTGGCAAATTATTATTATTTTATTTTTACGACATTTTAATTTTATTTATCTTTTTTTTAGGACCATTGCAACATTTGTAGTTTCTTTATACAAAATGTATGTTAACCTATATTTTACATATTTGGAAATCAATCCGTTGGTAGTAACTGATAGTGCTATATACATATTGGATTTGGCTGCAAAAATTGACTCTACTGCTGATTTTATTTGCCGTGGTGCTTGGGGTGAAATCGAATATCCCCCACCATTTGGACGTGATGCATTCCCTGAAGAAGCATACATTGCTGACTTGGATGCTAAAAGTGGAGCTTCACTTAAAGTAAAATATAATTGTAACTTGTAACTTTTTAGTTATTTTAATTGTATAAAATGTTATTTTTAATTAGTTAACAATTTTAAACAAAAAAGGACGTATTTGGACCATGGTGGCTGGTGGTGGTGCTTCAGTTATTTATGCTGATACAATTTGTGATTATGGTGGTTCCAGTGAATTAGCTAACTATGGAGAATACAGTGGTGCTCCTTCAGAACAACAAACTTACGAGTACGCAAAAACAATTTTGAGCTTAATGACTCAAGAAAAACATCCTGAAGGCAAAGTTTTGATTACTGGAGGAGGTATCGCTAACTTCACCAATGTAGCAGCAACATTCAAAGGTATCGTCACAGCTTTGACAGAATACCAGACTAAAATCTTGGAGCACAATATCACAATCTATGTTCGCCGTGCCGGCCCCAATTACCAAGAAGGTCTTAGAATTATTAGAGAAGTAGGGAAAACTTTACGTATTCCCATCCATGTATTTGGACCAGAAACTCACATGACAGCTATTGTTGGGTATGCTCTGGGTAAAAAATCAATACCTAAAGAAACTGAACAAGAATCTGTTACTGCCAATTTCCTCCTGCCTGGTGGACAGGTTAGACAATAATATAAACACTAAATATATACACTTATATTTATAAATAAATCACAAATTGTAAATTTTTTTTAAATGTAAATATTTAGGATTCAAATGCTGTCAACGCACAACAAGAAGTTAGTAGTTCTAATGCTGGTGCAACAAGTCCAACAATCACTTCATCTGTCCAACCTAAATTTCCTTCTGCTGCTCCATCTACTAAGCCTTTATTTAGCCATAATACTAGAGCCATTGTTTGGGGAATGCAAACTAGAGCTGTACAGGTAAATTATTGTTTTTCTAATCATAATCTGTGTTGAAATATTGTTAACTTTATTGAATCTATTTTTTATTTATAATTTATTTTTCAGAGTATGCTTGATTTTGATTTTGTTTGCCGAAGACCGGAACCATCAGTTGCATGCCTTGTATATCCATTCACGGGCGATCATAAATTGAAATTCTATTGGGGACACAAAGAAGTTTTAATTCCTGGTAAGTGTTGGGTATAAATGTAATATTTGAAAGATGTCTAATAAAAACATTTTTAGTGTACAAGAAAATGGAAGACGCCATGTTGAAACATCGCAATGCCGATGTTTTAGTAAATTTTGCTTCTTTGCGATCAGCTTATGATAGTACAATTGAAACCCTTAATTACCCTCAAGTAAGTTAAAATATGTAAACATTGGTGTGTTAAAATATGTAAACATTGGTGTTTATTTAATTTTATATAAATGTGATTTTATAGATAAGAACCATTGCTATTATTGCTGAGGGTATTCCTGAAAATATGACAAGAAAATTAATTTTGTTGGCCAATGAGAAAAAAGTTACAATCATTGGACCTGCCACTGTTGGAGGATTAAAACCGGGTTGTTTTAAAATTGGTAACACTGGTGGTATGATGGACAATATTTTACATTCAAAATTATACAGGACAGGAAGGTATATAATATAAATTATTCAGTAGTGAGATTTGATTATCACAATACAATAATTGTGTTTTTAGTGTTGCATATGTTTCTCGATCTGGTGGTATGTCGAATGAGTTGAATAACATTATATCAAGAACAACTAATGGCGTATATGAAGGTGTGGCTATTGGTGGTGACCGTTATCCAGGCACTACATTTATGGATCATATAATGAGATACCAAGAAGATCCAGAGATTAAAATGATTGTACTTTTGGGTGAAGTTGGAGGAGTTGAAGAATATGAGGTTTGCGAAGCGTTAAAACAAAAGAAAATCACAAAACCACTTGTGGCTTGGTGTATTGGAACTTGTGCCAGTAAGTTTATTTATTTTTGACATTAAACGTTATAAATGAAAAATTGTACTTTAAAACGATTTTTATTTTCAGGTATGTTTACGTCCGAGGTTCAGTTCGGTCATGCTGGTTCATGTGCCAATTCTGACCAAGAAACGGCTACTTCGAAAAATTCCAGTCTTCGAGCAGCTGGTGCATTTGTCCCTACTTCATTTGACTTTTTGGGTGATATTATCAATGACGTTTATACTCAATTGGTAAAAGAAGGTGTAATCATACCTCAAGCAGAATTACCGCCACCCACTGTGCCTATGGACTATTCTTGGGCACGCGAACTTGGCCTCATTCGCAAACCTGCTTCATTCATGACTAGTATTTGTGATGAGCGTGGACAAGAATTGTTATATGCCGGTATGCCGATTAGTGATGTTCTAAAAGCAGATATGGGTATCGGAGGAGTAATCTCGCTTTTGTGGTTCCAACGTTCTTTGCCATCATATGTGTGCAAATTCTTTGAAATGTGTTTGATGGTAACTGCCGATCACGGACCTGCTGTATCTGGTGCACACAACACAATTGTCTGTGCTAGAGCTGGTAAAGATCTAGTTTCATCTCTGGTTTCTGGACTGTTGACCATTGGAGACAGGTTTGGTGGTGCGTTGGATGGTGCTGCCAAACAATTTACAGAAGCTTATGACTCTGGATTGATTCCAATGGAATTTGTGAATCAAATGCGTAAAAAGGGATCACTCATCATGGGTATTGGTCATCGTGTAAAATCTGTAAGTGATTTTATTCTCTTTTTTTTTCTAATACATACCATGATTTTTATTCTCTTATGGTATACATTATTACTTTTTTCAGATCAACAACCCAGATATGAGAGTAAAGATCATTAAAGAATTTGTTTTGGAAAATTTCCCAGCTACACCATTATTAAACTACGCTCTTGAAGTAGAAAAAATTACTACATCCAAGAAACCCAATCTTATATTGAATGTTGATGGATGTATAGCTGTATCGTTCTGCGACTTGTTGAGACATAGTGGAAGTTTTACGCGTGAAGAAGCCCAAGAGTATATCGATATGGGTTCAATTAACAGTTTATTCGTGCTTGGAAGAAGTATTGGATTTATTGGTACGTAAATCTGCTAATAAAATATTATAGACATGTATGTTCAATAAAATGTTTTTTATTCAATGTATTTTAAACTATTAGGACATTATATGGATCAGAAGAGATTGAAACAAGGACTCTACCGTCATCCGTGGGACGATATTTCATACGTCTTACCTGAACAATATAACTAGACGAAATTTTTATTTCTTTTGTTTTCTATTTTTAATTGGTTAACAAGTGAACAAAGCCATTTGTGTTACATATTAATGCCAATAGAACTTTTGGTTACGCACAATTTATTACCTGTTAAGTCTACACATAGCATTTTTTCACCATGGATTCAATATTTAAAACGGTCGTGCATTTTATTAGATTCCAATATTAATTATTACTCTGTAAATAATAATAGTAATAATAACTATTTATTCCTCTGGTTTATATGTAAACTTATACTTACGTTGGTAGAGAAAACAAATTCAAAAATTGCATACATTTTTAATGCACTGTATTTTTATTATTATTATTATTATTTTTTTTTTTTTTTTTTGTTGATCTTTAAGAAAAATTTTTTAGAAATTGTTTAAGATAAAATAAGTTTGTTATTATTGACATGAATATGTATTGACTTAAATAATGGTGATAATATTCCGTTTTTAGATTTTTATTTTCGTATTTTTAGTACTTTAGTATTTTATTTTCGGAGATGAACCTTCAGCGATCTGAAATATACAATACATTTCTCCAACTTTATTTTGTTAAATAGTAACCTTACTACCAGAGCTTAGATGTTTGTTGCAGTAAAAGAAGTATTAAAATTGATTGCACTATTGCACTAAAAATTCCAAAAATTGCACCAAAAAAAAAACTACAAAATTAAAATTATTTCCAAGTCTAAAAATACTTTTAAAAATTAGTTACAGCTTATAATTTTATTTTATTAAATTAGCATTTATATAAATTTTCTTGAAACTGTTCAAGAAGTATTAAAAACATAAAATGAAAATTATCATAATTGTATTGTAACAACGAAATTGCATAAAGTAGTGCTAAAAAATTTTAGATTTCAATTCGTATTTGTGTGAATTACAATTAAAGACCTATCAAAGAGATCAGTATATTATGTTACAATGTTTTCAAAAATAGTTTTTTTAGTAAATGCGCATTTATATGTTACTCCATGCAGCAAAACAGTAACGTTATTCACTCTACATTATTTGAAACTATTATTTTCTTCATTTCATTAGATAAACATGCTCATACACTGATCTCACTGAACTCTATTCAGTTTTTCTCCTTTCCTGAAATTTTTTTTTGTTACACTAATCTCTGATAGGTCATCAATTTAAAACTTGGCAATAAATTTAATAAAGCTGAAAATGAAAAAATTTGTAAGTGCAATAATAACATCCGAACACTGTTCATAACTTTATTCGAACCTCAAAGGAATACACCGTCCATATGTCGGTGTATGGTGACTTTTTGTTACATTATTTATATTCTCTTTTAAGTATTGAAATATGATATATTCAACGATTCGTATTGGTTACATTAAAATATCAATAAAAAAATCGATGAAAGAACATAGATAAAATTTTTGAATTTGGGACATATGTTTTTAAATATCGTAATTTAAAATCAACGTTGGTTCAATACTGCTCATAATTGCACTGAAACCGATGTTATTGTAAAACAAAATGTGATCATAGTTACACTAATTGTACTATTGTGCCGTGTACCCTTCAGAATTGATCGGATAATTTGATTTTAATTTTTTTTTTATGTATCTTCTTTAAATTGTAGTTAAATAATCATTGAAATCTAACCAAAATATGTAGTATTTTTGAAACGAATTTATCGCTACCGTTTTTTCCTCAGTCCAGTGTTAACGGATAATATGAAATTTGTTATTTATGATATAACAATTTTTCGTAAAAGTAAAGTGACTCGAATTAGTAAATCCGCGCACTTCATCTTTTGTTTGGGTTTTATGAATTTCGATATTTTTTCCTTTGAACACTCGTATATATTATATTTTATGGACAAAATTGGGAAAGTATACAGTTTGTACTACTCATGTTTGTCATTGGCAGTTGCTCGAAATTGTACCAGTGGAGGTTTTGTGAGAGTAACGTCACCACCTCCCTAATATTGTTTAGAAAATTCTACAAATTTGTATTATTAAATAACGTAATAATATTTTAATTTGTGTTTTTTATAACATTTTAACAAAAATGAGTTTGATAACTGCTCCAGTGGCGGTTATCCTTGAAAATAATATATAGGTTTTGTTGAAGACGTTTCCATAGGATCATCCAGGCGGGGGCTAGAATTAATTTGTTCACAAAACTGGCCATATTATTTGATTTATATTTCATCCATTTTTACATTCCCCCCCCCCCAAAAAATGTTTATTGCACTTGACAGTTAACCCTAGACTAGTAGTAGGTAGTACAGTAAAGGTAAATTTTTCATACGTGTATACAAGTGTCCGTCCGGCCTATGGGCTATGATTGAGCCAACGGGTAAAAATGTTCAGTAGAGGGCCACGTTCTCGTTTCGTGGTAATGTATATTGTTAAAGAAGTAATTTTTTAGACCGGTTGCGCTGGGTGTTTGTGAGTACACAATTTTTAACAACATGTAAAAAAGTTTTGTAAACTGGTTGTGGACATGGAAGATTGGATAGAAAGGAAAAACCACCAAACATATTTAAATGATTTATTTATCTAAAATTTAAATAAAGTCAAACTACGTTTTAAAAAATAATCATTACAATTTGTACATTAAAGTACCCAACACGCAATAATACGACTCGTAAAAATATGTTAGATAATATATAAAAACGGTTGGTGATCTTAATCCTCGATTCAGACTTGTCAGTTATTTGATCTTGGTTAATTAACTAAATTAGCTAGGTAAGTTTTCTCCATGCACCACGTATACAGACTGCAGACGAGTTGTAGGGTACCTATATTTAATTGAGAATCTATAAATTTGGTTTTTTTACATCTTCAGCTTAGAAAAAACACACGTTCATATGAAACACGTGCGCGAGGAAGTATTAAAACGTTTGTTTCATAAGGTGAAATAAATGAGCCAGATTTTGAAGTGGTTAATTCATACAAACGCTAGAAATGCTTTGGGTAAACATTCGTTGCCGTTTTTAATATTGGGCTCATCTCTCTGAGTTCTTCTGCGTCTTATTTTCATTGTTTTTCTTGTAAAAATATTTTGTTTTTTTGTTGACTGGCTTCCGGCGGCAAATGAGTGGTAGAGGCAGCCGGATGGGCCAGACCGACACTGCTGCAGTGTAATGATATGCGCTCGCATATCATTATTGAACTCATTTGTAACAGAACACCAAATTTGTAGGGTTTTTTTAAACAGTTATTTTTAATTTAAACGTGTGCCTTAGTTTATACTTTAATAAATACATTAGAGCTCAATCCTCCGGAACACCGATCATAATAATAGGTGAGTTACCCCAGCACTGCCACTTTCGAATTTCAATACCAAAATTATTCAGTATTATGTACTTTTTCTTGTACAACCAAAAAGAAATTTTCTACACTGTTCCAAACCCGAGATGGCGAGATATCCCGAATTTTCATGCGTGTGCTGCGGTAACGTTACTCCAGCACTCGCATGAAAGATGTCTCGGGTTTGGAGTAAGTATAGTCTAGAAGATGAATTGGTGCATTTATTTTTTAAAAAATATTGACTTTTTTAATAATTAAAAATTTGGGTTACAAAAACTAAAAATTAATCTACATTATTGAGGCTGTGTAATTTATTAATTATAATATTAGGTAAGTAATGAATAATAATAAAATAACTAATAATAAAGACTATAATATTATATTATAAATTACTATACTTACAGAGGATATTATGAATCTTAATGGTCCAATGAGCAATAGTGAAAACCCCGATTTTATAAATAGAAATATATTTCTCAAAAAATTAAAAGATTACTTCAGTAAATACAAGTTTTTTTTCGGTATGCCGTTAAGCACGGGTTTTAAGGTGTACCGTAAAGAACGGTTTTAACGGTATACCGTTTAACACACAAATTTCCAAATACCGGTATTGACGGTAAGTATACCGAAAAATCCGTCAGCCCTATCCGCCGGTACACTGATTTCCTGGTATAATATTGTATTATGGATAATTTTGTAAAAAGGTTAAAAACAAAAATATAACAATGCACACATATTATATAATTATACGGCCCACGGGGGGGGGGCGAATGCCCCCATCGCCCTCCCCACCCCCACGGGTACGCCACTGGCTCCAACGCTTAGACGAGCGCAAGTCCAGTCCGGACCAGGCCATTTCGCGTCAGTCCGATCGCGAGTGGGCCGGAGTGTGCGCACACTCCCGTCAAAATTACAACTCGATAGAGATCGGTTTCCCGAGTTTTGTAGACTCTGTTTTCTTGACGAGCAGAAATTGTCTTTTCAGGTTGCTTTGTTCATTTCTTGTCGCTGACTTCGCATCAAGTCGAAGGCGGCGTCCCAACCTATTTTTTTTTTTGCTTTTTCCACATAATATTGTACTACTACGTATAAATTAATTTACAAAAGCTGTCCGCAAGAGCTGAATTTCGGAAAAAAGCAACCTTCGAGACGCTGTAATAAAAAGGTAAGTATGCAATTTCTGTTTTTATTAATTATTTTGTTACCGAACAAGCGCGACAATTCTCGAACTATTGCGCCCCGCTATTCTCATCATTTTATTTCATCTCGTTAAAATTGCGTTGTTCCGTTTTATTTCGTACCTATAATCACCTTAATTTTTGTATTATTACAGCTGCATGTATATTATATATATGTTTTTGATAAAACCCCATATAAAACTGAACTTTTTGTGAAATTTAATTTTTATACGTGACAAAATATATGTAGTTTAAAATGCCCACATTTCCAGAGCAGTATTTACATTTTTCGCGCCCGGAGCAACACGATTTTTACGCTAAAAAATTACGCTTTATATTTTTTTTTCGTTAACACACCTGCATATTATGTCCATAAAAATGTACTGCACCCTTAATAACTAAAAAATTTGCCTGCCCAGGCAACAAGGTACACTTGCCCCCCTCCTCTTAAATACGGCCCTGCACATTTCCCTTTTTTAATCATAAATATTAAAATTAAAAAAAAAAAATCATACTTTTTTTTCTGAACAATAACATATATATTATAGGTAAAATTGTTTTATAGTAAATTCTTATCATAAATTTTGATTTCTGTTTTCATTTATAAAGTTTTTAAAAGATAATCTTAGTATAAAATACGAAATTATCTATAAATAGAAATGTTTTAAACATTCAACACGCTTTTTTTGTCCTCTACGAATATAGGCGATTTTTTTTTATTCTATTATTCTTTGGCATTTGTAGAAGACGATACAATTTTTCTTTTTCGCGGTTCTACGAGAGGTACTTTTGTACATATTTCATTACTACTACCGCCAGGGCCGGCGATAGGCAAGGACGAGCTGGGCGACGGCCCAGGGCGGCATTTCAAACCTATATAAGTACCCGGAATTTTAAAATGTTTCGAATTTTAACGAAACGTCTATTGCAAACGTTCATGATCAAAAGTTAAATAGGTTATAAATTATATAATTATAGAATCCAACAACACAAGTAATAAAAACACTTAATGTATACGAGTATAGGTATAGTCTACTACGTACTTTTTACTTTTTTTTCTTTCTTATACCTATCGATTTTTGGGCCACTCGTACTTTTCTTTATAATTATTTTGATATTATTATAATTTAAAAGAGAATATTTAAATTGTAACATATATTTTTTTATTTATTTATTTACTTCGACACGTACCGCAAATAAAAGAATGATTGAATTTGGAGGACGAGTAAATGTATACAATGCCGTTGCCCGTTGTGATAGGGCGGCATTTATAATTTAGCCCGGGGCGGCAAAATGACCAGCGCCGACTCTGATTACCGTGGTCGTCCAATAATTTTCTACACTAATTTCGAGCGGGGAATAATCGGATCATCGGGATCACTATATATATATATATCGTCGTCGGATAAAAATTCATTTTCATTGTATCTTAGTTTCTGATAATATAATAATTATACGTGATAATTTACAGCAGTAAGTATATTCTCGTCAAGGACGTTTATGAAACGTATTATTATTGTATACTAATCCTCGACACGTAATTTATTTAATAATATTATATTTTAATGTTTGATTATATAACGCCGGACAGCATTGAAATAATTATATATCGAATATTTATATCGTGCATTTTGCTAAAAAAAAAAAAGTGGATACCTACCTATATTATTATACGTAAATATTCGTTAAGAAATTCTAAGATGTAATTAATGTATATATATAATTTAAAATTAATTATTAAATACATTCTTCTCAGTGACCGCATATAGTC
Organism: Slavum lentiscoides; assembly: GCA_032441835.1. Classification (NCBI taxonomy): domain Eukaryota; kingdom Metazoa; phylum Arthropoda; class Insecta; order Hemiptera; family Aphididae; genus Slavum; species Slavum lentiscoides. Next base: position 5,740,044 of record CM063712.1, on the reverse strand, counting down.
ATAGGCGAAACTAACATACGAGGGTGTCGTGCCGACAGAACATATTATATTGCCTTATAGAAAATACACAGACGAGCGACAAAAAATGTGCCTATAGATTTGTTTTTAAACTAATGTGTGTACATTTTTTTCTACAAATTTACGAAAAAAACAAGACGTATATTTTATATATTGATTATATTATTATAATTAATGAATTATGTCTTGGTTTATATCTTTGCCAATTTCTCGTTCCGTATAAGTTATTACCGTGAATTAATTTAAGTTCGCTGCTAGTGTTGGGCGGTGGACAATAAAATAGAGCAGAGAAAGCGAGTGTAGCAAAGATGAGAATGCTTAGATGGATGATTGGGGTGACAAGAGAAGATAGGATAAGAAATGAATATGTGAGAGGAAGCATAGGAGTTACGTTGGTCGTGGAGAAAATGAGAAGAGAAGATTCGGAAGCGGTATACGAACGGTTATGGAAATGAATGTTGAAGAAAGAAGAGGAAGAGGAAAACCGAAGAAGAATTGGTTGAATGCGGTTGAGTGTGATATGAGAACTGCTGGTGTGTGCGTGGAAGATGTGGGAGTTCGCGTCAAGTGAGAGGTTTAGGACAAAGGTGGCCGACCCCAAATAGTTGGGATAGAGGCGAGGGAGAAGAAGAAGAAGAAGAATTCTCTGCTGTCTGGTGATACTCATTAATTATTTAGTAAATAGATCCACCATAGCAAAATGTGTGCTATAAATTTTATATAAATCAGTAGGTATATATCCTGAAGCCAAAATTTATATATATATGAGCACAATGCGAAGACGGTTTTATTGCAGGTTAGTTCATCCTCTGAAGACTGCAGTTTGAGTGTTAATATGCTACGCAAACTTGAATTCGTTTATTTTACTGAGCTGAACACTGCGTCTTATGAGTAATATTCCGTAGGATTAAATGATATGTACACAGGGTCATAGGCGCACATTGGGTGTGAATGTAGGGGGTGCTAGAATAATATGTATGGTACACACTATTTTTAATGGGAAAAAAAATTTCTGTCCAAACAAGTAAACTACAATAATTTACAAATGATTGGTGAAACACTAAAATAAATTACTCAGGAAAACTGGAGGTAATTTAAAGTCTGGGGGTGCTTAGCACCCCCTAGCACCCCCCCTACGTGCGCCTATGCACAGGGTACATTTTATTTGACACGTTGCCGATTTTATAATTGCTTATGTTAGTCAGATTTATACACGTATAGTTTATAGCTGAGTTTTCTATGCACTGCGAACATTTTTATCAATAACAAAATTTAATATTTTATTTTATTCTATGAACTTTGTACCAAATTAAAATTATTTTTAATATATAATTAATTATATCCATATCCATAAGTTATTTACTACGTAAGCAAATACTTACGTAACGAGGTACAATATTATTTATACGCAAAACTCACTATCGTTCAAGTTTTGTTTTTAATACGTTTGTATTGATATTACATTTTCACCAGTTTCTTCGTATTTATTTCTTGACAAATTGACTTCGGAGTGTCAATGAATGTGTGTAAAAAAAAGAACACGCCTAGGTATTACTAAAATGATTTGTATTTGTATTTTTTTTTACCTAGAAAAAATTTAAATATTAAAACGACTTTTGTATAAAAGCGCACTTGCATAATATAATTCTTTTTTGACTTAAAAACATATTTAAATGTAAACGAAATATTTAGACTCGCTGAAATGCAATACACAATAATGACGTTTTTATACGAGTAAAATACTAATAATACGGAGGTCCAAAGAAAGAAAATATATTATATAAGCTGCTACGGCTTGTTGTAGTTCCCGATCCATCTCTCTTTTATTATTTTATTGTTTGACCTTGGATTTTAAAAACATATAGCTACAGTCCCGAGCAGCAAACATTTATAGTAAATTTAACTAGTTTGATGTACATACACATTTTTTTTTTTTTTGGTCGTGTTGTTATTGTGAATTATTATCATTTTGTGTAAAATTATTTTTTAAAAAAATTTTTTGACACTCATTCGTTCACCATAATTAATAACCTTTTTTTTTATAAAACCCGTTAATTTCAATTAATATATATATATATATATATATATATATATCGATTATTATTGTTATAATAGCCAACACCGTGATAAATATGGTAAGAAAATATACTTCAGCAAAAAAAAATGTATTTATTTAAAGACAAAAATTCAGTACCAAATATTATGAGCCGATAAAACTCAACATTTATTAAATACATATTACTTTCAGCATTGATTATAGAATAATATGTATTCTATAATCAATGCTTTTATTAATATTTCAACTTATTACTTATTATAGAGTATTCTGTTTAGTTAGTTTTTAAATACGCTACATATCGTTAATTTATCGGTGTAAAAATGTGTATAAAGAATTTACGAGAATAATCATTTCGTTATATATTGCATTTCTATTTCGTTATAAGTAAATATTATTTACAAAAAAAAAAAGCAATAATTTGAATTAAAACATTTCAGGTGGAAAAAGTGAACACTGTATTTAATCCAAACATGTGGATTTTTGCGTTTAATCTGCTTATGGCAATAGGCACTACAAATAGTGCAAATATACTCGTTTTCGCACCAATGCAATTTAAAAGTCACTTTCGTGGATTTCAACCTCTATTCAAAGAACTCTCAAACCGTGGACATAATCTTACGGTTGTCAGTGCATTCCCGTTAAAGACGCCATACGCAAACTACACAGATATTCCTATACAGGCCGACGACAGTTCTTTACAAGGTAAAAAATACTATATTGTCAGTCAGTGGCGTATTTAGGGGGGCCCGAGGGCTCCCCACCCTGCTCGATTCGTGTTTGTATATAATGATAATTGATGATTTTTTTTATATTTTCTTCGGTCAAAATCGCAAATATTTTATTACTTACTACAGAATTCAGCATTAATAAATCAACAGTTAACGACAATCGTCGTGGAAAAAAAAAATTATTGCAATCACAGCGAATTTCGGACACGGTAGTTGCGTTGGAACGATACTGATAAAGTTTTCTACTCGTAAGTTACATTTAACAGATCCTAGAGACCTGCGTCTGTCTCCTACATAGTAGCAGACACGATCTCAGCAACGAAATAGTTTATTTAAACAAAGAATTAAATAAACAATATATAATTATTAATTACACTTTCATCTGAGTAGTCCGATATTGATATGATCTTCCACAGGTAAAGTGAAACGGGAGTCCTAGCGGTTGATTATAAAATTAAATTGATATAACGAAACTATAAGTGTGATTTTTCACTAATAACTATACACGTTTAAAATAATACGTAAACATTATGAAGAAGATTATTAATAAGAGCCTAGATGTTTCTGCTAGCTCTTTCAGACTCGAACTCTCCTCTCCGACTCGAAAATATATATTCTAAACATCTAAGGCTTATGGTCTCGTGTTCACGTCACTATGCAATGGCAGATCTAAGAGTCGATTTTGGGGCGAAATTATTTTCAAACATTTTTTCACAAATTATAGATTTAAAAATTAAATATTTTATTAATTATTTTAAATATTTACCTTTATGTTATTATTATTTTTTATGAATTACAAAATCTCACACGTATTTATTCACAGGATATAAACATTTCACAATAAACGAACACATTTCCTCGGAGTTTTTATTGGTATCGCCACAGAGTAATAGCGAAAAAATTGATAAAAAGTGTAGAAAATTCCTTCACTAATAAGGGGACGACCTATTTTTTTTTAACAGACTTCAAAAAAAGAGGTGGTTCTCAATTCGGTTGTATATATATATATATATATATATATATATATATATATATATATATATATATATTTTTTAATGTTTGTTACCTTATAAGTCCGTTATTTATGAAGCGATTTGGATGAATCTTTTTTATATGAAAGAATATCGCTTCCCGGTGGTCTCATAACATTTTTGTGTATATTGGCCTAGTATTCTGCCTGTAATTTAGTTTTTTGTATATTTTTTTCATATTTTCCGATTTCATAAGAATTGGCCTAGTATCCTACTTCCTACCTAACCGCCCAGTCAAATGTAGGAACAGGAATGACGATATGACTACTATAACTAATATGACTGAAAAGGTGAAATAAAAATATTTTTTAGAAAAAAAAGAATACCGACTTCAAAAAAATGCACTAAAAAGTATGAAATAACCTTTTTGAAATCGGCACCGAATTTCAAACACTATTACATTACAGAAATGCATTTTATTAATATGTTAATTATTTGCGATAGGTATTTATATTAGATGAATAAAATTCGTTTCTGTAATATAATGATGTTTGAAATTCAGCGCCGATTTCAAAAAGGTTATTTCATACTTTTTAGTGCAATTTTTTAAAGTCAGTTTCTTTTTTTTTCTAAAAAATATTTTTATTTAATTTGTTTTCGGGGAAGGAAATCACCAGGTAAATTATTCTCAATTGGCCACTTAGTCAATAGACTTTTTAGGTTTGTTGGCAAAATACAGAAAAAGTCTATGACCTTTTTTTATTTTATTAATTTTTTTCTACTTTAATTTTTTTTTTTGGGTGAGGGGAAATTTCCCCCATTCCCCCCGTAGATCCACGTAAAACTTGATTTTGAAATCTTTTTTATTGCCCCCCCCCCTTTGAAAAATCCTGGCTACGCCACTGTTGTCAGTTGTCATTATATAATATATCGCTCTCAAAACGATATACTTTATGCGATGACATTATTTGACTTTCTGCAAATAAAACATTTCGCGTTTAAATTATGTTATGTTCAAGGTATCAACCCAATGTTATTGACCATGTCTAACTTTCTGACATCAGTACCGGGTTTATGGGTCATTTCTAGTTTTCTGGCTACAAAAGCGCTTTCCAAACCAGAGATGCAAAATTTCATTCTATCTGAAAATTACGAATTTGATCTGGTCATGGTTTTTTCATTTTGTCAAGAATACGCAATCTCGCTGGGTCATAAATACAACGCGCCAGTTATTAATTTGGGCGTTTCAATGTTATGGCCATCTAACAGTAAATGGATTGGTGAGCCGTCAACATTTTCATACATACTGGACCAACGAACTGGAGCTACAGATCAAATGTCGTTTATCGAACGGTATAAAAATACTGTCATCGGAATGTATCAGTTATTCTTGGAGGATTACTTATACCTGCCCTTTCAGAAGTATATTATGAACGAATACTTTAAATACGAAGGGTATACGTCTAGGCCTCCGATTGAAGATATGTTGAGAAACGTGTCGGTCACACTACTAAACGCGCATCACAGTATCGGTGTTACCAGACCTTACTTGCCGGGTACGGTCGAAATCGCCGGACTTCACGTTGATGAACCTAAACCATTAACTGGAGTAAGTAAATCGTATAAATCGTTATAAATCCAAAATGTCCCTATGTGTTATTCGCTGTATATATTTTTATAGAAATTTTTACATTTCGTCGAATCTGCGAAAGACGGAGTAATATATTTCAGTTTCGGTACAATTGTGGACCCATCTACGTTACCGGATTCGACGATTGAAGTATTCATTAACGTTTTAAAGCAATTGAAACAGAAAGTCATGTGGAAATGGAATACGAAAAATTTGCCACAGTTACCTAGTCACGTAATGGTTAGCGATTGGTTTCCTCAGCCTGATATTTTAGGTAATTGACTATGCCATATAAAATCATTTTGAAATAAACAAATACTAATTTTACTCTGATAATGTGGTCGATATTGTGTAATAGGACACCCGAACGTTCGTTTGTTCATCACACACGGAGGTGTACACAGTCTCGAAGAGGCTACTTATAACGCGTTGCCTATTATCGGTATTCCTTTTTTTGGCGACCAACGTATGAACATGAGATTAGCCGAACGTAACGGTATTGGAAAAATGGTAGATCACGTTGATTTAAATGAAAACTCATTATTGTCTGCCATAAACGAAGTACTTACCGATCCAAAGTAAATATAATTGAACATTTTGTACAACGCGATATTACTGTATTTCACTAATGATAATGTGAACTGTATTAGTGTTAATATGTTTTATAAATAAAATCGATATAATAGTAATATATTTTACTTGACAATTTTTTTTTTTGTAGGTATAAAGAAAATTCAAAATTACGAAGTGAAATATACCGAGATCAAGAGATGAAACCTATGGATCGGGCCGTGTATTGGGTAGAATACGTTCTTCGTCATAATGGTGCTAGTCATCTTAAGAGTAATAGTATCACACTAAATCATACTCAATACTTTTTAATAGACGTTGGTTTCGTTATTATCATCACAATCGCTGTTTTTGCTCTTCTATTTTTTATGACAATTAAATATATTGTTATAACTAAATTAATCAAATCGGATAAAAAAAACAATTAGAATAGATGCGGGTATGTTTGTGTTGTATGAAATAATGTCTCGTTATTCAATTAAATTAAATACCTACTCATTTTATTACATTAAAAATATTCTCATAAATCATAATATATTATTTTTAAATTTAAAAAGTTTGTATTTGAAATATTTGAATTTTAATGTGAAATATATTGGTTTTTAAATTTCATTTTAAACCTGAATATGTGTTTGTGATTGGAAATACATATAATAACAGAGAGCATTAAAATTTAAGAGACGCCAATGAACAATCACGATTCATTAGCTATAATATAATTCAAAATAACTTGCGGGAGATAAATTTCGAAGATATTATTGATGTTTTCGCTTTTGCTAAAGCTGGGAAGAAGCAGTTCTAAATGTTGATAATATATTATACTATTATTAATCTTAGATTGTTTATTTTTATTTTTCCTACGTTTCGTTAATTCTAAATAAATGTATAATTTAGAAAAATTATTAAAAATCGTAATAATAATAAAAAAATTGTATTTATATTAATTGCTAGTATTACTTATTGCTGGATTATTTGTTAAATTTAAGTACCGCGGTCTTGTTTTGCCACGGACCTTATCAACCCTATTATAGTTATACGTATATTAGTTAATATTAGTCCGTATTATCTATACTGAATCAGTTACCTATACTTACCTATCTACAATTTTAATTATTATTTTTTGGTAAACAGTGTAAAAAAACTAATAATTTATAAATAAATGACAATCGCCTAACGCCATTATTTTACAATAGTTTGTATTGTATATGCTGTTAGATTCATTTTAAATTTCTACCAACATATTTTCCCCACTGCTCTAATATATTCGTTTATTTAATGCTTACCTATTAAACAATTTAACCTTGAGTCTTTACAACTATCTGCGTAGGTACTGCAGTGTTCAAATATCTTATAGTAGCCGGAGTTTAATAAATAATATAACCTCGAATCTCTAGTAGGTACTATTTTGTATAGTGTATTCAGTGTTCAAATATTTTATATACTTGCCGGTGTTAAATATTCTTTTTTAATTTTTTTATTATGATTTTTCAAATGTGCAAAGTTCGGCTTGTTTAAAATATCTTATTTATTTTCCGCTACATTTGTAATTCTACTTCAGGCGCATTAATCAATATTGTTAATAAATGTTTTTACACAATTTTATTACATACCCGTCTACAAATGGTAAGAATATTTTTTTGAAATTTATATAGAAAAAAATAAAAGTAACAATGACGAAATTAATAACGTGGTAAACTATCAATAAAATGTTTTTTTTTTCATACGTAGATGAATATATGTTTATACGTTTATTTGTACTAATCCTTTACAATATTACGAATTTGAACATAAAAATACATTTATATATTTATATATATTAATCGTAATCACTGGCGTAACTAGGATTAAATAGTTAGGAGGGCTATAGCCCTGACTCCAAATTATTTAAAGATAAAAATAAGAATTAACTTAGCCGCGCATAGCCAATTTACCATGATAAATGTAAAAAAAACGAAATAATATACATCATCGTTTTATAATAAAAAAAATTGTCCTGATTTTTGAAAGGATTTTGTGTAAACTTCAACGAGATCTAGATACGTTTTTAGGGAAGCTAAACCTGGGGTTACGTTATGTTACGCCGGTTATCGTAATCCTTCTGATTTAGATTTTTATTAAAAATTTTAAATGAAACAAAAATTAAAGATTAAAAAGTAAGTACATATCTATTCTCTTTCATTGAAAACATTTTTTAAACAGAAATAATTTACGACAGGAAACCAGTTCATTTATTCACGTGTATTATATGTATAATGAATTATACAATCATTTAAAATAAAATGATTTTAGTATAACGAAAACTACGAATGCAAATAAAACCTGAACGCTGGATTTCTCATAATTAAGAACGTATGATGTTATAATTTATAAATATTGAACGAATAAATCTTCGAAATGAAATGAAGAGTTATGACATTTTATACTAAAATTTTAAATTTTATTCATACTTAATAATGTTAAAAGTAACGTCATTGTAACTATAGTGACGTATAATTTAATTATTTTTAAAAAGTACTAACAAATGTAGTAACATAACACTATATGTATAACACTAAATATATATACACACACATATACATATATATATATAATATGCATAGATATTTTATTGTGGTAGCTACTTGAAATTTTTCGTTCAACTTTTTGTGATTAATTTTGGAAATATTTGTAAATTTATATTTCAAGTTAGTAAAATATATATTACAATATAATATTATACAAAAATAGCAGTTCTATTTTAAGTGAATGATTCCCTGAAATTATTGCAATAAAATTCGAACACTTCGTCAGAAACGCAACGGAAACCGGATGTTGGGTAGTTTTTCTTCTCAAATAGTGGTGTCTTTAAATTATTTTTAAATGTACTCCCACGGCGCACTCTAAGGCCTAAACTTCTATTTTGTATAATATATTTTGCTAATAACCAATTATTACACAGCCGTGTGTCAACGAAAGAAGTACTTACGAGTAAATTAGTTTTCATTTTCAGTTTAATTAGTCAAAAATTACAATTTATCATTTCGAAATGACAAGTAATGTAAGTGTTACTAGCAAGAATTATATTTTATATTCATTATTATATATTTAAATTAAATTGATATTATATGTGAATACTATAATATGTAATGATATTTTTATATGATGGACCTATAAATTAATTCCACATGTCTCAAATTTGTAAAACTACTTCGCCTGTAGTGGGTTCTTGAAAAAGAACTTATGATCGCGTTGGGATAAACACTTTTTTTAAGTATTATTACCATTATTAGTATTTAACTATTAGCTAGGCCAAGGGTCGGCAACCTTTTGAAAAGGAAGAGCCAAAAGTTACAATTTACGTTTCAAGGTAACAACCATTACTTAAATTGCCTTCATGAAAATAAACAATTTTAATTAGAAAAATAATTTATTTATTCTACGAAATGACAAAAATGTATTACATATGTTTTCAAATTAATGGCAGCACGAGTAAATTAAAATTTTTTTTTAAATCAATAATTATTTAAAAAATATATCAAAGTCTTGTTCTTGTCAGTGTAGCGCCCCTTTGTGATCAACGCGCTAGGCGATCGCTCAGGTCGTCCATACCTTTCGCCGACATTGGATACACACATACGTACATACATATATATATATATATATATATATATATATATATCCGTATGATTTTATATTTTAAATTTTAAGTACATTATTATTAAACTGTATCAATTTGATTATTAATAGGGATAATTTGATTTAAACTGCTATTTTATATAATTAATGAAATATTTTCGTTTATTAGTAGAAATATTTAATGTAGTATTATGGTCAATAAAGAATTCAGAACATATACGAGTACACACGCAATCTATCGTATATACCTACCTATTATATATCTTAGGCTACTCGAATATTACTAATTTGTACGTCTGCTACAGAAGTACATACACGTATTCAATTATTAATTTAATAATGTTCGACGATCGAAAATGTTTTAAATAATTCAAATGTTTTTGTTCTTATGATAACAGATAAATGTATTTGACACAAATACCGCATTCAACATGAAAATGCATCAATAGATATTACAGAACATTTAAAATAAAAATGAAGCATTTAAATTTTACCATTACGTGGATAATTATTTATAAATTATTCGCCGGAATCACTATTACTAAAAGTGCAAATATACTTGTTTTTGCACCAATGCCGTTTAAAAGTCATTTTAGAGGATTTCAACCTCTGTTCAAAGAACTCGCTAGCAGAGGACATAATGTGACTGTAGTCAGCACGTTCCCATTGCAAAAATCGTTCTCAAACTATACGGATATTCCAATATCAATCGATAAAAATATTTTAAAAGGTTTTTATTACAAAAATAAAATAAAATAATATAAGTATACGTAAATACTTATATGCACGAAACTCGATGAACATAATTTTTAACTAGAAATACATTTGTCAAGGTATCGATCCGATGGAATTGGCCAGTCATAATTTTTTAACGAATGTACCGGGTATATGGAAAATGTCAACATTCTTAGCGTCGAAAATGCTTGCCAAACCAGATGTACAACAATTTATTCTTTCTGAAAATTACGAATTCGATCTGGTCATGGTTTTTTCATTTTGTCAAGAATACGCAATCTCGCTGGGTCATAAATACAACGCGCCAGTTATTAATTTGGGCGTTTCAATGTTATGGCCATCCAACAGTAAATGGATTGGTGAGCCGTCAACATTTTCATACATACTGGACCAACGAACTGGAGCTACAGATCAAATGTCGTTTATCGAACGGTTTAAAAATACTGTCATCGGAATGTATCAGTTATTCTTGGAGGATTACTTATACCTGCCCCTTCAGAAGTATATTATGAACGAATACTTTAAGTACGAAGGGTATACGTCTAGGCCTCCGATTGAAGATATGCTGAGAAACGTGTCGGTCACACTACTAAACGCGCATCACAGTATCGGTGTTACCAGACCTTACTTGCCGGGTACGGTCGAAATCGCCGGACTTCACGTTGATGAACCTAAACCATTAACTGGAGTAAGTAAATCGTATAAATCGTTATAAATCCAAAATGTGCCTATGTGTTATTCGCTGTATATATTTGTATAGAAATTTTTACATTTCGTCGAATCTGCGAAAAACGGAGTAATATATTTCAGTTTCGGTACAATTGTGGACCCATCTATGTTACCGGATTCGACGATTGAAGTATTCATTAACGTTTTAAAGCAATTGAAACAGAAAGTCATGTGGAAATGGAATACGAAAAATTTGCCACAATTACCTAGTCACGTAATGGTTAGCGATTGGTTTCCTCAGCCTGATATTTTAGGTAATTGACTATGCCATATAAAATCATTTTGAAATAAACAAATACTAATTTTACTCTGTTAATGTGGTCGATATTGTTTAATAGGACACCCGAACGTTCGTTTGTTCATCACACACGGAGGTGTACACAGTCTCGAAGAGGCTACTTATAACGCGTTGCCTATTATCGGTATTCCTTTTTTTGGCGACCAACGTATGAACATGAGATTAGCCGAACGTAACGGTATTGGAAAAATGGTAGATCACGTTGATTTAAATGAAAACTCATTATTGTCTGCCATAAACGAAGTACTTACCGATCCAAAGTAAATATAATTTAATATTTTGTACAACGCGATATTACTGTATTTCTCTAACGATAATAGACATTGTATTATTGCGAATATGTTGTATAAATAAAATCGAAATAATAGTAATATATTTTATTTGACAATTTTTTTTTTTGTAGGTATAAAGAAAATTCAAAATTACGAAGTGAAATATACCGAGATCAAGAGATGAAACCTATGGATCGGGCCGTGTATTGGGTAGAATACGTTCTTCGTCATAATGGTGCTAGTCATCTTAAGAGTAATAGTATCACATTAAATCACACTCAATACTTTTTAATAGACATGTTTTTTGCTATTACCGGTATCATTATATTTAGTATATTTATAATTAGAAATGTGATTAAATTTAGTAGTAAAACTAACAACATCAATCTTACGAAGAAAAAAGAATAATACTCGCATTAATTTTATATGAGTATAATAAGAATTTAATTATTGTAATTGCGCGTATATTAATTAATACCTAATATTGCATACAATAAACAGGTTGTGATGACTGATAAGACAATATTGGTATCGAGGCGCTGTCTCTTTTTTTATTTTTTGTGTTATAAATTACGGCGCTACAGGGGGGCACATCACCCTGGGGGCCGTCCTTCCCCCTGCATCCGCATCGTTTATTATCATAATGCTTAAAATTCTATTCTACATACGAAGAGGGCTCTATCCCTCTAGCTTTGGCCTTCAGCCTACATTAAACCTTAACTAGGATTAAAGATCGCTTCGTTCTGCCTGCGTCTTTCGTCTTCCTCCCTTTTTTTGCATGACTGCATTCACGAATCCTTTTACTGCTTTCCATTTGTCCCTTCCTTCAAGCATCCGTTCCACAATTGTCCCTGGTTCCATGTCTCCGCCGATCGACATTTCCAGTTCCCTTCTTCTTCTGTGCCACCTATCGCAGCGGAACAGGGCGTGTTCAACGCTGTCCGCAATCCACGCATTTTGGGTCTTCTAATCTTTTGAACCTGTGCAAATATCGACCGAAGCACCCGTGGCCTGTCAGCGTCTGCGTCAAGTGGAAGTCGACGCACCCAAAGCTCCTCGTTGTCCACACTTCCTGACATTTCTTATCAATCGATGCGTCCATCTACCGTTTTTCGCTTCGTCCCACTCCTTTTGCCACAGCTCAAAAGTCTTATTCCTTGCGTCGCCAGTCCCGGTGTTTCCATCTTTGCGCCGCCCGTATAATTCCGTCTTTTCCCTGGCGAGCAGGTGCGCCGGTACTAGTCCAGCGCTGTCCCTAGACGCTCGTACCCGGACATTACCTACACTGGGCCGTGTACAATAACGTCGTATGTTTACGATTATAATTGTTTACCTACATGCCTACACTGGGTCGCGCCGTACAATACGGCGTGCCGGCCGCACGAGGAGTATCGTGTATTGTTGTCGAGATTAACAGGTGTTTTTCTCATTCTTTTGTTCTCCGGGACCAAGAGTCCGCCGCCGACTCCTCTACGTTTGTATTATTTCTGGAGGCACATATTTTGTTTTCGTTTAGCCAGCCACCGACACCGGTCTACGGTGGAACGTTTGTGCGCGTTCCGTACGAACTGAAAACGGTAAAAAATATTGTGTTTTCGACTGGACTAAAATGTGGCCGAACGAAACGTTCTTAATGTGTTTGTCGCTGTTTTTCCAGGATTCTCCGACCCGTAACGATCCGTACGTAACGTCGATTCGGGGCGGTACTGAACACCTGTCGATCGATCGAATTGAAGAACTCCGTCGTGCAGTTTTGTACTTATTACCGCGCGATGAAGAATCTTTGCGCTGTTGCGGCGATTCCGGACTTGGGCCCCGAACGGTGGCTACAATTAGTACGTATAAACGGTTGTTCGCAAACGACATCGATGTCGAACATTGTGGCCCACCTACTTGCATAAGCAAAATAGCCTTCCCCGTTCTTTTTGCTTATTTTCAGCACGAGAGTTATGTCAACTACACTAAAGAAGAAGATCCGGACGTCATATTGGTCGGCTCTTCTATCATTCAAACCATTCAGTGTTCTCCTATTTGGTCAGAAAAATTTATACCGTTGAAGAGCATCAATTTGGGAGTTTGTGGCGATCGCACTCAAAACGTTTTATGGAGAGTCCAAAATGGCCTTCTCGATCACATTAAACCCAGAGTAAATTTAATAAGTAGTCGTTATTTCATTTTTTTTTTTTCCCCCGTAGGATTTTATATCGTTGTTGATATTTCGTTATCGTTACAATTTCTATTCATTTATTTACTATAGGTTTGCATTCTTAATGCCGGTTCGAACAATATCGCTTTCAACGATTCGCCTTCTCAAGTCGCTTATGGCGTATTGGCTATTGTTGCTGAGATAAGATCGAAACTGCCCGACTGCCACATTATAGTCATGGTAAGAACACGATACGAAACAAATGAATATTAAATATTATTGTTTATTGTATTAAGGTCATTATGTCCTTGGGTTTCCTAGGTATAGCTTTCTGTGAAAATACGGGGAGAAAAATATTTTCGAATAGTAAGAAAATTTGTTTTTTTCCATTTTTAATCTAAATTTAAAATTTTTAAACAGTAACTCATGCGCGTTATTGTATGTATGACACATTTATCGATCTCTTTTCTCATTGTACCCCTCTTCCCGTGTCTTTGTTTGGTATACACTGTGTTGCCATTTCCTTGACAATTTTTTATATCCCAAAAATCATCATTTATTGTAATTATTTTTAACGGTTAAATCACATAACTTATCACAGCCTATTATTTATTAAAAATACTATTCAGTATTGGTTGGTTTGCTTCATAACCCATATATTGATTCACTGTCTGAAATGAAATGGTCACTCTTTTAGTGTTTAGACGCTAAAAATAAATATTTTATTTATTATCGGTAGGTAATTATGATCAAACATTATTTTTAATAATTGTTACATACGTATGATACAAGAAGTAAGCACTAAAAAAAATAAATTAAGCAACCTTAAAATATTGTTTTATTTTTTTTTTTTTACTTTATATAATAAATGAAATTGCTAGGCCCCATAAGCCTTCATTATAGAGAGTTTTCACTACACTCTGTTTATCTGGGTCCAACAAATACAATTTTGCTATATATTAATGTGTTGGAAATAAATAATACTAAATTTGACTTATGGTTATTTCTCAGATAAAATATCCTAAGCACATTAAGTAAAATTGTTTGAATATTTTTTGTGTCATAATATACACAACTCTATGAATTTTTGATTTTTAAAATGTAAATGTCAGTCTTAGTTTTTGATTTAAGAGTATACAAATTTGTTCTAGAAAACATCAGTACATTCTACAATTTAACAAAAATGTACTGAATCGAGTTTGTGAAGTCAAATAATTTTACAAACTTCGAAATTCCATTTAGTTTTATGAATTAAATAAAAATTATTTACTTATTAATATCAATTTGTTTTTTGGAAAATTTCAATTTAAGAGAGAAATTCATTTATTTATTCATTATAATTTTCTTACACTTAGTCAGAATACATTAAATTACGATGATTTTGATATATGTACGATAAGAAGTCAAGTAATATTGTTAAAAAGTTTGTTATTTGAAGTGAATAGTCATTAATTATTATGAAAGCAATGTGTGTAATAAAAATATTTAAAATAAATGGTATTTACATTTTACAGGCTATATTACCTCGTGGCCCTTTTCCAGGACGATTGAGAAAATTGGGTAGTCAAGTGAATAAAGTTCTTAAATTTAAACTGAGAGGAATGCCCAAAGTCGAACTGTACAAAGCTAAACATTTTCTACAGCCAAATGGAAATTTAAGTCATGACGACGCATCAGATTTTATTCATCCATCTGAAAGAGGTTATCGCAAAATATTCAATCCACTTTTTGGACGTCTCGAGACTCTTCTCAGCAACTGAATACAATAACTTTTTTAACATCATACTTAGATACTAGTTTTACTATAGCTCAGTGGTTCTCAATCTTTTTCCAACGAGACAACTAAATTAAATACAAATAATCGCAACATACTAATTAATAGTTTTTATAAAAAAAAGCACACACAGTAGTAAACATTATATCATTATTGCCAATTTTATCTTTTCTCTGCATCATAATCAGTAACATAAATTTTCGTTATGTTGAAAATATTTTTATTTAATGTAAACGCCTGTGTTGGGCTATATATATATGGTTAATAGGAGTATCTTTTGATATTCAAATTGTTCAAAAAAGTGTTAAGAAAAATGAAAGATTAATCTTATCATAAAACGAACAGGACTTCACTTAGGAATTCAGAACAATTAAATTGATCGTTATTTAGCTAATACGTAATGCGATGTCTCTATGCTGATTTGTAAAAAATATATCTAATAAGGCAATTAGATATTTTTTTAAACAAAATATGTTTTTTTTTTTTGTGATCGATTGAGAACCACTATAAAATAAGAGTATTTATGTTTTAATTTTTAAGTTAATTTTTTAATTAATCGTTTAATTGTTGGGCCATAATATTACTTTAAAAAAAAAACATATATACATATATGTATATTTAAAGTTTTAGAATTGACTAAAAATAAGTTTACTATAAATTTACAATATTTATATACTCCAGTCCATGAGAGAACCAAACTGTGTGCTGACCAAAACGCACCCAATTCACTCATTAACAGTAACGCTGTATAGGGTGTAGCATAATGTATAATTATATAATTTATATACATTTAATATATCATTGACTCTGTATTTTGTGTTAAGAAAACTAAATGCTCTTTATGTGCGTATAATATCATTTGTATAATCTGCGACGCACTGTATATACAATATATAATATATATTATAAACAATATAGCACAAAGTGGGGGAAACAATGCCTTGGGGCAATCGCTGCCGTCAGTCTACATGCACCGAACGGTTTACTTTTTTGTGGGCTAGAGTATTAAGTCATAATGATAGTTATTTATTGGGAATTAATATTCTCTGAAAGATGTTGATTTTCATTTCAATACTTATCTATTGATATTTACTTTTATTTTTCGAAGTTTAAATTTACACCAGTAGCTTTTTTTTTATTCTTATTATTATTATTTTTCATTATTCTATATCGTAGGCACTTTAATGAAGTTTTTCTTAACCTAACTTAATAAAAAGAATAATTTTATAATATTTTATATAAAATACCTATTCTAATTTTTTTTTTTTTGTGTTAAATATATACAGTTTACTAAGCTGTAGGTATATATTTTATAATACTATACAAGGTTAGGTCATAAGTTTTAAAATTACAAATATAATTATCAAAATTATAATTAAGAATTAAGGGTGATATTATGGTCTGTTTATTTTAATGAATATTGTAAAATATATTTTGTAATCTGTAGAAGAATTTGTATGATGTTAAAAAAGAAATGCGTTTTTAAGACATGATTTAATATTAATCTATTGTAATACGATAAAATGTAATGAGTATAATTTACTTGTAATAAATATTAATATATTTAATAAATTAATGAACAGTGGACTGCACGACTAAATATCAAATCTATGACATATGTCAAACAGGACGTTGAATAGTTTTAACAATCCTTGCAATAGGAGAAAAATGGGGATCAAATAGCATACACAAGAGTAGGGAAAGTCATTTAAAAGTGGGGTATGCCCTCCGCTAAAAATCGTTACTTCTCCTCAGTTCTTTTTTATGTTGCTGTCTACTTGTGTGGTATCCATAAAATAATTTAGACTCCTATGAAATGTAATTCATTACAGCGTATGATATTATGCAATGGTGCCCACACCTTATACGAAGATAGGCTTGAGCGCTACTCATTTTGGAGTTGGAGGATTTATAACTACGATCATTAATCTTCCTAATGAATGTAATTGTAGTATATAATAATAAAATATACAATAAATTGAGTGGGGTAGTCGGTTAAGTCTATAGAAAAAAATTTCCGTCCTACTTATTTAAAAATCTCTGGGCGTCACTGATATTATGGTACCAAACACTATCGGAACATTTCTTGTGTTATAGTTATTTACATAATTCCTCCTATTCTACAAGTCGTGTTGTTCGCTGTTTTTAAAATTTTGATTATAACTATTTGTTCATTATTTCAACACTACACGCTCTTCCATAAGAACATAATATATTAAGGCTATTCTTACCTTTGAAAGGTAGATTCACTTGGGTACCTATATGTACCCGTGGTTTTCCTTGCTAGGAAACTTTTGAATTTCTCTTATAAGAGAGCTAATAATCAAATGCAAACTGTACTTTGAACATAATAATCACTGTTTTTATCAAATAAAAGTATTATTCAACACTGTAAAGATTTGTTGTAAAGAGTTCATTTTGAACTGTTTTTCTTTTTTAAAAGTCAAACCTAATGGCTAATACCATTGATTATAGAATATAATATTATATTATATTATAGAATATATTCTATAATCAATGCTAATATTATTGTGTAAACGATGTTTGATAGGTGTAGCAGTCGTAACACGTAATGCGTTGTAACGCAACAATAGTCATCGACAAGAATTAATCGGTAACTCGCTACTTTTCCTGACCATTGTACATATACAGTGTTATAATAGTCGAACAATTTTGATCTAGTTGGATTTGGCCAAATATAAACTATTTTCTAAAGGTGCCGTGGCCTTAAAAGTTTGGGAACCGCCGCTGTATAGACTATAGAGATAATTAGTGATTTATTAAACTTATTGCTGTGAGTTTTCAGGACTGCGTCGTATTTTACTGAATCCTATAATAAGTACTGTAGATTTTTTTTTTATGTTTACATAATATAGGTAATATTAAATATCAATAACGGATAAGTACACTTGATTGAATATTTAGAAGCAATGTATAACATTTTCAATATTATTCGAAAAAAAAAAAACAACTTAAGATGTCTTTTCAATCTTTGTGTTAATATAACTTTTATTTATTTATTAAAAACAAAAAGAACGGCAGTGTGTTTTACTTAAAAGAATATCATTTGGTTAAATATAAAACATGTATTATAAGTCACGATTAATACGTCATAATATGCCATAATATTATTATATTCGTACCAGTGCAACAGGTACGAACGACGAAACAAGTTTCAAATATTTTAATGACCGGTGTTTGTTTTGGGATAAAATTAAATAAATCCAACAGAAATTCGTGCGAAACTTACGACTGAACGCAACGATTTACGCGAAATACGGTACGATTGTAAGAAACTATTAACAAAAATTAAATTATAGGTATAAAATATATATTTGATATTTAAACGCATTGTATTATACCTACTATATATATATATATATATATGGTTAAAATAAATCGTTTAAATTGCCTTATTAGTTACCTGTATATCAAATATAATAAATTGTAATTTATAATATAGGTATAGGTACGCGTGAACTTGACCTATTTTAAGTTGTACGCGTACGTACCGATTTAATACGTCAGATTTACATACTTTTAAATAATATTTATCATTTACATGCGTGTCGACGCCAATCACACGTAGTGCTGCGGTATACGCACTCGTATAATATATATAAGTACCTGCCTAGCTATATGAATAATGGTCGAATTATCAAATAGTTTTTGTAATTAGTAACAAAACACAATAATAATATTATTAGTTTAAACATTTTCAAATTTCAACATGTTATCGAGCGTGTTTTTTTGTTCCGTTCTGTTCGTTACAGCCACTGTCATTAAAGGGGCAAATATATTAGTATTTATGCCGTTGCCAATTAAAAGCCATTTTCGCGGATTCCAGCCGCTATTCGAAGAACTGTCTCACCGAGGGCACAACGTAACCGTAGCTAGTTCATTTCCTTCGGTTCGTCCGATTGTCAATTACACTGACGTAGGACCATTTGTTTCCAAACAAAGAGGTTTGTCGATTCGTGAACGTCCGAACAATATAATAATACGATGTACGTCAGTGGCGTCCAGACGGCTTGCCAAGTATGTAATGCAATTACACGGATATCCTGGCGTGGTGGGTTCAGGCAGGGGCGTATTTATGGGGGAGGGCTGATTGGGCTTCAACCCCCCGAAATTTCAGGAACTTTCTTTACTAATTCCTATATGTCCTATAGCTGTAGGATATAATATTTTTAATAAATTCCTAATACGTAGTTGTTTTTAAAATGTCGAGAATTCGGTAATTATGAACAGCAAATTTTTTTAAAATTATTTAACAGCAAATTAACACCGAAAGGTGCAGGGTGTTGAGGAATATTATCCTTTTTCCACTCGGCTGTTCAAATAATAAAAATATATTGCAACAGTGAAGGATCATTCTTTAATTTAAAACGTATAAAAAAATCGATAACCTACTTCGACGGCCGAAGACCGATTCGCTAGAATGAACTTCTGAGCGTGTAACATTTTTAAAAAAAACTTGATTTTTAAGGTGTAATTGATGATTTTGAACAAAAAAAAAAATTCCAAATTTATAATATTATAATTTTGCTAATTAAATTAAATTAAATGAGTAGGTACTAAAGACAAGTTTTGAGTAAAAAAAATACATTTCTCGCTTATTTATTTAGGGATCCCATCAAATTTTCCGCCCAGGAATCCCTACATACACTTAGGTGAGTGAATGTTGCATGTAGACGCTATAGTGCTTGTGAAAAAAATATCAACTGATCAAAAAAAAAAAAAAATCTTTAAATATCGAGTTAGATACATTTTACATAGTTGGTAGCAAAATATTTTGTTTTTAAGTTTTCATAGTCCAAATAAGTAATTCTCTGTGTAAATATAGATGGACATTTATGCGAATGGATTGGTTAGGAAAATTATTCAATGCACGGAATCATAGAAAATGTTTGGGCGCCACTGATAATTTATATTATGTTTTGTTTAACAATCAGGTAACCTATTTAACACGATACGTCGATACACATTAAAATAATTATATTTTTAATAGTAGTATTAAATGCTAATAATAATTAAATCAATGAACATTCAATAATAATAACAATAATAATAAATTAGTAGAAAATAATGAATAAAATTGTTATTATTATTAGGACTCGGATTTATACGCACTAAAATATGCATTTGTGCAACAAAAATTGCTAAATGTGCTGTAAAAACTATATATTGCGTTCACGTTTTGGTGAGGTTATTGATATAGTTTAGGTAGGTCACCTTTGGCGTTCACCACTGACGATTATAATAAAAGTAATACTAATGTGATTTAGATTTAAAGTTTTAAGAATTTTAACTGATAATCGGTAAATAATATCGTAAGTAAAAAAATGTTGATATTTTGTAAACCATTTTTCACGATAAATATTTTATTTACTTTTATTTTCACGAAATTTTTTTAATTATTACAAAAATAACATTGCTGTTAAGTTATAAAACATGTAGTGCAATATGCCATACAAAGACCAAATATGACATTAAAAATTGTAAAATATGCTCTAAAAACTGTAAAATGTTAAAATATGCTCTAAAAAAACCTAGCAGCATAATATAGTAGGTACGATCAACCAGAAAATATATTCAATTACATACAAATCCGAGCCCTAATTGTTATTATTATTATTTCACGTAGGCACCTACCTAAATAGGTACCTAATTATATGATAATTGTTTATATAAATATATTTAAAATAATAATCAGGTTAAATTGATTATACTGATGTACCGATAAATAACATGATTATAGTATCGATTAAATATTATTTTACCTAGTACAGTGGTATTTGTTGCTTTTAAAATAACCTTATTTTACTCATAAAAACCTGTTCGTTTTAAATAATAAGTTATCACGATTTTCGTATATTCGACATAGAAAAAAAAAATGTATAGTGTAGGTAACAATACTAAAATTTTGATTTATTACATGACTTTCCTTTATAAAGATCACCAGGATCGGCGTGAGAATAAGGTGACCCAGACGATCGCCTCAGGTATCAGTCTTCAAGGGGCGCCAAAGCATTTGTTTAAAATTTTTAAAAATTATTCTTAATTTGGTATAAGTATAGACATATTTTTGATAAATAATATTTAAAATAAAATTAAAGTGTGTACGTATAATTTCCATTTGTATCAATTTGTAATTTTTTTATGTAAAAAAAAAAATAAGATTTTTTTTCTGTTTTCATTAATTTTTTGTGGCTATCCCCCCTAACTCCTCCGTCATTTGCGCCTAACCGCCTAGGAAAGTTTTATAAAATAAAAGACTCCCATATAACGATCGGCCTATAGGGCGCCATTATACTTCGCGCTGATCCTGAAAAACACTCACGTTTATACGGATATATAATTTTGTTTCAGTAAGAAATGTCATGGAATTGGTGCACAAGAACTTTATAACGTCGGTCCAATTTCAGTGGGAAATCGGTGTACAATTGGCCGAACTAACGATGTCGCATAACAATATGAAACGGTTCGTCCATTCGGATTCGAATTCGTTCGATTTAGTTATGATCGAAACGTTCTGTCAAGAATACACTGTAGCTATAGGCCACAAATTCAACGCTCCTGTCATTAACTTGGCACCAGCGATGGTCTGGACTAGCATTAGTAAATGGTTGCACGTTCCTTCCACATTTTCGTATATACCGGATTTGTGGTTGAAATCGGTATCCGATATGAGTTTCATAGAACGTTTAGAAAACACCATGACTGGTATAATACGGTTGTACGTTGAAAATTACTTGTACTTGCCCAAGATCAAGGAAATAATGAATAAACATCTTGCGTACAAAGGCTGGGAATCCAGGCCTCCGCTCGAGCACATGCTGAACAATGTATCCCTGACACTAGTCAATTCGCATTACGCGATCGGCATACCTAGACCTTATCTTCCGGGCATCATTGAAATAGGCGGAATGCACATCAGAGAACCGAAGACTCTGCCCGAGGTACGTGGTGCACACATTCCTTTGAATATGAATTCATTTTCCACACGAATTGCTTCCGCACGGTATTAAAAAACTTTTATTAACCGCGTCTGATGTAAAAACATTATTTTCCTCCTCATTTTATACGGACTCGGGACTGTCCATAGTAATTTTATATAAGTTAAAAATAGTGTTTTTCGTCTTCTATCGTAAAATAAATTTGTTATACTGTTAATAGAAAATTCACTATCAAAAATAATGTATCTGTATAAAAATGACGTAACTATTAGTCAAATAAAAAATGCATACATTTTTTTTAAACACACCGCTAATTAACTTCTTCATCATTCAGACTTTGATGTCCTTATTAAGGCTTATTAAGCCTCCTAGTCCAGCGACCATCAGCTGCGGTGTCTCACAAATATAAGATAAAAGTAATAAATATATTCGGACCCATTTTAGGGTTAATCATTTAAATATAGTGAATATTTCAGTTTTTTATTTATAATTATTTTTGGTTGGTAATTGATATTATATGGGTACCTATACAAGTAATTATGATTTTTTGGGAAGTCTGAGATTAAATGAATGCAATTGTTTCCTGTCGAATCAAAAGTAGATTTTCGGTGTTAAATATATTCATATTGAAAAATGGTGAAATGTCCGGCATAAGTATTTTGAACAAAATCAATATTTTATTTTGTATGAGACTTAGCATTAGTAATTATTCTATTAAAAAATTATTATCTTCTTTAAAATTACCATTTTTCTTTTTTCTAAGTTAATAAAATATTAACGTTGACTTTATCCATACATTTTTTTTATATTATGTTTTGCTAAAATGTATACAACTGCGAACATGCAGTTTTAATACAATGATAAATGAAAAATGAACTATATTTTCAACAACACACTATATTTAATACTTAAATGTCTGTAGAATTTTGTATGACCATTTTTTTATAAATAATATGAATACTTAAAACATACTCCATATAGGTTTATGTAAGAGTGACGTATATATAAAGCAAAACATTAATAACCAAAAAAATATATAAATATAAGTGGTTAATTGGCTGGATGCCGGATGGTGATTGTGAATATGAAGATTAATTGGATAAGGAAATAAAATTAAAATTGTTTAAATATGGTTATAACCTTTCTCTAATTAGCGGAAGAAGAGTTCGAAAGGGTCATATATTCGAAAATTCTTAGAGGATGATCAAAGGATTACATGCAGGAACATGCAAAATCGCTTAAACGTAAACAGTCTTACCTGGTAGTCGGCTTATTAAAACTCGTGATTCGTCTGTGGTGTCTGAGTTGCCAGTTAAGTAAGATTTAACGTAAAATGAAAAAAAAACAAATGAAACTGTTTACATTTTATTGACTCCGCCTTTACAAATAAAGAAATCAGTGAAAAAGTATGTGTGAAAGAATTCGAACACAGAGACTTAGCAGCTGAACAGAAAGTGCTCGTACCTACCAAATTATCTGAGCTGGAGAAGTCTTCCTTGCTGCGAGTTTGGCCACACTCCATGCCTAATATGCTAAAAGTGCCTGGCAACTTCCTAAATTTTATGACTATTTTTTGTATTTGAAATCGCCGATATGGAGGGGCACTTCTCCTTTGCAGGCCGTCTGTCCCCAATACAAGGGCATCGTTTATTGAATTAATATTCATACATATATAAATTAAAAATTAAAATCTTTATAAATCTAAGGCACCGTGGTCTCGTGACCTGTGGCCCATATCGGTATAGCTTAAGTCTTAACTAGGTTGTATCGGTTGTCGTTGCCTGACCCTCTTTTCTTCTTCCTTAGTGCTCAAAACCGGGTTAATCTATTCGTTCACCGCATTCCATTTTTCTCGGCATTGTAGCATTTATCCTACTACCAGTTCTTGTTCGAATTTGCTGTCCAATTTGACTTCTAATTCTCTTCATAGCCTCCACCACCTATCGCATTGAAATGGAGAGTGTCCAGCATCGTATCTTGGAGCATGACAGTTATGACACTCAGGGCTGTTCTATCTGTTAAATCTGTTAAGATAATCGGGAAAATAGCCATGTCTATGTAATATATCTATAATTCATGTCTATAATCGTTTCTATAATCAAAAATAATATTTCGTCCAATATTAAAACTATTATATCAGCGAATTTGATTTATTTTTATTCTGAAATTTAAATCCTCATACGACACGGACACGGATACAATAATATTAATTTTAATATTTTTAAAAATATGTTTTATTTATTGTTATTAGGATCTTCAAACCATTTTAGACTCGGCGGAACACGGAGTAATATATTTTAGTTTTGGTACGTTGGTGAACATAAACGATTTACCGCGAGAAAAACTGAATATTTTTCTTAATGTTATTGGACGATTAAAACAAAAAATAATATTAAAATGGATACCACTTAATGATAGCGTAAAATTACCCCAAAATGTTATAACCGGTGCATGGTTTCCTCAAAATGACATTTTAGGTAATATATTTGTTGAACAAAATAATAACATTCTATTTTAAATATATGCGTAAAATAAATATATATACGGATATATTATATATTGCTATAGCTCATCCAAATGTTGAACTATTCATTACTCACGGAGGATTACATAGCTTGGAAGAAACCGTTTATAATGCAAAACCTATAGTCGGAATACCGTTTTTCGCTGACCAGTATTTTAACATGAAACTAGTAGAAAAAAACGGCTATGGTAAATTAGTAAATTTTTTCGAAATGACCGAAAAATCGTTTGAAAACGCCATCAGAGAAGTATTGTCGAACCTCACGTAAGTACAGGTTAAAATGAATAATTAAAATAAGAATAATTTAAATGGTTTTAAATTAGGTTTAAAAAGCATGCGATAATCCAGAGTCGCGTGTACAAAGATCAACCGACGAAACCTTTAAATCGAGCAGTTTACTGGGTCGAGTATGTTATTCGGAACGGCGGAGCTAAACATCTAAAAAGTGACTCCATAGGATTAAGCGATTTACAATATTTTTTGTTTGATGTATCACTGATTTTACTAATAGCAACGGGTCTGATCGCGTGGTTATGTTATCTGGTGGTTGTGAAAATCACGTCAAAATAATAAAATTATAAGCAGTAGACGTGGATTATTTAAAATTAAAAATTAATGATATTTCTATGTAAAATAACTAAGCCTTAAAGTATAATTTAGTACCTATTGATTATAACCAGTGGCGTAAAATTTCGAAGACGAATTAAGAGTAAAATTACTGTGTCCAAGTAATTCGATAACGGGTATGTATTGTGCTATTGAGGAAAAGGCAAAATGATATCAAAACTTTCGAAAATTACATATATGTTTCAAAGACAGAAAGATCTTGCTGATCTTGTTATCTTAAGATAAATCATCAAAAGGTGTTTTCGAAATCCGAATCAAGGATGGAAAATATTAATACTGTTAAAAAATTTTTTAAATAGGTAACACTAGTGGCTTAATTATTATTGTTGAAAAAGAGCACGGAGATCCTGTATATGAAATATTACAAAACATAAGTTGATTTCTAAATTTACCAACATTTAAAATTGATAAAATGGCTGTATTTTAAAATATCGTGTTGGATTCTTTTTTTAATTGTTGACTTTTCGATAATAATATAAATTTTTTAATTATAAAAAAAAAAATGAATTAAAATATAACCATTTTAAAGTCATAATTTTAGTATAAATTTATCATTTTTATCTTTGTGTGTCAATTTTCAGTTAATTGTTATAATGAAGATAAATAGGCACATGTTCTTTTTTTTTAATATCGGACATAATACAATTTCTATTAATAACAATAGTTATATATTCTTGTAAAATGTTTTGAAACGAGAAAAATTAAGCCGGGTTTTAAGGTAATCAGTACGTAGACTGTATGTTAACATACAGTCTACGTACTTATTATCTTAAAACAGTGGTTCTCAACCTCTTCTATGCCTCTTTTGTAGATTTTCTAAAATCTCACGCCCCCTCCTATAAATTGAAAAAATCGATCACCTTTTTTTGTATACTTTATAGATTATGAGTGTTTAGTCATTAAATGGTCAAGTTAAACACTCTATAATTTAATAAATACAAATTTTACTTCGTGATGACTGCTTGCACCTCCCCAGCAATGTGTTCACGCCCCCCATGTTGGGAAACACTGCCTTAAAACAATAAGTTAAGGAGCCCATTTTAAAATTTTTGTGTGGGGGAAAAGGGGTGACCAGAAGGTGCTGAAATGTTTACGTTACGCCACTGACTATAACAAGCAAGTTTCTTTTGCATAATTTTTAACTGGTATCATACAGATTATGGACTTATATTCATTATCGTCTATTAAATTGTTTAAGTATATTTGCAGATATAAGCATGTTTATACAATTGTACGAGTACTTCGAGAGACAATACAGGACATTTTATATTATTATTATTATTATTTATCTTTCTTTTTTTAATAACATCATTCACCGTGGATTAAGATACAATAATATATTCAATTGCTATCTCTGTCTAGCGTTCGCAGTGTATACCTACAGTTTATCATTTGTATAAGTAGTTCAGACTGTGTGATTTGGATTTATATCAAAATTAACACGACTATTATTATGTAAAGTAGTGTTATTACGAGAATTTATTATTGTGAACATAATTTCTAATTTATTGTCAATTTTCTTTGATGTTTTTAATTTGATATATTGTGCATATTATAACAAAGTTAAATTGTAGTGACTAGTGCTTTAATATTTTTAATTTAAATTCATAATAGTTAAACCTTTTTTAACTGTTACAATTAAAAAATACTAAAATTAATTTGGCATATTTGTTTTAAAAAAATCTCTTTTTGGGATTTTTGGGTCAACTTGCTGGGCGTACCTCATAAAGGACACTAAACCAAAATGTTTCGCGTCGGTTTGGTGTCCCAGTCACCAACAATGCCGGAGTTATAGCGAAACCAAAAAAACGAAGGGGGGGTAATTTTAGTACGATACGCACAGGTGTACGCTCTATTCAGCAGTGGTATTCCCGTTGCTCTACGACTAAAACTAAACCTATATGTTTAGAATAATCAGAGATTTCAATAATATTAGAACATTTTTTTGGGGGGTCCGGGTCCCCCCCCCAGATGCGGCCAGGTTAGGTACCACTTAAAAAAGATTCGGCGTGGCGAAATGTCCGTCGGCGAATCGGTGAGGGGCGAATCGGTCTGGCGGCGAAAAGGTCCGGGTTCGCCATTCGACTACTAGTGCAGTTGCATTACTTGGTAACCTACGTGGGCGCCACTGATTATGTACATATGTGATAAAATAATAATAAATCGTTTAATCGTTTGAACGGATTAATTGCGCGGCCATTGCTTACGATGAGGGGACATACTAGTATTGCCTGCCGATGTAAAATAGACGGATCATTTTTATCCGAATTGCCTCCCGACCATATCCGAGTTGCCTCCCGGATGTTTATCGTAACCAAAAATGGTCTATACGACTGTACTAGTTGCCTCCCAAATAGTAGGGGTAGTAAAATATAAGAAATAAGTGGTTCCAAAAATTATTCAAACACGAAAAAAAGTAACGATAATGTACTGTGCCTAGGTATACGTCGTATACGATATATGTACCTACTCGGGCTACAACGTATAACGCGGCGTGCCTGTGTGATAGGGTGCGTTTGTGCGGTAAGCTTATCGAATATAAACTTTATTTAGAGACGCCTTGTATGCCGTGTGCAATGGTCCATATACGGACCGTATAGTAGGTATGGGTTTTGTAACAAACGGAAAACACGAATAACGCCCGAAAATAAGCACTATAATAAAAATTATCTGAAATTTGTAAGTAAGAAATCATATTTATATATGACTGCTTGATAAAATTATAGCCCGTAGTGTCCCCGTGTTTAAATAACTGTTGTCGCGCAAATCAATAGAAACGATTTGAATTGAATGAAAAATGTTATGAACCACTAACTAATAATGTAATATTCATTTTTGGGAGGCAATTCGTATAGAATTTAGAACTACCTGACTTATATTTTTTTTTTTTACCTTTTTATTTTCGATGAGGACGAGAGGCGCGGTTTCGTATACTTTGAGAGGCAACTATAGTACGCTCCGTACGATCAATACCTATATGACCGTTAGGTATTTTATAATTTTATTTTTTTTTTTTGCGCTAATCGGATCGTATACGCAGTTACGGATGTAGTGTGTTATATAAATAAACAAATTGTGTCGATTATTTTTATAAAAAAATCAAAAAAAAATCGTCATTATAATAAATATTACGTCAGAGAGCGTGTTACGGGACAGAAATCGAACGAGATTTACAATGTAATCGGCAAAGGAAAAAAATTATATTAAAAAAAAAAAAAAATGCGGATTTTATTTATTTTCTTTTTTTTTTACTTATACATCCATGCTCTCTTGTATTATCTAACCAGCGCGTTACGATCACTATAATCCGTTAAATCAAACGCCGACGAACGTAAATACTTATACGCGGTTATTCGCGCGCTCGGAGCCGTTAGACTGTAACCGAACAGTAAACGTTTTCAGTGTCGAAAATGTCGTTCGTTTCGCGTATCGTTTTGTCGACTTTTTTACCGATAATCATGAACGATGCGGCCAACATATTAGTGTTCTGGCCTTTGCCGATACCCAGCCATTTTCGCGGCTTCGAGCCACTGTTCACTGAGCTGTCGCGCCGAGGTCACAACGTAACCGTTGTCAGTCACTTTCCGAAATCCACGCCCGTCACGAATTACACGGACGTCGCGATTGCCGAACCGTCGACGGTCAACGAAACGATAACGACGCCAGGTGCGGAAAACGATTATAATATCATAGCCGTCCCAAGCGGGAGGGGGCGAATGGGGCAAGTGCCCTGGGGCGTCCAAAGTATTATGAATGCAGGGGGCGTCAAAAAAATAATTGACAAAAAGAAAAAAAAACGTATTATTTTATTTTAGTAATTAATTTCCCTTGTATCTATATATGATGATTTCAAGGACCTGTGTATTTACTATTAAAATATATAAAATTATGTAATTAGATATTAAGTTAGTTGTACATTTTTTTGGGGGGGGGCGCATCAAATATTATTGCCCTAGGGCATTATTTGTGGTTAGAACGGCACTGATTATAATAACATTAATACAGTACTTTACTCGGATGAGGGGGTTCATTTGGGTGGGGGGCCCGTTCCTTTCCAGGAGTTCAACGTTATGGCTAGAATTTTGTGTTCTAACAAATGCATAAAAATATAACGAGTGTCAAACCGCCGTCTGCCGTATGAAAACGCAGTCTCGTAAAAAAATACTTTTAATATTGTATTTAAATAGAGATACAAATACATTGATATAAACAGTATTTAAGACGTATTTCAAATACTTTTTTTTTTTAAAGTATTTAATAA
Organism: Slavum lentiscoides; assembly: GCA_032441835.1. Classification (NCBI taxonomy): domain Eukaryota; kingdom Metazoa; phylum Arthropoda; class Insecta; order Hemiptera; family Aphididae; genus Slavum; species Slavum lentiscoides. Next base: position 5,710,128 of record CM063712.1, on the reverse strand, counting down.
CGAATACAGACACTTCGTATGCAATTCAAATACAAATACAAACAATTATTTGAATTATTTTTTTTTTTTTAAATTTTACATAAACAAAAATCCTATATACTCCGGCTCAATACACGGGTCTCGGTCATAGGTTGACGACCCTCTATACATCCATAGGACCGTCACACGACACTCCTCGACCACAGGGTGAGCGAGATGTCGCAAATTTTTTTTGTTACTGTTTTTATGGCATATATTTTAAGATTTTTTTACGGTCACAATATAGCGCATATTCCAGTACTTTTTAATCCGAACCCTGATTATCACGTATATATTGTACAACGTAGGCTGCAGGTACAGTATCTTTTGTCCCAAAGTGTCGGTAGTGACGATCGCGTCTTCGTACAGAACTGTAATAATGACCCGAGCTAAAATGTGTATAGTTTAACCCAGTGGCGTGTTGAAGGGGTAATTTAGGAGCAATTGCTCCTTCAAAATTGGAGGTCGGTGAGTGGGTGGGTACTAGATATTAGGTACCGGGTAATGGATTTAGTAGGTACTATAATATCGTAATACTATACACTCTGCTACTCATGTGTCAGACTATCATAATATACTAGTTCATAGTTTGTAGTTATTAAACTTTATTTAATCATGGTTACTACATCATTAGACGCTAGATGTCGGAATTGAGAATGTGATCGAAGGATCTCGCTAGAGATCCTCGTTCTGCAGTGCTAAATGACGGCCGGTTTGAGTGCAGCGCGAGGGCCGTGCGAGATTACTGTACAGCGATTTCCTAGTTTTCTCTCTCGCTCTCTTGTTATTCTTATGGTCGCCGGCCGAGTTACACGGTTTTGGCGAAAAAGTTTTGTGTTACCAATTTTGTGAAAAGCGTGTTGATATTGTATTATTTTTTGAAGGTCATAATTGGAATGAGGTAAGTCAACACTCCCCCCCCCTAAAAATCTGAAAGGACGCAACTGCAGGTGGTGAGTGATACCTGAAGAAGTGGGTGATACCATTTAATAATCTTTGCTCCTCACCAGAAATAAGTTCAACACGCCACTGGTTTACAATTTATTTCATACAAATGAATGTGCTTATTATTTTATAATATTTTATGTATAGCCAGTAGATATAGTAATAAAAACGAATGTAAAGTGACGAAAACTCCGAGGGCGAGTGAATGATCCACCTATCGCCTCCCCCACAGATATCCGTGACTGAACGGAAAAAATAATCCGTAAAAATATTTCATTGTGAAATATCGTACGTCTATGTACTATATGTAGTGAACCCGATGGATTTGGTCGATTACAACGCATTTCAAGTGTTGCTCGCCGGCTGGGAGATCAACAAAAAGTACGCCGAAACCGTCCTGCGCGCAAAGAGTGTCCAAGACTTCGTACGTTCCGAGGCGTACACTTTCGATCTGGTACTGATCGAGTCGTTCTATCAGGAGTACGCCGTCGCGATGGGACACAAGTTCGGCGCTCCCGTGGTCTGCGTTACGTCCACGCTGATACAGCCGACCAACAGCCACTGGATCGGATTGCCGTCCACGTTCTCGTACTTGTTAGACGTGCGCACGCGTTCGAGCGACCGCAAAACGTTCTACGACCGTTTGAAATCCACTTGCATCGGTTTCGTGCAGATCTATTTGGAACGGTATTTGTACGTGCCGGCGCAGACGGCGTTCATGGACGAGTACTTCAAGTACAACGGCTACGAATCCAGACCGGCCATCGGCGAAATGTTGGCCGACGTGTCGCTGACGCTGGTCAACGGCGATTTGAGCGTAGGAGCGCCGAGGCCGTATTTGCCGGGGGTCGTCGAAGTCGGAGGGTTGCACATGACGGGACCCAAACCGTTGGTCAATGTTAGTCGACGGAGACGAAATCGTTCTTCCGGTAGGCGATGGTAACCCGTTCGATTTTCACGCGCCGTTTCGTTTTCAGAATCTGAGAACGTTTATCGAATCCGCCGAAAACGGAGTCGTCTACGTCAGTTTCGGCACGTACGTGCGTCCTTGTTCGTTCGCGAAACGCACTATGGACGCATTCGTCGCCGTGATCGGCAGATTAAAGCAAAAGGTCCTGTGGCGGTGGGGATGTGACGCGAAAACGCCGGAACTGCCCGCGGACAGCGTAATGTTCGGCAAATGGTTCCCGCAGATCGATGTCTTGAGTAAAGCGTATTAATTATATTTTGAAATCCTACAGAAAAAACGCGGCACTGACGACGCACGTCGGCGCGGCGCAATGACGTATTTCAAATTTTTGCGGCCCGGGGCTAGTATTTCGGTGCAATTGAATTGGCTCCCCAATACAGGTAGTCAATATTTTACCCTTAATAAGTGTACCTTTGAATTGGCTCCCAAGAATTTACTGTTGAATTGGCTCCTTACCGTTTTTTTTCAAAAATGTATTGGTTACCAAAATGTTAATAATTAAAAGTACGTAATTCGTATATTTTACATCGTTACACAAAATTAAATTAAAAAATTAAAAAAACAGACAATATTTTACCAAAGTGCGTCATTATAAAATTTATACATACAAATTAATAAGTTAAATAAAAATATTATATTAGACTATTTTAGTGGTCTATACTTATTGGCCAATATTTTTATGTATTGAAACCTCGAACTTACACCAGTATCAAACTGCCAGGCTATATTAGGTTGACGTCGTAAAAGTAAACACCTATAGTATGAGAACCCCTGGTTACAAAATAATATTTAACAATTTAAGGAGCCAATTCAAATATACATTTTTCAGGAGCCAATTCAAGGATCGAATTTATATTTACCCAAAATTGGGAGCCAATTCAATGGTAGCCTAGTATTTATACAGTGGATTCCGCTTAATGTGACCGCCGGTTAATGCGGGCAGCCGCCTAATACGGGCATAATGGTCCGGTCCCGAATCCAATGTATGTTAACAGGGTCAAAAGACACCGCTTGATGTGGGCAGTTTCTATGTTATAGCTTAATATAAACGATATTGAGTATACACTACACAGATAAGATTACACCGTTAATTGCGTCGACAAGATTGTAATGTATCAAAAGTAATAAAAATCATTAAACCTTAATCGGTTTGACGATATAAACGGTGACCAAACAACAACAGCGACTATAGGCTTTTTCAAATAAGAACTGTGCCTCGTAAAGAGGTTTTCTTTTTTATATATTATACATGTTATATGAAAAGAATTTTTTTTTTAAATCGAAAACCTTTGTATTTTTTTTTTTACTAATTTCGGTTTTTATGGGCAACCGCTTAATGTGGGCAAATAGAACTGGTCCCAACGTGCCCACATTAAGCGGAATCCACTGTATTCGCCTGAAACTTATGTGTGTTGCGAGGTATTAATTGAGGAAAGGTATAAGATTAAAAAATATATGTAGTAATTAACATAAACAAACGCCTTTATTTATTTATTTTTTAAAAATACCCCTAACTTCGGGTTAAACTTTTTGGGTTAATATATAAACGATTTTGTAATAGTTTTGATTTATGAAATTTAAAAAAAAAAACACAAGAACGTAACAATAAAAAATGAAATGTGTAGCTATACTTAAAAATGTTTACGACGAGATTTCTTACACGCGAATACGGTAATTAAATCTTCGTAATCAATATTTTGTCCACAAATTTCGTTTTCGATGCTAAGAATCGAAGAATAACAAAACTGTTCAAATGACCCTCTGTTGAACGCGGTCTCGAGTAATTTTCGATCCTTTTTAACGTTAAAAACGATCTTTCAGCAGAACGATTCGATGCCGGAAGACACACAAATAAATTCTTGAAACTATGTTTATGTATATAGGGAAATAGATCACTCGGATATTCTTTTCTTTTAGCACTGTATACTGATTTCCAATATTGTACGCGGATTTTTTTTTTTTTATAGTTAGAACAGCGGTTCCCAACCTTCCGTACCCCTAAGCTCAATATTTTGATAGATTGTGTACCCCTTATTATAACTTTTAATCTTTTTCACGTGACTACTAAGTTTTTATTTGTGTGACACAAGTTTTCATTTTTAATAACACGTACTTATTGCACGTTTTTCCGTCATTACTCAATTTTTTTTTCGCGTACCCCTTGAGATCAGCTCGCGTACCCCTGCGGGTACGCGTACTCCAGGTTGGGAACCGCTGAGCTAGAGAAGGTAAAAATAACAAATTCACTCGAAATTACGCTGCCCTTAAAAATTTGCCGCCCAGGGCTATAGCCCTGATTAGCCCGAGGGTAAATACGTCCCTGTTGGTGCGTGTAGATAATAAATGAACGTATTTTATTTGATACTAATGTATTCACATAGGCCACCCAAACACTAAATTATTTATCACTCACGGTGGGCTACACAGCGTCGAAGAGTCTACGTACAACGCTGTGCCAATGGTCGGAGTACCGTTTTTCGCTGACCAATTCACCAATATTAAGTTGGTGGAACAAAAAGGTTACGGGAAATTGATTGAATATGTAGACATAACGGAAAATACATTACACGCAGTCATTAACGAAGTGCTAAGTAACCCAACGTAAGTTTTAAGTTCTTATACATTTTTAAACGAATATATTATATATATATTATTATGCCTAGGGTGATTATTTTTTTTATCCTTTTATTAAATGTTCGGAATATTATATTCTCCATTAAATATATATATATATATTTAAAATAACTAATTATAGTCAAAAATAAAGAAAAAACCAAAATGATAATTCGTTTTCTTTTCAATTAATCTAACACGAATGTTTTCGTGGGTTTTTTTTGCAGATACAAAGAAAATGCAATTGTATATAGTGAAATTTACAAAGACGGATTTATGAAACCGATCGACAAAGCTATTTATTGGATAGAATATGTTTTGCGAAATAACGGTGGATCGCGTTTGAAAAGTTACGCTACAGAATTAAACTCAATTCAATATTTCATTATTGACGTCGTGGTTTCATTATTTATTTTCATATCCTTAATAACATATTTGTTTTGGAAAATGTTCAAAATCGCTAAACGGTATTATATTTATTATTATTGTTTTTCGTCTAATTAAATACGTTTTATAATGTACATACATTTTTTAAATAAAATAATACTATAATTATCATTTATTTTTACATCAGTAAATATGTAATATTTTTACTATAATATACTAACTGTATTTACTATTACGCCATGTTCTGCGCTCGAGTAATCCTTTATACAATATAACTTTAAATTTACGTTGTTTACGTTTAATTCGTCGATTTTTTTCCTATCACTGTTCGCATTGAATAGAAATCATAACATGGCGATTTCTAACGACAATTTAAAATGGAAAACTCATCACAACATTAAAATAATCCAAGATGCCATAGAACGGTCTGCCGTTAGATGCTGAATCGTGTAGAATCCAATAATAGTCCAACTGCAGCTAGTACCGAAGACGGTGGATATATCGTGGAACGTTCTCGCCTACACAAGGATGACGGTTTTTCGATGCATTCTGATAAATAATAAAAACATCGACATTCAAAATAAACGTGCAAGACGTTTGACGAGACATTCTACAAAGGGACATTAGATTCGCGTATTTGTTTTTGATGGTTTCAATTCTACAAATCCGTATTGTTTTATAGGTAGTTATAACATCATAGAGCCATATAAATTCGTACGAGTTGAACCTCAAAATTTACTGCACATTCCTCGGTAAATAATGGGACATTTTATTTACTGTACCAATTAGTTAAATATTATTACGAGCTTCTTATTTAACTTCGATTTCTGTCTGGGACAAATCTTGTGGACGAATTTTCGACCACTTTCCGATATCCGACCATGTTGAAAATAAATAGTTACGCAGTTTCAGTTTAATACAAATTATAGTATTAACGATAGAAGAGTATGGGCCAGGGACACAAGGTTTAAATAAATAATAGAAATGTCGATTTTTATAAAAAATAAATTTTACAATTAATCAAATTCTAAGTAATATTGACGCCTCTAAAAATTAAAAATAAATCTTTTATGCACAAAATGCCAATTAGTATCGCGTTAATACACTGGAGCTCGGTCTCTGCAAGAGTAACGCTGTACACTATGCATATAGAAGAGGCACGCCGGTTAGGCAGACGTCCCTTTACGCAAAGAGGGGAGATGTCAGAGAATAACCGTAAGCGAAGAATATGAACAATATATGTTCGGCTTTATAAACATCCAAATTTCAGACCTAAGCTCCCGAAGCTTTTACTTATAGTTACGTACAGGTGGCTCAGAGAATAAATGGTTTTCTACTCTTTAGTTCGATAAATAAAAGCTTGGTTTAAAAAAAAAATTTTCTCACGTTTCGATATTATCTACCACGAAGGTCGAATTCAACGAAAATAAAAATTCTTATATTTAAAATAATTATTGCTGTTATAACATGTATTAAAATATAATGATTAGGTAATGAATTCAACGAGAAAACTGTTTAATAAAACGCGTATACCGTGTTATTACAGTAAAGTATATATTATTATAAAACATTTTTCTTTTCTTATATAAAAATATAGAATACTTTAATGATAGTTTCGTATAGTTCGCGTGAAAACCAAACTCTTCAAAAAGTTATCGCGAAGTAAATAAAACATTTATTATATCCGTATTTGCAAGCGTAACAGGTAATATGCACAATGATGTCAGCATTAAAAACGTATTTCGTAGTAGACTTTATAATGGTATTATAGGTAGGCAAAAAATTATTATGACCGTGAACGTCGTTTTGAATTCTGGAGACTGTATTTACGCTCATAATTATTACTCATAGCAAACTGACGTTACTCACGCACACAATTATTGAGAGAAAATTATTCAACCGTAATACCTGTAATTAAATCCATACTATGATGATGATAGACACGAATACGTTAAAACACGTTACACAATATACGCAAGTAACAAACACATGTTTAGTTTCAATTCGAATTTGTTTACTTGATTTATGACATTAATAGGTACATCACTTTACCATCGAAAACACTCGAGTGTTTTTGGTTAAATCTATTTTTTTTTTAAATTGTTGACGGTAAATATTATATATTTTGCTGTTTTTTTTTTTGATTGTATATAACAATTACCGAACCGACATAGATTCCAAAGTTTGACAAGATTAAGCGTAATATACGTTTGACGTAAACCTTATTATATTGTTTCGATTCTCAGATCTTCTATTTTCGCTTTGATAAAAAAAAAATGATCGTAATTACTTTTACAGCGCAAAACGTATTACTGCAAGTTTTTTTCGATTTTAACTACGATTACTTTCCAGAAGTTTATTCATCGTTCTGTAATATCTATACAAATGGGTGTAATACAATAATATCTCAATTAATTTGCTTTGCACGCCCAAAACTACATCGCGCTCAGAGCAAATTGCATCGGATAAAGATTATTTCTCCATAGAAATATGGTATAGTGAGCGACTTTTAAGAAAAACTTTAAGCACGTTATAGCGTCTTGTCATTCACGTTCGCAGTAGGTACTACAATTTTCTAATGTGTTTTAAAAGCGAAAGGAAACTTATTATAGACACTATTAATCACATCTTATTCCATAATACTATTATTCACTTAACATTCTTCCATAGTAATGTGATACAATGATTAATGTTAAAAGTATAATTGTAATACTAATTCGTCATTCGTATTACGAATTGTATATTATATTCGTAACGATATTTTTGTTATGAAATTTAATCTTTTTAATTTTGTAATATAAATGTTTTATAAAATGGTTAAACATTTCGCATAATTTCGCCATCTTTGACGTGCTGTGCGTAATAATAAATACCTTAGCCTATTAAGTTCAAAACGCATGTTAAAGTGACGTTTTTAGGAAAAAAATGTAATATATTTTATTTTTTATTTAAGTCACTGAGGAAATGAAATAAATCAATTCCAAACGAATACAAGATGGTACATAAATATAAAAAAAAAACCAACCGAATTACCCGACTTTGTCGGTTAACAGTTTTACTGTTTAAATTATATGTGCATTATTATTGGTATAAATTGTATTTGTCAACAGCTGCTGTTCGGTACCCGGCGATGTCCAGTTTAGGATGCTTATGAATTATTATGATACAAATAATCCCAAGTAGTCAAGTATGGTACTAAATTATTGTTTTTTTCGTGTTTAAAATTCTTTTAGAATACTCCTATACGGCTATATGCGTATATGTGGCATATAGCTTCAGTGTTTTTTTACGCGACCAAATTGTATAAGAAAAAATTCTACAACAATATTCTTACAACCAAGATTGGTAACCACGGAAATCAATACAATGCCCCTGGTAACCGATGGAAGAATCTTAAAAGACGCCGAATCTTTACTCGATCAATGTGTTTCGAGAAAATCGTTATGGCCTATTTCGGAAACAAAATTATACATGTAGTAGGGTCAATTGCAGAAAGTTTTCCATTGCCAAGTGGAAGCAATTTTCGCCTCGTAATTTTACCCATTTAATTTTCACGGAATACATTTTGTGCACGTGTTAAAATTATTAACATTTAAAAATAGTTAAACATTTTTGGTCGCATTGTAACCATTATTGTTATTGGTGGTTCCAGAGCCAACCCACGACAAAGATTCTCTTTTTCTATTCATACAATGTATAGGTGAGGTACATTATTATTATTTTGCTTTCTACTATATTAAATATTGTATTCAATATTAAATTCACATAGACAGGTATGCTGCTTTGCCTGCAATATAAAAAATAATAGAATCGAGTTATTTAAACGACCGCGGTGTAGAATTCAAACATTTCAAACGTTCAGTCAGTGTTCAATCAGCTCATATTCTATAATACCAGTAACGTGCACGTACAATATAGGATAATATACTTGAAATATATCGATTATTGTCAAGCGAACGCAACATCGTTTTATCCTCCGTAAAGCTTTTTACAACATGCTTAGGAACACTGTGTAAAGCCAGAAATTTGATTCTCGGGTCTTGAGACTTGTGCAGACAACACATGAAATCAAATGGATACGACGTAAATGATGGCGTTTGCGTGCGTAATATTTTGTTTATTTTTATATGTCTAAATATAAATATGATCGAAACGTGAAAACGTTGAATATTATCTCGCGCAATTACCATCACGTTTCCAAGAAATTCTAACACCTACCAACACTAGATTGACTAGTACAAAATAACATTATGATAGTATAGTTATAAACAGCGCGCGATTTTTTTTTTTTTTTAGAATAGCCGGTAGCTTATATTGATTATGTGTTACAACGATCAAACAACGTCATCAGCGCGTCGAACGAAAATCCTCACGATGAAGTCGTCAAATTAAAATAGGTGTAGATTTTGTAGTAATATAACTGACCTGGTCTCATAACAACAATAGAATTATCGAAATAATTATCGTATAATATACAATCGCGTCCGACTTATTAGTAATTTCTATATTATAATCTTCTATATCATAATTAATTAACGCTACGCGTTGCCGTTTCGTATCCCCTCTTCTCCTCAAACCGTTCGATTCATGACACTCATAATACGATCTCCCGCCGGTCTGATAAACCGCTGGCATTCACAACGCGCAGTCTCAGTTTGGCACGGACGTTTCACACGAACGAGGTACACGCGTTTTAAAGGGCACCATCAATAATATTATTGTCTGTAACAACGTTTATTCCGTCGAGTATTAATATAAATAAGGTTTTTATTGATTTTTCTTTCTTCTTTTCGCACTCGAACCGTTCTCGTTTCCGGGAATAAAACGCTATGACGTCGACCGTGCACGCGTGGTGGCTGATTCCGTGTTTTCAATTTTCCACCGTCGCGTTAATCGTAGCTTTTTTGGCATACAAATACTCGACGTACCATTACGGGAAATGGAAAAAGCTCGGCGTACCGTACACCGAACCCGAACCGCTGTTCGGCAACATCGGCGACACCATCATGGGCCGCGAGCCACTGGTCCGATTAATGCAAACGCATTACGAACGTTTCGAGGGAAAACGGTATTTCGGGATGTACGAGGCGCGCAAACCCGTGCTGGTGATCAGCGACCCGGCGCTGGTGCACACGATCATGGTCAAAGATTTCGGATCGTTCCACGACCGGAACGCGGACAAAATATCGTTCAAGCACGACAAGCTGTTCGACCACTTGGTGCATTTGCGAGGCGAACAGTGGAAGTCGATCAGATCCAAATTGACTCCGACATTTTCTGCAGCCAAACTCAAGTCGATGTTAGGCGACATAAACGAATGCACGGCGCGTCTTATAGATAACTTGGACGCGCAAATAACGAGCAATAATGGTACGCGATGCACATAGCCGTCCCAAGGGGGGGAATGGGACAAGTGCCCTAGGGCGTCCAAAGTATTATAAATGCAGGGGGCGTCAAAAAAATGTATGACAAAAAGAAAAATGTGTTGTTTTATTTTAGACATTAATTTCCCTTGTATCTATACACAATGATGATTTCTAGGATGAGTGTATTTACTATTAAAATACATATATAAAATTATGTAATTAGATATTACGTTAGTTGTAAATTTATTTTTTGGGGTGGGGGCGTCAAATATTATTGCCCTAGGGCGTTAGTGGTGGTTAGGACGGCACTGGCGATGCAATATAATATGTACCTATGTAGATTTTGTTGTACGGAGCGTGTTTTTCGAGGAATTCGCACTGGGTGACACTATATTATGACTATAAGGACTAAGCCTATCCTCGGGTGATAACTTTTCAGTTTATTACTTATTTTAGAAAATTGTTCACTCGCCTTGTGCTCGTGTCTAATTCCTTTGGGCCATAATATTCGCATTGTACTATAAAAACTTTAAAAACTCTCCAAAACCACACTTTTTGTAAAACGAAAAATTATTTACGCGTATAAGTCATTAATTTGCTTTTAATGAATTCGTATTTTAATCGTCGTAAAGAAATATTATTTTATTGCGATTATATTGACAAAACACAATTTTCCACTCCAACGAGAAGTTTTTAAATAGGTCATCGCTAAATAATAATAATAATATCGAATAGTAATATATGTATAAGTAATGTTATTTGAAGAAATATTGATTTTCACCGATGTAAAAACCTACGCGAAACGTCTAAATATATTTTATAAAAAAATGTTCTACTGTTTTTAAGCTGTGGTCAAGAATTAATGCGTACTGTGCCGAATTAGAATAAAAATAAATACACGTTTTTAGAAAACAACGTAAACTAAAATTAGTATTTAACGTACTTTGTCTCTCTGTTTTCAATTTTCAATTTAATTGACTTACATATATATAGAACTATTAGAAAAGTAAAATTTTTTGAGATAAAAATACGTTTTATTATAGGTAGGTAGCTACTACATTTAAATGATCTTTATATTATATCCTTTTTGACAATAAAACTATATTTCAACACTTTAAGTGACAAATCACGTGTAGCACAGTTATAGTAGTATGTATATATATATATATATTTTTTTTTTTTAAGTACCTAATTAACTATTTTAACGGTGTACAAATCGGATGAAAATTATGTTTAAATGATGTGAATTTCTAGAGCCAAAAAAATGTATTTTATAGGAGTTGTTAATGTGAGCGAAGCGTCGGCTCAATTTACAACCGACACCATTGGCCGTTGTGCTTTTGGACTCGACTGCAATACACTTGCGGATTCAGATTCAGAATTTCGGCGTACTGGACGAGATATCTTCACGCCGTCGCGTCGTACGACTATATTGAATTTCATGAGGCTAGTCGGCTTAGGCCACCTTCTGGATTTGTTTAGGATACGCGGAATGTCCAGTCACATCTACGACTTCTTTGACAATCTACTTGAGACTACAATGGAACAACACGAAAGTGGAGAAAACACTCGTAACGATTTTGTTGCGCTTTTGGTGAAATTAAAGGACGGCGAAAAACGCAACGAGAACAGAGAAAGTAAATACATTTTTTTTTTTTTTTTATACAATAAATTCACAATAAAGGCTTCGAAATAAAGTCATCTACTACATAAAAAGTTAAAATCAACCAAAGTTTTGAACATTAAAACTCCAACGTGGTAAACATATAATAATTAAATATATAACGTTAGCGTTTTAAAAATAATATTTTAGTGTGGTTCAATATAATATAATATATATATATATATATGTGAAAAATAAATTTAAATAAAAATAAAATAAGATTTATTCGTTATAATTTTATTCATACGCATTAGATTACGCGAATGCGTTGCATTAATTAGTATTGGTATAATAGGTAAATAAATAAATAATTTATTTATCAACAATAAAAACAAATTGAGAACTTTGATTCTATCTTATTACGATATACAATATTAATGTTAATGAACATTAATATAGTGTAATTTTATTATCTAACAACACGCTGCATATTGCGCTTTTAAATCCACTTGATATTTTACCCGGCATTAAATATATATAGGAATCACTTTGTATTCCTATCAGAGTCCGGAACAGAATTTTGCCATTTGTTTGTTTTCACTATAACCGTGTTTACTATTAAATAGTATATTTTTTACTTTTAATAATATTACACACATATTTTAATAAAATTAATTACGTTTTATAATAAAAAAAAAATATTTACTTATTTATACTCATGCGATAAAACCACGGTAAATCAGACGCGTCCTTGTGGGGGGCAATCGACCCCGCCACCATCATCTCACCGACCACTATGAAAAAAAAAAAAATACTATTCAAATATACTAAGTTTTTCTAACACTCATAATATCAAAACGACATTATATGGTCCACAATTTTAACATGATAATCTTATCAATATTATCGTAAATGTTTAATCTGGAATTCAATAGTGAAATCATTTTTCAAACAATCTAGGTCAATCTTTCTTTTTATACGCATTCTTTTTACTCGTATATTGTTTTTTTGAATAATATTTACTTTTTTTTTTTTTGCTTTGTTACACCCAAATAAAGAATCACTTTAAATTATTTGTACCCGCAATAATGCACGTAATACCACAAATAAGCAGTTTTGTTCGAATTGTGGCAAGTCTCAAATTCTGACGAATTAACTTCCATTAGAAAATTCGCCCCCCACCCCTTCCTCCCATAAAACTGACCTGAAGACGCCCCTGCGGTAAATTTCTTAATAGTCCTATGACTTAATGTAAATGTATCCAATAAAAATAAAAAAAAATCAATGTATTAATACATATTTTATTCTTGGCGTATATTAGATATTTGTAATTGAAATGTTTAAATAAATTCGAATTGAATTGAAAAGGACATTTAGTTTGCTAAATGATTAGGCGAACAACACGCACAATTAAAAAAAAAAGTGTTTTTCAAATAGTGTGTCAAAAACGTATTACATTAGGCGCGTGATATTAGTACGACACAATTAAGCAACAAAAATTATAAAACAATTTAATTTACAATAAAAGTTTTCAAAAAACATATAATCTCTAATCATATTACTCCCCCCTCCTCTTTAACTGTAGACGCATCGCGTTGTTTAATTATATTCACCATCACGAAACGTGAAAACGTAACGTAATTGGGTATATTTTAACGGATTTCTATTCGAATTCGTTTTCAGAATTATTTACCGATGACATATTAGTTGCGAATACGTTTATATTCTTTATCGCTGGTTTCGAAACGACAGCGTCCACAATAAGTTATTGCTTGTACGAGTTAGCGTTGAATCCAGAAATTCAGGTCATACTACGGGAGAAAATCAAACAAACACTGGACGCGAACGAGGGGAAATTATCGTACGATACGTTGAAAGACCTGAAGTATTTGGATATGGTGATAAACGGTTTGTATTAAAATACGTTTTCAGTATATCCAAGGCCGTATCTGGGGGAAGAGTCGACGGGATCCGGACCTCCTCAGAAATTTTGTCAATATTATATTGTTAAACGTTAGAATATAAATTCTGTATAATATAAAGACTGAAAAGTCATAAAATATATAATGGACCCCCTCCTGAAAAAAAAATCTTGATACGGCCTTGAATATACCTATACTTTGATTGCGTGATCGCGAGTGGAGATCAACGTCAACTCATGTCGTGATAACGTGTAGAAACATTCAGACTTCATCCACCAGTACCTGTTTTATTCCGCGTGTGCACTAAGAAGTACACGATACCAGACAGTGACGTGACTTTAAACGTTGGCGAAAAGGTGATGATACCCGCGTACTCGTTACATCACGATCCCAAATATTATCCGAACCCGGAAAAATTTGATCCCGAACGATTCAACGAAGAAAATAAAGATTCGAGGCCGCACGGTACGTTCCTACCGTTTGGCGACGGACCTAGGATTTGTATCGGTAAATATACGATCGGTTGTACATATAATTTTTAAATTTATTTAGCGTAATATGTTATGAACTCGGTTCCGTTCGTCTTAACTGTGTGTTGTAGGTATGCGGTTCGCATTGATGGAAGCCAAAACAGGACTGGCGGAAATATTATCGAAATTCGAAGTAACGCCGTGCGAAGATACACAAATTCCAATTGCGATTAAACCCAGATCCATACTGCTCACGCCAAACGTACCGATACGTTTGACATTCAAAAGAATGCCGATTTAATAATTAAGAAGTTAATTTATTGTTATATACCGATTGAATTATATAATATTGAAATATTTTTAACCGCGAAGGTTTGTTTTTTTTTTTTTTATTAAATAAATAAGTATAGTACGGTTATATCGTTATATACGTCTTATATAGTTTTGCAGACGGGTTTCGACGGATTTATAGAAAAATATTATTAGAATTACATATTGCGTAAAGGTCGTAAAATCAGTCTATTAATACCGCTCCGTCCTTTCGATCTGTACCGACGACGTAAGAATTCAAAACCATCAAAACTAATTATTTATTATTTCTGTTGTCGCGCGACGACGACGTTTTATAAACTGTCGGGAGGATAAGAGTGGAAATCTGCAGCTGATAAATCGTTATCTCGATTTAGATAAGAAGTTGATTTATTCAGATTTGAGTAAAATACTTTTTAAAAGTATTTGGTATATCTACACATATTCCGTTAATATCTACTTCGAAAAAAATTATTCGAATATTTCGTGACAATAGTGTTCCCTAAATATTTCGAATACTTCACAAAAAGTATTCCAAATACTTTTAGAATAATTTTTTTTTTTTTTTGCTAGTTTTCATTAACACGAATATCAAATATATAGTAATTATATTATTATTATTTGATCGAATACATAAACAGTCATCAATATGACTAATTTGTATTTATATATAAATTAATACAATAACTAATAAGCAAATTAATAATACCAATATTAGTTATGAAATTTAACACGATTATATAATAACTTTTATAATCAAATATACTTTTATTATTCGAATAAATCAGGGTCCGAACACCGAATACAACGAGATTATTTGATAAAATAATTGATGTTGTTTTAAACGCCTACTGCTGCTATAGTTCCTACTCATATATTTTTTTTCTGAAATCATTATTTTTTACAATTAAGTAATAAGTTATTATTTTGATGTAGGTACTATTTAAAATATGATCGAGCTTTAAAAAGTATACGGAATACCGTATATTCAGCATACGCTTATAACAAGTATTCAAAATACTTTATTAAATACTTTAAAAAAAAAAAAAATTTAAAAAGTATTCGGAATACTTAAAAAGTATTCGGAATACTACCCAAGTGTGATATAGACGTTCAGACTGTTCGGTCTGTACCGACCAGTGGTGTAGTGGATGGTGTACTCGGGTATACGATCGTATTCCTCTTTAAAACATTACATTATACTAATTTATGGTATGTACAATTTCGAATAGATTTGTTTGTAAATTATCAGCGATAAATTATAAATTACAAATCAGGTAAATGTGTTAAGAAAATACAATAGTATTGAATAATCGTGCCAGCCGAAAGTTACATTGAAAAACAGCTCTATGGCATGGAATATTCTATGTCTAGTTGATAGCAATAACTGATGAGCATAGGCGTGCGCAGTCTTTTGGGTCAGGTATGGCTAAATTCAATCTGAGCACCCACACCCCCCCCCCTCTGTCACGGTCACACAAGAAAAAAATTATAGAAATTTTTTTCTATAAACTTCGAAATGACCATTTTGTCGGTGACTGGAAAATGTAAACAATCATTTTTCATTAATTCACACATACAATTCATCAATATTGATTTAAAATTAATCGAATAAAACAAATATAATCTAATAAAATAGTTCAAAAACGTTCAAAACATAAATCATAATATATAATATTAACAATTGTCAATTAACATTAATATTTATTTATTATTAAAAATTATTCATTATGTAATTTTCTCTCAGGTAAAGGCTCAGGTGGGGCTAAAGCACAATCAGCCCTACCCGTGCGCACGCCTATGCTGATGAGGAATAACATCAAAAGTTTCCAGACGTCATAACTTCATCAGAGTTTATTCATAACTAATAATAAGTATCTATTACCTATATCGTGCTATTTATTTTATATTTTAAATTTTGTTCTACTATAAAAATAAAAATTTTACAGTGTATTTTAAAAATCCGTAATCCTTTAAAACAATGTCAATTAATTGATGGGAGGTGTTGGGGGTATGAGCAAGGGCGCCCACAGAAATACAAACCCAAGGTGGAGGGGAGGGGGCAAAGTAAAAAACTACAGTTTAATAATTTAATACTTATTATTATTATTATTATTCGTATAAAAAAACGTAATTTTATATTACATGTAAATCGATTGTGTGACTTTTATCGCAGCTGTATATAATGCGACAAATATTATATATAAATTTTTTTTTTACAAATGATAAAAAAATCAATCAAATTATCATGGCCATGCCTCCTCCCACGGCCCCCGGGCGCCCTTGAGAGCGAAGCTCTCCGCCTACTTACAGTTATATTTGCGAAATTGAAGCGTATACCCAAAATATTATTTACGTCTACACCGCACTGCACTGCACTGATACCGACGTAAGCATGTCAAAACTAATTTATTTCTGCTATCGTTTTAAAAACCGTCGGGGATAAGAGTGGGAATCTGCAGCTGGCGACGAGATCGACGGGAACTCCGCAGCGATTGCTTTTGTTTAGGTACCAGTCGAACTCGGTGCGCAGTACTACGCGTAATCATCTGTATAACTATAATAATAATTTATGAAGTCTTATAATAACAGTACCCGTTTTCGACCGGTTCTCGTTTTGGTTTTTCGTCCTTTTATTTGTTTTTTGCCGCGATAAAATGATTTCTTGTTGGCAAACGTTTCTCTTGGAAATAGTTCCCGTTCTAACCGTCATCGCGGTAACGTTTTTGTACAAATACTGCACTTATCATTACGGACACTGGAAAAATCTGGGCGTACCGCACACCGAACCGTCGCCGTTGCTCGGTCATTTCGCCGGTCCCACGCTGGGCCGCGAATCGTCCACGACGGTAATCGACTCGCTTTATCGGCGTTTCGACGGACACCGGTACTTCGGCTTGTACCAGCTGCGGCACCCGATGTTGGTGTTACGCGATCCGGAGCTGGTGCACACGGTGTTGACCAAAGATTTCGGATCGTTCCACGACCGGCTGATGGACAGGAAGTCGTTCGAACACGACCAGTTGTTCAACAGTCTGGTGAACCTGAAAGGCGACAGGTGGAAAGCGGTCAGAGCCAAGTTGAGCCCGACGTTTACCGTCGCCAAGTTAAAGGCCATGTTCGGCGACTTGCGCGTGTGCGCCGGCCAACTCGCGGACAAAGTATCGCAGCTAACTGCAGCCGACGACGGCCGTGGTATTTAAACGTTCGAAATTATTGTTTCTTTATTATTATTATTATTATTACTATCAGTGATCGGATTGGGTCAAAATAAGTAGGGGAGATGGAAGCAGTGTCGTCATTTCAAGTTTTGAAAGAGGGGGTGGGGCAATGTTGTGAACGATCCGTATTTTTGACAAATAAGCAAAGAAAAAAGTATTTTTTTTTTAACAAAAAACTATAACACCGTCCCTATTAAACTTGATGGTGAACTATATTTTTTATGATTGTGATTAAGTGACGTTTCGATATACGCAGTATGTTAATATTTTCGAAAACGAAATAGTTCTTACAAACTAAATACTATATAGTTCATTTTTATTCGGTATGTGGCACCAGACGCAGTCCGGTTATACATTATATTAAAGACACATTTTTTTTTAATTTTCTTCCCGTTAAAAGTCAATTTCACTATACTAATATTGCGGTTATACTCGTTGTACAGTAAATATAAATCGTTCGGAATACCTAATAATTTTTAAATCGTGTGTGATTTTTCAAAAACAGACGTTTTCGAAGCTGCAGAAAATTGTGTCGCAAAAATCATATTTAAACGTACGGTGGGACTAAATACGAAATATATTAAGTGGGATATAATTGTAATCGAAAACCGTAGAAGAAAAAAAGCAATAAACTCATAAAATTTTGATATCCTTGCGATTATTTTTGAAATTTCTTAGGTAGGTATATTATTTTTTTTGCCTTTCTATCTCCTTAAATTGCAGCGTGCTCGTGTTTACACACATATAATATACATACGATTTTATTAAAATAAAAATTATATTATTGTTTTTACAAACGAAAACGTCAAATGAATTGTTAAATATAAAAATACCTATCTAAAGTCTGAATTTTTATCTGTTCAGAATGAAATATTACATAAACTGTATTGAATAATACGTAATTTATAGTGAAAGTTGATTTTTGGAATATCGCTATCGTAAAAACTACGTTATAATATTATTTACCTAACAGTCACTGTGTTGAACGTTTAATCATAAAACAAATGTGTAACTGTTTAATTGATCATTAGGAAAAGAAAACAAAAATAAGTATAGAAATATTAAATAGTATTGCAGTGTGTAGAAATAAACACATTTTATAGTGTTAAAAATTATTATACATCTATTTGATTGTATTTTTTAATAAAAAAAAGTTTTAAAAACACACTTTTCTAAGAAATTTACCCAAAAAAAATGCGCTAGAAAGAATAAAATTAATTGCTTTACACGCATATAATTCAAAACAATTTTCTAAACAAGTACAATAATCCGGTGAAAAATGTTCTCATGAAAAATTAAAACGAAAAGTGTGGGCACTAACAGATCTGCCACACTTCTCCTTCTGCCTTCTTTATTTAAATTAGTGATCTTATAAGGATATGTATCCTAATAAGAGATGTAAACGAAAGATGGCCTTGCGACGATATTTTTTTTATAGGGAACTGCGAACATAGTGGTTTTGATTAACAACACGCACTTTTCTTCTATAATAATTATATAAGGTTTATCATAATATATATGACGTACAGGTATTAACATATATGTACATATACATTGTACACTAGTACACTATATACATTATTACAATCGGTGATTTATATACAAATTACAAATCAATATAATATGATGTACGTCAATGCGTTTTGAAACATTATGTAATTGTTGTTGTATTGTTAACTGTAATAATTATATAGAAATTTTACAGAATGGTCGATTAATTTATTAAATATCAAAAGATATTATCATTGTTTGTTTTATTGTAAAACAAAAAAAAAAACAAAACAAAAGACTTGTTGAACTACACGTCTACACACCGTATATACAGCAATTAATAATTAAACATTGTATTTTTCGTAGGTATTGTAAATATCACCGATATATCATCAAAATTTACAATTGACACAATTGGAAGATGTGCCTTTGGACTGAATTGTAATTCACTGTTTGATTCAGACTCGGAATTCCAACGAGCTGGACAAGCGGTCTTTATGCCAACGCTGAAATCGTCAGTGTTCAACTTCATCAGACTAATTGATCTAGGTTGGATTTTGGATGTATTTAAGCTACGCAGTTTGCCAGATAACGTATACGAATTCTTCTTGAATCTATTCCGAGATACATTGGAGTTACGTGAAACAGAGAAGGAGGATCGTAATGATTTCGTTTCTATTTTAATTAAATTGAGAAATGAAGAAAAAACGAGAAACAGTGAAGTTGGTAAATAATTTTCATTTTTTTTTTTTGCACAATTTTATACATAATATTTTACAATATATTAGATACCCGTTCCCCAATTATTATAGAACCCAACTCCATTTACCATTAAATAAAACTATATGAATTATAAAAATACTGCTACACTTAATTGAATGATATTTTCGTCCATTATGATTGACTAACTGGCATTTATTGTAGTAAATGACGTAAAAATGAACACTGGACACTAAAATATTACATTTATATTTCACGCAAATCGAGATAAAACTTTATTATCAAATAGTATATGCTCGTATATATGTGTATGTGTGTGTGTGTGTATATATATATATATATATATATATATATATATATATATAGTAGGGTGGATTTTTTTTCACACAGTTGATCCAAATACTTCTCTGAGCGTCCCCACGTTGCCAATTTTTTATTTTTTGTCTAAGGATGGGATGGGAGGGGATGTGTTATATTTAAATGCTACAGTTTTTTGGCGTTTTTCAATTAATGCGACTTGGGGACACTCGGAGAAGTATTTATACTCTGTGAAAATTTTTTTAAAAAAAAGGAATGTTCTATTATGTATATAAGTGTAAGGATTAAATTTTTGTTAAAAACTGCGCACGGGCGTAGCCGGGTAATTCAGTTAGTATATATATATATATATATATATATATATATAGGTACTAACTAAATCTAATTGATTTTCAGAATTATTCACTGATGATGTGTTAGCTTCAAATGCTTTTATATTTTTTGCTGCTGGCTTCGAAACCACTGCGTCCACTATAAGTTATTGTCTATATGAATTAGCTTTGAATCCAAATATTCAAGTCGAATTACGCAAACAAATCAATAAAACGTTAGACGCAAACGATGGAAAACTTACTTATGATGTAATAAAAGACATGAAATATTTGGATATGGTATTAAATGGTAAGAAATAAAAATAACAAATTATATCTATATAATCGGTCTTAGCCATTTCCCTTCAAGAACGGGATTCCAAAAACGTTATAAAATTTAAATCATGTCTAATTTCCACCGAACAAATAATATTCATAGCTAACATAATATTATCAAAATAATTTAATAATTCTATAAACTTTAAATTATCGTTGATCATTGATAATTATTTCAGTATATCAAATGTTTTTAAATTTTTAAATGTTGACGATTTTCAATATTTTTAGAATTTTGAAATATCTTTTTTCTTTTTTAGAATAAATTGCAATTACAATAACAGATCCAAAAGTCTAAAATTCAATATACATTTAAACATATAAGTAGGTACTAAGTATAATTATGTTCAAAAAATAGAAAATAAAACTGCGTAGGTAGAAAAATTATTACAAAGAGTTTTTAAAAGTTGTTCATAAAACATGTAGTATTTTAATTCTTAATTTTTTTTTTTTTTCAATAACAAAATCTTTATTTTTGTAATAACGATTTATGATTTGGGGTTTTAATAGATGTAGTTATTTTAATAAATGTATAAAACTTCAATCTGACCACTGCATACTATTTTCACCTTATAAATATCTTTACATGCTTATGTTAACAAATAATTTATTTTTTATGACCACTTACAATTTAAGGACATTATACGCGTTCACTTAAAGTTCCGCTCGTTATCTGTTTTCAAATTTTCATATTGCTTTCGAATTAAAAATAATAATACAACATCCAAATAGTCGCACCCGAACCAGTGATCTTTGCAATATCATTGTAAACGAATAAAATGTGAAATAATTACAGAAACTATAATAAATGTATCGATCATTGAAGAAAAATGGCTTTTAAAAATAAAAAATTGTTGTTTTACAGAAACGTTAAGGATGCATCCGCCCGGCCCGGCGCTGCTACGGGTGTGCACAAAAGAGTACAAAATACCAAAGAGTGACATTACTTTAACTACAGGCACGAAAGTTCTTATACCAGTATACTCGTTGCATTACGACTCCAAGTACTATCCACAGCCAGAAGTGTTTGATCCCCAACGGTTTTCCGAGGAAAACAAAGATTCACGGCCACAAGGCACGTTCCTTCCATTTGGCGATGGACCTAGGATCTGTATCGGTGAATATATAATAATATTTCATTTCGACTGTGCAGTATAGACGAGAACAATATTATATGAATTAAATACTCGTGACATTTGACGCGTTTTACTTTGTTCTTGAACAGGTATGCGATTTGCGTTGATGGAAGCCAAAACAGGACTAGCGGAAATAATATCAAAATTCGAAATATCGCCTTGTAAAAATACACAGATTCCCATTAAATTAAATCCGAGGTCTATATTACTTACGCCAAATGAGCCGATATGTTTATTGTTTAAACAAATCAAATAAATGTTTTTATGCTGTGAAAAATCGTTGAACAATGCCGTTATTGCATTTTTATTGGCTAAAAAAAAAAAAGCGAGACTAATAAATTTTATAAAAGAGGAAAACATTTTATTGATTGCAAATGTGACTTAAATTATATTATGGCGATTTATTTCAAATAATTTTTAACTGTTAACATATTTATAGGCGCATTTATTAAATCGTGTTATTAAACGTATATTAAATTTAATTAGAACAATTATTTTGTAATTATAATTACGAAATTATGACCCATTCAGCTTTTTAAACTTTCCAAAATTCTTATAGAGACGCCTGAGTCGCCTTATCCTTAGTCCCTTAGGCCCTGAGTCTACTAGTCCATCTTAACCCTTAACTGGTGAGATGTCAAAATTTTCCTGTAACTGGTAAGGAGGGGTCTCAACAGACCCAATAAAAAATAAAAAATGGATACATAATATGTATTAAATAATTTTTTATTCTCAATGTCATATATTAATAATTTAAAAGGTCTTTAGATTAAATGTTCACTTCAAAACCTTTAATTGGGTAAAAATAATATTTTTAAAAATTTTTATTTTCGAATTTGACAGTTAAAATTTGTTGTTATAAAGAATGCGTTTAAAAATAAATTTCACGCGGGTTTCGATTTCCAAGTAAATTTTTCTATTAAGCATTCAATATTATAAAATTAAAAAAGAAAAAAATCAATAGAAAAAGTAAAAATTTTAAAGTTTTGTGCTGTTTCAAATGTTCCATATTTTTCCTGACCGTATTCTGAACATAAACTGGCTCGACAATCTATATATATAGTCCATACAACATGGTTTTTGACATGAAATGCATCTGAACTGTGTTTTTGGTAAGAGGCAGAAGGCACATTTTCATCTTTTGTTATCTACTGGTTTTGAAATTTCAGAAGTAAGAACTTTTTCATCAAGAATTTCTCCAATTTTATACCTAGCTAGTCAGCTCTCGTGGCAAATGTTGATTATTATACAATCGCCGAATCGTATTATGAGGTTCAACCAACAATCTGCCGAGATTTTTCATAAATTTAAGGCGAGATAAATCGTGATTTGAAGACGAATAAATTATATAGGAATTTACAGCAGATATGTTCAATATTGTATGAAAAAAAAAGCCGCCATTATTTAAAAAAATTAAAAAAAAAAATAGATTTTCGACCGAGAACCAAAGTGAAATAATTATTTTGTTATTGCCGTGTTCGATAACTTATCTACGGTCACTAATTAAAAGGCACGCTAAAAAAATCTAAAAATAAAATTTGTATGAGACCTCCTTACCGCCAGTTACCAGGGTTAATTCGCGCGTCCGTGATTCTTATCTGATCTAATACCAAACCATCTATGGTACTTGGATGATAATATTTGAATACCGTGATTTTGGTTACGGTGATTATTGACGTTTGATAAGACCTACCCATGACTAAATGAGTCATAGACACGGGCCTACCTATATTTTAATTTTATAACTTTCACTGCAACGGAGAAGATTGTTTTGTTATGTAATTACTGTCTACGAGGTGCGTAAATTCGCAAATTACAAATTGTGTACCGTTCGTCGACTCACTACTGTACAGTGTACGGTTTTTGTTTTCCCTTACAATATACACCGTTCGGAACGAATCCGTTTTTGTTTTCCAACATGGTAAGTAAATAATGTCCGTTTATTCTCAAAACTTGTGTCGTTGTTATTATTATTATTGTATTTTCGAGTTTTGTGAATTCGAGTAAGTGAGACGTACCAGTAATCCGTGTATGGCGTATTGGCGTATAAATATAATCGATTAATCGCACGGAACGTTGGTATTTTATCGTTCGACTCAGCTAGTTACCGTTTAATTATTCCGCGAGTGTGTTCATTTCTGTTTTTATAAAGACAATTTAAATGCGTCGCCTATACGTTTTCATGGGATACGACCAGCGCCGTCGTTACGTTTTGCGACGCCCCGTGCAATACGTTAATTGCCCGTTGACAGTACAGACTACGATTGCTTCGAGTTAAAAGCGCTAGGCCCTTGGGAATAGGCTAAAGACCGCGAAGCCCCGGTTTGTCGGGTTCGCGCGACGGCGCTGGGTACGACCCACAATACGATGTTCTTGACAGTGCTTTCTTGCCGTGTCGTCTTATCGTCTGTTAAACCTCTTTATGATGATCCCCAAATACTAATTTATGGTCAATAACACCGTGTTTGATCGAGTATGCTGTCGATGATTAAAATAGTGTTCAACAGACTATTTGAATCGAAGTAGACTGTGGTTAAAAACAATTTTCAAAAGTATATACTTTCTATAATATAAATGAAAAAAATTTAGTATTGGTTTAATACATATATATATTATATATATTTGTTAAGACGGAGGCCAAAATTCTGGCGTGTCTTTTTTCAGATCGTTTCAAACGGATTTCCTCCTCTAAGGCGCATTCTCTACATACATTTTTATATCAGACCCACGTCTATAATTTTATATCCGGAACTCCGGGAGAGTTCGCAACGTTCGACAATTTACATTTCCAACATCAGGCGGCTATGTAATGCTTCTGTTTTTCTATTTTATTGAAATTGTATACTTTTAGAAATTGTTTTGCTTTCGCCTTTATTCAAACAGTATAATATATTAAATATTATTTTAATTATTGACAGCATACTCGATTGTTATATATAATCATTGATTGTAAATTACTGTTTGGAATATTGTAGGAATTGACGACGGGATGATAAAACGTTTATGCTCGGCGGGATACATACAAATATCATATGTATTTGTTATTAATGCTTACTAAATGTATAAGACATAAAATAGGATAGTTTTTGTCTTTTCAATATTCACTATCGGTTTTTTATCAATACAAACAAATTTAAAAAAGGAAAATTTGTTTCGTTTTTCTAATTTTAAAATGCACAAAAAAAACCTTATTTTGAGTAGCTAGTTACATGACCATAATAATATGTTGCATTATATAATATTATATTAGTTTTAAATTTCATGTCCGTTTAATATATTTAAACTTGTATTTTACTATATACTCTGTCTCGAAAGTAGAATACACTGGTTTCGCGCACCGCGACTGACAACTGCCTACCGCGGAAGCTCGTAGCCCGATCCCCCCACTATGCGGCGAAATCGACCGGTCACTATAGAGGGTACGCGGCGCCAAACGAAAACCGGTCAGCCGCCTGGTGTATTCTACTTTGAGACAGTGTATAAGCAACAATATAAAAGAATTTAAGTTTAATTATAGTTTGATAGATTAAAGAACTACTTAATTGGAGGAAATAATAAAGATATTATGATATGTTAAAATTTTATATTTTGGTAACACGTAAATAAAATTGTATAATTGTTATTTGAATAATTGTACGATTAATATTGTTAATTCTATAGTGAATCATTCTAACTCTTAAAAAAAAACACGCACAATGCACTTTTTTTCCAATAAAACAACATTGTACGTTTCTATTAATTAATATGACCAATATTATTAATAGATTTATTAGAAATAATAATATTAGTTTTCTTTAAATGAAAATATTCTAATTGTGTTTTTGTCGATTTCAGTCAATAGCTGAATTTTTGGATGGTATGCCGTCATTTGACGAACGTAATTTTTCACGTTTCCATTCAGACAATGGCCGTAGTAAGCGTGTACCTGTTTATATATCAACAGATGATCAGCCATGCGATCAAAGTTTGTATACGTTTTGTGCTAAATTATAATAATTTAATTTATTTTAATTACAAATTATTTAAGGTTTATATATAAGACCCTAAATAGTATTTCTAATCAGTGATTCCAATAGTTTAAATTTAATTTGTGAATTGTTTGAATACACTGTACCTAATTAATGGTTTTGTTAATATCTGTGCAAATTTAATGTAAAAAAAAAAAAGATTACATTTAGTACCTATAATAAATAACTTAATTCTTTGTATTTTCAATTTTGCATTAATTGTTGTTTGCGTAATAATATATTAAAAAGTGATTTAGTGATACCTAATTTTGTATTTATGTGTTATTTAATTTTTGTATTGCATAAATCGTTTTGTCTTTTTATAATTTAAAAGCATAAGTAATTTGTATGATTTTTTTTTTATTTCAGTTATTGTGACTGACAAGTCCAATTTGTTGCTTCGTTATCTACATAATCAATGGGATAAAAAAGTAAATGCACAATAAAATAGTTTTAATTAACCATTTATCACACTATAATTTTGATTATACCGACATAGGTTTGAGTATAATATTTTTATTTTAACTCGATATTATCCTTTAAATTATATACATAGATTATAATCCAACTTGTGGCCATTACCAGTAGCTGATTACTATTGTGATATAACATATTAAATATCAAGTGTATATAAATATTTTAAAATTTAATGCAACCATAAGTCATATTGATTATGTAATGACAGTCCTTAGATACCAATGGCCGCAAATGTTTAATACTGTTTGTTTAGGATAAATTGAAATTGATATTTCCTTTATTTATTCAGTACAATATTGTAGTTTTATATTCGAAAAATTCAGCTGTGCAATTGCTTAGTTGAATCTAGAATACTTGTTATTTGTACAAAACAAACGAAGTATGGTTTTTTTATAGAGCTCGGAAGTTGATACATTTTGCATTTTTTTTTTGGAACTTCTTAGACGATACTTTCTTAGTTGAAAATGTGTTTCAATAGCATGCGAGTCTAAATAACTAATTTTTATTTTACATTTTTGGCTTTTTTCATTTTTTGTCATTATTAGGTCATTTTTACTAATTTCCCACTAGTTTAAAGAAAAAATAACGAGTTTATTGAAAACCCACTATTAAATTATATCGTAAATCATATCATTCGTCAAATAACATGTACCTTGTTATTGTACTCTCACTAATTTACAATCGCTTCACTTCTAATCGTTTCGAAAATTCTAAGTGGCGAAGAAGCTTGAAAAGAATATTTTTCTGATGACCTCAAGATTTGGCTCATTTTAAATTTGCTTCAATCACTTGAGTGGACGTAGAGAGAAGTTTTTCATAATATAAATATTTATTATCCAATAATCGTCATCCGTTTAATTTTGAGAACATCAAATATGCTCTAATAGTACAATGCAATAATTTTGAATAATTTGTAAGGTTTTATAATTTGTATTTTATAAATTAAAAAAAAATTTTTTATTTGTATTAATTTTAAAATATATAAAACCCTTATTTGTAATTTTTTATGGTCATTTTTATGTCATTTTTTTTTTTTTCATTTTTAACTGTTTTAACTTCCGATCCCTAGTCTTTTATAATCTTGTGTTTCTGTTGTATACTTTTAAATTATAATTCAGTTCAGTAGAAGAATTGTTAATATAATTTTCAATTTAATATTTTAGCATGGAGGTAAAAAAAGAGATTTGATTGAACCCACTGAAGAAACTGCCTCGACATCTAGAAAGCGTCCAAGACTGGATGTATCATAAAGCTCTTATGATAAAATTCCAGTACAGCTTCTCATCTCCTTGCATTATATTTCCGAATTCAATAGGAACAATGCAATATTCTAATAATAAGATTAAAACTGAAATCCAAGTACAACTCAAATGGTATTATTTGACAAATTCAGTTACATCTGTTTAAATATATTCATTTATTTATAATATAAACATGTACAATTCACATTATGTATATTGTTCTTATTATAAATTCTATAATAAGCCACCAATTTAACCATTTTGTTTAATTTTGTTTAATTTTGTTAATTATACAAACAAAAATATTCACAAATTTTTAATAGTTATCGCTTATTTGTTTGGTGGAAAAATTATTCAAAACTTTACATAAACACCAGACCATTGGTTTTTCTCTGTCATATTTTTCATACCATAAAATGTAATTAAAAACTTATGTAGAACTAAGTACAATAAGCACCTATTTATTTTAATACGTTTATACTTTGAATATAATATATTGTATTATATTATTAAGTATATTATTAATTATAAGTAAAATTATATACACACACTATTCACTTCAAGTTATTACATTTAATTTATAATTTTATTATGTTCCAAACATTAGTGTTTGTTAAATTGTATGAAATTCCTATTTTATTCCAATTTCTATTTATATTAATAAAACTTCTACTGAAAATGCTTTTAATTTTTACTTTTTACTTTTAACTGAAAATATTAATTTATTTACTTACAACACTTTTAATATATTTTGTTTCAAACAACACAAAATATTATTCAAAGGATCAAGTATCTTAAGGGTACAAGTAACCATTAATTATTACATATTATGTTAATTGTCAAATCAAAATTCATTTAATTTTGTTTAGATACGCAATTTGAATTTAAAAATGAAGATATTTGTGAAATACTTTACATTGTATAAACAAGTATTACATTTAAAATTAAAGTTATAGTAAAATATGTAGTCTATCCAAAATAAAAGTAACTAATAATAAAAATAATATTTTTTTTTTTTAGGAACAGAGTAAATTGATTATTTCAAAAGCGTAATTTTTTTAAGCAATTATGTAGACATTTTTGTTTCAGTAAAATATGATTTTTAAATTTTGTTTGTAACAATTTAAATTATTCATTACCAGAATCAGGACTACAGTTGTGCCAAAGAAAATTAGCCTACTGGAGAAAATGAATTTTAGAATTTCAAAGAAATCATTTAAATTGTATTATTTTAATGTTTTGGAATTGCATATTGTTTTTTTTTAAATGTTTACTATTATAAATAATTATATTACCAAGTGTGGATTTATATTTATTTATAAAATATAGAATTTTTTTTTTCGTTACATCAAACACTGTTATATTTTCTAATTGTTTTAATTAGTTATTAGGTATTAATATATGTGAACGTGTTGAAATGCAATGAGTACAGAGAAATATATGAAAAAAAAACGTAGTATTATTGAAATGCCTCGCTGAAAAACGTAAAGCCGGGTTTACACGACACGAATTTGATGCGCGAGATAAGATTCGACATTTTTCATCCAGTGTGAATGTGTGCAGAAGATCACAAAGGGGCCCTTCATCTAATAACAAATTACAATTAAAATATTTTAGGCAAATTTTGACAATTTCGTGTATAAATGAAAATAATCGTATTTCGTTTATTTAATTAAATAATATTTTATATTGCAGTACAAAAAAAAATTTTACAAATTGTTTTCTATTTCATCTCCTTCGTCGTCATTCCAGTCACCGTCATCTGTTAATATTGTCAGACTTACAGGCTCCATGCTCCATTAAGGTATCTCTCATAATTTCTTTTTTGTTATCCTCGTTCTGAATATCTTCTGCATGACGGACGCATTTTTCTCAACCATTTTTCGTATCTAACGCTTCATGTGATGGGCGTTCAATATCGACCATTTTAAAAATGTATTGTTATTTTTCGCCACTTTGCTCTTTACTTGAGCCCAAATTAGCTCTATCGTATTGTATTTACAATAGTAATGTGGTATTGTGGTAAACGGATTACTTAAATACCTTTTCCTAATGCGATTTCATCCAGTTCATATTTTTTTTCGCATGGAATTACGTTTTTAACTTTTTGCCGAAGTTCCGGTAGTGTTTCTAATGGACGGAATTCCGCGGTTTTTTCTTATATTCGAAAATGGAAAATATATAAAACATAAAACTAAAATAAAAGTTTATTTGAAAAAAAAAAGTATAATTTAGAATAAATTTAAATGATTTTTGAAAATTTTATTTTGCATATTTTCAAATTTTTAGTGCACATTATAGCGCTAAAAACGAACTTTTTTGGTGGTACCTATATAACTTCCGAGCTCTGGTCCTTACTATAGATTAGTTAGAATAACTATTGTATTCACATCATATCGGCACAAATCATTGCCCACTTTTAACAAGAGGGAGGGGGCAAATGACGCCACTGACGTGTGTAGTTTATATGGTGAAGAATAAAAAACCAAATTTAGGTTCTCAGTTAATCAAATACGTCTTGTTTCTAGTCTGTGTACGCGGGAGGAAACTTAATTCAGTTCATTAACAAAGATCAAATAATTGACAATAGTTTGGGTTTTCGAATCAAGAAATAAAAGACTGCAGTTTTGATAAAAAAAATGTATTCTAAGACATGTTTTAAATTAAAAAATTTTGTTTACAAGTTTATTTCCAGTTATATTAATTATTAATGTAAACGTTTTATACAAATTAAAAAGGTTGTTTTTTTTCGAAAATGTAATTTGACTTCTTTAAAGTTTCGATAAATAAATTACTTGAGTATGTCAAGTGGTTATTTTTCCTTTTTATAACCTAATATGTTCACAACCGATTGAAAAAAAAAATGTTACATATTGTTAAAAATCATGCACACATAAATTCCTCAGTGCAAACGGTTTAAAAAATTATTTCCTTAACAATATTCATTACCGTGAAATGAGAATGGGGGCCTTATTGAAAATTTTTGCCCAGGGGTCCAGGAATCACAGGCCAGACCTACACTGAGTATTCGGAATATGTATTCCAAATACTTTTGAAAATTATTTTACCCGAGTCAGCGCTCTAATTGGGGGCGCAGGAGGACGGAGCTCCTCTTCAATTTTTTCATATTTTGAAAGCACCGTTTCAAATTAGTTTCATTAGAACGAGGGGACGGAACGTGTTATTTTGTTACAATAATATTGAAATTTTGATTTTGTAAATTTGCATTGAATATAAAATACAGAAGTAAATCACAGTTACCTACCTACAGTTGTGGAATGTTATTGAAAATTAATTAGTTGCCAAATTAACTAGAGTACATTTTTGTATAATTATTAATTTTTATAATATGCTAATAAATGAGAAGTTAAAAAAAAGTATACTCATTGTAATTTTCGGTATATATTATATATTGTAATAATTTGATGAAGATGAACGGTCGGGGGTGTTGGAGCAGTGACGTATTTCAAATGTTTGTGGACCAATTAAATTTTTCTTTTAATTAAAATTAAAAAGATAATTTTTAATGACCAATTAGGATCAATTTGAATCCCATACAAATTACGTACAATTATGAGTCTTTACATAATTTACATAAATTTTAGGGGAGGGGCAAGAATTTTTGGGGTGGGCCCGGGCCCACCCCTGGCACCGCCATCACAGCTATCGCAACAGCAAGTCTTGAAAGGTCATCAAGTTCTTTAAAAAGAATTAAAACTTACCTATACGATCGACAATGGGTCAGGAAAGACTTAATGGTTTATAGAAATGTTATGCATAAATAAATATATTACAGTAAAACCAGAAGAAATAATAGACGTGTTCGCTAGAAAACTTCGATTTGACTTATAAAGTATGAAAAACTATAAATATAATTTTTTTTTTTAAACGATTATAATGACTTACCTATATTATTATAGTGTGTGATGTGTAATCAACATTATATTAAATATATTACCAATATTGTTTAAAATTGATAGTACCTACGTATTATTAATTATTATTATTCAAATTATACAACTTATATGTGCCCCCCCCGCCGAATCAAAATATCCAAGATCCCCACTGCAAGTAAATAGTTTATGTAAAACATTTTTTTCATGCACAAGTGTTCAAAACATCGTCGAATGAAAGTTTTTTACACGCGTCATTTTTAATAGATACCTATAATTTTTAATACACATTCAACCTATTTATTCAATCTGCGTACCTGTATACTGACCTTAGTCGATTTTTAATAAGAACAAACTTTGAAAATGAGCGTTCCGTTTCACAATCAGTCAAAGGTATTGTCAGATATAATTTCAGTGCAATATATTAAGTAGAACATTTGGGAAAACAAACGTTAGTCTCAAAATTTTTTTTGGTGCCCCGGGCTATAGCCCCGTCCCCTTAATCCGGCTCTGATTCGAGCGAATTATTTGCTATCTACAATTCGCGTAAATAAAATTTTCAATTATTTATGATGTATTCTCTCGCCTCGCGTATTAGGTGTATCGTCGTCGCTCGGGGCGGTCCGATGGTACAGTAGACGGTAAAGAAGAAGAAGAAGAAGAAAAAATTGAACAACGGAATTGAAAAAAAAAAAAAGTAATCATGGACAACTGCGGCGAAAATCGAAATGAATTATTTATACGGTATCCGCAGCAAAAGCAACAACAGCAGAAGCACCGTATTCCACGTTATATATATATATATATTTCTCGTTCATCGTTATGCCCACACGCCTCGCATAATATTGTATAGCCTCGTTTTTGTCCCCCTCCCGCCCTCCTACTGCCGCGTACCCGGTTGTCCGGTCGGTTGTATGCGACGACGGTGCTGAGGCGAGGCTCCGCCCCGCCGTTATATAGGTACACAAACGCGCGCGTACCTATACACGTCTTTTTTTTTTTTTTCCTATCCGGTACCCGTCGTCCGCTGCCGCCACCGCGTGTGTGCAGTGTGCTAAAAAAGAAAACACATCGGCCACGATCAGTTCTGTACGGTCGTCGGTCGCGCGCCGTGCTGTGTACGCCGCCTATATGCATACGCGTTCCGCGCGGATAATATATTTTACGAATAAAATTACTATACAAGTCATTGAAAATACGCGGGGCCGGTCGTATACGGTTATAATAATAATGCGCGGTTATTAACACTCCGGCGTCGTATTACGACCATCATTGTCGGTTTTCTGCCGTTATTCCAAACGTTTTTATTATTACGTTTGTTGTTGTCAATTGATTATAGTCAAAATCACGTGCGCGCGATGAAAATAACGGGTGCCGCCGTCGCTGTTACGCCGGAAACTTGTCGCGATTCGCCGCCGATACGGTTCACCGCGTGATCACAGCAAATCGCGTGAGTAATATATTAAATCGATTGATTAAAAATAGTATTACTTAAACCGCGGGGACGGCAAATAAGGGGCACGCGTGCCGAGTTCGGGGCACGGGTGAATTTTCCGACGGCACTTGAAACCCAGTGCCGTCCCTACCACCAATAACGGCCTAGGGCAATAATATTTGACGCCCCCCAAAAAAAAAAAATTCACGACTAACGTAATACCTAATTACATAATTTTATATATTTTAACAGTAAATACACTTATCCTCGAAATCATCATATCATCATCAAGAGAAATTAATATCTAAAATAAAACAAGAAATTTTTTTCTTTTTGTCATTCATTTTTACGACGCCCCCTGCATTCACGATACTTTGGACGCCCTAGCTGGGCACTTGCCCCATTTGCCACCCCCCTTGGGACGGCTATGCTTGAAACACTTCCGTGTATTTTTAGATTTATATAGATAACGTGTGTCCACCAAACTGATTGTGTTTCATTTGGTCGCGTGGCTATTATTAACAATTCGTATTTCGATTTTGTAACATTTCTCTGCGTTCAATAAAATATACTATTGCACTTAAATAATATACGTCATTGTGTTTATAGAAATGGTTACTGGCACGGGTGAAAAAAATGTCATTAAATTGTATCTTATTTGGCGCATTAATAAAATCGTATTTGCCATATCCCCGGGTCTCGAACGATACGGTAACGTTTATTTTTTTTTTTTTATTTAGCTTTTAGTACAACTGTTATAGCTCAACAATTATGATAAAAGATATAATCTAAAAACTATCCATTAAAATTAAAAAAAAAACGTAAAGATAATAACAACGAAAAAATAGTAGTAAAACGTTAAATCATGATACATAAGCTTCCAAGATAAATGACACGATTATAGATGAACTACTATAGTTCGGATTTAGAATTAAGGATAGAGGGGAGATCGATTGAAATATTTAACGATTTGAGGGAATTAAATAATGAAAGACGCTGTGTGGACACGGAGGGACGATCGTATAAAATATGAGGGAGGCCACAAATGCACTCATTTTGGTGCAGTGCACGCAAAGGGGAGTCATTGAGGCTCAGTTTATATGAATTGGCGGGTAATAGTGAGCGTCCCATGCGTGTGTGTAAACGGTTAAAATACATAACGGAACGTCTAGACAATTTTAAATTATCTAATCAGACTTTGTTCGGAATTCTACGGGAGACAGTTTTGAAGCTGGAGGCGAAATTACCTGGCAAATTTTTCCAGTGAGTAGGCCAAAGATTGATTGAAGTGACGCCGTAGAGTTGGAATAAAGTCTGTCCAAGGAATTTGTGAGAGGGATACGTAACGGTAACGTTTAGAATACGCTTATACGGGAAAAATGTTTTTAGTTTTCAATATTTGTGAAAACGCATTTCCCCTATTTCCCCGCCTCCCGTATTCGATTTTACACGGATATTAGAATTTGGCGTAAAGATTTCAACGGTAGACCATGAAAATGGCGGAATACACAAACGTTTACGCGTTTCGAACGCCGCGCGAAAATGAAAAATTTCAAAAACTATACCTACGAATAATATTACGGTACGCGTTGTCGATAAATCGGAGAAAACAAAAAAAAAAAAAACGTTTTTTTTTTTTTATTTATTAAAATTTTAACTATAAGTTATACAGGTCAACAGTTATGCACAAGGTATGTGTACATATGTTACATTAAACACGTGCAAAATATAAAATAAAACGATAAAGACA
Source organism: Slavum lentiscoides (assembly GCA_032441835.1). Taxonomy (NCBI): domain Eukaryota; kingdom Metazoa; phylum Arthropoda; class Insecta; order Hemiptera; family Aphididae; genus Slavum; species Slavum lentiscoides. The sequence goes on along the minus strand of CM063712.1, from coordinate 5,675,189 downwards.
CGTTTTTGAGAGAAAGAAAAAAAAAAAGCAGAAAATAAAATAATATTGTAGAAACGTAGAACCCGTGCATGCGCATACGCGTGTATTCAAAATATATACCTAAACAAAATTCAAAGTCAGATCAGAAGGCCGGTGCACAAAATAGAATTAATTACGGCTTTAATAATGATGGAATTATTAGGTAAAAATACATTTTAAAAAGTCATATCGACGCATGAAAGGATGCGCAAATAGCCTCCTTTTCATTAATCGCAGCAGGACAGTGAAAAAGAAGGTGATCAAAGTCGCAGGTATCGCCGAGACAATCATAAAGAATGCAGGCTGGACTACCGTTCAGCCCCGTTTAAAAAAAAAAAAACGTTACGCGCGCGGTACTATTGCTTCGATCCGCGCGGATAACTACACGCGTGAATTTCACGCCCCCCTCCCTCCTCTAAAAATTGCAACTTTATATCTGCGCAGTGGCGTAGCCGGGGCCCCATTACCCCCAATTTGACTTTTTTTTTTTATATAGTAATAATAATAGTAAAAATAAGAAAAAACCAACATGTTTTACAACAAAAAAAATATATACATATATTAAATACGCTCGAAAATACATTAAAAATTAAGAAATAAGCGAATTTTTTCTAAAATCGGCAAAATATGTATTTTAGATTTTCCTCTTTTTTTTTTTTTAACTCGTATAGATCGCGTATATTTCGCGATCTAGATTAATTTTGAAGAAATCTAAAGTCCCAAATAAACCAGACACTAATAATAATAATTATAAAGCCAGTTGTGACGTCATATGGATGGAAAAACTGGACGTTACGAAAAGTGGACGAGAATGCTTTATCAGTGTTTGAATAAGAAAAATCTACGGACCGCGCAAAGATGAAAACTACAGGTGAATGGAGAATAAATACGTATGTGGAAAACAATAAATATCGCCATTATCTATACATAATATGTTATATGAGTTCTCTGTAACATTCATTCTCCGCAAAATATAGTTTTTTTTTTTAATTATTGAATTAATATTTATATATTTGATACAATAAATTTTATACAAATAAATAATTGTCCGGTTAATTAATTTATTATTATTATTATGAGCGCGTTTGGTTCTTTTAATATATTACTTTTGAAAAGCGAGTAATTTGGCTCATTGCATTAAAACGGTTTTAATATATTTTTTTACTTCAAAACGCGATAACGAGGACAACCGTCTATATATTGTAATAATATCCTTAGGTTTTCAACCAGTTTTTAATTTATACGAATTATAATCGGAAAAAATGACTACATTTTTTTTTTTTTACAAAAACATAATTCGCTCTCGGAATCGAGCGAGAAAATTATGAATATTTCTGTTACGTATTATTTCATACTTTATATTATACCTGCACAGGTATATTATTATATACAATAATAAATCATTTACTTATTTGTTCATTTATATTACACCGTAATAGTACCACCTAACGTTCTAAAATAATTATGATGTATTACGTGTATATACGTTATACATATTATTATGTCATTGTCGTTGAAAAGTCGCGTTGTGTAAACGTTATATTTATTCTTAAACGTAAAATAAATGTCAAATATAGTTTTCATTTTTCTTAAACACGCGATACGCTGGACCGAACGCAGAAGACGGTTTTTTAATAGTGTTTCCTCGGGGCGTTCGATTTGTAAAAATACGGCCCTGACCGAAAATCTTTTCTGCGCGTCACCTGCCCGCGATCGATTTCTAAGTCCAAATAAAAGTGAGATATTCATTTTTTTTTCTTTTCAGTCATTCCTTGTTATAATACAGATACAGGTGGTACTTATAAATAGTGGCGCACGCGGAATTTATTTTTTCGGACGGGTACCTATATATTATTACAAAAATACAATCCGTTTTGTAACTACGTGGTATATATTACACCCGTTTTGCGGGAGAAAATTCTTGTTGTCTGTTATATTATATATGGTGTACACGCACAAAACGCGCCTTTTAAATAGACGTTTTGAAAAATATAAGCGTTTAAGTAAGTATAGGTACCCATACCGACCATATACCAGCCAAACACGACAAAACTCGGCTGTAATGCAAATACAGAACTGTAATGTTTGCCGAATGAATAAATCACACGCCTTCGCGTTTTCGCCGTAGTCCTGTTGCAACGCGTCCGTAGGACGGACCTTCCGAGTTTCACCTCCACCCCGGGCGGACCACGCGACATTTAGACAAGTCCCCGGACACGTTGCGCGATTTCGAATACATCGGCGGAACGTTATTATTTCTCCCGTTTTACATACGGAGAGAGAGAGAGAGAGAGAATACAAATTCTCGCTCTTGACTAAACATATCCACTATCAGCGTCAGGTTTCCCTACAAGCAGAACAAGCAGGTGATTGGAGCGGCGAAATTTTAGGGGCGGCAAAGAAAACTTTTTTAATAATATATTCGTATTTATGTTTTGATGTCTAACTGTTTTATATACTTTTTAAATAATAAATAATAATTTAATTGATAATATATTTTGCTAAATAATGCGTTTTGCTAGTTTAGAAAAACACTTATGAAAACGAAGGGGCGGCAAATTTCCTTCTGCTTGTGGGCGGCAAATTGCTTAATCCGCCGCTGTCCACTATACGGTGTATTTCTCTTAATATTTGATCGTCGCGAGTCCAAACGTATATAGGTTTACTCGCTGTTTTCTCTGAAACGTTTATATTATCCTAGTAGTTTTATTGAACTTTTAAAATATTGTATGCTATATACTATATATATATAGTTGACCGTGCACAGTTTTGAACGGTATTTCACCTTAGGAAATATAATACGAATTTCTGTATTATTTGTTCACGAATTCGTGCAATGTCGCAGGTTTATATATCTATATATAAACGTACCAAATAATAATAATATTGGCGTAGCCAGGAATTTCGTATGGAGGAGGCTAAGATCCAGTATTACATATATGTAGTTAATAACGAATTAAGAGTGTCATAATATAATATATTGGTGTAAAGTTAGATGTAATATAATACAAAATATAATAACAATTAGGAATAAACTAAAAACAAAATTTGTATATATTTATATAATATACAATACAAAATTAATATATGGATTATAAAAAATCTATAAAAAGAAAATATGCTTAGAGTATTCGCAAAGTGTTTATGAAAATAACAACTATTTCCGACGAAAAGTTATCATCAGGTTACAATCTGATACATTAAGGTAATGATTATATTAGGTAAAGATGTAGGTTAATCCGATAATTACTTGTTGGCGAATTTATAGTTGTTACCTTTATAAACATTTTGTGAATACTCTATACATATTTTCTCTTTATAATTTTTTTATATTATATAATAATTGCCGGTGATTTTTTTTTTTGTCTAAGTAGCTATTTATGTTTTATTGGTTGCAGTTATTCAGTGATTACTTCTGGAAATACTCTTAGAAGACTGCAGTTAGCAGATATTTTATTTTACAAATTAGGATTCTCAATATGCTAACTGCAGTGTTCTAGGAATATTTCTAGAACTAATCATTGAATAACTACAATCGGTATAGGCATAAATAGCTAAAGAAAAATTACGGCCAATATTATTATTATTATTTTTTTTAATTTTCGTATAGTTTTTTAATATAACATACTCATTGTATATTTTGACGATGTAAAACAATGTACAATTCCAAATGCAGACGGTATTCGATGAGAAACGAATAAATCTGTATTACTTACAATATTGATATCAAAGTATTAACAAGGAATACTTTTTAAAGTGTATTCGGATATTCTGAATTCGTATTTGTGTAATTAGTATTCGAATACTGTTATTATTATTATTTTTTTTTTATACGGAAACGAGTATTCCACATTCCGAGTTTTTCCTCGAGTAATATTGTACGTGTGATTTACCATAGGCGTGTTTACGGGGAAGGCAGGGTGGGCAGCTGCCTTCCCAGCGAGATCTTCGACCTCCGGGCTGCACCTATTAAATTTCGAGTGGACTTGGATCCGAAAATTTTCTGTTTACCATGAGATCGGTTCGATTATCTTGGACATTCAAATACATAGGGCGTTGCATTTATGTGTTTTTAGTTTTTACTATTTAAATTTATTATAATGTACGACATCGTACGTCCTAACGGCAGCGCGATGGTACAATATTGAGAAACGTTTATGTATAAATACTTGATATACGTTATGATAAAACTGAGGTCATTGCGTGTCAAAGTTGTACATGTTACTATAATTGTATTACCAATATTATGTGTGTGTGTCCACCACCATGATCGTGGTATAGAAGTAACCATTATTTTTACACCTACGCAGACATGTTATAATATGCAGTTGCAGCGTATGCTTTTTTGTAATTGACGACGTATGTTAATTAATTATATTGAACTTAAATCAAAATGAGTTTGAAGTTGAAATTCGTTTATGGACTCAGTACATAAAGAACGCAAAAATAAATGTCTAGATTGGATAGAATGGTTGAGTGAAGACGAAAAGGAGACAGTGTACCTATATTAATAATTATATATCATACGTATTTATTTAAAATTAAATTTAACATTATATTAAATTAAACCGGTGTATATTTTATTTATTTTTACGTTGAGTTTTTACAAATCGCAAGTTGTGTTTGACTAATATATATATATATAAGTACATAAATGATTAATTTTAGAATATTAGCATCAGACCATAACTTTTGAAAAGAAAAAAAAATTGCGTTTAATAATAATTTTAATCTGGAGACTGGGAAAAACTGATTTAACTATAAATTTGAGGTTTGCCTCTCCAGTCGTGCACCATGTTTACATGCACGTATTAATTCGGATTAACTCAATTCGCATTTAGATATCACGGACTGAGGTGCGTGTTTATATTATACGCACAACTAAAAACCGAATTACTGTAATACATATATGTCATTAAAATGTAATCCGGGGTTATAACAGTGTTTACCGTTTATATGCATTTAATAATGTGAGAGTTATTTTCAATCCGCATTTCAAATGTGAATTAGGTACTTAAACCGTTTTAGCTGAAAACGGTTTGACTCAAACCGAATCAACATCCGTTTATAATATGCACCATTGCACCCGACTTCGGGAGTTTTCACTAATGCGTATTGGGTTAAATCGAATTAAATTGTGCACGTATATAAACGTATAGTAATGAAGGTCTAGACACGCCTGTGTGATTTACCGATAGGATCGGATAAAAACGTCGTCAATAGTCAATCCCAAAAGCAGTGTTGTATATTATCTTGATAATTTTTTTTTTATCTTTTATCTTATATAGATAAATTCAAAATGAGCTATCTGTGTCATTATCTTAGATTAATTTGTAAGTTATTTAGATAAATTTACCTAGATAAAATAAATTTAATAAGTGCTTGTTATATTTATCAAATATCAATATAAAAATTCGAGATTCTCATTTAATTTTTTTTTTTCAATTTTCTATCCTAAATAAATTTAATTACAGAAATCCCAAATAATCTTTTTTTTTCCTGTCACAATGTTGGATTTGTTAAATTTCTATTTAATTATTTTATTTGAAAACGTTCCGATAACTAATAATAATATAAAATATAATAAATAAACTTGTCACATCATTAATAGTGCCTCAGTGTATTATTTTAAGGTGCGTTTAGAGTGTTTAGACACTAGCTATAGGTATTTTCAGTTTAATGCTTTTATATACTTTGACTTATAACATTTCCGTTTTCATTGACCACTGATTGATTTGTAAACTATTAATACAATTGTTGAAAAGTATACTACAATTAATTATTGTACTTACTAGTAGAAATGTTTAATGTTGATTTTCCATCAGTCATTATATAAGATGTAAAGGTGAAGTTTCATCATTATCAATTATATAAAGTATTTTTTTTTCAATCCTAATGATGATTGTCATTGATACATTAGACGTTTTATAATAGTATAAAAAAAAAAATTTTCTTTCTTTTCATCTAGATATAAATTGTAATTAATAATTTATCTTTATCATCTAGATAATTACATTTTTAATTATCTTTTATCTTATTCTAGATAATTTTTATTGTCGTCTAACATCGTGTTTTATCTTTATCTAGATAAATTAATATTTATCTTTATACAACACTGCCCAGAAGCCGATATTATATAGGTATACTGCAGCTCCGCCGCAGCACGGTAGCAGTAGTATATTATGCATCGTATACACGGCGCGCGCGCTCGCGGTTCTGGCCCACAGCGCGGACCGCGCGCGCCGGATTCGATTAATTATTATACCGCACGCGTTTTCTATAATTTTATACCGTACGCGGTACGCATAATATAATAATAATAATAATAATAATATTATATTAAAATATTATTTAGGGAATGTATTATAAATAATTAATAGCGTCGGGGTGAAGAGGGGAGGGGGAGTACGCGACGCGCCTCCGTCCACAAGAGCTAGTACGACAGACCCGCGCGTGCCCGTATATAATAATATTATATACTGCACGCGCGGATACATTATATTTATTCTTCTACGTACAGGTGTAGGTACCGTTAAGCGGAGGCGATTGTGCGCTGTTAAGAAGAAGACGGAGGAGATTATAAAAAAAAAAAAACAAAACTTGAACGAAGGTTTTGTGTGTGTGTGTGTGTGTGTGTGTGTTACGAACCAAGGATATTATAATATGTGTTTATATAGTGGGCTCGCCATTCAGGTTACGCTGCCCACGCATTTCGCGTATAGGCCACGGGAGAAACTCTGCGGCGCGCGAGCGCGCTCATATTTTAAAATGAATAATAATAATAAACTCATGCCTATACTATACAATATATTTATAATAATATCGTTATAACGAAGAGAGTTGGCCAATACACCACCGCACATACGCACATAATACGCCCACCGCGAATAAAAAGAAGAAAAAAAAAGTTCCTTCGTGAACGCGCGCGGATAATATGCGACGGACGCGCCGCGTATGTGGCCGTCGCCGCACAGTATTTTTTTTTCTTTCTTTCTACTCTTAGCACAGTGTACAAACGTTTTTTTTTTTTTGGTATATTTTATTATACACTTTGCCGTGACCAACACAGTCGATGATGAATATTCGTATAATATACGCGGTATATATTGTCGCCGTATATGTTTTTTTTTTATTTTGTGTACATAATTATAATATACAGGGTGTTTCGCGCAATGCCGGCCCGACGTATTTCGGGGGCCCCAGTGCGAAATCATGTGCGGGGCCACATACAGTTATTTATACGTTTCAAAGTCATGTTGGAAATCTAAATTTCAATATCTTATCATATAAACAATAATAAAATAGAAGCGAATTCGTCGGGTACCATCTAACTGCTGCGCTCTTTAAAATATTTCTACCAACTTCGATATTTTCTTAAATATTTTAAAGGCTTTCTATTATTATAAATACAAAAAAAAATTATCATTAACATTGTTTTTAAAACTGATAATATTACTAAAAAAATGTATCCCAGATAATAGTAATAATCTTTTTCGTGGCGTGAAGTGCGGGGCCCGGTGCGGTACTATAGCCTCACGCGACAAACGCTTTAATTTTTGTTCTAAACAATATTTTCGAGTTTTGTGGGTATAATAATAATAAGAACCCGGCGTCCCGGCTGCTATATTTTTTACACTTTATTATTTGTTGTAACTGAAAATTAAAATTTTATTTTTTTCAAATCCGAAATAACCACTTTATAATTTCATTTTTGGTATTAGAAACGTTAGTTTACGATTAGTCGTTAATTTTCTATAATTTTTTTTTTATAAAGTTTTTGAAAATTTCAGATTTTTTTCATAACAAAAAACGAGTCGTTTTATATATATGTAGATATAATATTATAGAATATATATACACATCTCGCACACCGTAATAAAATGAAAGAAATCGATAAAACTCGTAAAAATAAATATATTTTCAAACATCGAAATTTAAAAAAAAAAAAACAAAATTATAAAACGACTATTTCGGATTAAAAAAAATTGTTAAAAGCAATTTTAATTTTTAATTTAGAAATAAGAAATACACGTATATGTAATAATTGTAGCGCAGGATTCTGATAATTGTCACAAAAAAAAAAAAAAAGAAAGAAAGAAAACTTAAAAATATCGATTAGAACAAAATATAATGTCATTGCATTTGTCAGATCTTCGCGTGAGACACTCTGTATACATAAAGATGGGCACTACGCGTAACGTGTGTGCGCGTATTATGTATTTTTTATGCGTCTGTGCAGTGGGCGAACAACACTCTGCGGTGTTTGGTTTTTTTATTTTATTTTTTTACGCTTATACGCTTTTTAGGATAATCGCGTTTAAAATCGAAACGTTGCGATGAACGTGGGGCCGAACGAACTGTATATGTGTCGCCGCAGTAAAAACAAAAAAGTGACGAAAATCGCTCGCACTGCAGTAATTGCATTTAAAATACTCATAAAAAAAATATAAAAAAAAATGCGATACAAATAATATTTGCCGTTATTATGTAATTTTATTAAACGCGAATTTGAATTAAAAATAATAATTTTAAAATGCGGACGATAAATGACGATATTAGAGAATAGAAAAAAATCGTTTAGATACCTATATGTGTTTGTTCACGTCATAATAAATTATTATTATAAAAAAATATACATTGAAATCCGAAATCTTTCACACGCGTTATTCTCCTCCATCACACCTGCAGGAGCGTACTTATGGGGTAGAGGCTGATGGGGCTCCAGCTCCCCCTCCCTCCGAAATCTCAAGAACTTTCTTTATGTATTCCTATGACCATATAGGGTGTAATATTTTTAATAAATTCTTAATATGTAGATGTTTTTAAAATGTTCGGAATTTGGTAATTTGTCCTAATTTTAAGATTTAGTCTTGTATTCGAATTTTGAAATAATTCAACAACGATATTTACTCAGTGCCTTGCCCCCCCAAAAAAAAAGAAATTCTAAATACGCCCCTGCATCACACTGTTATAAGAAATAAATTATACGATTTATTTTTCATAAATATATTTACCCGAATCTGCAGGTTCCCACAGGTAATACGAGAATTTTCTCCCGAATCTTTTTTTGTCAACCGTCATCAGTCTGTCGCACAGAAAACGACGGCGTTTTCGTATCGCGTTTTAATTTATTAAAGATCTGTAAACAAATTTCAAATATCACATTTAAAATCGAAAAAAATCTTAAAAAAATGTAAATGAAAAATCCGTCAATCGCGAAAAATTACGCAAAACACTTTTTAAATTCTATAACTATATAAATACAGGGCCCTGCACATACAGTATTAAGGGCCTCCCAACACCGGACCCTATACCTGCGTACTTCTTAATATCACTTTTCCTATACGCATGTTATTAAATAATTATAAGAATTATACGTTTATTTTTTATAATGTTACAGTATATAACGTTCAATTTATTTGATTGATTAAAAATACATACTGGTTTTAGTAAAAAAAAAAAAAAAACGTAAATTATACCTTAATAATTTAACTTATAATTTTGTAGTATAAAATTTAAAAAAAAATCAAAAAGGTTAAAATGGATATGTATACCAAAATATCAAAGTATTATTTTTGAAAAATAAATTTTACATTTCACCGGGTTCCCAAAATAGCTGAACCCTTAAACTCTCTTTTATGGGGCCTTGACTGTATATTTCGTGAAATGAACATATAATGTATAACTATTACATTATCATCATCATTATTATTATTATTAATTAAGTTTATATAAATCTCCTGTAGTGTATGTAGGGCATGTGAGTGTGTCAGAAAATTCGATACTATCGCACGCCAATTAAACATCATGAAGTATATACTAGAACTAGTATATAAATATAGTTAGACACTATATGGAAAGAAGTTGTTTGTATTTTGACGGGAACCAAACACACACTTTATACATTACGTATCGATTTCAACGTATGCGATTCGTAAAAGACACGTTTTAGATGGACGTGTCTGTTATAAGATATAAATTAAGAAGTAACTTTAGAAGAAAAAAAAAAACGTTTTTACGCGAAGGGAAAGTTTTGTTGAGATCTGTGAAGAACCCGATTTCGTGAACGGCGACAGCAGCAGCAGCAGCAGCAGCAGCATGCACTACCGCATCTGCACTACGTGTACCTAAAAAAGGTGTATACCTACGCTCATCCTAACGACACGTACGGCCTAACCCGACGCCGCCAGAGAATGGGAAACAGGAAATACTGAATGAATGGGTTGGTATAAGTAAGTCGACGACGGCGTGCACGGAACGGACAAGGTGTGACGACTGACGGCGACGATACGGTCAAGCGCGTAATAAATATTATTATGTTTAAAAAAAAAAAATAACATAATAACAGCTTATATTATAATATAATAATAATAATAATAACGGCGAGAGGAATTCGATTTTGGTGAAAAAGATTATAATAATAAAATATGAAATGAGATGTAAAAATGTGTGATATATTATTATTATTATTATTAACGCGTGTATATAATATTATGTATTGTGCTTCGGGAAAGGTATTCCGGAAAATGTGGGCAGATGTAAAACAGAGTGCACGGTATACACGCATGAATATAGCCGAATGTGAAACGAGTTAATGAAAATTATTACAACATAGGCGCGTGTAGGTATATGTTTCTTAAAGGTCGTATATGCGCTTTCGGCCGTATAAAACAATAGACATATTAAAAAAATTTAATGAACCTATAGGCTGTAGCGTGTACCTCCTCTATACAAGGAAGTACCGCGCTATTATAATATAATGTAGTGACAACACGATGACTATGTCTTTGATGCGTATATCCACAAAACTGTATGTATAATTGCAGCGTAACGGGCTAGGCCCGTTTTTTTTTTCGTTTCACGAAAAATTAAAAATTAAATAAATTATCGCGCGATAAATTTCAATTAAAAATTAATTATAAGATTCGAGCGCGATGATGATCGTCGTCGTCGTCGTGTGACGTTCCAGCGTGACGCGTTTTTAAAGACGTGCATGTAGCGAAGACATATTATATGTATACGGGTATTGGTATATAATATAGTCGTGTCAATATAATATTTATATATTAATACAATAACATATTCTGCTCAATCAGTGGCGCAACTATAAATTTGGGTCCCTTCATCTATTTATTTATGCTGCCAAAACTCATACATTCATTTTACAAAATTTTAATTCTTTTATATATATTCACATACGTATCGCATTAATAAATAATAGTATATACATATATATTTTTAATATTTATTATTTTTATTCTTTAATCTCTATAACCGTATGACGTGAATTAAAAAAAAAAAAAATTTAACATTTTTTTAATATACAAATTTTATCCCCGGGGCATTACCTCCGCCTTGCCACCCCGTAATTACGCCACTGCTGCTTATGCGCATATACTATACACGAAACCAACAAAAAAATATATTCATGACCCGAGTTTCCACTATAGACGCGATTATTATTCGGTATTTGTATCATAGTTTTTTTAAAACAATATATAACTAAAAAAAAGTAAAAAATAATTATTTAATAATAATAATAATATACGTATATTGTTATTATCAATATTTTTGCACGTGATTATGAAACGACAAAACGTATTATAATATTTATTATTTAATCCAATAGAAAACGCGTTTTATAGCGGATAGTATATTGTTAATCGTTTGAATCGTTAATACTCATTATAGTACCTAAACAATTCCAATTAAATATACATACGAATATATTATTATTATTATATTAAAACGTTATAAACAAGTATATAGTGGTTAAAGCGATTAAAATCTAAAACGAATATGTACCCGATACCTGTCTAGAGCTGTGTGTGTATACGCGTAATATTAATATTTTCGTATTATTTTATCCAATGAAATATATGAACATTTCCTTTAGAGAGCTCAAATGTTATAGTAACACGCGGTCTTTAGAACTTCAGTTTGAGGGTGTCTACCGAAATATCTCGATCTCACGATTTGTATATATTAAATGCGTTCAATAAAACACATCGAATAATATCAAATATATTATATACGTTACGATATTACTATTATTATTATTATTTTTTTTTTACAAATCATTGACTACTGCATGATGAGAACGTATGAAATATGATACCTACACGCGGTTTGTATGTCTGTATTGTTGTATTACATATTATCACACACATGATACGTATACGCATTCACTACACGCGCATTATGCTATTCTTTGAGTTTCAAGGACAATGATATCAGTTTAAATTAGAAGTGTCCACATCCCATCTTCGATTTTTCAAATTATTGTTACGCTTCGCATCTATTATAAAATCAGCGACCACTATTAGTTACGTGTTTAGTAGGACGTGTATTATGGCTAAATAGTAAACATTTTGTTGTCAGCTGTCGTCGTATAACGCGTTTTGTTCGTGTTTTGAATTTATATTTTTTTTAATATTAATTTTTAAAATTGCCACTCTGACTATGTTTTTGTATTTAAACATTCATATATATATATATTAAATATATGTGTTAAATTGGAAGAAGACCGACAAAAATTTAAATGGGTTTATGTGCGATTGGCGTGCAGAAAAAAACGTATAAACAAAACATGTACCACGCAAAGAGTTACCGCAATACGCCGTTGGTCATGCTGGTATCGAACTGACGCAACTAAAGCTAATCATATATTATATATACCTACTTATACACTAGGTTACGCTCAATTTCGCAATTTAAAATCATTTTAATTAAAATATTTGACGACCTGGAACAAACAACGAAAACGCGCTGTGGCGCGTATGTTTTACAATAATAATTTATGCGTACGCTTGAAACTGGAATTTGAACAGTATTTTTTGGTATGGTATTTCCGAGAAAGAGTTCAATTTCATTAATAAATCATTTGAAGACCCCACATCAGACTTTATATACCGCAGTTGCCGTTATATAAAGTCTTTGTAAAGTTCAATTCCGGCCAAAAGCGATAACTTCAACCAATATGTTTTTTTATTTTTTTTTTTATTATGTACTGTTGATTTATTTTATATTAGTACCATTATCATTATCACTGTTATACATACTATGCGCCTGACACGAAAAAAAAACCACTAATCACTGAATATTTTCCGAATAGTTCTTCGCATTTATCTCGTATTCGCGATCACAAATTGTAGAAGTGAAAGATCATTCTCTAATTGAAAAAAAAAATCAAGAAAAGTTTCAAGTTTATAATTTTAATGATCGTTTTGAATTTCGTTTTAAATTATTTATAAAATAATATATTGTATAATTTCTCTAATTAAATTATAAATTTAAAAAGTACTGAAGACAATACGTCATTATATTTTTTGTTTATGATGAGTAAAAAAACATACGTCTTGTTTATTTATTTGCAAAGTTCCCCACCAAATTTTCCGCCCAGAATCCTCCCACCCCCCCCCCACCACATATCTAAAATTCGCGAAATAAATTCCACGCTTTATCAATTATCGCGAAAATGTGAATAATTCGAGTGCTATAAAGTTAATAAATAATACAATTTTAGTATTCATAAATCATAGGTAATATTAACTTGTTAAGTTAGAAAATTGTTTGAAGACAGTTAGTAATATTTTAGGCAGCTCTGTTGTTCACTTTATAAAATATTAATATCTTACAATCTGGATAAAAATTAACATTTTCACAAACATATTTAGTAATAATATTATCATATTATATGTATAGTTCATATATTTTTTTTTTTTATAAATTAAAAATGGGCGATTGTGTGAATTTTGACGACAACTATGGATTTTTAAATGATTTAATACACGACAGAGTCCGAAAAACATACAAAAGAAATTTAATTAATCCTATAGACTTTTATTATTCAGATAATGATTTTTTTTAAGAAGTTCACGTTTACTAAGAGTAAGATTTAAACTAAAATTTATGACTGAGATTTTTTACGAAAACCTTATATTTCACTTGATAAAATATTTACTTAGCTATAGTTTAATATCATCTATGAATATATAGCTCTATTATATAGGTATATTTCAGAATATTTTTGGTTTTTTTTTTTTAAGAATACCCACACATTTTGCATATATTTAAGCATAATACTGAATAATGGATATTATTCTCCCATTTCTGCGGCCGGTCACACATAATAATATAATATAAATAATAAATGCGCTTATATATTATGTGTATGTACTTAAAATATTTACATTTTTATCTATTTAAAAATTGTACTTAACTTTACGCCTATATTATTTTGTACGTCTTATAAAATCGAATATAATATTATTTGGTAAACGTAAATTAGAATTTACAGTAATACTGATAAATTGACCTAAAGCGGTAGTAATGTGTATAGGCGAGTGTAATATAGGCGTGTATTGGATCATTAAAAAAAAAAAAAAATTAATTTAAAAAAAAATATATCACAAGTGTATCGAAAAATTATTATATCGGATATGTTTAATAATAATTTATCGATCTACGATGTTAAATATTAATAATATTATAATACGAAGTTACATGTTTGGTGAAAATGTCAGGTTTCTATAACCGTTAGTTTCGAAATTACGAAGAAATAACGATAATCGATTTTGACGAAATCGCGTTTTTACGTAATTTTTCGGTAGTTTTTTTTTAAAAGCATAAAAAAGTATTGAGGAAATCAAAAAAATCACCACTTTAAAGTACCAACTGGGTGCAATTTGCTACCGGAAAATGGTGCTACACGTAAAGATCGGAGCACTCCTGGTAGAATTTTCGGGTACAGTTATAAAAAAAAACACATGATTGTAAAACCAATACATTCTTCGCTCCGCGCAGAATTTAAAATATGCAAAAATGTCCTTTTCTTTTATTATTTAAAAATGTTTACATAAAAGTACATATTGTGATTCATTTTCTACGGGATATTGTCGACGTGTTTTCAATCCGAAAAAGCAATATTAAAAATATTTTCTGAAAATTAATCGCGCGGTTAAACGAAATCGCGTTTTTGCAACGATAAAATACACTAAAAATAGGGGTTTTTTTTGAAAAATAAATACAATCAAAAATATTAATAATATGCATTTAAAAACCATCTGTACGCAATGGAAAATCATAAAATTCAAAAATGCGCAGTGCACGTCAAAATAATGGCGAAATGTGCAAAAATATGCGAAATCGAACTTTGTATTTCGGACCTGTAACTCGTAGCTTGTCTAGCTACTTTTTGGTCTGTTTATTGCGAACGCGTACAAATACGCCTGACCTTATAATAATAATAATAATATTATTATTATTATTATTATTATATTCGAAATTTCGTCGCGAAGTAGGTACCTATAGGTACGAGGCGCGGCGGCGTTGGATAAATCCGAAACTTATCGTCGTAGCGCGCCGTAGTCGACGGGCAAAAACGCGCGCGAAACGAAACGCTACGCTGCAGCGCGCACGAACGATTATTATTATTATTATTAGGTATTATAATATTATTATGTAGACCGTTTTATAGTCTTCGTCGTCAAACGATATTTAATATTATTTTTTTTTTTTTTTTTAAACCAGCCACCCACAACAAATATTTTTTAACCGTATCCTCCGGGATTAAGGCTTATATATTATATCAGAACGAATTTGTGGTGGGCTCGTCGTCGAAATACCGGCGCGCCCGTACTCATATATATAAGCGCGTATATATAAAGTGAAAATCGTCCGATTGCCGCAACAAACCTCCCTCGGGGGCCTTACGCTCGTTACTATTACTGCGTATAAAAGCGATTTCGCGCGTGGGAAGGTGTTATGTCGTGTTATAATATGGGTTTCTTATTTTTATTTTTTAATATTAATAATATTAATAAAAACTATTCTATACGCGCGCATTATCGAGAAATTGAGTAGCCGATACGTCATACGCAGCTCGTTTAATATACGAATTTATATTATTCAAATAGGTATATATATATATATATAGTAGTATTATCGAAACGAGTATACCGTAAAATCATGGTGCCGAAACGAGTCACGACGATGCTGTCGTGGTAATTTTATAATAATATTATCGTCTTGTATCTATATATGTAACATAAAATGTATGTTACTGCAGCAGTGGCGTATTTAGGATTTCTTTGAGAAGTAGGGGTGGGGGAGGGGGAGATGGCTAAAAAAAAAACTTTCTTCCTCCACTCGAAATACGTAGGTATACTCGTATATATTAGGCACTATCGGTTTTTAATAAAGACATACATATGTGTACATAAACCATTGATTTTCATAGATTATATACCGTTTACTCTAGCCTCGTATATAGTAGCCTCCTATATGTAGGGATGACTGTGGCGATTTCTTCGATTATTTCCTCGACATTCCAATTTAATGTATTATTGTGCGGATGGATAACGTTGCGGCTCATTTTCGACTTACTCTAAAATTAAAATAATACTTAAAATTTAATTCGATTTAGTACGAAAAATATTTCATAATAAATTAAACAGTACGAATAATAACTTAAATATACCTCCTTCGCATAGAGTTCCTTAAATGTATTTTTTAATCTTTTTAAACGTGAAAACGCCAGTGTGTTCAGGATGAGTTGAAAGTTATTGCAAACGTCTTAGCGATTCGTATTTTCCAATAAAAATGTTATTATTTTATTATACTTACTGATAAAGCGATAAAAGGAAAACACAACTAGTATATATGTTAAAAAAAAGCCAAAGTGGGAGAAATATCTCCCTAATCTCCACCCCTCCCCCCGCTTAACTACCGGAAGATAATCAAATATACGATTGTTTGTGGTCAGCTGCAGCAGTAGCCTACAAAATCGGCTATAATAATTACATAATTTATTTATTTAATATATAATTTATGCTTGTGCAAAAAATGTGTTCAAATATGCGACCGGTTGGAAAAAAAAGAAAAAAATGTATACCTTGTGAGGAAGTCTTTTTTTTTGCCGCGAATACGCTTTTACCTATACAAAATTTAATTCAAAACGTGCATGAAGAAATAATATTTGCTACGCAATATGGCAATATTAGTATTATATTATTAGTTAAAATGTCTAATTTAAATTAAACTCGTATAACGACTCGGTTAAAAATAATTGAATAATCGTTGTAACCGTGGTAATCGCGGAAAATCAATAATAATTATAATGTATTTTCTCGTGTGAATTGTTTTTTTTTTTAAGAGTTTGTTAGTTTTCCTGACTATGCCTAAAGTAGGGTTACCATACGTCCGGATTTCGTCCGGATGTGAGAAATGTCCGGATTTTACAAAAGTAACCGTTTAACATGGCTATGTCGATACAAAAAGTTATTAGTCAGGTGACGGATTTTCGTGTTCATTCTGTATAAATGTATAATATGCAATCTCTATTTTTGTTCATATTTTTTCCCGGAACGTCACGATAAGCTTCCTCTGTGTACTTTTCATAATTTCCCTGCCATCTGCGACATTAGTCGTATCCTTCTCAATTGTCCCCATTTATCCTTAGAACGTTCACGTTTCCATTCTTTACTTAATTCCCTCAAAATTCCTTTTAATACGCACCATATTCTCTCTTCACAATCTCCTATTGCCATACTCGCCACCTTATCCTTTTTTTCACAACTCCGGGCTGCTTACCTAAATTTTTATAATTCACGTATGTATTATTTATTTATTTTTTTTTGTATCTAAATCGTTAATTTAAAACTAATTGTCGAACTAATTGCTTTCGTGAACAAAGTTTCAATGAAAAAAAAAAAAAAGTAAAATTGTATTAATGAAATGACAATATTGTTGATCTTCAATTTTACCCCTGTCCCCCCTGAAACGGAACTGATGTCCGGATTTGGTCTAAAAACATTATGATAACCCTACCTAAAACGATATCCGCGTGACGATTGCTCTACAAATAAAAAAAACAAGCATCTCGACGTTTTCTCGGTAGTTTTCGCATGACGCGCTTATACACGAAGTTACGATTTTATATTTTGTACCTATATATATATAGGAAAAAATTTGTTTTTTTCCCCCTCCCAATCATATTATAGTGATATTATTTTAAGTATTATTGTTACAGAACGAGCTCTTAAACTCTCTTTATATATATATATATATATATATATATATATATATATATACAGAGCCGTCTCAAGGTTATGCGAGGCCCGAGGGCACAACATATTTGGGGCCTTTAAATACTATTTTTTTTTTTCCTTTAACACATAGTATATTCTATTAGCTGTTAAAAATTATACTTTATTAATAAAAATGCCAATTTTTATAATAATCTCCGTTACTTTATTGTTTATTTTAAAACGTAAATATTTTTTAAAATTTAAATATCTAAGTAAAAAAAAAAAATTAATTAATATTTGGTATTTTGTAAATAAAGTGGGGGCCCGTGGGATTTGGAGGCCCTGGGCCCGGGCCCTCCAGGCCCATGCCTTAAGATGGCACTGTATATATATATATATATATACGTAGACCATTCCCACACCGATACAGCGCGTATCGGTTACACATTATTATTGTCTCGTTGCTCGTTATTATATTATATACAATATATAATACATATATATATATATTATATTATATTATATTATATATATATATAAAAGAATTGGACGTCACCGCTGGCTGCCGTTCCGTTCGTCTTCTGCACGAACACGTCCACGTTGACGACAAATATTTTACGGTCGGCGGACGTGCGCGCAGTGTGTGCGAGAGTATACGCGTCTTCGTATGCGGACGACAGCCCGCCGAGTGATCGACACTCGTCGAGTCACAACCGACGACGACGACGACGGACCGAAACCGGTCTCCTGCGTACATAATATTCTTATATATGTCGTCGTATTCTTACTGGTGTGTGTGTGTGCGCGCGCGCGCGTCCCATTGTATTGTAATTCTTACGGGTTTTTTTTCGAAAAACGTTTATATTTATTTATTTTATTATATTCACGTTCGTATTATTATATTATATATATATATATATAGGTATAGTGGACGTTATTATAATATTGTTGTGCGGCGGCCGGCCGGCGGGAGCACATCGCCGCGCGCGTAAGGGACACCGGCTTTTAAGGCCGCTATACAAAACCGTCGGTATAAATATTACGCGTTTGTAACCGATAGTGGTGGCGGCGGTTGAGGTTACAACAATCGTTGTTGTAACGGCGAGCCGATCGTATTGCTGCTGCTGCTGCTGCTGCTGCTGCGGATTGAGCGCAGAGACGAACGAAAAAAAGAAAAAAAAAAAATGGTCCGCTATCAATTATTTATTATACGACGTCGCTGTATAGCATACATACATATAAATATACGCGTACTCTCGGAAAACAAACGAGATTAATTGATTTTTGTGGGGGAATACGACGTACCACGACAACTGTTCCTCCGCCGCGGTCGCGTATTAAAAATTCAAGTAGCGTACCGCGCGCAACCGTAACCGTCCGGGGAGGGCCTGTCTTGGAGACTGGTCGTCGGTACGCTTCTTTTTTTTCCTCTCTCTCTATCCCCGTCGATGACCCGTCCGCCGACTCGACTGAATTATAATCACTCTTGGCGATATAATAATATTATGAGATGTGCCGTAGACGATACTGCGTACCGGACGAGTAGAAAATGCGAGAAAATAATACGTTTCTCGATTCCCCCGCGTTTATTGTCTGCAGCGCGGTCCGTCCGTCCGTTTCTCATAAACGGCGCTCGAATTCGGCCGGAGGACATCAACATTTTCCGAATATCGAGAACGACAAAAACGTAAATGAGTCCAGTGGCGCGCCCGAGCGGGCCGTGGCCCGCTTTGAAAACCTTCGGCCCGCCTCGAAATTCTGAATTCGGATTCCTCATACCTATAGTTATGATTTGCTAATATATTTTTTAAATTATACAATTATGAAGTAAACATATTATGTTACATTTATAATATCATATAATTTGTATTACTTAAATTAGGAAAATGTATTAGTTGCTATTTTATTTATTACACTTAAATACTCAATTGGACTTTATTTATTTTTAAATAAGTATCTCTAAGTATATATGTAACTAACTTGACCCCCTCTCCGAAACTCCCGGTCGTCCGGACTCAGTGGTACGACCAGAATTAAATACCTCGAGAGATTAAATAAACAATTTTTTATTACAAAGGTACCGTATTTATATGTGGAGAGCCTAAGGTCGGGAGTCTAGACCGCGGGCACCACTGTGGCATATTCCCCCAATTGTGACTCTACCGGTCTGTGCCTGCACCAATACACGTTGGCCCCCCCCCTTTGGCCCGTCTTGGAAAAATAACCTGGCGCCGCCACTGTAAATGACCACAATACATAGAATCGTTATAGAAAACATTATTGTATTTTATATTTATTAAAAAAAAAAAAAATTCAAAACAATAACTTTAGAAAGAACCCAGGCGAGAACTTGCTTAATTCACGGCACGGACCTAATGAAATAATATCTCCTAAAAAAAAAAAAACATTTCGTCATTATAGCGCATTTATCGATATCGTGCTAGTCCATAACCGATTGAAAAAATAAATACGACTAAACGGATTGAACGATCGTGCAGCATTAATAAATAAATGAAAATTGCCTTAAAAGAATACGAAATTATATGATTCTCGTTGTGAAACTTAATGTAAAAGACAAAAAAAAAAAATGTTACGGCAATTTTTTTTTTTTTTTAGTTTTACAAGACACGTTTTTTTTTTTTAGGCGGGGGTTTAAAGATATTGAAACGAACAAGTGTATAAATCAGTCGAGGTGCTTCGTGTTACTTAAATCTGGTTTGAGATTCTTTTTGGGGTTTCAACTACGTATATTACATAAAATTGTTATTAAGACTCTATTGGGGATCTCACGTCTATAGTTAGATTTATACGCTGATACTTCGAATAGGGTCTCACTTTTCGTGGTTTTTATCGCAGAATCGGTTATTGAGTTATCCTTGCTTCGTCCCCCCTCATGAAGTTAAGTCAGATACGCGCCACTGTTCTGTGATAAGGCTCGTGATACGAGAGAATAAAGTCCCGTACGTTTATTTTTGAAAAAATATCCGCTACGAAACGCTGATTTCTAAATTGAAATCGTCGTATCTCCTCAGTATTTTCCTCAGTAATTCGAACACTGGTTCTGATAATGATCACCACTTGCACGTTTATATTTTATAAGGTTCGAATGCGATCGCGTTGTCAACAGACCACTGTTGATACAATGTGTGTGTGTGTATGTGCAAATATGGCATATCGTGTCAGTCGATGTCCGGACGCGTATATGGAGTTCAAGAAGAGGAAAAAAAAGTTAATTAAATTTTTTTTTTCTTTCGTACCAAGAGCAAAATTGAAGAACCGTGTGAGTACGCGGAGAAAATAATGCGGTTTTTACGATCATACATTGTCGTCACGTGTACGAGTGTGTGACATCTGTTGTTCCGCGTAAATATATATTGTTATTGTAACTGGAAATCGCCGCCGTGAACGCATCGAATAAGAAAATAATTGAAAATCAAATCCAATATTATTGCATACTGTACGCTGGCCGGCACGTATCTCCAGAGAGCACCACATCTCTGCAGTACGACTGAATTTAGGTCGACTTTTAAAATAATATATTTATATTACTTATTATATACATCGGAAATGGTGACCGACGTACCTTTGGGCTACGAGGCTAACTGCACGACTGCGAGCCGACATATATATCATACGCAGTATCGTATTCATATCAAGATCGCCACGATTTCGAAATGAAATAAAAAACAACGTGAACGTCTTATACGTATACATAATACATATATATATATATATATATCAACTATATAAATGTATATCACTATATATAAGTAGGGCTCGGATTTTAATGCATTTGCATCTTTTTTTCTGAAATGATGATACGATGATGCTTCCAGAGACACAAATGTGTTTTAAGTCATAGATCTATAAACTATATATGTTTTAAGTACACACTATTCTAACAACGAACGTTTTTTTTTTTTTGGTATTTTTTGCGTTTTTTTTTTTTTGTCGTTTATATTATTATTTTTTTTTATAATATCTGCACACCTGCTGAATAGCCGATTACATACATCTTTCACTGATTTGTTTTCTTATAGCACGATAAAATTGTTTTTAGTGGTGCGCGTAGCCATGCCAATTGTCAAAATAAAAAAATTTAATTATATTAAGTAAATTTTTTTTTATACATTTTGTTAGGGCATTTTTGTATGCCATTTTTTGGAGTTTTTTTAAAGCAATTTTAAAAATTTTATTTTGGCCATTAAAATCCTAGCCCTAGTAAACCATACGAAAATACTACAGGCGATAGCTCGCTAATTTTCAGGGTTATTGCATATATAGCGATCTACAGTAACACTTAGGCTTTTTTTAAACTATAAATATCGTTTAGAGAAATAACGATTTGTTTGTTATTATATTTTAGCTGAATTCGTTAATTTCCACGATCTTACTCGGTTCGTAAAACTAAAAAAAATTCGGAAATAAATAAAAATATTATTTTCAACAACGAATCTAATCTCGATTAGTCGGACTTTTTGAATAAAAAGACGTTTTAAAAAATATCAAGAAACATAAAAATACCTACGATGTGGCTACATCCGAAGAATTCCTCTTTCAAACGAGTGATTGCTGTTTCTAATAAATATTGATAATCGGTATTTTTTTTTTTACGTCAAACCAATAATGAACGATATTACATATTTTTGTTTAATAAAAAATTTTGTTTTTCTCTCTTCTCCGAAGGGTATTAAAACTTTTATTAGTCCATTTTACCTTGTAATACAGTCAAAATACAGGATGTATTTGTAAATAGGTACGGGTATATATTTTCTATTAAAAAGTATGCAGCAATATTTATTTTCTACAATATATGTACTTATATACATAATACATATACTTATAATACATTATATCCGATCACGAATTATAATAATATGAAGCAGTGTCAGTATCCTGCATATTTTATATATCGATATGAATTTTATATTGAATTTAAATAAAAATCGTATAAAAAATAATTGAAAACTAAGATGATTTCATCATGTTTAATTTATAAGTCGAGCATTCGGTATAAATATACATGATTAATGATTATAGTACCTACATAGTTAGTTAATGGGAAAGCGGTTCCGGCGATATTTCGGCAAACGACAGGATAAAAAAAAATTGTAATATACATTTTTTATATATATAGGTACTTTGTACAAACTTCACAACATTATTTTAAACATTAGGGCCTATAATATTGTATGCACCATCAAAAATTAAATGTGTAGTACAAAAACTGTAAGTGTGTTACTCAGTATAAGTTTTAATATATACATAAAATGTTATACAGTCTTGAGTTAGAACTTCAGATTTTGAATTGATAAATCAAAACGATTTATTGATCAAAAAACGAAATATTTTTTCGAAAATGAGTGTGCTTTAATACGTTTATTTTCATTATTTTATTTAGTTTATGAGTAATAATAATAATAATAATAAATATATTTAAAGAACACCCGAATGAATAAATTTTGGTGGTGTTGAAAAATGAACATTTCAAGCTCTGGTATACTCGTATTATAGTCGAATAAACTATAAAGTAAAAAATGTATGAATATATCTTTTAAACATATTTTATCTTTATATTCCGTACATGTATTATGTAGTATATTTAATGAATTGCACGGATTGGGATCAAGTCAATTCTGTCCTACAGACTGATACTGAATCGCAGGATGGTATAAAATTAATCGTTAAGAAAACGCATTACGTCAAGGTTTATTATTAATGCAGTAATACTACTCACACGACTCGTTACAGATCATGTTGATAATATATATGATAAATAAATACGTTCACGTAAATATAGTAAAATATGTTTTATTTTAATTATAAAATGTTACGAAGAAGTAAATTTAAAGTAAAACTATTCACTACAAAAATGAAAGGAAACAAAATTTTAATATGTTATATTTAAATTTTATAACATTATATCATATAAATATTATGTTTTATAATATATATCTCCAAAGAGTTTTTGTAGTGCTATGAAATGGTTGGTAGGGCTTTTCTCGACCCCATTGTTACTGAAGATGAAACTTGGGTGGCATATTACACTCTTAAGACGAAAAAATAATCATCACAATGGTGTCACACCTCTTCACCGTCGACGAAGAAGTCCTTTTTTTTCTGAATCGCACTCCTCAATTTTTTTAGGGTATTACACTAACTCTTCGAATTTATGGTCTCGCCCCGAGGCAAAAATTCGATTATAATTAACGTGTAAATGATTTATTAACATATAAATGATTCCTTTACGAAAAAAAACCAATGTCATGATTTTTTTGGCCGAAATGACGGTTTTGAACCTGCCTTCGTCAGCGACGAAAAGGTGTCACGCCACTGTGACTAATAATGCCACCTAGGTAATGTAGACCTTCGTCAATAGACTTCGCGGGAAATTGTTGTATAGACATGTTCTGCGCTTCAAGATACTACGGCCACAATTTTAGGGGTTTTGAGCTGTTCCACGTCTCATTCGAATCGGAAGGACTCCCTCTACAACGTAGTGCGATCGATTTTATCAACGAATTTTATCCTCCGCCCGTGAGAACGCCAATACTCTTACTTTCTGGACGTCCCTCGTATGTTTAATTAATTATTTATTTGCACACATTTAACAAGTGTACCTGGATTCAACATTGGATATTTTATATTTTTTTCGCCGTATTATTTCTTCGGACTCGTAATATTATATAGGTACGCTTGTATAACGTTATTGGCCCGGAACAATTTACCACACGACCGGTCCGTGAATGAGCACGGACGCCTCATTTCATTCAATTCATAATATATCAAGAAAAGGACACACCTGCGTTTTATGTTAATTTCCCCGTTCGCCTACACCTCTCGCGTTTTGTACAGCCGAGTGCGCCGAGCGAGACTTATAATACATTATATTATAGTCGCGCTCACACACACACACACACACACACACACACAAATAATAGCCGTACGATAATAATTCTCGTGCGGGACATTCTAAACGCCAACATTATTTAGCAAAGACATATTATATTTTATTGTCAAAAACAATTTCCCATAGTTTTTTATTTTTTAAGAACTTTTTTTTTTTTCTACACGACATAACCGCCGACGGCCGCGCGATTTTCGATCAAATTCACGAAAACTACGCCAATATAAGTATATTATTTATTATATTGTAATATAATATATATATACGCGAGTTTTTAAATTTTTATAGAGACGTAACTGAACAAATATTTGTCTCGATAATTAAACACGATTGAAATAAAATAATTAATTAAATTTAAAAAAAAAAAATAAACCCTCAGAAAGGAAAAAATGTAAAACGAAATGAATAAGGAAAACATTGGGGGTTTGAAAGTTTTTGGGGAAGAGTAAAATGAATGCTGTTGGAAGCGAATAAACGTGAAAGAATGAGCCGTTTACGGGAAAGGATCCGTCGTGCGGGATACAAAAAAAGAGAATCATTTAAGGATAAGTAGAAGGAGTGAGCCGTATGCGCGATTTTAATAAAACGTTATTATTGCTCGAACACGGTTACGATACGTTAATAAATTCTTAATATATATATTTGCGTACGGAAAACGAATATTCATCTCAACGCGACGTAAAAAAAAACTCGATAATATATTATTTAATTTTATCGCGCGCCCACAGCGGCGGTTTATTATTATTACTGCGGAATAATAATATTATAACGAACGGGAGAAAAAACAAAAATTACCCACTTTGTGCGAAAGGATTTTATTATTAAAGGATAAAAAAAAAAAACCGCTTGATTTTCGCTTAATAAATAAGTACTTATATATATATATATATATATCGTTTTTGTAAACAAGTAATACATATTTATAAGTGTACCAGAATGAAAAATAAATATATATTCTGTACACGCACGTTCGTTCGTTTCGGTTAAACGACTTGTTTTTATACGATTTCGCAGTACGCGAGTTTTCAATAATTCGAATGCGTCTGTGTATCATTAAAAGTATAAATCGTTTGTTATATACGAACAAAACTATAGTCCTTAAAAGAAAAACATGATTTTTTTTTCCCTCCGGCCGTTAATAGTAATTAATTACGCGTTAGTATTTTACACGCATTTCGGCCGTCACCGACGCGACCAAGGATAAATTATTTATAATATGTACTGCACCGACAGTTATTTAAACCTTTAAAACCTACGAAGAAATGAGTACTCTAGAATTGCAATTAATATAAATACATTTTTTTTCTCCAACACACTTCGCGTCTTATTGTCCGTTCATTATTATTACTTAATAATGAATAATTATTAATGGTATCAAACGTTAAAAAAAGTAAAAAAAAAAAAAGGGTAACGAACCGCGGGGTGTTGCGGACGACGCTCGAGTGAATCGCTTAGGTAAAGAGTCTAATAAAAAAAAAAGTCCTTTATCCAGGGGTCCGCGTATTACGAAAAATTATAAGACCCGCTGGTTTAGAGTCTAAAGACTCGCGCGCACAAATAATATTTAATAATACGCTTTATCGTCGTCGTCGTCGTCGTCGTGCGTATAGAACACGCGGGCGGCTTACTACGTGCCGTAAGTGCGTTTACCCGACTTAAAACCCAAACGGATATTGTACTGCAATTGAATGATATATAATATAAATACACTTCGGTTTCGAAGTCGTATATGTTTTTAAGGCATGCGTTTTCATTCCGAACACGCGCGTCACAGGAAATAAGCGCGTTGTTATTATACAACGACGTTGAGAGAGAGAAAAAAAGAAACAATTTTTCTTCTTCACCAATACGGTAACGGCGTGCTGACGATTTTTGACTACGTCCGTTTGTCCGGTTTCTCAGTATATCGGCGAACGGTCGTGCGCGGTGGTTATACGCGATGTGTGCGATACGTATTACGATGACGTGCGCGCATAACGAAACGAAGGAATTCGTTATTCGTGTAGTGTAAGCGTAATGTAGTACACATTATAATATGTATTATATATATATACGGAAATTGTGTTTATACGATAAAACATTTTGATTTTTATTAAACGATGAAAAAATAAAAAAAAATTTGATTAGTATAATCATAATATTATTATATTCGATTCGTTCTACGAGTTGGCGCGAATATTATAAATACTGTATTACTATATATATATATATAATATATTGTTTCTTCGGATAATCTGCACCACCGACGGCTGGTCATGCGTCCACGTTTTTTACACTAAAAAACCTAAACACCTTACCATCCACACGGTCACCCGGGTAAGGATTACTGTATAGATAAGACAATATTTGCAAAACAGTAGCGCATTTGAGGGCGGCCGATGGAGGTAATCGCCCTCCCCCCAAAAACTTGTTTTTTTTTTTTTGTATATAAGTATTTGCTATTTATTTATTAAGACAACGTAACAAACGGGGGGGTTTTTTTGGTTATCTCTTCCATATGATAAAAACATAGTGAAGTCACAGAATATATATATAATAATATACACACATATATATAAAAGGTGTATTCTGCGGTAAAATCAAATAATTGACAAATTTGCAGAGATGAAAAAAACAACCTTAGATTTTTTTTTTTAATTTAGAAAAATTAAGACAATTAACTAGTATTGATAATATTGTAAATAATATAACAAATAATTAAATAAATTGTTATATTTATATTTCAGAGAAAAATACTGTACTTATATAAGGCCCATTATATAGTTACAGGTACTTTGTTTCAGTTCCCTGGGCACGCTTAGGTTTTTTTTTTTCTAGGCCAGAGTTTAAAAAAATACAATTATTAATTTAAAAATATTAATTTGAACAAAAACATTGTGATATTGAAACAAACAAGTGTATAAATCATTCGGGATGCTTGAGCCCTATAGCACCCCCTTGAGCGACCCTCGGTTCGCCCCCCTCCATAAATTTAAGTCGAATACGCCAATTTCGAGGGGTCGGGTCGTTTCGGTTAAACGACTTGTTTTATACGATTTCGCAGTACGCGAGTTTTCAATAATTCGAATGCGTCTGTGTATCATTAAAAGTATAAATCGTTTGTTATATACGAACAAAACTATAGTCCTTAAAAGAAAAACATGATTTTTTTTTTCCCTCCGGCCGTTAATAGTAATTAATTACGCGTTAGTATTTTACACGCATTTCGGCCGTCACCGACGCGACCAAGGATAAATTATTTATAATATGTACTGCACCGACAGTTATTTAAACCTTTAAAACCTACGAAGAAATGAGTACTCTCGAATTGCAATTAATATAAATACATTTTTTTCTCCAACACACTTCGCGTCTTATTGTCCGTTCATTATTATTACTTAATAATGAATAATTATTAATGATATCAAACGTTAAAAAAAAGAAAGGGTAACGAACCGCGGGGTGTTGCGGACGACGCTCGAGTGAATCGCTTAGGTAAAGAGTCTAATAAAAAAAAAAGTCCTTTATCCAGGGGTCCGCGTATTACGAAAATTATAAGACCCGCTGGTTTAGAGTCTAAAGACTCGCGCGCACAAATAATATTTAATAATACGCTTTATCGTCGTCGTCGTCGTCGTCGTGCGTATAGAACACGCGGGCGGCTTACTACGTGCCGTAAGTGCGTTTACCCGACTTAAAACCCAAACGGATATTGTACTGCAATTGAATGATATATAATATAAATACACTTCGGTTTCGAAGTCGTATATGTTTTTAAGGCATGCGTTTTCATTCCGAACACGCGCGTCACAGGAAATAAGCGCGTTGTTATTATACAACGACGTTGAGAGAGAGAAAAGAAACAATTTTTCTTCTTCACCAATACGGTAACGGCGTGCTGACGATTTTTGACTACGTCCGTTTGTCCGGTTTCTCAGTATATCGGCGAACGGTCGTGCGCGGTGGTTATACGCGATGTGTGCGATACGTATTACGATGACGTGAGCGCATAACGAAACGAAGGAATTCGTTATTCGTGTAGTGTAAGCGTAATGTAGTACACATTATAATATGTATTATATATATACGGAAATTGTGTTTATACGATAAAACATTTTGATTTTTATTAAACGATGAAAAAATTTAAAAAAATTTGATTAGTATAATCATAATATTATTATATTCGATTCGTTCTACGAGTTGGCGCGAATATTATAAATACTGTATTACTATATATATATATATATATATAATATATTGTTTCTTCGGAGAATCTGCACCACCGACGGCTGGTCATGCGTCCACGTTTTTTACACTAAAAAACCTAAACACCTTACCATCCACACGGTCACCCGGGTAAGGATTACTGTATAGATAAGACAATATTTGCAAAACAGTAGCGCATTTGAGGGCGGCCGATGGAGGTAATCGCCTCCCCAAAAACTTGTTTTTTTTTTTGTATATAAGTATTTGCTATTTATTTATTAAGACAACGTAACAAACGGGGGTTTTTGGTTATCTCTTCCATATGATAAAAACATAGTGAAGTCACAGAATATATTATAATAATATATACACATATATATAAAAGGTGTATTCTGCGGTAAAATCAAATAATTGACAAATTTGCAGAGATGAAAAAACAACCTTAGATTTTTTTTTAATTTAGAAAAATTAAGACAATTAACTAGTATTGATAATATTGTAAATAATAAAAAATAATTAAATAAATTGTTATATTTATATTTCAGAGAAAATACTGTACTTATATAAGGCCCATTATATAGATTACAGGTACTTTGTTTCAGTTCCTGGGCACGCTTAGGTTTTTTTTTCTAGGCCAGAGTTTAAAAAATACAATTATTAATTTAAAAATATTAATTTGAACAAAAACATTGTGATATTGAAACAAACAAGTGTATAAATCATTCGGGATGCTTGAGCCCTATAGCACCCCCCTTGAGCGACCCTCGGTTCGCCCCCCCCTCCATAAATTTAAGTCGAATACGCCAATTTCGAGGGTCGGGCGAGTTCACTTATTTCAGAAATTCGTTATGTGTTAAAAGTATTACTTTTATATGCCTTTTTCTCGTCGACTTTAAAAATTAAAAGCTAATTTAATATAATTGTAGGAAAAACGAGATAAGGCCTCCCGACGTTTAGTTTTTATAATATGTACTCACTTCAATGTTATTATATATTATTGTTAAACACTATTCTAAACAATAACGCGTGTAGTATTTGACGTTAAATATATATTATTGTACTGATTCAACTTAATTTACGGTCCATTTGTATAGAGGATTATCTCGAAGAAAAGACACTTATTAAGTTAAAAAAATTTAATACGTTACATAAAATTAATTGAAATCGAATTAATTTTACTTTATTAAAACTCGTTAATGCTCCGTAACCTTGAATATTTTTACACATTTTATATATTCGAACAGTCTAGTTGAATGTAGAAAATTTGAATTTCTGATACTTATTAATTTCGATTTATGATTTATTCTATGGATTTTATTATTAAAGGATAAAAAAAACCGCTTGATTTTCGCTTAATAAATAAGTACTTATATATATATATTCGTTTTTGTAAACAAGTAATACATATTTATAAGTGTACCAGAATGAAAAATAAATATATATTCTGTACACGCACGTTCGTTCGTTTCGGTTAAACGACTTGTTTTTATACGATTTCGCAGTACGCGAGTTTTCAATAATTCGAATGCGTCTGTGTATCATTAAAAGTATAAATCGTTTGTTATATACGAACAAAACTATAGTCCTTAAAAGAAAAACATGATTTTTTTTTTTCCCCTCCGGCCGTTAATAGTAATTAATTACGCGTTAGTATTTTACACGCATTTCGGCCGTCACCGACGCGACCAAGGATAAATTATTTATAATATGTACTGCACCGACAGTTATTTAAACCTTTAAAACCTACGAAGAAATGAGTACTCTAGAATTGCAATTAATATAAATACATTTTTTTTCTCCAACACACTTCGCGTCTTATTGTCCGTTCATTATTATTACTTAATAATGAATAATTATTAATGGTATCAAACGTTAAAAAAAAAAGTAAAAAAAAAAAAAAAGAAAGGGTAACGAACCGCGGGGTGTTGCGGACGACGCTCGAGTGAATCGCTTAGGTAAAGAGTCTAATAAAAAAAAAAGTCCTTTATCCAGGGGTCCGCGTATTACGAAAAATTATAAGACCCGCTGGTTTAGAGTCTAAAGACTCGCGCGCACAAATAATATTTAATAATACGCTTTATCGTCGTCGTCGTCGTCGTCGTGCGTATAGAACACGCGGGCGGCTTACTACGTGCCGTAAGTGCGTTTACCCGACTTAAAACCCAAACGGATATTGTACTGCAATTGAATGATATATAATATAAATACACTTCGGTTTCGAAGTCGTATATGTTTTTAAGGCATGCGTTTTCATTCCGAACACGCGCGTCACAGGAAATAAGCGCGTTGTTATTATACAACGACGTTGAGAGAGAGAAAAAAAACAATTTTCTTCTTCACCAATACGGTAACGGCGTGCTGACGATTTTGACTACGTCCGTTTGTCCGGTTTCTCAGTATATCGGCGAACGGTCGTGCGCGGTGGTTATACGCGATGTGTGCGATACGTATTACGATGACGTGCGCGCATAACGAAACGAAGGAATTCGTTATTCGTGTAGTGTAAGCGTAATGTAGTACACATTATAATATGTATTATATATATATACGGAAATTGTGTTTATACGATAAAACATTTTGATTTTTATTAAACGATGAAAAAATAAAAAAAAATTTGATTAGTATAATCATAATATTATTATATTCGATTCGTTCTACGAGTTGGCGCGAATATTATAAATACTGTATTACTATATATATATATATAATATATTGTTTCTTCGGATAATCTGCACCACCGACGGCTGGTCATGCGTCCACGTTTTTTACACTAAAAAACCTAAACACCTTACCATCCACACGGTCACCCGGGTAAGGATTACTGTATAGATAAGACAATATTTGCAAAACAGTAGCGCATTTGAGGGCGGCCGATGGAGGTAATCGCCTCCCCCAAAAACTTGTTTTTTTTTTTATATAAGTATTTGCTATTTATTTATTAAGACAACGTAACAAACGGGGGTTTTTTGGTTATCTCTTCCATATGATAAAAACATAGTGAAGTCACAGAATATATATATATGTATAATATACACACATATATATAAAAGGTGTATTCTGCGGTAAAATCAAATAATTGACAAATTTGCAGAGATGAAAAAAACAACCTTAGATTTTTTTTTAATTTAGAAAAATTAAGACAATTAACTAGTATTGATAATATTGTAAATAATACAAGAAATAATTAAATAAATTGTTATATTTATATTTCAGAGAAAAATACTGTACTTATATAAGGCCCATTATATAGATTACAGGTACTTTGTTTCAGTTCCCTGGGCACGCTTAGGTTTTTTTTTTTCTAGGCCAGAGTTTAAAAAAATACAATTATTAATTTAAAAATATTAATTTGAACAAAAACATTGTGATATTGAAACAAACAAGTGTATAAATCATTCGGGATGCTTGAGCCCTATAGCACCCCCCTTGAGCGACCCTCGGTTCGCCCCCCCCTCCATAAATTTAAGTCGAATACGCCAATTTCGAGGGGTCGGGCGAGTTCACTTATTTCAGAAATTCGTTATGTGTTAAAAGTATTACTTCTTATATGCCTTTTTCTCGTCGACTTTAAAAATTAAAAGCTAATTTAATATAATTGTAGGAAAAACGAGATAAGGCCTCCCGACGTTTAGTTTTTATAATATGTACTCACTTCAATGTTATTATATATTATTGTTAAACACTATTCTAAACAATAACGCGTGTAGTATTTGACGTTAAATATATATTATTGTACTGATTCAATTTAATTTATAGTCCATTTGTATAGAGGATTATCTCGAAGAAAAGACACTTATTAAGTTAAAAAAATTAAATCAAAAAAGAAAAAAAAAAAATTTAATACGTTACATAAAATTAATTGAAATCGAATTAATTTTTACTTTATTAAAACTCGTTAATGCTCCGTAACCTTGAATATTTTTTACACATTTTTATATATTCGAACAGTCTAGTTGAATGTAGAAAATTTGAATTTCTGATACTTATTAATTTCGATTTATGATTTATTCTATGTGGAAACACGTAATACGAAACGTTTTGGGCCGTTGTCGAAAATCGAACGGAGGCGTGAATAATATTTCTACGCACGACTGGGAGTTGTGGGTTTATATAAATGCGTACAGTAAAACCGTTTGTGCATAAAAATATATGAGCTATACACAACGGATACGGTATTATATTTAATATGTTTTTTTTTTTATAGTTTAATACAATTAAGTACCAATCGAACGCGTATATCAGTTCAATTATTTTAATTACGATTGTAAAAAAAAAACCGAATATTTAGCCGCGTTTTATCGCGAGGTTACGCGCGAGTATTAAAAAATGTTTAGCAATTTGATTGCTAGTGGTTTCGAACGATGTCGTGTCATCGGCGACCGCGCATCATTTTTTTCACTAATTTCTAAACAAAATATTATTTTCGTTGAAAAAAAATAAATATATATTCCGCTGTGTATACATTTCGTCGGCAGCAAACATCCGCCGTATGCGACATGTATTATGACCGAAAATATCATAAAATAAACCCTAAAAACAGTACAAACAGCGAAAAAATAGCGAAAACAATTTATTTACGAATAACGTTATAGTAAAGGTCCGTCCACGCGTACGCTGCCGAGATATCGCGATAATTTAATACCTGAAAATAAATTATAATATGAAATATCTATAATGAAATGACAATGTGTGTAATTTTAAATTCTGAGCGGTTTTGATGTGTTGATTATCGTTGTATTTTTTCGTAATTTTAAAACTAATGGTCGCATATAAAAACTTGAAATATTCACCAAATATATTTCTTTTAATTTTGGGCTATTTATAGCAATTATAGATTTTAAAGTATTTTATTCGTAAAAGAGGTAATTTTTAGTTTTGAGTCTTAAAAATTTAATAGAACGTCAGACGTACTACGTTATCTCGACGATATTCTAAAAAAATCTTTAAAATCGTTTATCGCAATTTTCCTTGATAAACATTTCAACTTTCACTTTCGACAAAGTGTATTTTTTTTGAGGGGGAAGGGGGAAATTACGTTTGTTCAAAACTATAATGGTCCTAGAGATTTGAAATTTTTATCAAACGTGTAACTTTGTACTATATATATTAACGAGAACAATTTTTGAAAATGTTTAAGCTACCTATAGGTTTATTGTACAAGAAATTATATTAAAATGATGTACTGCTGTAAGGTCAATCGTAAATTATGTACTCTACACACACTATTATTATTATTATTATTACCGATAATAATATTACACCGATGCTCCGCTCAGAGTCGTTTTTCCAGTGCAATGATTTATAATTGCTTTCAAATTCACAGCACCTAATAACAAAACTCTAAAATCTTTATCCAAAATAATTTACATTTAAGCGATATCTACAACACCCCGCGGCTCGCTATCTTTTTCTTACTTGCAGTTCTCGAGGTTACGGGATTTACGAAAAACACGCAATATAATTTAAATTCAACGAGTATTAGGACAAAAAAAAAAAAAGATGTTTTTTCTTTCTTTTAAATTAGCACCGAAATTGGAAAAAAAATAGCGCTAAAAATCTGAAACGCTTAAAATATGTAACATTGAATTTTATGAATTTAAGAGTCCTCGACGCGTAAGACAAATTGTTATAGCTTACTCTGCTATTTTAATCCGTATTTAATAACACAAATAATTAGCAAATGATAAAGCGAATCCGAACCTTGCATTTATTATAAAATATATATATACACTCCTCTGCGTGTAGATTTCACTGCGCTTTGGTTATCTCGTCGTGAATATAATGAGTAATAATATATCTACCTACGCGGTGCACTACAGAGGACAACTGATATACCTGCAGTTTTCTGGGGCAAATTGAAAAAGAAGATTTTTATCACGTGTGGGGGGGAGATGTGTGTTGATCGTAAACGATCACAGGAATATTATAATACGTATCATTGTGTGTGTGTGTGTGTGTGTGTGTGTGTGTGTGTGTGTAAATTACTAAAGACATGTAAGATACTCTCTTCTATAACTAGCTGCGGTAACTCGACGACGTACACGGCCATAAATAATAATAATAATGTACGTACACTACACTGCAGTAGTGCACGCCGACGATTCGAGTCCAATATGGTTATAATAACGGACCCGTTCTCGTATATATATATATATATATATATATATAACACACACACGATATATTATTTTATATTCGTTTGACAAACTTGCCAAGTTCGCGTCTGTAAATGCGTAATTAGTAGGCAGGCACCAACTACTCCGTGCGCGTTTTACACACTTAAAGGAATCAAAAGACCAATCGGTTTAAGAATAAAAATGTTTACTTTTTACGACCGCAGTCGAGGAAATGTATATAATACGCGTATGTGTACATAGGTATTGAATATTCTATTTCTATATACATTTTAGGTCTTATGTTGTATAAAATTGAAAGAAAAATTACGTATTACGTCCAGACTCGGGTAGTATTCTGAATACGTTTTAAGTATTTTTGTCGAAAGTATTCTAAATACTTTTTACGAGCATTCGGAATTACAGTATTCCGAATACTTTTTAAAGCTCAATCATATTCTAAATAATGATTATACACAAAAATAATATAAGTTATTACTTAAACGTAAAAAGTAATTATTTCAGAAAAAAATGTGGCAATCAACCGCAATAGGTATTTAAAACAACATCAATTATTTTATCAATAATCTTGTTATATTTGGTGTTTGAACTCAGCCTTATTCAAATAATCAAGTATATTTGATTATAACTATTATATAATTATTGTGTTATATATTTCGTAACTAATTGGTATTGTTTTCTTATTAGTTATTGTGTTAATTTGTAAACACAGAATTAAAAAAAAAAAAAAAAATTATTATTAAGCCCCCTCTTCTTTCCAAATATATATTGATGACTGTTTATATTCGATTAAATAATAATATAATAATTACGATATTTGATACGTGTATTACTGAAAACTAATAAAACAAAAAAATAGTATACTAAAAGTATTCAGAATACTTTTTATAAAGCATTCAAAATACTTAGGGAATATTATTTTGTCACGAAGTATTCGAATACACATTCTGAATACTTTTTTTCGAAGTATTCGGAATATGCATTCCACATACTATTACAAAAAGTATTTTATCCGAGTCTGATTGCGTCCATTATAACATTACATATTATCTATAATTAAAAAATGCGTTATACTGTTGTTTTCTCGCAGAATGTTGTTGGTGACGGCTGCGGTGATCGTACTCGCGGTACTCCAACACGCAGGCGGCCAGCAGCTGGAAGAACAGCAGCCGACGGGGAGTTATGGTGATGGCGCCGGCGGTGAATGGAAGTGTCCGGAGGTGCGGAATGTGTCGTGCGCGTGTGACCTACCGCACACGTTACGGTGCACGGGTGGCAAGTCCACGTTCGAGACGGTGGCCCAGGCGCTCAGACATCTGTCTGGCACGTCGTCCATATCGTTGTTAGACTGCACCGTGCAAAACGTCGGCTCGCTGCCAGCCAGGTTGCTCGAAGGCGTATCGCTGCACGGACTGGTCGTGTCTTCCGGCGAGATCAAATCTGTGTCGGACGCAGCGTTTGACGGGCTCGCATCGCCGCTCCAGGCGCTTGGTCTGCCCAACAACCAGCTGGAACGGGTCCCCAGCTCCGCCTTGGCCACGCTCAACGGCCTAGAACGACTCGACCTGTCCCACAATCGTTTGCACACCGTCCACAATAACTCGTTCAAAGTAATAATAACGTAATATCTACTCGCGTTCCTAACAGTGGACTAGAGTTTTAGGACTAGAATTAGGGTTAATTCGGGGGTTAAATATTTTGTTGTACCTAAGAACAAAAATAATAAAAAAAAAAATTTCGAAATAAATTTATATTAATTTAAATAAGACAATTAATAGATAAAAACAGTACTCGAATTTGGGGAGGTGGGGGTGCACAGGGGACAGAGCTCCCTACTATATTTTTGTTTCTGCGTACCCCAACTATTTTTTTAGAAGGCTTTGCATTATATTGAAGTAAATTTCATTGTAGAACGCTCATATTTTTTTTTTATTAGCAATGCTCCTGTTTTTTAATTTTTCCAATTCGAACACTGGATAAAAAAAAAGTATGGTTTATATATTTCAAATCGATTATTCTGGGCTTCGGAACCATTTCGTTGAGTAATTATATACTTATAAGTTAAGCATTACCTCGAAATGTATCTGTGGCACGTGCAGTATGAACTGCCAGCACAGACAATCCGTTTAATAGTTTCTAATGAACATTTATTTAATTTACTAAAGCTCGTCAGCGTCTCCAACATCGTGTCTCGTTTCTCGTTCTCGTACTCGCCGTCTGTTGACATACAAGCGCGCGTTCTTCACGCAGCCCGTTTTTATACCAAATTTTTAACAGTGTTAGATGATTTTGGTCATCTGATAGTACAAACCTGATCAAAAACACTTATATTTCGTTCCGAAATCCTATCCCACTAATAAAAAATAAAAAGAAGACCGAGGGGGATTCGACCATGATTACGCCACCTAACATTAATCTATACGATATAATCGTTATACATATATCTACAGTGTAACGTGGTCGGGATCGCCCTATTTAAACACTTATAGGTTATCCGGGGAAGTGAGCATTATTTGCATAAAATAATTACCGTTGCGAAGGATAGAGCTAAAAGCGTAGAATTATGAAAGGTTAGGTATTATTTAGATTTTAGAAACATGTATTTATTGTAACCTCACTCAAAACAATACAATATTATGTGTGGTTTTAAATGTGAAATGTTTTGAACGTGTCTTGTTCTTCATTACAGGGGTCGCCGAATTTGACGTTTTTGGATTTGAGCAATAATTCCATTCATTTCATAAGTCCGGACGCTTTTGTCAATCTACCATTTTTGAAAGTTCTACGCCTCCAGAACAATCTGTTGACGTCGGCTTCGACTTCTCATCTCCAGGGCTTGCGGTCGTTAGTCGAATTAGACCTCAGTTTCAATCTTTTGGCCGGTCAACTGGGTCCTAACACGTTACCCAGACTACCGAATTTACAAGTCATATCGCTGGCGCATAACCAGCTCAACAGCGTTCGGCGCGGATCGTTTGCCGGGCTCGAGAGAATCGTGTCCTTAACGCTTAACCACAACCAGATTGACGTGCTCGAAGACCACGGTTTTAGAGCAGTGCCCACGTTATCGCATTTAGATTTGGCCAATAATCGTATCGTGGCTGTGTCCAGCGCTTCGCTGGCCCATCTGACTAAACTCAAGACGCTCGATTTGTCGCACAACTTTCTGAGAAGTCTGACATCCGATCTCATCGCCCCGCTAAAGAGTATCCAAGAACTGAAGCTCGACGACAACGACATATCGATTGTGGCTGAAGGCGCTCTGAACACCGCCAGTCATATCACGAGTCTTTCTCTATCAGGTACATAAATTATTACAGTACTTACATAAAGTATATTACTGTTTGTTTATGCGTTAACATGAATCTATATTAACAGTTAAGTATCTGGTTGCGTATATAGGACATATAAGTAAATAGGTTATAAAAGTAAGGGATTTTTTTTATTCTATATCGATCCACTTTAAGACATAAAGATTTTCTTTGCTTTATGTAGATCTTCTTTATAATCGAAGTGAATTCATATTAAGAAGTTTAGACATCGAAGCTTTCATAATTTTTATTTTAAATTCCTATAATGTCATGAATCTTATAATTAAAATAACTGAAAATGATAGAAATTTTAGGGAAAATATTAAAAATAGAAAAGTTCAGAATTCTTATTGCATCATATTGTATCAGAGGAAATATGGTTACTTTGAATTTTAGAAAATATATTTTTTTTTTACTAGTTTATTCTTTTGCTCCCCAGCTTCCATTTTATGACTTCTCTGATTATATGTCCATGTACTCGCCATACATAACCTGACCAGCTTATTCTCTTGCTTTGCATTGTTTCCATTATATCAGCGTCTTCTAACATATCTTTTACTTCCTGGTTAGTCCTTCTTTTATGTTATCCCGTATTCTGGTTCTTCTTAGGGCTAAACACCTACCATACTGCCATAGAATATTTCTTTTAAATATTTCCGAGCGTTTTTCATCAGTTTTTGTCGTTTCACACGCATATAGTGCTATAGGGTGAATCATATAACATTATATAGGTAGCATCATTTTGGTTTTTACTAATACTACCTAGTTTAGATTTAAAGACTTTTTACAGCAATGAAGCATTTATTTTCATCCGAATTTCCTTGTGATTATTGCCTTGCACTTGCACATTTATTTCGACATGTAAATATTTAAAGCTGTATATTATTTCGAATTCCACATTTTCGACTTTCAGCTGCGCTGTAGGATGATTTTGTCTGATATACTATCACGAATTTTGACTTACGAATATTTACAGTTAGATCTATTTTTATATTTTCTTATATGAGAACACTTATCAATTAACTTTATCAATTATTCTATTGATTTTGCCAATATGTATTATTGTCTGCGTATGACACTACTTTGATAAATTTTTGGTTGTAAAGTTTGATTCCTAAGCCAGTGTTTAGTATTCTTCAAACCACGTCTCCTATAGCGCAATGTTGAAAAACATTAGAGACAAAGCATCTCTTTGGCTCAGTCTGATTTTAACTGCAATTATAGCTCTTTTGATAGCTGGCCGTTAAATTTCACTACACACTTAGAATTTTAGACACATTTTTAGAATTTATTATCACTTTATATTAATGATAATCATTAATCGACTGTGAAGTTTAAATTTCGTATTCTTCTTGCATATTACTGTATAACACAGCCCTAATATAAGTGGCACAATAAGCCACATTCAATATTCATTTATTACCTACTTATTTTTTTTCTTGAATATATTTTTGTATA
The DNA here is from genome assembly GCA_032441835.1 of Slavum lentiscoides. Taxonomy (NCBI): domain Eukaryota; kingdom Metazoa; phylum Arthropoda; class Insecta; order Hemiptera; family Aphididae; genus Slavum; species Slavum lentiscoides. The sequence continues at coordinate 5,635,147 of CM063712.1, read as the reverse complement.
TAATATAATTTGTAATATTTTGCGTTTTTAGACAACCCGTTAAACTGCGATTGCAGTCTTTTGTACTTCGCCACTTGGCTGTCCAATCACAGTTCAATGCGTATGGCCAGAGAGACGGCTGTATGTGCGACGCCACCATCACTGGAGAATGGTTTGATCCAAGATTTGCCCATTTCCAAACTGATATGTGGCGGCGAGGATAACGTACCGCCACCGGAAGGTCCTTTAGCTTCGCTCCAATCATATTCCGGTACGAAAATATCACTGCGTTCCTATCAATTCGACGGCAAACGCATTAGCCTCGGCTGGTCAGTTGTGGCACCGGTTGTTTCTTATTACTGTAACGCTCTGGTCATCTATGAAGACATTGGAAACCACGAGGTTTTACTGGACTCGAAACCGGTCAGATGCAATTCGTCGCAATTGCCTGACGCTAAAAGTCTAACGTTGTCGTTGTCCGCGAATGGATTGCAAACGACGCACAGTTACAGGTCAGTATAACTCGGTTATACCTATATATATATATATGTATACTTCCAAGGCTGGGCAAGTTGATTTTTTTTAAACTCATTAAGTTAAATTTAATTAAAATTGAGCAATACTTTTTTTTGTTAACTTTATAAGTTAAAATTTTTCTGATTATCAACAAAAAAAATGAGAAAGCTGCCAATGTACTTACAGGGCCTAAAAGCTAAAATATATTATGTAATCCCTATTTCTATAAAATAAAAACACTAATATAGCTTAAATTTTATATAAATAAAATTTAACTTAACTTGGATATTTTGTAAAAAGTTAACACGTTAGGTTTTTAAAAGGGAACGTTTCAAGTTAAAAGTTAATTTGAAAAAAAGAATAACGCGTTAACTTAACTTTTTAACTTTTAACTCGTTAATGTCCACCCTTGTATACTTCCAAAACACTACGGCATGAGTTTCCATATCGGCCTGGTTTGATCAATGGTGAAAGTGTAAGAAATAATAAAAGATAGATACAAAATTATTACTTGTTATTCGCGTTTCATACGAATATTGCGGTTAGATTTTAAGAAGTCAATTCAACAGACTATTTATTGTGAGCAGGTATAACACTACAATATATATTATTAGCATATCACTAAAATAAAGAGACGAAATTCCCAATGGAAAAACTATAGATAGATAATTAGAGTTTGTATGCTGAAGCTCTATAAAAGCCATAATTAAAATAAAGTAAAAAAGGTAACGAGCCGCGGAGTGTTCTGGATTACTTGTAGACAAAGATTTTAGAGTTTTGTTATTACTATAAATTTGAAAGCAATGGATAAACCGTCGCGTTAGATAAAACGATTCTGAGCGGAGGAGCTTTGGTGTAATAATACACTTTGTCGAAAAATTTGAAATGATTATAAAAAGGAATTGTGACTTAACGATTTTCAAGATTTTTCTGAATATAATTGAAGTAACAAACCATCGACATTTTCAGCCCCCCACTGGCTACGCCACTGATGTAAGGAGTATTTATACCCGTGATTCTTGTGAATCATTATATCAAAAACCATCGCGATAAGTAGGTACACTATAGTAACCAAAGTAGTGGGATACAGTGAGTACGGCCAAAGAACATTATTATTGGTACAGTGTACGGTAAATTCATTAAAAACATGTTATTTCAAGAAGGGGGTGGGAGTAGGTGTGAAAATAATTTTGTCCCACTTGGTAAGAGAGCTGTGCACGCCACTGTAATATAATTCGGTATTGTTTCGGCGCAGGTACTGCGTGGTTCTGGTCGAAGGATACGCGGCCGCGGACAAGTCGGACGAATCGGCCATGGTTCTGGGCTGCAGCGACATCATCGCACTGACGCCGAACGCGAACAACAATCAGGCGGCCGCCGCCGCGAACGGTCGCGGCGCGGCGACGGTGACGGCCACCGCGGCCGACCGGCCGCCGCTCGACATCCAGAACCTGACCGCGTCGTTGGTGTCGCCGTCGTCGCTGTTCGTGACCGTGCGCCTGTCGGCCGCGCGACCGGACGGCGGCAAGTGCACGATAACGCTGTCCGTGTACGCCGCGGGCCGCCCCGTGGCGCATCACCGGCTCAACTGCACGGCGCCGTGGACTACGGTCGGCGAGCTGCCGGTCGAACGGTCGTACCAGGTGTGCGCCAGCGTCGGCACCGAGTTCCCCGAGGACGACGAGCGGACAATGGCGTGCACGTCGGTGGACGGGAACGCCGGAGTGATGCCAGCCGACTGGTTTTTCACCGTGTTGGGCGCCAAGAGCTATGCGTTCCTGTTGTCCGCCACGTTCACCGCCTTGATGTTCTTGTTCGCGTTGCTGGCGTACAGGACCGCGTGCCGGGCGTGCAGCAGCGGCGGCGGCGGCGGCGGCGGCAAGAAATCGATCGGCGGCCGCGCCAACAGCGTCCTACAGACGCACCAGTGTTTCTTGCCCGTTCCGCCGCCGCCGCCCACGCCGTCCGACAACGGCGCGCAACGTCCCAGATACGTGAAACTGCAGGCCACCACCGTGTTGTAATCGGTATGTACCACGATTGGTATACGTAGGTACTTCTGAACGACGGCGGCGGGCCCACGGTCTCTCGCGTCGTCAAAGCCAATAACAATAATACTAATAATAATAGAGTTGTCTTTCGAATTCCGGGCGCCCGTCGGTTAGGTTAGGTTAGGTTTTTTTTATTCCGTTCGCAACGGTGAGCGACGTTATTTTTCGGATTTTCGGACGACGCCTGCGACGATACGCGGATTAAAAAAAAAAACGCGAGAAAAAAATAATAATAACCTAATTTCTAAGTAGATACGCCACATTATTATTATTACATGTTCGTTTATAGTTTTTTCTTTTTTGTTTTTTTATTATTATTAATTATTGTGTCCGTTCGATGTGCCATAATTAATTACGCGAGATTATCGTAAGCGAATCGTTTCGACAGAAACGACGCGTATTTTTATATTGTACAAACTGATTAATATACGAATGTTTAACAATGTTCGATTTAACAATATTATTATTATTATTATTATTATCGATTAAGAAGAAACGGCCGGCACAGTACCGCAACTACACGTTACGAGGCCGGTGTGCAAGCTTCGTTTCGGGGCCTGACTTTGTTGTTAAACAAATAATTAATGTTATTGGTACCTCCTCTCCCCATAATAAATATAACCATAGGCGCAACTAACACTAAATTTTAGGGGGGCTAAAAATTAATAAGCAAAAAAAAAGTATTCACTTTCAGAAATTTTTTTGTTGAATTGATGCCACAAAATTACCCGAATAAGCAAAAAAAAAAAAAAGTCATCAACTTTCAATTACCCAATAACTAAAGAATATTAGAAAAATATATATAGAAAATACTGTACATTTTTTAATGTAGTTTAATTTATGAAATTGTATCGTAATATCGTAATCATCATTACTGCTCTGAGTTTTTGATGAAATAAAATATTTGCATTATTTCGACGAGGACGAGCAAAAATAGAAATGAAAAATATTTCATATAGGACCATAATGTAGTGTGCATATATTTCATTAGTTTTTTGGGGGGGGCTATACAACATTTAGGGGGGCTTAGCCCCTTCCCTATTTGCGCTTATGCCCCCCTCCCTCTGGACCGTTATATTTATTTTTAAATCATTAAAAGTTTTTTTTTTTTTTGCGATAGGATTCTGGGTTTGAATATCGCGTCGTGAAATTATTTAATTTAAAATTTCGTTACCAAATTAATAAAAACGCTATCAAAGATCGTTTTTATGTTCGAAGTTTGAACTCGTCCTTAGACACACCGTGGTCGCCAGGCGCGGATCCAGAAATCACAGAAGGGGGGGGGGGCTATACGATGATCAGCTACCTAAAATTATACCTATTTAGGTAGTTATATGTATAATTTTTAAGCAATGACTATAGCCTAAGGGGGGCTAAAGCCCTTAGCCCCCCTTGGATCTGCGCTTGGTGGTCGCGCACTGACGCCGCTGGTCATTAAATAAATAAATTCCGTGATGAATCACGAATAAAGTGCAAATGTATATAATATTATATTATATTTTATTAATATGTACTTACGTCGATTGTAAAGATTTACAAATTTTTTTTTTTGTTATAAAATCGAATACTGATCATTAGGGCTATGAATTATTGTAGGAAAGTGCATTGTTTTTAGCTCATTGTAAAACATATATAGCTTTCTAAGCGCAAAATTTGAATCATGTGACGACAAAGTCATTTACGAAATTTTTATTTTGCATTTTTTGGTTCATTTTTTTTTTTTTTTTGTCTTTTTAGGTCATAATATTTTCCTCTTTTAGCGCATTTTCCGGTATTTTTTTTATTTTGCACGTGCTGTATAAGGGTGTAATTACAGCGTTTGATTCGGTCAGGATTCGATAAGGCAATTGGTGGAATTGATTTTAGCAATTTTGTGTTTGTAATATAAATATTAAAATGAATATAAAAAATATAAATTTTCATTGAATTTAAAAACAATTTTAAGTGCATTTTATACTACAATTTTTGGCATTTAAAGTGCATTTTTTTATTTTTTGACACTTTTAAGTTCATTTTTTCACATTTTAAATGCATTCTTTAAGTTTTTTTTACTGCATTAAATTCACAGCCCATACAAGTACCTACTAAAACATTGGGGAAGGGGGTCAATTCGGGGGCCTAAATTAGTTCTGGAGGGTTGAGGGGCCGGTGTGCATTGCACACCCCGTAGTAGTTGCGGCACTGAACGCCAGAGTACTAAGTAGGAACTAGTGTTTCAAAAAGAAAAAAAATTCAGGGGCATCGAATCTATGTATTTTTTTTTTTCTGACGGCGGGCCGAATCCGAGATACGTTTCCACTGTGCAGGCGGGCCGAAATTGCGGTGGAGAAGCAACGAGATTGAAGTGAAAGACGAATCATTTTATTTACTGTTCATCGAGAGGGAAAAAAATGCACCATACGTTTCACTGTAATTTTACAAAATTAAAACAAAAAAAATTTGCATTTTATTAGGTATATTTTATACGTATACTTAACGAGAAGTTATTGTAACTGCTTTTGTGACGAAATCTCTTGGAAATCCAAACTTGGCCGTTCCGATCAGCAGTGTCGCTTCGTCGTTCAAGTTTTCGAAAACCTTCATTATTTTCAAGTTGAAATTTGCTTACGGTTGGAGAGCCGGTTCGGAAAGCTTGACGGGCCACGGGTTACAGAGACACCGGAATATTAAATCATCAGGATAACGTTAGCAAATCAAACTTTTAATTACGTTTGGCCCGAGATGTTACAATACAATAACATAACACGTAAACATTTTACATTGTTATAATAATTAAAACTTAATTGATTCCCAAACAGAAAACATTGTACATTTTAATACATTTTTATTGTAATTGTACATAACTAGATGTAAACAATTTAACCCGCACCTTAACATCTCAGACTTAGTTTACACTTGACAATATTATATAAGACTGAAATATAATTTAACACAATTTAACAACGTATTACTAAGTGAAACGTTTGAATTAATTTTAATAATCTAACACAACGTTGTTATATCGATATTTGTATTCATACATAAAACGTATTGTTACGGTTTGTCTAAATTTAATTATATAGGTACGCCTTCTATTTCTTTAAAGCTACATATTTTGTATAGAACTTGGGTATAACATTATCGTTTATATATTTGTTTGTTTCTATGTTGTATAATTTGATTTTTAACACTATTTTTTTTTTTTTTTTTTATTATTATTATTATTAAAAGAAACAAAAAAATAGTGTTCGAGTGAAAAGAAAGTCATGTGATAGATATTGTACAAATGTATAATTGTCGGTGAAATCGCTAGCAATTGTCATCACTGTAAATTTAATATTGTAACTGTATATATACGTATTATGAACAATTTCGCTGTTTGTTTTTGTAATGATTTGTATTTTTGTTAAACGAAAATAAATCTAACAGTTTTTTAATCTTTTAATTTAATATATAATTATATATAGTTTATACTACACATAATCGATTTGATAACATTATTCTATTACAATAAATTGCTGTTTAAATATTTGTTTATTCTTTAATCGCACATACAATAGAAAACTGTAATATCTTAAGCGTACATATTACAAATATGGCTATTTACCAAAATTTAAATGAATTTTTATAAAATTGTATAGATAATAATAATAATTACACATCAAGTATGTTACTTATATTTTATAAGCGCCATTTTAGAGAAATAATAGTATTAAATATTTAGTTTTATTCAGACATGTGTAAAACAGAAATTCTAAAATTCACCCGATAAGATCAAAAATGTTGATTTATTTAATTAAATAATAAAAATACGAAAACCACATTATAAGCTTAGTTATAAAAACTTATATTTTAAAATCAAAATATTACAATTTTCATAAAACGAGATCATTTATATACAATAATATTGCATTAATCTAGTATTTATTACATTTTTAAACACAAAGTCCTTGCAATTCTTTTTTGTTATTATAAGTTGGATTCATCTATTATTTACCTAATCGAGTACAATTCGATTATAGTAGTGAAATCAAAACAATGTAAATGTCTTGAAAAACTTTTAGATCATCGCTTCCGAAACCATTACTTATGAAATAATAACGGCATATCTTTCAGCTGGACAGTGATTATTTTATGATGATAATCAATCATACATCGCAACACGCCAACACTAAAACAAATAAAACGAAAACAAATTTAAAAATATATTACGCCATCAAAAACACTTTATTCGAACACAGTAAAGTGAATGCTTACAGTCGCTTGTCAATGTCGACACACACAATCCACATTGGCTAACGTTGATATATCGATCGAATACACACAAAATCTTGTAGATGTGAACTAATGTCGATATTTACTTCAAAATTATTTTGATGAATATCAAAATATTTGTACCGCTTTTAGTGAGTATAATTCTTCCATTGCATTTAAATAAAAAATGAATTTTTTAATTTTATTTTTTAATACAAAATAAAAATAAATAATATGACCGAGTAAGATTAATTAAAATCTGATTTTAACTACTAACTATTTAAAAAAGAAAAAACTGTTTTTATTAACTTTGCCCATAATTGTTGTTTTTACAAAAACACTAGACTAGTTACTTAATTTTTTTTATTAAAGTGTAAATATTAAGTGGTAAATACTATGAAATCAACATAATAATGGATATACACAAATAACAATAACAGTTAAAGAATACTCAATTAATCAAATAACTTTTAAACGATTTGAATCTTTGTCAGTAGCAGCGGTTCGCATGTTGTTATTACGAGTCGGAGTTTTATTGGGACTATTTTTTCGACTTTCACCAGAATATGACTTCAATAACTTGGCACTACACAAATGTTAAATATATATATATGTATATTTTAAATATTACAATTATCGAATAACTACGTAAGTAGTATATCGATTTTAAAAAAAAAAAAATTATTACTTACACGTCGATTAATTTTTTTATTAATCTAGTGAACGACTGATATTCTTCATCCAGAAATTCATTGGGATCATAACGTGCGTGTTCATAGAGATCGCAGAACTGATGTACTATATGCTGTCCGTTACCGTCCAAAAGTACTGCTAATGTATTTAGTAAAAAAGAACGTAGATTTTCGTTTGGATGACGGCATAGGGTTTTATCTTGTTTTGTAATTTCTCGTTCTGAAAGTGTTAATAATATTACATTTAAAATGCGTTACAATACTTATTGCGGATCAAAGCGCACTGTATTACCTAATTTTTTAACATCGTCAACTGCTTTCATACGATAATGATGTGCTGGCAAAGGCTTATCGTTTGGTTCAGTTGGCGGTAATATATACTTTGAACGATTATCGTCTTGGTCCACCGTCAATAACTTGGGTTCAAAAGTAATTTTCGGAATCACTTCAATACGCCGTTCGATCTCTCTTTTCAGCGTCTAACACAAATCACAACGATCACTGTTAAAACACGATTCCGATGAGTGTAAAACAGTGTGATAAATACACTCGAAATATAAATTAAAATCCATTAATTTAAATATAAACGTACGGAGAGAAATTTCTTTCTATAAATTGTTTTGCGTTCAAACGTTTTGAAAGACATTTCATTACCAAACGTTCGGTGGTAAATTTATATTAAACGATCGTACACATTAAATTACGAAATCGAAACAAGTACGCTAAAACGTGGGGGGGGTTTTTGTGACAAACTTTGTCAAACGAATAATTTTATTTACAAACTAATGGCATTACTTTTTTCCCGTCATGGCCAATCGGTACATGCGGACCTCTCCTCGACCGCAGGGCGAATCTCATGATCTGTCGCTTGGCGAATATGAACAACAATATAAAAGTCAATATACCACCTGCTATAAATATCACCACCGTGACGCCAGATAGTTGTTGAGCCATTATTGTACAAAACGCAAATTCAAATAGTTAAATAACGCGATAAATGTTAATTGAAAGTTTATTTAAATTTCGAATTTCGACCAGACTTTTAAAATTTTGTACGTTTTGTAAGTACTATACGAAACGGTAATGAAACGTTATCAGCCAAGGTTTACAGCTGATTATCACTTTGTTATCTATAGACCTCGTATCGCACCTGTTGTTATCTCTTATCGCCTCCAAAGTTCCAAACATACCTGTGGTTGTGAACATACCGCCAACGAAAATCTTATTTAGAATAAATAAAAAAAAAATATTAAGCATATAAAATGTGGGTAGGAAAAGAAATTTAATATAAAATTATAATATTTTATAAATATAAATTCCGTATATTTGGTTGCATACGTCTTACGCGTCTGTCTTTAAAATTTTTACCGTCACTGCTATAATTAAAAACGGATAAATGACTATATTATTGTATAGGTGGTAACTATAGGTACTATCAATGGCGTATTTAGGGGGCTAGGACAGGGGCGTCATTTGGGGGGGGGGCAGGGTGTGCGGTTGCACCCCTTACTTTTTAATACACTCCCAAATGGCCTGCTTTGCTAATAATACTTAATGTTGAAAAAGATGAAGTTAACAATAATATCAGTTGTTAAAAAAATTAATGTCAATAAAACATCGGAATCAGGCAACTCATTAATATCTTAACAACGAATTATGGGAGAAATATTATTGTTGCGCCTACGTGCACATAACTTTTCTTTTTATCATAATATTACTGAATAGACGTATTTTGATGTCAACAAAAAAAAAAAAAAACGGAGCTGTCTGGATAGTTAACTTAAACCCGTTTTAAATTTAAATTTAGATTTAACCAGATCTTCTATTGTTAAATTTAATAGGTTACGCGTAGGTTACGCATCACCTTCTCCCTTCTCACGCCTATATATATAAACTTAATCTCAACAGTTCGCCTCTTTGTAGGTATACTCCATATGGAGGAAAGCGTTTGCGATTTAAATTTACCGCGGTTTTATTATTTATCAATTATTCATAAGATAAATTATTTATAGATTATTGTTGTGCTTATGGTTTATTCAATACGCGGTTTAACATTTATTGTAATTAATATTAATTCACGTACCTATTTGTAACAGTATTAACTATTTTTTATGATTTTTATTTATATATTCTTGAACAATTTATTGGTGCCTAATTGTGTATTCGGCATAAAACATGGTAAATAGATAATTACAATAAATCTATTACCTACCTATTAATGTATTATTGTTAACAGTGGCGGTTATACATGATGTTCAAGGGGGGAAGGGGCGAGCGAAAATGGAGCCAACCCCTCTGCAAATGAAATATTCACATCGACGAGTAATAACCAAGATAAGAAAGATCCGCACGATTAAAGATAGACAGGTTGAACAACGAGCTATACTACTCCGCCGTTCATCGTGACTAATAAACCTTCTTTGTAAATCAGCTAAGAAATGTCACTACTATTAGCGCCCAAAGTGGTTTGATATATTAACTATACATTACATAGTTATTCGTTATTATACCACGGATTAGATGAATATTTATCTAATTTGTGATTATACTATATACAAAGAGATTATGATATTTTGACGGTAAAATAAGTTATTTGACAAATAAATAGTTATTTGACGAAAAACATTATTAATTTTTAAAATTATTTATAATTATATTATTTTTGAATTTTTTTTTTTTAAATAATTACGAATAATTATAATATTAATAATATTTACGATGTATTATTTGAAGCATTTTCCGTTAGGAGCGCTAATGTTAGAATTTGATAAAAAGAAGGTTTGCTAGTCACTTTATTAGAGCTCGTTGTTCAACCTGTCTATCTTTAATCGTGATGTACCGAGACGAAATGTAAATGTAGAGAAAGGAAGAACAACGTGCATGGAACGTAAACGAAATAACAATAAAACGGGAAAAGAAAGTAGTCACCAGATAGCGCTACGACACAATACAGAGGGCGTTGCAGAAAGGCGCATATATGTAAATAATCTCGAACACCACACACACACACACAGCAGTCAGACGCTAACTACGTTGTTCACGCTTGACCGCCGTGACTACACTGAGCGGTCCAAAGTCCAATGGTTTCGGACCGCTATTTATAAGCGTATTTCTGCCACGCCCGCTTTGTTGTTTTGTAGCGCTATCTGGTGACTACTTTCTTTTCCCGCTTTATTACGCTTTATTTTGCTCGCCGAGTTAAAAAAAAAAAAAAAAAAAAAGAAATGCTCACGTGTTATGATTAATTTAAATTCTGGTTATTTGTTTCGTCTAACTATAAATGTCCACTTTCCGAGGTAAGAGAATGGGCAAAAAAATCCTACAACAAGAATTTCCTGAGGACCTCAGTTCATATTTTCAAAATGAATGTATTCATTTTCACGTTCGTTTATCCGAATTAATGGAAATTGTCTATTTATGACTGTTACATAGTTAGACTTGTACAAAATACTTAAAGGCCCTAATATATCTAGTGTATATCCATATATATATATATATATATATATATATATATATATATATACTTCACCTTCGCGAGTTTATAAGACATTTTACGTCTTTCGAAACAGCAAATTTTTAAAACACTTTTGCGTCCCCCCTCCCCCTCTCAACTAATATTTGTCCAATTCAAGCACTGCGTTTACGCCTATCTATGCTTAAATAATATTATATTATAATCATACGTTTTATTTTGCAGTCCGCTATGATACTGATACAGATATTTATCGATCTCTACGCATACATAACCACATTTATGTTTAAAACTAGGTAGGTACTGGTATTAATTCCAACGCTGAACATCACAACGCCCAACAGTTGAATTTAATTCTATGAAAAAAATATTCGATTTCTTCATAAAACTGCACGTACGAGTTTAGACGCGGCAGTGCTACACGCTTTCGTCGTTTTGACCGGTAATTTACAGACGTCCAATTGATTCTCGAATTGTTGAAATCTTACATTATTAGATACCATAACTCTACGCTGTTATATAAGAAAAAATACAGCGGTTCGCGTATAAAATATGATTTTATTATTATTTATTTGACGGAAATTTGGTCTGCAGAAAATGGACGAGAAAAACGTACATTTTATTGTACCCAAGAATATATTTATACGTAAGTATAGGTACACTGTACGATTTACCGTATATTAAAAAATCAAAATATAAATAATTCATACGAAGTTGTTTTGAAATTATAAAAAATATTAATTAAAAACTGTTACCTATCTACGAGTACACGAGTTTTAACATATAACGAATAGCGTGAAATTATGTATTCACAGTGCTATTGTAATTGACCTTCCGTCATGATTATGACTGCATACATACATATCATTAACACTTCCGGCGCTGTACGACACTACCTATATCATTTTCTCTGTCACTGGAAACCCAAAACATTGCCGTTTGAATATAAAGTCTGACCATCGCCGATTGGTTTCACAGGTCTAAATAATAATCAATAATAATCTGTAATTAACATACAATCACATTTTTTTATTGTAAACAAAAATAAAAATAAAACCACTTTTGTACTGCAGGTTATATACGTGTGGCAAGTATATATATATATATAGACCTTTTTTTAGTGTTTCAAATAATAATTTTCCAATTATCTTAAATCGAATTAATTATTGTGTATTATTATATACAAATAACAGTTAAATATAATAATATGGTCAATCAAACAGTCAACGAAGATTTACAAAAGGAACGAAAAACGTGTACCTTTAATTTAGAAGAGTTAACAAATTTCTTGGATGATGGTGCGGAAAACACAGAAAGAAGAAGAGAACTCGGTACGTACATATGAATAATATTATACTTGTCGAAATATCTTCGGGGAAAAAAAAAAAAAATTTAAATATATTTCAACCCGAATTTCATTACACCAATATCATGTGTGCCATATTATTACTTATTGGTTTCGAAGATTTTCGAAAAGATATTTAGAAATATCACTTCTTCTTCTTCTCCTGGCCATTCTACTCTCTAAGAGTTTTAGCCGTCACTACAATATCCCGCCACTTTTCTCTGTCTTGAGCAACTACATGCCAATCGTCTATGCCCATTGTCTTTAGGTCTAAACCCTAGTAACTAGGGCCAGGGGGTGGCTATTGCAGCAGCTAGTGCTGGGCGATGGGGACGCCACTTTCCCTACGCCGAAAGAAATATCACTTACCAAAAATAATATCTATTTTCAAAAATAAATAAATAAATAAATAAATAATAATAATAATAATAATAATAATTATATTAAAAATACGTAAAATAGTTTAAAATTATTAAAAATATAATAAAAGAAATACTATGAAGCTACTATAAATTTTGAGATTATTTGAAATACCTCTTAAATATTACATATTTGATTTAGTTCTGTCAAACTGTTCCACAAGACTTAACAAATTCTCATCGTGTCTTTTTTTATTACCTATCGACCTGCAGTCGACTGATTTGTATTACTTGTATTTTGTATTACTATAATGTTGACGTGCATTTCACCTTTGTATAACCGATATTTTATAATCTCCGATATTGTCGCGTTATCTCGCAAGTTTAGGTCTGTTTATAGGTATTTCGCACAATCTCAAACTTAACCAAAGGTTATTTGATCGAATTTGTATATAATTAAGTTGAGAAATTATGTACATTTTTTTTTTCGTTAAAAAAGATATTTTGATTGACATATTTTGTTGTAAAGACATGTTTTAAGGGGATATTTTGATCGGTCGCCTAATAATTGTATACGGCACTGTTACCTATGTAGTTGTCATGAATAATTATTATATTTGTTTCATTAACGAACACATATAATTTTCAGAGAAGTTTTTCCTTAACGATCCGAGCTTGAAGGACGAAGTACCAACAGAATACTTAAGCCATCAAGAACATTACGAACGGGCAGTACGAAAATCGTGCATTTTGTTAAAAAAAATAAAAGAATGGGAAGAAATCTCAAATAAAAGCTTCATAGAGATTTATAAGTTTGTACACGTACTATACCGATGTATATTTTTATTTTTGTCGATTTAAATACAGTAAATTGCAGGAATTTCGATTTTGTGCGTTGATAATTTGAGATAGGTACTTATTAGAAAAGCGGATTGGTCATGCAGGGAATTATGAAATCCTTAAAATAATTTATTATCCTATTTTAAGTGAACTATATTATCTTCTTCTTATAGTTGTTGTTTACATTGGGTAATTACTAATTTCTCCTGGTGAAAAGGTATTGATTTAAATTCAAATTTTTGAATACGATAACCAAATACCAAAATATTTGCAGTAATATTTCTTATTTTTTAAATTATTTTTTAAAATAAATTTAATAAAATAACAAAGATTCATTGAAATTTACCACTGAAAATGTTCATTTTCAAATACTCGGTTATTTTATTTTTTGGAAAACACTGTATTTATTTGTATTTAATTGGAGAAATTGATTAATACCATTTTTTAAGACCATTTTTGCTACAGTCCAATCACAAAGAAACCAAAAAATAAAAGTAATTTAGTATATTGCCTTGTAGATGATTTTTATTATTAAAATAATAATATTTCTTAATATTTTTTTATTTATTTATATTTTTTTTTAAATTTTTTTTATGTAACTTTAGGGATATTTGGGGTTATGGTATAGACACAGCAATTGTAAAACAAAGTATTCCTTTTTCTGTTCATGCTGTCATGTTTTTACCATCTATAATAAGTCAAGGTACTCCGGAGCAACAAGTAGAATGGCTAAGTCGTGCTTATACATATTCAATTTTGGGTACTTATGCCCAGGTAATAATATTAACATTTTAATCGAAATCCACATACGTAGATATTAACTTTTTCTTTTTCTTCTAGTTTTACAGCTCTTTAAGATTTTTCTTGCTAACAATAATAATAATTATAATAATAATAATAATAATAATAATAATAATAATAATAATAATAATAATAATAATAATAATAATAATAATAATAATAATAATAAAATAATAATAATCATATTTTACATTGCATTCGTCGTATGAAATGTTGAACCATTAGAATTATTATAAAATTATTTAGTCGGATAGTTTTTAATTATTTTAGTCCTTTGTTTACTTCTGTTAATTTTCTTAAATTCGTGTCAACGTTAGGGAAAATATAGTAGTGCAGTAATACAATGCAGATAAGTTGATAACTTCATTAATTTGTACATATACCTACGTCTTATATATTACACAATATAATGTTATTTATTATAGTCCTTTTTAAACCTACCGTCATTATTATTAAGCTTAAAATATTTGTGAACATTTACATTTTATTATTTAGACAGAACTTGGTCACGGAACTTTTATTCGTGGTTTAGAAACTACATGCACGTATGATGCGACTACCGAAGAATTTATTTTGAATAGTCCGACATTAACCTCGTACAAATGGTGGCCCGGTGGACGTATGTTTTTTAAAATACACATTTTTACCATTGATAATTTAATTATGTCTATTCAAATTAATTTAAGTTGGGCATACTTGTAACTATGCAATCGTCCTTGCTCAACTTTATACCCAAGGGGTACATTGCGGGATACATCAATTTATTGTTCAATTAAGGGACTCGGAAACATGGATGCCTATGCCTGGTAAATTTGTAGTTATATTTTAATCAAGCCCATACATGTAGTTTTAATAATATTATAATGTATGTATGTCGTAATATAAATGTAAATATATACCGATATATGTAAATGTTATCAGGGAAATAATTTAATTTCTGTAAGAAATTCTAACTTTTACGAGTATTTTTGTATTTGAAAACATTATTTACAATACTCGTATAGTCGTGTATCTACTATTCAAGTATGACATAAATATTATACCTGTTTTGTACTTTATTGAAAAAATACCGTTTAGGAATCAAAATTGGTGAGATTGGTAGTAAAATGTGCATGAACTCTGCAAATAATGGATACGTAGCATTCGATAACGTTAGAATACCTCGAATGCACATGTTGATGAAAAATTCCAAAATTCACAAGGTATAAGGTATATATGGTTTAGAATATGTTTATAACTTACGAATAAATTAATTTATGTTCATCGAGGACGGGACTTATGAAAAATCAGTTCACGATAAATTAACATACGGTGCAATGGTCTTTGTACGAGTATTAATTGTTAAAACATTGATTACAAACTATTTAATGAAAGCGGTTACAATCGCAGTAAGATACAGTGCGATTCGACGTCAATCAGAACTTAAATCAGGGTAATATTCAAACGTCTTTATTATTTATAATTGTCATTAACTGATTTACTTCAAACATAAATTATATATGTATACACACACACACTTACATTCGTATTATTGGTTTATGGAATAGGGAACGTGAACCTCAAATTTTAGACTACCAAACACAACAGTACAAGTTATTTCCAGTTATTGCTATAAGTTTGGTATATAAATTCGCTGCAACATGGTTATGGGATGAACATGAGGCTGTGACGTCGGAATTAGAACGTGGTGAATTAGAACATTTGCCAGAAGTAAGTAATTAGTGTAACGATTTATTTTATTAAAAACTATTAAACATTTTAATTAGTGCCATTAATTTCATACAATCATTGAATTTAATGATTTAACAATCTAAGTTTTAACGTAAAACTAGCAAAAACACTAAGTTTTCGTTTTTTGATAATACAGTTTTATTTCCAACTTATGGGCAAAATCTCTCGAATAACAAGTAAATACCAAAGGTGGACATTTTACTGTAATATTAATCTTTAGTTTATTAGTGAAAGTTATGAAATTTAATGTTTCAAATAAATATTAATGCTTATGTTTTTTTCTTTATTTTAGCTACACGCCATGGCTTGTTGTTTAAAGTCCGTTGGTTCGTCCGATGCAGCAATTGGCGTGACAGTTTGTCGTTTAGCGTGTGGCGGTCATGGTTATATGAACTGTAGTAATCTACCAAATATTTATGCAATGATAACTGCTTCAGAACTCTACGAAGGAGAAAACACAGTAATGCTTTTGCAAACAGCTAGGTAATAAATGATGAGAATTTATCAAGTATTATTTGCATACAATTTTTGTTGTTTTTTGAAGATTTTTGATGAAATCATATCATATTATGCAAACGAAAAATATAGCCATTTCAAAAACATTATCGTACTTAATAAATTTTAAGAGTTTAAAACAAACGCGTTGGGAAACAACGTTAGAGTGTATGACCGGAGCATTTTTCCAGGTTTCCGGAAGGTAAAAATTAATATCTTAATTCACCCAAAAATTTATCATTACATTTATAATATTTAATAACTACTATATTCTTAAACGTATTTTTAGCAAAATCGAAGACTGTTATTTCACTATCAAACGATTAGTGAATTCCGGAATGACTCAAGAAGATGCTTGGAACCAAACATCTATTAAACTGACTCAAGCATCGGAAGTATATTTTAATACTTTTATTAATAACTATTAAGTACCTAAACAAAACTCAAGTACCTATTTTTAGTTTTCATCTTATCATCTTAATCTAATTAACTTAGTAGTACTAGTACAGATATTAATTTGACTAATAATAAACGCAAATTTACTTTTAAACTCAGTTGTATAAAATTTTAAATATACCATTGATAATGACGGTATAAATATGTGTAATAATAAGTTTGTTGTGAACATCATTGTTGATGCATTTTCACATTTATCGATGTCTTCAAAATTTGGTCAGACTCAGACGTTAAACTGACTACAATTTTGAAATGTAAATTTCCTTGTTTACTTTTTTGACGTAAACCGAAATATAAACCCTTTTGGAAATTATAGGTAATAGGTATCAAATTCCAGAATGTGAAAATATATTTTATAATAATTACAAAAGTCTTTTATTAATTAAATAATAAGCCTGAAGCCATAACTTTTTTTAAAAGTAAAAACAAAATGTGGTGTGGTCAAGTACAAATACGTAGGTATATTAAATCCAAATCAATTGAACATCAACACTGACAATTGACATATGTGTATAAAAGTAATAAGAATTAAAGATAATGACTTAACGATTCTAATAATCCATATAATATACATATTTATATTTTATAACACAGTTTCGCACTAAAATGTACTAGGACTTGGATAATTAATTTTGTAATGAGAAACCATTGTAATCATTAAATATAATGAAATTTCACAAAATCATACATATACTTATGTTGTATTAGTTATAACTGATGACCTAAACACTCTAGAGTCTAGGTAACGACATAGAAAGAGTAAAGAGGAGCACGGAAAGCCTAATTGAAAATTCGAAGCCTGTAGTGGAGTGGAATGTGTATGAAAGAACATCACAATTTATGGAAATTTTGGAAAATGAAATAAGGCCATTCAAAGTTAGAAATTGCACTTATGAAAAAGTGGATACATTTAAGTACATTTCAGAGTAAATATTTAAACCAAATCTGTGATTAGAGCATAGAAATTAATAGCAGAATATAGAATGCAGAAAAAGCATACTATTACGTTCGAAAACATCAGATTTTAAAGAAAATATGTGTGTCATATTTTTGATATGGAAAGGAGCAAATGGATAATTGAGAATAAGATACAATATATAGAACTGCGAGAAGAAGCAGGGGTACCGTGGATTAGAAACTTCATAAAAATCTAAAAAATCAAATGGTATGATCATGCTATATGAAGGGAAACACGGAAGAAATAAAGGCAACGATTGTGTGGAATCCAATTGGAAAGAGACCAAGAGTGAAGAGGAAGACCTAGAAAGTGATAAACGGATAAAGTAAAAGAAGACATGGAACAACTAGTAGAAAATTAGGAAGAATGCACTGGAATGATAGGGATTTATGAAGGGGTTTGGTAACAGCCGTAAAAACTCTCGACGAGCCGTAGGAAGAAAGAAGAAGATAACGGAAATCCGTTAAAATTTCAGATAAATAACTTATTTCATTAGAATTATGCGAACAAAAACTAAATCAGTACTTGCCACACATTCATGAACGTATTTATGTAGAAATTCATTATTGTATTTTATTTTTACATTATCTTCGAAGATCCCTCCATCTCCATATCCTCACACCGTGTATTATTTTTACGTTATTTGAAAATATTTTCTCTTTTTTTCCATCTCTTTTCACTCCTATTTATAACATGTTTGGTACTCGCTATTTTGTTATATTTTTAGTTTTTACAACTATACTAACACAACACGATTTTTTTTTAAACATATATATAAATATAATTATAACTGTATTCAGTGTTAATTACACAAATATTAAAATGCAGACTGTTATTATCGTTTTTACAGGCACATTGTAGAGCATTTGCGATTAATATTTATATCAAAACACTTCAAACAACGAAGTTTTCTCCAGAATTAATGACAGTATTAATTAATCTCGGTGAGCTTATTTGTGCACATTGGATATTAAATCGACTTGGTGACTTTCTTCAGGTAAATATTTTTATAATTAACGATTTTTTTTTTACCTACCTAATTATAATGTTTTTAAAATTAATTTTTTTTAGTATTCTAATTTAAAACAAAATGACGTAATTTCGATACAAACTTTGCTAGAAGACAGCTTGAAACGTATTCGACCGAACGCAGTAGGTCTAGTAGACAGTTTTGATATCCTAGATGAAATATTGGACTCTGCGTTGGGTTCATATGACGGAAATGTTTATAATCGGCTATTGGAAGAAGCTAATAAAAGTCCATTGAATAAAGAACAAGTAAATCGTTCGTTTGAGTTATATTTGAAACCGTTTTTGAAATCGAACATGTGAATTAAAAAAGCTGTTGATGTTTTTAAAATATACGGTATTATAAATTTGTAACAAATATTATTTGTATTGATTTATGTTAAATACCTACCGCATATAATTTAATGACTATGCTAATAATCTTTAGTCGTAAATGTACATAAAAATTTATTTTATTATTATAATAGTGTGTTGATATTAGAGTCGATATTATTATACTTACTTTCTTATTAGGTAGTACACTAGTACCTACTTAAAATTGTTCATATTTCAACAGACTTTCATTCGAATAGTGGCCTAGGTATCTAATCATTTCTCAAATCATGAATCCAGTTTAACGTGTTATATGCAATTCTTTTACTACCCACGCTTATCGGATATAGAGTGTTAAATATATACAGAATATGCGAAATTCTCTGTTTCATTGTGCAGGAATATTTTCAAACTGAAGTTTGGGACGTTTTTCAAATTTCTATGATTGTACCGCGCGTCCGTTTTTGATTGAATTAATTGTTTTGCGCATGTTACTTAAACAGTATACGTTTATTCTAGAGAAAGAACGATACGTTTTCGTTTAGCATTCAAATTGTTAGATTACGTCGGAACGGCTATAGCAAAGGCCAAAAGTAAACTGAAGGCGATTCGATAAATATAATTTATTAAACAATCTACAATATTGTTCATCGTCATATTGTTGTCGTCAAAAATGTCATAAATACGTATGTCGATATCGCATATTATGTAATATAAAATGTTCGATTATAAATAGTTTATAATTTAATTTATATAATAATTTATAATATATAGTGCAGTCCATACTTATTTTTAAATTTTTCGAAGAGTGAGCAGTGAGCACGGTTAATCGCCAACACGGATAATCGAGGTTCCACTGTATACATATATATATATATTACTAGCTGACCCGACGAACGTTGTTCTGCCATATAAATTATCAAATAAATCCAAAGTGAAATATTAAATTTGAAATTGAAAGTGTGCTGTTGTTGTGTGTCGCAGTTCTGTTCTAGGAGTTCTTTTGGCTTTTTTTTTTTAAATTATTTTTTAATAACAATTTAAATGGTCACCATATTATGGTAACTGTTTAACGCCTAGAATCCTGAAAATTTCCCGTATTAGCTACCACTCTCGGGGGGGGGTAGGAGAGTGAAAAATACTTTACTACCTATTCTCGTACCTACCAAATGTACATAAAAAAAAAAATTGCATTAAAATCGGTCGAGTCGTTTCGGAGGAGTGTGACTACAAACACCGTGACACGAGATTTTTATGTATTAAATTTTTTATAATATATACTAATTTTAATAATATATATTTATACTGTTATTTTATAATACATATTATTTTATTTTTTATAAGAGTATTACCTACAATTTTTAATTTATTTAATATAGCGAGTATATAATTATTAATTTTATAAATATATATTTTTTTAATTTGAATAAATATTATTGTTGAAAATAATAATATTATATTTTTATATTGTTATTATATTATAATTTTTTAATTTCTGAAATTTTGTTCTCTTTAAAATTTTTCGCCCGGGGCGCAAGCACCTATCGCCCCCCCTTGTTACGACTCTACGACATCCACAACACCCCGCGGCTCGCTACCTTTTATTATTATTATTATTTTTTTTTTTTGTACACTATAGTCTCTAAATATACGACGTTAATTTAAAAAAAAAAAAAATTCAAATTTTTTTTTTTTTACGTACAAATCTGGTGTAGCCAGGATTTTTATTTCGGGGTGGGGGTTGAGGCTGATAATTAATTTATATGTTAATTATTAATATGTATAAACGGTACCCACTAAAAAAAACTGATTATTTATTCATGTCGGGGGGAGGGCAGTGGCATCATTTGGTGGGGCGCAGGGTGGGCATTTGCCCCCCCCCCCTGTTAACAGTGGGCCGACATGATTCATGCTGATACCTACCTATGATGTAAATATAAATTATTCTAACCAAATCTATAGTAATGACTAATGAGTAATAACAAATACCTAGCGTGGCAAACAGCTATAGTGGATTAATAATAAAATAAAAAAGTATGCAGGTTATAACCACGAGTAGAGGTGATTGATTCGTGGTTACAACTTACCGCGGTTCTGGGCTTTTTTCGATAAACATGGTTATTGTTAAAGGCAGTGCGTAAATTATTGACGTTACCCCTAATTCGAAGAATATGATGTACGTTCGACAGTTGTCAGTTGACGAACCTGTTAATCGCGTACGGCACAAGCGAATTTGTTTAGCTGTTGTTTAACGCTTCAAACGTATGTTTTATGAACATATATAAATTTGTGAGTGGCAGGTGTAAAAAATAAAAATGAAAAAAGCTAAAGGTCAAGACGGCGAGAAAGAGAGAAAAAATATTGAACAAGCTGCTCAGAGCTGATCGCAAAACGTCATTTCTAACGTATTTAATATTTTGGACAAAAGAAACTTCAAAACTTGAATCACAAATAATATTTGCGTACTATATAGTTATTTATGATACATTTATTATAGCTCAAAAAGTCATGAATTTTCTCCCACAAAAAAATATATATATCGGGCGATTCGTTCCTATGATAACGAAAACGTCAAAATTATGTAAAATAGAAATTGTATTGAGCTGAATGTAAATGGGAAATAGTTAAATGGGGCCTGGTTAAATCTTTTGCCTCCCCCTTATGAATAAACTGAAATGACGCCACTGGGGAGGGCTGCAGCCCCATCGGCCCCCCTGGCTACGCCACTGGTACAAATTGTATTTACACGTGGTCACGAAGTCCAGGGCCCCGGGGCGTCGCCACGCCTTGCCGTCCCGTAATTATTATTCTACTGCGTGAATCATCGCAAATGAATTCGGGAACGTCGCGAATGCCGGGCGAAGATAGACACGAGAGAGACGCGATAGTGGTAACTGGTAATAAATGACTTTTCGCGTAGTTTTCGGGCGACACTGCAACAGCGAAAGTCATAATATGACGTCATAAAAGTGTTTTTACAAAATTCTATGGCACGTTCGGCGGGGCTACACTGTTGGCAATTGAAAAACCGATAGGGGGAAAAAAAAACAAACCGTGATAAGCGGAGAATTTTCAATTTTGTGTGTTATTAAAAACACAATAGTAGTATTTTCTAGTACTAGGTATATTATTAATTCGTTTTGTTTTAGTGTTTTAATATTGTTGTTGGATAGTGTTTTTATTGTTGTTATTCGATTGATTATATCGCAACTCCAAAATGGTGAGTAAAACGCGCTTCGTTTTATATTCGCATGTTTTTCGACTGAAATTTTTTTTTTATTTGTGCGGGCCCTGTGTCCTGGATAAATTACCGAAACGTTAGATGTATTGCGGCGGGTTTATTGATTTTTGAAATTCTGTTAACACTGTAGTCTGATATTCAAATGGATTGTGCGCTGGATCTTATGCGACGTTTACCGCCTCAAAAAATCGAAAAACATTTGAGCGATCTTATTGACCTAGTTCCGAGTTTATGTGAAGACCTGTTGTCGTCCGTCGATCAGCCGCTGAAAATCGTGCGAGACAAGCAAGTGGGTAAAGACTTTTTACTCTGTGATTATAACAGAGACGGAGATTCGTATAGGTGAGTTGTTGTATACAATTTTACGTATTTCTTAATGTACGACACGGTGCATTTTCGGCGACATAATCCGCGACTGCTGTTTGTGTGTTATGGTTTAGATCGCCGTGGAGTAATACGTATTTTCCACCGCTGGACGATGGTGCTGTACCGACTGAAAAGTTACGTAAACTTGAAATAGATGCTAATATGGCATTCGACCAATATAGAGAAATGTATTTCGAAGGTGGCGTGTCTTCAGTTTATCTTTGGGATTTAGACCAAGGTTTTGCTGGTAATGTAAATTAATTATCAATACTACGTGGCGCGTTTTTTTTTTTTAAAGTGAGTACCGTTTTGATATAAAAAAAAAGTATTTTTTAAAAGAGTGCAATTTTTTTTACGATTTCGTTCTTACACGAAAGCGTATACCTCAATCTACTTTTCAATATAATTACCAACAATATTAAGGCATTTATCATATCGTACAACCGGCTTCTAAATTCTATCGTCCATAGAAATCTACCAGTCATTGCAGCATGGCCGTTTTGACATTAATTAGTGAAGAAACAAGTGATAGTAACTAGGTGCCAAACAAAAGGCGTGGCACGTTCAGTAAAGGGATTGTTTTGTTTCATGACAATACCCGTCCACACATAGTTTGTCGAACCTAAAGATCTCATTTAATCGTGTGGTTGGGAACAACTTGATCGCCCTCCGTATAGCCCTGATATAGTGCACACATGATGTTGATTTCAAAACGGTCGTGCTATAGTGGGTCGACAAATCAGGCGGCAGAATTCTATGAGGATGGAATTTAGAAGCTGGTTGTACGATATGATAAATGCCTTAATATTGATGATAATAATTATATTTGAAAGTAGAATAAGGTACAGGCCTTTGTGCAAAAATTAAATTGTTACAATACAGCTTTTTTCTTTTTAATTTCAAAACGGTATTTAAACAAATACGCCTCATAATGATTACTACTAGTGAACAATATTTTTAACCTAATCTAACCTATAAAAGTCTTATGTTTTTGTTTATTGGTTTTAAAACTTATTGTAAATTTGTTGTTTCGATGATAAAATATCATTTAAAATTAAACTGCATAATTTTATAGTAATTCTAATAAATATTTATCTTTAATCAAGCTATTTATTTCAAACATTGCTCATTCACATATAAAAGCTTATTAAAAAAAATTCTTCCCCTGAATCAATTATTTTAAATTACAGAATATACTCCTATAGTATGTTTACTTTATTTATCAGTTTTAAATATGAATTTAATATCTACTGCACTAGATGATTTTTATATTAATTTAATAATAAGTTTTTATTAGTAAATCATTTAATAGTCTTTCTGAAAATAAGATAGTATGGTAAAACTAAAATGTTTTGAATAAATCGTTATCAATGAATTATTGTAATAAATAAGTCTGTGTTAGCGGACTGATTTTTTAACAATTTTATTCAATTAAAAATGAAGTGTTTTTTTAAATTTTATTTCAAAGTATATTCAGATACTAAATAATCTGTATTATTGTATTGTTCATTATTAAATTTAGTAATATTATATTTTTGAATTAGTGCATAATTATATAAATATTTCGTTGGTAATTTTATATTTTCATATTTTTTGTTTAGGGGTTATTTTGATCAAAAAAGTAGGAGATGGATCTAAAAAAGTACGTGGTACTTGGGATTCGATACACGTCGTTGAAGTGCAAGAAAAATCTACTGGACGTAATGCACATTATAAACTCACGTCAACTGTTATGCTGTGGTTACAGACTAATAAGGCTGTGTCGGGTAGTATGAGTTTGGCAGGCAGTTTGACTCGGCAAACGGAAACAGACAATCAAGTGTCTGATGCTTCCCCACACATAGCTAATATCGGGCGTATGGTTGAGGACATGGAAAATAAAATGCGTAACACTCTAAATGAAGTTTATTTTGGCAAAACTTGTGACATAATGAATGGCTTGCGTAGTGTTGTGCCATTAAATGCCGACGATGAAAATAAAGAAGCATTAAGACAAGACTTAACTGCTGCATTACAGAAACGACATACCAAGTCCGATGCAAAAGATCCTATTAGTCCATCTTCTAATTAGTGATAATTTCATTCAAACAGATCTTCCAACATTTATTTTTTATGAATATACTGGACTTAATTTTATTTTACGCAAGTTAGTTAAAATATTAGGTCTAAATTAAATTAAATACGGCCTACTCATTTAACGTTTTTATTATTTTTTTGTTCGTCTATTTAATGAGACGTATGATGTTACAAATTGTATTTCGATAATTTAAATTTAAATTCCTTATCATTTATTACTTTGTTTTAAAATTATAAAAAAGATTTTTTTTTAAATTATCATCCTTATAATAAAATTAAAATTGGCTCAATATGTTTGAGAACCATAATAGTATTCAATTGGATAACATTTTATTATGTCATAGAGCGTACTGTGGACAGGTTTTTAAAAATAATTTTATGAAATGTACGAATTACAGTTGAGTCGCAATAAATTAAAATTCAAGAGAGTTAAAAAATATATCAATAACAACAACAATAATTGTAATAATAATTTAGAAAATTATATTGTTCTGTGTGTAAAGGGACTTGGAGTTTTTTTGAGATTTGAGTTATTAAGAGGTCCACATCATCACCCGATCATATACAAATATTGGTTCTGAAACATTATACATTACATTAATTCTTAAGATCGATATTTTTCTTATACAACTAATAAATTACATTTTGTTGATTAGATTAATGTTTTATGTAGGCATGTGCTGTGTATATACATTAAATTAAAAAATATGATCGAGTCCTAAGATATAAAAAAGTAAATAAAAAAATATGTACGACATTTATAGATATTAATTTATTAAACCTAATTAATAATGAATTCTACATATAGATAATATATTTTTAACTGTTTGTATTACTTATTTATTTATTTTTCATCAAATTTTTATTCAGGCTATTGCCCTACCTATTACTATATATAAATATATATATTTTAGTTACTTTTCATCGTAAATAAGTTAATAATTATGAAACCACACAAATTAAATAATATTATATTTATCGGTATAATTAAAAATGTTTAATAAATGTTTAATTTTATTTAACAAACAATTTTTTTATAAACCCATATTATTCCTTGTTTTTACATATTAGTATAGTCATCGATTAGATACGTTGAATTAAATTTTGGTTTTTCTAAGAAGACCAATAGCTGACAATTTTGGAAACATCTATTTTATTTCGACTTGGTGGTGATGATTGGCAGACTTCAATATTATTGTTATTCAATTTGTCGCCGAGGATATTGCATAGGTTTTTGATTATAACAATGATTAAACAATTTATCAAAAAAGATACTTAAATAAATATATCATTTTAAAATTTGAAACCAAAGTAGTTAATTAATTTTTTTCATTCGGGTAGAGTTTAGGGGACGGATCAAGATATATTTAGTGAAGAGGTATAACTTTTCTTGTTTGAAAGGTGTTTTGGTACTCTACGATTCTAACGAATGGCATCATAATGAATACGATCGAAATTTGGCTAGATGGTCCTTCAATTCTATTATAAGAAAAGTTACATAAATATATATTATATTACAAAACGAATACAAGTACCGCGGAAAGGGTAGGAAGTCGTAGTTTCTTGTTTCAGTTCACAACTGTACATTGTATTGTTCGCCGCGTGGAGATGTATTCTCGTACGCGTTTGAAAGCGTTTTTCACCGGTATCGTCTTTGTCACAAAGTGTTTCTACAAACATTTCTCTAGTACGTTTCCATAAAGATTTTCGGTCAGGAAACTTTTCATTAAGATTTCAAAATAAAATGCATGATGAAACTGACTTTACAGAATTAAACTGACCATCATATAACCAATTTCACACTGCACACAAAAAAAAAAAACACGCGGAACGTATAATAAAACAGACATTTTTTCTACTATAATATAATTTAATTATATTAATATTAATATTATATTATATTAATTATAATATAATTTATAATACAACTATATACAGCGATGCGATAAGGACTCTGAAAACGGATTCGAATTCCTCGTGAATTTTCACTGCACATCGCCTATTAAGATAGGTAGATTATTAGTCTATCTCGGTCCGTGTTGCAGATAGACTCTTATTTTTTTCACAATTTTTTTAGATCTTCAAAAATTTAGTACTGACAATTTTTTCGAACAATTTTCCCTCCTCATAAATCTCTCCAAAAATAATAATTGAACCAATTTAGACTATACAAAAAAAAAAAATCTCTAATACCACTGATTAAATATACAACATATTGTATATATTTTAATCAATGCTAAAACCGACTCGATTTTCGAAGAATTAAAAAAAAAATGAGAAACTCCATACCGAGACTTCACGACGAATTCAAATCATAGGGCGCCGCTGGTCAGTAGGCGCTCCCGGCGGAATTCATTTAAACTAAAAAAAGCGCCCGGTTTCTAAACCGAGTGTTTTTATCACATAAAAATTACGGCAAACCACGTCAATCGTTTACGCCGGTTATTTTTATTTTGTTTGGTAGGTAACAAAATCGGCCTGCACATGAACGTAACTGATAAAGCTCGACGTTTTTTCGAAGTGATGTAGTGAAATTTAATTAATTGTGGGTAATTTTTTCGAGAATACAGAGTAGCGTGGAGTGGAAATGGATAAAAGTAAAAATGTGTCGGCCAGTCCGACGCCAGTGTCGAAAACGGACAAGAAAGAGCCGCTGTCGCTGGAGGAACTCTTGGCGAAAAAAAAGGCCGAAGAACTGGCCAGAAGCAAGGTACGTGTATTTTTTTCTATCTTTCGACGTGACTTGCGTCGTCGGTTTAACGCAGCGAGCGACTCATTCGTTTTGCGTTATGTTTTAGCCGGTGTTTTTAACGAAAGAACAACGAGCTGCCGAAGCTTTACGGAAGAGGCAAGAAGAAAGTGAACTGGTGAAAAAGAAACAAGAAGAGGAACGTAAGAAACGGATAGAGTTTCTACACCAAGCGGACGCCGGGGGACACGGCAATTATAGAGACGATCGGTAGACCACCCGTTGCATATTATAAAACTATAGTATATTACTAGTGCCTGGTTTTCTGCGTGCGATAGTTAATTGAAATCGTGATTTGTAATTTTCAGTGATCGTGACAGAGACCATTATCGGGACAGAGATCGTGATCGGGACAGAGATCGCGAGCGTGAAAGGGATAGAGAACACGATCGTCGGGACAGGGAGCGTAAAAGAGAGAAGAAAGACGAGCCCGAGGACAAGGAGCAGTACAAAGATAAAGAGAAAGAACAAGAAGCCATACGAGAACGTTATTTAGGTTTGACAAAAAAGAAGCGACGCGTTCGGCGGCTGAACGATAGAAAATTCGTTTTCGACTGGGACGCTTCTGAAGATACGTCCATCGACTATAACGCTCTGTACAAGGAACGCCATCAAGTACAGTTTTTCGGTCGCGGCAACGTAGCCGGCATTGACATTAAAGCGCAAAAGAAGGATCAGTCAAAATTTTATGGCGAGCTAATGGAGAAACGCAGGACTGAAGCAGAAAAAGAACAGGAGAAGGTAAGGCTGAAGAAAGTAAAACGAAAAGAAGATAAACAGAAATGGGACGACCGACATTGGTCGGAAAAAGAGTTGGACGAGATGACCGAGAGGGATTGGAGAATATTTAGAGAAGATTATAACATCACCATTAAAGGTAATCTGGAAAATAATAATGAACGTTGATTTTAATAATACATAATTTATTATACATACGTATATTATGTTTTAGGTGGTAGAATACCTGAACCTATTCGCAAGTGGAAAGAGTCTACAATTAAAAGTGAAATCATGGAAATTATTGAAAAAGTCGGTTATAAGGATCCAACGCCCATTCAACGGCAAGCCATTCCCATTGGGTTCCAAGTAAATTATTTTGTCTTTAAGTCTACGAGCGCGTTATATTATATTTTCTTTTCAATTGCAGAACCGTGATATTATCGGTGTTGCCGAAACTGGTTCTGGAAAAACGTTGGCTTACCTTATACCACTTATCGAATGGATTCAGTCTTTACCTAAAATGGAACGAATGGAAGATGTCGATCAAGTAAGAATGTTTTTATTCACTACTTATATAAACGTTTGTAGCAGCAGACGCGTTAAAAACATTGTTGTCTTTAGGGACCGTATTCGATTATATTAGCGCCAACTCGTGAGTTGGCTCAACAGATAGAAGAAGAAACGTTGAAATTCGGTCAGCCATTAGGTATTAGAACTGTAGTCGTTGTTGGAGGTTTGTCCCGAGAAGAACAAGGGTTCAGATTACGACTCGGATGCGAAGTAATTTTTATTTACTTTATTTCTCGAATTTAACGATGTTAAATTTAACAGCATTTAAACGTTGTTCTGTATAGATTGTTATTGCGACACCGGGTCGTTTGATAGACGTTCTGGAAAACAGATATTTGGTTTTAAACCAGTGCACGTATATAGTGCTGGACGAAGCAGACAGAATGATTGACATGGGTTTTGAACCGGACGTACAAAAGATTTTAGAATATATGCCTGTAACGAATTTGAAACCAGATAACGAAGACGCCGAAGACGAATCCAAATTATTGGCAAACTATTATTCGAAAAAGAAATACAGACAAGTAAATATTATTTTGACTGCGAACAAACAACATTAGCAATGTATTGTATTTACAAACGATTTTCTTTTTTGCCAGACCGTGATGTTTACAGCTACCATGCCTCCGGCGGTGGAACGTTTAGCTCGGACGTATTTACGCCGTCCTGCAGTCGTTTACATTGGATCCATTGGTAAACCCGTAGAACGTACCGAGCAAATAGTTCACATGATGAGTGAAAACGATAAGCGTAAAAGACTTGTTGAAATTCTCAGTCGCAAAGTCGAACCACCGATTATTATATTTGTTAACCAAAAGAAAGGCGCCGACGTGCTGGCCAAGGGTCTGGAAAAACTCGGTGTAAGTACACGAATATTAACAGTAATTTTGTACGATACAAAAATGTAAAATATTATTTCTGTTTCAGTACAATGCGTGTACACTTCACGGTGGCAAAGGTCAAGAACAGAGAGAGTTTGCTCTGGCGAGTCTTAAAGGTGGTCAAAAGGACATTTTGGTTGCGACCGATGTGGTTGGTCGTGGTATTGACATTAAAGACGTCTCTATGGTTATCAATTACGATATGGCCAAAACTATTGAAGGTAATTCGTTAATAAATAAGGTCTATATCCTTAGGAATTGGATTTTTTTTTTTTTTTGTAAAAGTCATTTACTAAACGTATCGACATCTATGGTTACGTTTTTCTAGATTATACTCATCGTATTGGACGTACGGGTCGTGCCGGGAAAACTGGAGTGGCGATTTCTTTCTTAACAAAGGACGATTCGCCATTGTTCTATGATCTCAAACAAGTCATACAATCAAGTCCGGTATCGACTTGTCCTCCGGAATTAGCAAACCATCCAGAAGCACAACACAAACCGGGTACAGTAATGATGCCCAAAAAGAGACGCGAAGAGAAAATATTTGCTTGATTAAATGAAAAATATACGCAAAATAAAAAAAAAAATTATTTTATTTAATTATACATTTAGTTTTCATTATCCATTTTTATAATTTATGTCAAAAAAACAAAAACGAGGACCGTATTAATTACACGGAAAATATATTATAATGCCGTGCGTGTTTGACATGAATATTCATTGATTTGTTGTATCCAACATTTAATCCATTCGTGTTTTGATATCACGCACGATTATCTTGTCTTTTTTACTGTAACAAATAAAAAAATTAATTTACATTATTTAAAAACTAAAATAAAAACACGTAATAACAATTTGATTTTTTTTTTCTCTCGGTATAAACACTTACATAATGTAAACCTTAGCACCCCATCCAGAAATAGCGTCTCGATTGCAAGCACTAACCAAAGCTTGCGAGATAGTTTCGAATAACTGATCGTCTTCCATATCGGGCTCCCAAAGAGCCTCGCAAAGACCGTATAACTGACTTGAACTAGTACCTCCTACCACAAAGTTATCAGATTTATTCACGCAACCAATCAAATCCATGTCGCACATATACGGTTCCATTGTTTCTTCATCTAAAGCAACGATCATCGGTTCAACAAAGAACGGTGAAAATCTGAATGAAAACAAAACAAAAAATAATTGAAATCACACGGTCCGTCGTAGAATGAAAAATACACATATTACAGTAATATTACTAACCCATTACAAATTAAGGATTTTCAATAGAAATTAAAAAATAGGTATGCAGCAAGTCATTTACAAAAAACTTAAATTCCACGATGTTCGGTATACCAACATTAAAAATATACACCAAAATTATTACATATGTACACCTATTATGTATATTAATAAGAATTTAGGTAAATTTTTAGCAATATCAGTTCGTCATGGTATTGCTATTACAATATTATATTACATAGTCACGAAATGCGCTGTAATTTTGTATAATAGCATTGTTCAATGAACAGGACCGATATTCGACAAGAAGTATTTGTGGACCTCAATAGTTTTTTTTAATAAAACCAAAATGATTTAATTTGTTGGTCTAAAATAAAATGTAATTTAATTAAAAATTGCCTTATATTGTAAAATATTTATGAAAAACACTAAGTTTGAAGTTTATTTAATTTCATAACGATATTGATAAAAAAATGATAATTTTTGGCTTTAAATTAAAAACACAGGTATTTAACGAATGACATATCATTTTATTTCTAATCGATAGGTATGTTTTGAAAGTTGTGTAGTCGGATTGTTTTTGAAAATAAAACTAGTTTTATACTGAAACTGATATTATTTTGAGTCAGAAAAAATAAAACCAATCTTTACCTGTTTTCGTACAACAAATTGGAGACCAAAGACGCTAGGGCTTTCGGAGAAATTTTTCGGTTTTCTTTCAGCTCGTATAACCTTTTCCTAAACATGATTTTTTCGTACACGGTAAATATATCCGTAGCTAAACCAGGAAATCCCATATAAGTGTGAGGATTTATTTCAAACACTTTCTGCAATTTAAAATTTAAAACAATTCAATCCAGATAATAATAAACGACGATCAATAATAAAATAAATATAACATACAGTGAAATCGAGAGATATTGTTTGAGCTTGTATACCGAACCGTTTATCAGTAGCAATGGCCACGCAGTCCTTGCCTTTCATGCCAATTAAGGCACCACCATTATAGTCCATGATACTCTATAAAATATAAATATAAATATTCAATATATAAATGTAAAAATAATATATAAAAGTTTACATACAAAAAACAGATTTAAATATTGAATGAAATCATATTTCTACCAGTCTACGAATTCATGAAAATGCAATAAAACAAATTACACATATAATTTGTAAAAAAAAAATTGTTGAACCGTATAATTAAAAATATTAAATATGTAAAGTTGAATCACTTGCTAGTTAAATATATCAGTTATTTGATGTAAAGACGAATTGGAAAATACGCCGAACTAAATGTTGTTGTAAATATATACCTAAGTAGTGTTTATAGTAATTTTTTTGTAATTATTATTTATTCCATAATTTGTATGCATTTAACTGTATAATTAATGTCTGCGATTTAATAACAATGCTAGTGATTGGAAAAAAAAATGGTATTAAGTTGTCAACAAAATCAATATTTAACTGGTACATTAACACTTATAGAGTGAGCACTGTATGACCTGTTAAAAATTAAAAACATGTATCGACACTACAAATGTAATCTACATATACTAATATAACAAAGCTAAAGAGTTTGTTTGTTTGAACGCGCTAATCTCTGGAACTACCAGTCGGTTTTGAAAAATTCTTTTTGCACTTGATAGTCCAATTCTTGAGGAAGGCTACAGCTTAGTTAACAACGCGCTACGGCTTTTAGGAGCCGAGCAAAAAGAAAAAAGTCATAAAGTGCGCTAAGCGAAAACTAAGTAACAGCCCGTTATATATATAAAATAACTTGTCCAGACTGACTGATTCATCAACGCACAGCCTAAACCGCTGGGTCTAGACACTTGAAATTTTGCACACAAGTTCCTTCTACATCGTAGGCGAGCAGCACTAAGAAAGGATTTTTCAAAATTCCACCCCTAAAGGGACGGAAAAGGGGTTAACAGTTTGATACATCGATCAACACACAGCCCAAATCTCTAGGTATACAGACTATTTTTTAATTATTTTACAATACAATAAAAATTATTAAAATATTTTAACTGTTATTTCGGGTGATTAGTCTTAAAAAGGCACTGCTTCCACAGCGAGTTACACCCAAAAGAAGTTGAACACACAATTATTTTCCCGGGCAACGCCGTGTAATTCAGCTAGTAATATTATATCATAAAAGTGACAGTTATATTTTTTTCATAGGTATTTTATAAAATAAACGAATAAAAACTATAATGTATATGTTAAACGCAATAAGTGTGACTAAATGTGTACAATATAATTATTGTGTTGAAAAAAAAAAAAATCAAAAAAAATGAACATCCTTACACCGAGTATCGAATAACGAACTGAACAAAATTTGTATCGTATAAGAGGTGGCATTTTTTACGGAAAACCAAGTGCTCGGGGACAACTAGTAATATATTATAATATTAAATAAACGTAGCACGTTTTACCTCACAGTATAATAATTACGAAAGTCAATACGAGTATTATAAAATATTATTTGTCGAAAATATTAACGCCGATACTTTACCATTTTGACAGAAGTCGTTTATAAAACTGCAAACTTCAAAACGTGGTGAATGAACACTTATAAAACCGCTCGTTTTACAAATCTTTTACAAAAATAAAACGAAGACGCGAAAAACTTTTTGAAAAAAACAAAAAGTGCCAATTCATTATCAGGACAATGTACTGCGCTATGACTTATTCCATTTTATAATTCGTTCGGACAACAGAAACATAACCTAAAAATATTTTACTGTTGATAGTACAATACGTCGAAAAGTCAAATAGGTCTACCGTATTTCTATTCCACATTTTGTTACATTTTCCATCACAAAAAAAAAAAATAGTAATAATAATAATTATAGAATTAACTCTATAATTATTATTATTATTATTATTATTATTATTATTACTATTATTTATTACTATTTACTATCCTAATTAGGATGTTGATGACTTTTGCATTTTTTTTCCTTTGATCCTATACAATGCTATCTTAGCTAAAAATTTGTTTCGTGCTTCCGTGATTCAGAATATAGGTACTAATTTTATTTTGCATTTTTAGGCGTTTTTAGCTATAAATGCATTTTTTTGTTTTTCAACGTCATTTATTTTTTTTACATTTTTTCGTCATTTTTTCATATTTTAGGTCATTTTTCGTAGGTTTTGAACAACGCGGGGGGCATTTTTCTCAAATTTTAGATTTTAAAGAAAATTTGTACAAGGCCCGCGCCAGTGCGCCACACTACAAGCGGTTTAAATGCAGAAAAACGCATTAATTTGCACATTTTTCGTTATCCACGTGTGTTGTGCACAGAGACGAACGCAGGTAGGGGTTTTGGGGGTTCAAACCCCCGCCGAAATGTCTGAGAAAATTTGAAAGTTAAGCTGCGACGTATCTATATGTAAGAGCAGTGGCGTATTTGCAACTTTTTTCTGGGGGTCCAAATTTTTTTTTGAAAATTCCAACAGGATATATTGATATAAGGTATTTAATAAAAAATACTTTTGGATAATCTTTTTTTTTTGGTTCTGGGGGGGTCCAGTACCCCTGGACCCCCCCCGTAAATACGCCACTCTCTGTACCTATATAATATATATAGCAAGTCATTTATGACTTTTGAAACTTTTTTTTTCTTCTGGGGGGTCGAGACCCGGGACCCCCCCCCCCGAAAATACGCCACTGTGTAAGAGTATATATAGTACCTAATAATTTACCATATGTTCAAAAACCCACCCCGAAATTTTTTCCTGCGTTCGCCCCTGTTTGTGCATATATTGGATTCTGAGCGGAGCGATGAGTCTATTGTTTTTACAATGATGTTTATTTTTTTTAATTTTTTTTTTTCTATCCTTTGTACAGATTTTCGACCAGAAGTGGTGCTCCGATCTCTTCGGTCACAGTTTGTTTCCGGCAGCAATTCGCATCTAGTTGGTACTTTGGAGAGGTCATTTTTTCGATTTTCTCAAAAGCACCTAAAAACATAACTCAAAAACGCAAAAAAATGCAATTTCGTCTTAATCGATTGATGTTTGTTTCTTCGTAATTTTGAAACTAATAGTCATAGAAACCTGAAATTTTCACCGAATATGTAACTTTAGACTGTATTTACGAGAAAAGTAAGCTCCGCTCAGAATCGTTTTATCGAATGCAATGATTTATCATTGCTTTCAAATTTAAAATAAAAACAAAACACTAAAATCTTTATCCAAGTAATTCACTTGCGCGATATCCACAACACCCCACGGCTCGTTACCTTTTTTTTACCTGTATATTACCACTATGTCATATTATTATTTCTATTAAAAATTGATATATACACATATATACTATAGGCTAAATTACCCGTTTTGTCCGGGAAAATAACTGTGTGTTTTCAACTCCTCTTGGGTGTAACTCGCTGTGGAAGCAATGCCTTTTTAAGACTATAATCACCCGAAATAACGGTTAAAATATTTTAATAATTTGTATTGTAATCGTACAAAGTAAATATTAATTGAAAATAAAAAAATAAAAATTTTGAATTTTATTTATTTATAGCTGTATGTATATAACTACACATAACTGTGCAAAATTTAAATTCTCTAGACTCAGCGGTTTAGGTTGTGCGTTGATCGATATATCAAATATTTAACCCCCTTTTCACCCCTTTTGGGGATGAAATTATGAAAAATCCTTTATTGGTGCTCGCCTACGATGTAGAGGGAACTTGTGTGCAAAATTTCAAGTGTCTAGACCCAGCGGTTTAGGCTGTGCGTTGATACATCAGTTTATCCTTTCGTATATTATATATATATATATTTTTTTTTTAAATATTATAAGTGAGTATGATTCTCATAACATTTTTATAAATAAACTACATTAGGAAAAAAGTATGGTATATAAATTACATACAAATGTTTAATGTTTTGTAAAATGGATTACAATATAATTATATTGTATAAATATACTATATAATTATGGTATTATAATATAATAAACGATCATTAGAAACGCGCTGATACCGCTGTATCGCAACGCGGGCCTAATATACTAAAAAAAAAAAATTTAATATTATTATTATTGTGGGGTTTTTGTTGCGATGAAATTTATCGCGTACCGATAAGATTTACCGTTTGCGTATTATACCTATATTTATAAAACAAGTGCTTTTTCTCACACACGCTTAAGGATATAATTATATTTATAAATTGTATGGAATAAATCCGATAAACAAGATTAAATTGACATGGACATGTATTGATCGACGTATTAATATTGCAGTAAAAGGAATTCTCAGCAGTCTATTCGCAAATTTTACAGTTCATATTTTTAATTACTCCGGAACTCATTATCACACCAATATTATATGTGTAAATAATTATTATTTTTAAATTAAATTGTTTTCACCTATTTAAGTAGATTCGTTTGGTCATTTTCTAAGTGCATTTTTTTGGAGTTTTTAGAGCATTTTTTGCATTCTTTTTAGGGCATTTTTGTGTGTTTTTTAGGTTATCAAACATGCTGTCTGTATAATAATAATAATAATATAATATGTATTTTAAAAAATTACGATATTTTCATTTATATCATAATATATATTTATATTTATTATTATAATAAATTTTGTTAATGTAATAAATAAATAATGATTAAAGTAAAGAAAAAACGGTCTTCTAAAATGTTTGGTACCCCCCTTCCCGGGAACATTAGGCCTGAAACTCTGAAATGAACGTTGAAAATATACATAGCTGTCGACGAATACAAAACAGAATTTAATCGTGTCTCGAGGGGGAAAACAAAATAATTATTAGTCGCGGGACGCGTTTTTGTATAAAGTTCCAACGACTATTAATTATTATTAATTATTATTATATTATTGGAAAATATTAATTTCACAATATCAGTTTAGTTATTTACTTATATTCTATAAGAACTTCCACGTCAAGCACGTAACCAGGATTTTTTCAACAGGAGGAGGGGGGCATATATTTTCGGGCCCCAACGCCCAACGGCCTCAGCCACTAAAAATTAACTAGAGATGTTCCTTAAAGAAGGGATTGGGTCTTCCTTGGAAAAAATATCCCAAGTATTTAACAAAGATTTGTTTTAAATTATTTTGCTACATATTTGCTCCAGTATACTTTTTATAGTTCGAGTAAATTACAAACCCCAACACATTCTAAGATACATCATAACTTAGAGACTATAGAATGCAAGAAATAAGTCACTTAGAAATAATGAATACACGGACAATTTCATAGGCGGATCTACGGGGTGTGCCGGGTGTGCCAAGGCACACCCTAAAGAAAAAAAAATATTATACAATTAGTATAACATAGTTTGTTTAGTAAACAAGTGTTGGATACTTAAAATATTTTGACTTTAGTGTATGGAAGAAAATTATGAACTAAAAAAAACGCATAAAATGGGTGAATTTGTTTATGGCCTCCCCTCTATATTACAAAAAAATAACTACAAAAAAGGCCGGGCACTCTCAAACGTAAATCTCTGGGTTCGCCTATGGACAATTTATTGCTTGTTTAAAAATTTATTTTAATATTTTATTAATTTAAATGCTGATAACTTTCAATAAACGATAAGCCGTCTATTTTTATAATATGTACTTCCAAATCTCTCCACAAAATCGTCTAAACTTAACGATATAAATAGGTATAGGCAATAATTAATTAATAAATGATAGTAAATAGTAATGATGTACTTATTTTAACAAATAATAATATAATATTTTATTAAAGTATTCAATAATAAAATCTAGAAAAAAAAAAATTAATAAAATAAAAATAAAAAATAAACAGGATATGTAAAAAATAAAATAAATAAATAAAATATAAATATAAATTAATACTCGTGAATAATAAAAAATCTATATATATATATATATATATATTTAATAATAAATATACATAAATATAAATAAATGTATACTTAAATATACAATATTGCCAAAGAGACAAAGAGTATTACGTAATAAAAGAAAAAAAATACAAGGTTGTTGTATATAATGCGTTTATTACTACCGGTTTCGACTAAAAGTTATCATCAGGTATAAAATTACAGTACAAAATACAACAACAGAAAGAAAAAGAAAAATGAAATATAAATGAACAAATTACATAGAGGTAACTA